>CM056050.1:459428678-460628678 GCA_029574335.1 Rana kukunoris
TGATTTTTAATATAAGGACAATTTCCGGTCCAAGGATCCATCGATGTCCTCACCTGAGCCGATCCTTCATTGGCTTTGGGTGTAGGCGCTGGTATTGTATAAATGGGAAACAGGCAGTGAAGCCTTCCGGTTTCACAGCCAGTTTTGTACCGCGCATGCATGGGACACTGCGTTTTGTGAAAGGGCCTGTAGTCTTCCGTAGTCTTCCCGTAGTGTGGGGGGGGGGATGCAAACAAGCAGGACCCCTTTTGGGTAAAGTCCAGATTTAAATTGGAACTCCAGTTAAATGCTAACTATACTTAAACTTGTTCCCACCTCCATTATGAGCCTATTGTAACTACCATGTAGAGCAGGAATAAGCATTTAGAGGCCCTCCAGCTGTTGCAAAACTACAATTCCCATCATGCCTCTGCTTCTGGGTGTCATGCTTGTGGCTGTCAGAGTCTTGGTATGCCTCAGAAGTCTGCTAATTGCATATCCCTGCTGTAGAGGAAAGATGTCAATACTTACCTATTCTGAGGCGCTCCGGTCTTATCACATGATCTCTCCAGCACTGGGATTCAGTTAAGAGAAGAGATTGCCAACAGCAGGGGCAGAGCTTGGGCGATGACCTCACCCAAAGGCTTACTACAGGGCATTCATTGTCAACTGTCATTCTACACTAAATGTCAGGGCTTACCCCTGTATGCATTCTTAAACTGGCCACACACCGATCAACGCTGACATTCAAACTACCATTTGTGAAGGATCATTTGACAGAACATTTGATGTGCCCCTTGTTGACTCTAAAATTTGACAAATTTTCGTTTGATTGCCATACTAATGTATAAACTTTTATTGTTCAATTTTCAGTCCTTTACAATAGTATATAAATGCAAAAAAAAAAAAAAATCAAAACTAAGAACCACATTTATAGTAAAAAAAGTTGTTTATACAAATATGAAACGACAAAACTCTTCAACCGGAGCCTTAAAATTTTCACATCCATATGTAGTGGGCAGCTGTTTTTCTCTGCTGGCACTGCTTTAAATTTAGAGGGTAGTCAGGGTGGCAACAGTCAGATCCAGGTGTGCTGGGTATTTTTTTTCAGTGGCCAATCAGTGGGGGTTGATCGCCTCACTGTGCATGCTGGGGGAGAGTATTTAAGGGACAGCAATCATGGGTTCTGGGTCGTCATCGTCCGCCCTGGGCAGGCCTCGTACACACGATAGGTTAGCCAGAGGAGAACGGTCTGTGGATGGACAGTTTTTATCGGTCAAAACCGATCGTGTGTGGGCCCCATAGGTTATTTAACCTTAGGTTAAAAAAAAGCCAACTTGCTTTAAATTTAATCTATGGATTCCTAACCGATAGGTCAAAACCGATCGTTAGTAGGCACGACCATCAGTTAAAAAACCACGCATGCTCACAAACAAGTCGACGCATGCTTGGAAGCATTGAACTTCATTTTTTTCAACACGTCGTTGTGTTTTACATCAACTTCTGATACGATCGTTTTTTTAACTGATGGTGTGTAGGCACATCAGACCATCAGTCAGCTTCATCGATTAACTTATGACAACGGTCCTTCAGACCATTCTCATCGGATGGACTGATCGTGTGTACAAGGCTTTAGGCCCCTTTCACATGATCGGTCCGACCCAATCGGACTCACTATTTACCTCTATGAAGCAGCAGGCATGTGTTAATTTACACCCACCAATCTAAGGGATCTAATAGAAAGGGTTCTTCCCCCTTGCATCTGGGTGGATCAGATTGGATCAGAGGGTCCATAGAGTAGAGTGGGCTGTGTCTGTAAACACAGACCTGTCACCCTCCTGCTCTGCTTATTGTGGCCCGTGACCGGTTACCAATTCACCCTCGCTCTTCAAAAGGTTGAGCACTCCTGCCTTAGCTGAACATAAAGATAAAATGGTTGCCTGGTGGAGGCAAACTCCTCCTGCAAACTCCTCATGCAGTTGCAGGAGGAGTTCAACACATTCTTATTATATACTTGAGAGATATACTTTATTCCCACAGCCTCCCAGGTTTGGAAACCTTCAAGTTTAAAAAGATTCTTATAGGAGGGGTCAGAGCCAGTACAAGGGGTGGGCGGATGCCCTGGGCGGTACAATTTATTGGGGGTGGGGGGCACAGTGAAGTGTCCTTTTCAGCCATCATTAAATGGCGGCCCACGGTCCAGGCACGGCTCGCGGGACACTTCTGCCCGGACCGACAGGCAGCCAGTGTAGTACCAGTCATTGGTTTGCTGGGACCGTGGGTTTCCCAGCAACAATGATGTCACGTGTGTGCGCCCCGCCTCCTGCTCCTCACCGCGGCTCTCACTCTCTCCGAGCCAGGTGTGACGTCACACGTGCCCCGCCCCCCTGCTGCTCATGGCTCCCGCCTCCCTGCTCCTGGTTCTCATGTAAGATATATCTTGCAGCTCGCCAAATGTGTTCTCTCCTGCCCTAAAGGTATGTGGGGCATAATCTGTTAATGTGCATACCCATGGGCATGATTTGTTAAGGTGCACACTGATGGGCATATTTTGTAAATGGACACACATTTTGTTGTGCTCATCAGAGTGACCCTTAACATGAAATGTGCCCATCAGCGTGGCACTTAACATAAAATGTGCCCATCAGCATGCTACTTATTTTATGTTAAGGGTCATGCTGATGGGCACATTGTATGTTAAGGGGCACTCAGATCGGCACGTTTTGTTGTGCTCATCAGAGTGCCCCTTAACATACGGTAAATCGTGCCCATCAGAGTGCCCCTTAACATAAATCGTGCCCCTTATCATAAAATGTCCCCATCAGCATGCCCCTCATTTTATGTTAAGGGACATGCTGATAGGCACATTGTATGTTAAGTGGCACGGTGATGGGCACAACAAAACTTGCCCATTAGCATTCCCCTTAACGTAAAATGTACCCATCAGAGTGCCCTCTAACATAAAATAAGGGTCATGCTGATATGCACATTTTATTTTAGGGGACACACTGATGGGCACATATTATGTTAGTGGGGGTACGCTGATGGGCACATATTATGTTAAGGGGGCACTCTAACAGGAATACCTAATGTAAAGGGACACTCTGATGGGGACACCTAATGTAAGAGGGCACTCTGATGAGGAACCCTGATGTGAAGTGGCACTCTAAAGGGGACCCCTGAGGTAAAGGGACACTCTGATGGGAACACCTGATGTAAAGGGGCACTATAATAGGGTCCCCTGATGTAAAGGGACACTCTAATGAGGACACCTGATATAAGGGGGCACTCTGATAGGGAACCGTGATGTGAAGGGGCACTCTAAAGGGGACCCCTGAGGTAAAGGGACACTCTGATGGGGACACCTGATGTAAAGGGGCACTGTAATGGGGACATTGATTATTTTTTTCACAATGGGGGGGCACACTTTGCAATCTTTGCCCTGGGCACCAAATGGCCTTGTCCCAGCACGGGGAGGAGTTATGCCATAGAGGAGTTTGCTTAAGGGAAACCTGTAAATCCTAGATATTTGTTAGTTGTTGCCCATAATTTCTGCATTAAGGTGGGACCCCCCCTGTGGAATATAAAAAAAATTCCCTTTCTAGAGAAATTCCCATTATAGGTGTGACAGAAGCACTGACTCCGGGGAGTTAGAAAGTAAGTTGATTGATCGACAACCAGCCTGTTGGATTTTACATGCAATTGTTGCTAGACGCTAGCAGTAATCACTGTCGGAGAACACGGTGGCGGGAGGGATTCAGTCAGTGTTGATGGGGGAATAATGCTCTGTCTATGGCCATTTTAAGGACTGGTAAGCAGCAATATATGTTTTAAACTCACTAAAGCTCTATCTGGTTTAATTATTAGAAAAGTATAATTACAGAAAGGGTGACAGAATCTGCTGTTTTCCCCAGAGAACCTGTAAAAAGTCTGCCAAATTTGGCTACAAATATAAAACTTTAAGGATTTAGGGTAGACAGATTGAGAGAGTATACAGATACAGCTGCTGCTGCCAATATGACATATGTGCGAGTATGGATGTGTGGCCCCAAACGCGCCCTGGGTCTGTTTTGGTGAACTTGCGTGTATATAATATGTTCGGAGCAGCTGCTGTATCCATGCAGCCTCTGCACCCCAATAAAACAAAATAAAGTTGCGCTGCTAAAAATATGAAGAGAAGCTGCCAGCACTAACAGTGAAACAACCTGTGAGTAAACAATAAAAGAAAAATAAGTGCAGCGCTTGTGAACGTGAATTTGCGTGAAGCAATTTACACAAATCCCATCCAAATGGGTGAGATTATAATGGGTGATCCAAAAACACAATACAAAAATGTACAGAGAGGGTGGTGAGACCCTTAGGATACAATCAGTGGAGTGTGAAATATAAAATATAGAGGAAGTCCTTCAAAGAACAAAGTATAAAAACAGGCAAGTCTTCATATGAAACACTCCTATAAACCACTCCTGTGTTACTGGAGAATCAGATGGTATGCGTGATCCACTTTAATGGGCATGCAGGATAGCCAAACTGATAGATAAAAGAGGATGGGTACTCTTACCACATGAGGTGGACACACATGCCAGGAGCACTGTGTCAGATGCGCTTGTGAGAGCTCCTCGGATGGACGGCTCTATGGAGAGTGATGGTTGGAGGAATTGTAGATCCTTCCCAGGGATCCCAGGGTCCAAGATAGAGGGTGGTTCCAGGCTTTCAGATGGAACAACAGCCAATATTGAGAACCATATGAACCTGTGTTACTTAATAATCTGGAGTTTGCAGCTGCTGTTCCAAACCGACTTGTAGATCTCAGTACTGGGGTTGCAATTCAACAGTCCTTGCAATTTAAAGTACTCCAGAACAGGCTTTCAGGCAGCCACTGCCAAGTCCTTTCAAAGTTTGTTTGTTCCCAGCTTCTCAAAGCTCTTTGCAGCACTTACTTGTTCAGCTTTACCATACACAGGCTCTGCTACACACTTCCAGTGATTGTATCCTGATGCCGCGTACACACGATCATTTTTTGTGATGAAAAAAAACGACGTTTTCTGTGAAGTAAAAAACAACGTTTTCTGTGAAGTAAAAAACGACGTTTTTGAAACGTCACTTTTCAAAGACGATATTGCATACACACCATCGTTTTTTCACAAAAAGCGAGGTTACGTTCACCACTCTTTTCCATTGAAGCTCGCTTCATAACTAGCTTCTAGGCATGCGCGGGTTGAAAAACGTCGTTTTAAACAACGTTTTTGCTACACACGGTGACTTTTTGTGAAACAAAAAACGACGTTTTGAAAAACGACACAAAAAATTCAAGCATGTTGGAATTTTTTTTGGGTCGTTTTTTTAAAGACAAAAAACAACGTTTTGCCCACACACGATCAATTTAAATGACGTTTTAAAAAACTACGTTTTTTTCATCGCAAAAAACGACCGTGTGTACGCGGCATAAGGGTCTCACCACCCTCTCTGTACATTTTTGTATTGTGTTTTTGTATCACCCATTATAATCTCACCCATTTGGATGGGATTTGTGTGAATTGCTTCACGCAAATTCACGTTCACAAGCGCTGCACTTATTTTTCTGCACCCCAATAGATAACAATGATATTTTTCAGCATGGTAACACCTGTGCATCCCTGTCCTGGTAAACATGGCCCTAAATGGGACACGGATGCAGTGTTGCCAACCCCCCCCCCCCCCCCCCCCGAAGTGAAATTGACTGACAGGAAACGGCACCAATTTTTTAACTGACAAAAAATATAAATTTTACTGGCAGAGCCACATTTTTTACTAACACTGCAAAAAAGAACATAAAATGACAGTTTTTGGGCAAAGCAGAGCAAATATCAATATTTAGGCTACAAACATGCTAAGCTACAAATAGCTATTAGCCATGTGTTTAAGCTATAACAAAAGACATTTTTTTTTTTCTTTTACATGATGGTCAGGTTAAAATAGCATAAGATGGTATGGAGGTGTAAGGGCAGAATACAGTATCTAGGTGTATGGGCAGAGGGCAGTATGGAGGTGTATGAGCAGAGGGCAGTATTGACGTGTATGGGCAGAGGATGGTATGGAGGTATATGGGGAGAGAATGATATGGAGGTGTATAGGCACAGGACAATATGGAGGTGTATGGGCACAGGACTGCTTTGTGTGGATGAAAGTATCTGTTAGGCCTCGTACACACGAGGCAATCTATTTGTTCAAATCGGTCGGACCGACCGATTTGAACAAATCTGTCTGCTTAGATTTTGGTTTGCTCGCGTGTACACACGAGCAAACCAAAATCCCCGCCAGCAGACAGCGCGCTGACGTGTCGGTGACGCGGCGGTGACGTTGACGCCGCCACGTCACCGCACCAGGAAGTAAAACACTTCCGCGCATGCGTCGAAATCATTTGGCGTGTGTGCGAGAAGACATGTCTGCTGGTTAGCGTACTAACCAGCAGACATGTCGGGCGGACGGGTTCCCAGCCGACAGATTGGTAAGCATGCTTTCAAATCTGTCGGCTGGCCAAATCCGTCTGCTCGCCCGTACACACGATCGAATCTGTCTGCTGGGACGGTCTAGCAGACCGTTTCCAGCAGACAGATTTGGTCGTGTGTACGCGGCCTTAGATGTCTTACTTTCAGTTTGCAAGCTGCACGTATAATACGGCCAGCGTCAGAGGGTTTAGGTTTGCATTAAAATGAATACCTCCACAGAATAAAACTCAGCATCTATCACAATGTGCTACTTAAATTTGTTTTACTTTTTTTTTCAAAGTTGACACATGTCTGCCCTTCATGTCAATCCTGATCAACTGTCTTACCTGCATCGTCCAGCATTACGGTCTCCCCAAAGTTCACACTGTGGTCAGAATTGCGCCCTCGCTCTCACAGGCTCTATGCAGGGCTGTCTTCAGCCTGTCATTCAGGACATACACCACTCTCAGTAATCTCTGCTTGCTGATCCACTGGAGTTACTCTCCTTCCCCTGAGGCTGCATTCACATCTAGGCGTCGGCGGCAGCAGGCGTATTCGGGCGACATGCAATAGGCGTTTTGTCCCCGCGATTTGCGGCGACAAAACGCCTATTGCTTTTTTGCTGGAGGGCAGAATTTACACTGTCGGCTATGGCCGAACGCCCGATACGCCTGAAAAAAAGGGTCCGGGACTTGTTTCAGGCTTCACGCTTCAGGCGTATCGGCGTTCGGCGTAGAGATGTGAACCATCTCCATAGCCGACAATGTAAATTCCCCCCTCCAGCGTATGTCAGGCTGCTTCAGCGTCGGGCTTCAGGCGACAAAACGCCTAGATGTGAATGGAGCCTAATAAAGGGATACACTGACCTTCCCCCCTGGGCCCTGACCCAGCCGGGCTGCACACCCCTATGTCTGCAGATGCCTTAACTGAGACATAAAATTGTGCTCAAAAGTTTACCCTGGCAAAATGTATGATTTCTTGGCCATTTTTCAGAGAATATGAATGATAACACAAAAACGTTTCTTTCACTCCTGGTTATGCCGCGTACACACGATCACTTTTTGTGATGAAAAAAAACGACGTTTTCAAAAACGTCATTTAAAATGACAGTGTGTGGGCAAAACGTCGTTTTATGTCTTCAAAAATACGACCAAAAAAAAAAATTCGAACATGCTTGAATTTTTTGTGTCGTTTTTCAAAATGTCATTTTTTGTGTCATAAAAAGTGATGGTGTGTGGGCAAAACGACGTTGAAAACAAAGTTTTTAAACCCACGCATGCTCAGAAGCAAGTTACTAGTTCGTCACTAATGGGACTTGACGTGATCAAGTCCCATTAGTGCCGAAACGTTGGAAAGGCGGCCTTCTGGCGTCATCGCATCACGTGTACAGGACCCGGAAGAGACGGGCACACGTTCTGATAGCCGGCTGGCTTGGATTTTTTTATGCTGTTGATTCATCTTACAATGTAAGTGTACATCTGTTTTTCTACATAATACATTTTTATGGTTTTACGCTATGTGAGTCTCCCTTGTCTCCATATGCTAATAATACATGACTGGTGATCTCTGAAAACTCCCCACACCATCGAGGACACTCGCGTTTTTGGCTTTTTGATGTCGATTTGTTCCCCGCATTTTCTGATCTCTTTTTGGGATCAGTGGCTCTGGTAAGGGTCAGTGTTTTGCGTTGTTTGAGGTTCTTTGTATTTCTTTCAACCATCACACTATCCTGTCAAGTCACATCACATGAGGACCTAATTGATCTATACTTTATGCTTTGGACTCCGTTCAGCCATTCATTTGCCTCACTGTTTATGAAACATCATTAGTGGTGCATTTGAGTTTTGTGCTGGTGGGCTTTTTTATGCTACACTTTTTGTTAATTTGGGTGTTTATTGACATAATTTAAGCAATGATATTGAGGTCAGGAGACTGAGGTGTGGGGGACTTTTTCCCTTCTACTTCAATGACCTTGTCGATGCTTCGACTTGGATTTGTGTTTGGATCATTGTATAGTTGGAATGTCCAAATACATTTCATGTGCAGCTTCCTGGCTGATGAATGCAAATGTTGCTTCAGTATTTTTGATAACATACTGCATTCATCTTGCCATTCATTTTAACCAAATTTCCTGTGCCTTTGTAGCTTACACACCCCCATAATATCAGCAATCCACCTCTGTGTTGCACAGTAGAAATGGTGAACCTTTGATCATAGGCCTTGTTGACTCCTCTCCAAATGTAGCATTTATGGTTGTGGCCAAAAAGCTCAATTTTGGTCTCATCACTCCAAATTACTTTGTGCCAGAAGGTTTGAGGCATGTCTCTGTACTGTTTGGCGTATTGTAAGCGGGATATTTTTGGGCAGTTTTGTAGTAATGGCTTTCTTCTGGCGACTCAACCATGCATCGAATCTCCAGTAATAAGGGCCAAATCCCCAGTGTATTCCTCAGTGGTTAATGGGATAAATGAAAGAAACTTCTCATGGTGAAGTACGTAATTAAAATTTTAATAAAGAGTAAAAAAACTGCGTACAAGCGGTAAAATGAATAGTACAATTCTCACTATACTTCCAGGTGTTCTTCCTGATGCTTCCGTCCCTTACATGTTACGCCAATCACATGGACTCAACCATGCAGCCCATCTTTACTCAAGTGCCTCCTTATTGTGCATCTTAAAACAGCCACACCACATGTTTTCAGAGAGTCTTGTGTTTCACCTAAAGTTATTTGTGGGTTTTTCTTAGTTTGGGTTTCCCAAGCTATTTTCCTGGCAGTTGTGGCTGACATTTTAGCCCCTTCCAGGGGGTGTCAAAATGCTGAGCCTATAAGATATCTTTTATTCTACTGAGTGGGCGGCCCTCAGCTTGGCATTTCAGACAATCAAAGCCCTTACATGAGACATCACTTGTTGATTGACGGCCCCTTGCCAGACACAAGCAAGGCTTTGGACACAAGCAGGTCGGTCCCCCGAATCCCACAGTGACTGACGTTTCGCCTGTCCAATAGACAACGTCTCTTTTGTTAGCACGCTTTCCTTCCGCAGGCTAGGGACCAATGAGTTTGGGCAAGTCTTATCAATGTTGGATATTAAGCACTGAAGTGGACCATCTCCAACGGATCACTTGTGAGTGACCACATGTGTGACAAGGGTGCAGCATTCTCACGATCGGAGGATACATTGTTGAGGCTCCTGTTTAACCTGTGGATGGATGTTACATTTCAATGCTGATTTTACTTGTCAATGCGGTAAGCGGCTTTCCATGTGGTGGTGGTCTTCACGGATGTCAAAGTCACTGGGGTGTCGTGTGTTGGATTATGGTCACTAAGGAGATTTTTTCAGCACAATTTATGGACATTATTATTTAGTCTAAAAAGTTCACAATTTATTTATGTAATTCATATTTACATCTGCATCTTTACATTTGCTTTTTATCTATACGGCTATTTATTTTTGTTAGCGCAGTTTATTTATTTTCTTTATATTGTTCGTGTTTATACCACCTAAATTGCAGCCTTCTGGTTCATCACTTCCTATATTTTTTTGTTGTGTTAGCGCAGTTTTTGTTGTACCATTCTAGTTGGTCTACCTGACCGTAGTTTGGTTTCAACAGAACACCACAGTTTCCACTACTTGATTAGAGTTTGAACACTGTTTATTAGCATTCTCAATTCCTTGGATATCTTTTTATATCCCATTCCTGTTTTATACAGTTCAACTACATTTTCCCACAGATCCTTTGACAATTCTTTTGCTTTCCCCATGACTCAGAATCCAGAAACGTCAGTGCAGCACTGGATGAAAGATGCAAGGGTCTGTCAGGAGTCCAGAAACTCATTGACCTTTTATACTGTACACACACACACACTAATTACAAACAAACAGATCACAGGTGAAGATAATAGCCATTCAAACCACTTTGTGTCAACTTGTCTGCATGTTATCAGGCCAAAATCACCAGGGTATGTAAACTTTTGATCAGGGCCATTTGGGCAGTTTCTGCTGTCATTACGATTTAAAAAGAGTAAACACAGTTGATTGATAATAAATGGCTTTAGCCAAACTCTAACCACGAGTGAAGAAAAGTTTTTGTGTTATCATTCATATTCTCTGAAAAATGGCAAATAAATCATAATCAATTCTGCAAGAGCATGTAAATTTATGAGCACAACTGTAGATCCCATTGCTCTCCATGCTGCCAGGTGCTGCTTCTGTTCCTCCCCACATTGGACATGACTCTGTATAGTCACTGGGGGAAATCTGATCAAATCTGATCAACCCTTTAGATTGAATTTACACTAGATTAAAGGGTAGAGCATGGCTTATGTCATCTGTCCTGAATGTCACAATTAACAGAAGAGCAACTTCTAGAAAGTCACATGGGAGATGTCTTCTGGAGCAGTTGTAGAGTCAGTAGAAGTTGACTGATCAGTTCAGAATATAGTTTCTGATATTACGCCAGTGCAGGCTGTGATCTGTATGTAATCAGAGGAGCTGCAGAGTTTATATAAAAAGTAACTTTCCTAGCATCCCGGCTCCAGCTCCCACATACAGTTGTATGCTGTCCCAGTGTATGATATCCCAGAGTCCTATGCGGGGGTTTCAGGCCTCCTCAATGACTTGTAAAACATATTAAAACCACACTTCTGAGCCCTTCTGAGAGCTGCTGAGCCCTGCTGGCTTCAGAACTGCACTTATGAAGCCGGCCTACGTTCTTATTTTTTATAAGCAGCCACTGTCTGTAATGGACATTTACGAACAGTTTTTAAATTAGTTCAACTTTACAAACTTTATGTAAATTTCCACACGGTTAGCAACCCTACACAAATGTAATCATCCTGTGTGAACAAGGCCAAAAAGTAAAGGACCAGGTGGCTAGGAATAATTACTCAAATAATAAAATAAATAGCTCTGTATTGTATATGAGGACCGCATAAGATCACCCACAAACTGGAGTGGAGAAGTGCATTAAAGTCTGCTGGAACACAGTGTAAAGTAAGCATTAGGCCGCGTACACACGATTGGTCTAAACTGATGAAAATGGACTGAAGTCCAGTTTCATCGGTCCAAACCGACCGTGTGTATGGCCCATCAGTCTGTCTTCCTTCAGACCAAAGTTTTAAAACTTGCTTTAAAATCGGACTGATGGACGCCTGACCATCAAGTCAACGCATGCTTGGAATCATTGAACTTCGTTTTTTCAGCACGTCGTTGTGTTTTACGTCACCGTGTACTGACACAATCGGTTTTGGAACTGATGGTGTGTACGCACATCAGACCATCAAGCCACTTCAGCAGTGACCTGATGAAAACGGTCCTTCGGACCATTCTCATCGGGTTGGACTGATCGTGTGTATGCGGCTTTACACTTTATTCAGACTTTACCATGATCCAGAGATAACAGCTCTGTGTGCCATGCCACCACTCTATTGCAACTACTGCCATCCTCTCAGGGATTGTGGGATTTGTAGTTATGCATTAACCTGCGTAGTGCCATGCCACATGGCTCAGGTTTGAACACAAACAGAAATTGTTGACAAAGGAATGGGAACATTTACTCTACTATACAGCCATGGCCAAAAGTTTTGAGAATGACACAAATATTAATTTTCACAAAGTCTGCTGCCTCAGTTTTTATGATGGCAATTTGCATATACTCCAGAATGTTATGAAGAGTAATCAGATGATTTGCAGTTTATTTCAAAGTCCCTCTTTTCCCTGAAAATTAACTTAATTAACTGCAGAAGGCTTCAGGACGCCACAAGAAAGTCCAGCAAGCGCCAGGACCGTCTCCTACAGTTGATTCAACTGTGGGATCGGCGCACCACCAGTGCAGAGCTTGCTCAGGAATGGCAGAACGCAGGTGTGAGTGCATCTGCACTCTCAGTGAGGAGAAGACTTTTGGAGGATGGCCTGGTGTCAAGAAGGGCAGAAGAGAAGCCACCTCTCTCCAGTAAAAACATCAGGGACAGACTGATTGTCACAATCAGGCGTCGGGTTTGAAGACCAATTGCTATAGCAGTGGCAGGACAGAAATACAGGCAGACACTTCTGGTAGATGACACAGGCTGCCCTGAGGTGCGGAGTCTAAGTACTAGCTGGTGTTCACCAGAGCTCCTGATGGTCGAGATGGATTTAGCTGCGAGCTAGTACCAGGTTGCGATCCTCAGGTTTGCCCCACCAGGGTGTGAGCAATCCCGGGTACAGTAGCGGATAAGCAGATAAGGGTTAAACAGCAGTGTGGTCAGTAAGCAAGCCAAAATGTTGGTAACGAGTAGTTTCAGGTTGGGATCAGGCAGTAGAGTAGTCAAGGAACAAGCCAAGAGTCAATCAAGAGCGGTAGTAAATACAGATGGCAACAGAGAAGACAAATAGTAAGGCACTGACTGAGAAGGCACAATAACCTGGCAAAGAGGAAGTGCTGAGACAAGGCTTTTACAAGAAACAAGGCAGAGTATTCCAATGGATCAGATAGGTTTATCCACTGGGAAAAAACCCTGGGAATCCATCTCACCATCACTGAGGGCACTTCATTGGCTGCCAGTCAAAGACAGAATTGCTTTTAAAGCTCTCTGTCTTACGCATAGATGTGTCCATGGGAATGCCCCACTTTATTTATGCGAAATAATAAAAGCGCATAATCCCAATCGCGTTTTGCGATCCACGAATCGGAACCTACTCCAGGTTCCGAAAGCCAACTTCAAGTCCAAAGGAGAAAGGAGATTCGCGATCCAAGGCCCCAGACTATGGAACGCTTTACCAACCAGCATTCGGTTGGAGGAGAACCACCTAGCATTTAGAAAAAAGGTCAAGACTTTTCTCTTTTGATATCAAAGGAGACAGGAACAACAAGCGCCCAGAGGCGATTCAGTTCGCATGTGTCGCGCTATACAAGTTTTCATTCATTCATTCATTCAGCAGATCCAACAGGGAGCTGTCCAGCATCCCAGATAGCTCAGTGGGAAGAGTTAATCCCAGACACAGAAAAGGTCCCAGGTTCAAGCCCAGGTCCTGACACTGATATTCTGCAAAAGGTACAGGGATTGGACTGCTGAGGACTGGGGTAAAGTAATTTTCTCTGATAAATTACCTTTCTGATTGTTTGGGGCACCTGGAAAAAACCTTGTCCAGAAAAGAAAAGATGTGCGCTACCATCAGTCCTGTGTCATGCCAACAGTAAAGCATTCCAAGACCATTCATGTGTGGGGTTGCTTCTCACTTCTCACTTACAATTTTACCTATGAACACACTTCTCCCACCATCCAAGAACAGTTTGGTGAGGAGCAATGCCTTTTCCAGAATGATGGAGCACCTTTCCTTAAGGCAAAAGTCATAACTAAGTGGCTTGAGGAACAAAACATGGAAATTTTGAGTCCATGGCCAGGAAACTCTCCAGACCTTAATCCCATTGAGAACTGGTGGTGGCGGGTGAACAAAAACCCCCCAGAAAAGTTGACTGACAGCATGCCAGGACCAATTGCAGAGGTCTTGAAAAAAAGGATCAACACTGCAAATATTGACTCTGCATAAACCTAATAAAAGACACATGAAATGGTTGTAATTATACTTCAGTATAGCATAGTAGCATCTGACAAAAAGATCTAAAAACACTGAAACAGCAGACTCCTGAAAATCTATAAATGTCTTTTTTTTTTCGCTGCTGTGATCTGACATCCTGTTAGTGGATGGCCAAGTTTTCTCTCCGTGGTCCCACTGTACGTAACAAAGTAGCCATCTGCTTTTGCTTGCACCCTAGACTAGGGACTATTGGACATGTAGTGTGCATAGAACAGTGCACATGTATGCAGCTAACATGTGCATGTGAGAGGCCAAAACTATTTAATTAAAAATAGATTAGGGGCAATCAAATAGTGGATGATTTTTGGAGAATAAGGATATACTATATATATAACTATTTTTATTAACATAGATATGGATTAAAGATCTGCATGCTGAAAATTCGTTTTTTTCTTTTCAGTTTTTATTCGTTAAGCAAATCATTTGTTTCGGCATAATGGTTAGGGTTGAGTGAATGGTTTTTGGAATATTTTCAAAATTAATAGTTGTTTCAAATCGCTCTGTGTTTTCGGAAGTTCTGTTATTCTTTTATTTCGGAAGATTGGCTAAATTTGTTTTATTGTGTTAGTTTATCATTTCAGGAGATTTCTTATGCACTCTGAGTCATTCATGTTAGTCCAACCCACAAAGAGAAATGGAATGAGCTGATTGGACAATATCAACTGGAGTTGCATCTGAAAGTAACGATCAAAATTAATTTTGGATTCATTTGTTATGCTATGATTTGAAGATTCTGATGGCTCTACCTTCATTCAACCCACACATTATAAGAAGGAATCATCCGAATTCTATTTTTTAGAGTATACGATTTCCTATCATCTGTGCCCAGTCTTGCCACACAGAGTTAATCCAGCTCTGAGCAATCCTCTTTTATTGTTCAGTGAAATAAAACAGACTTTCAGAGAAAAACCTTAGTCCGTTCCGCCCCCTTGCTGTGAATGACAGGTTATTTACATCTCATATCTCACTAGCCTGAAGACAGGCATTATTTTTTATTTCCCACCCCCACTCCTTTTCTGAAGTCATGTGGTTACTTTTTTGGATTTTGACTGGATGTTAGTGATCATAGCAGAATTTAGTGTTAGGAATACAAAGGAAAAAATGCATGTTAACAAGGGAAGTGTAGAGGAGGGGGGAGTCTACTGACATCACAACTCCACCCACAGAGCTCCAGACAACAGATCCACTTACAGAATCTTCAGTTTTTCAGTTCTTATAACAGAGGGGAGACATTTGACAGGTAAGGAAACATGCAGGAGGCATGTATATCCTTACAGTTTAGCACTATGGCAGTAGTTTAGAAAGGATGAGAGTGGGTTTACATCCACTTTAATGTACTTATTGCAATATGTTTCCCTTTCATATGTGTTGCATTTTTTTCTAATAATGAAAAATGGAAATGCAAAAAGAATCGGCTGATCATCCAAGAGTCTAATGCCGTGTACACACGATCACTTTTTGTGATGTAAAAAAACATCGTTTTATCCCACGAAACAAAACAAAGTTTTTCAAACTTAATTTTAAAAAACGATGTTGCCTACACACCATCGTTTTATGAAAATGCTCTTGCAAAGCACGGTTACGTACACCACGTTCGAAAGGCACTCTGTTCCATTGAAGCTCCCGTCTCATAACTTGCTTCTGAGCATGAGCGGGTTTAAAAACGTCGTTTTAAATGTCGTTTTGCCCACACACGATAATTTTTTATGACACAAAAAACGACATTCTGAAAAATGACATAAAAAATTTAAGCATGTTCGAAATTTTTTTGGTCGTTTTTCAGAAGACATAAAACGACGTTTTGACCACACACAATCATTTTAAATTACGTTTTTTAAAACATTGTTTTATTTCATCACAAAAAACGACCGTGTGTACGCGGCATAAGACTGCGGCGCCGCTCTCATCGGAATAAAATAAATTAATCCAAATTAATGCACAATAATTGTTATGTTGAATTAATTTCCCCATTCCCAACTAACTTTGTTGGGCCACGCACGAATACAAAAAGAATCTTATTATAATAATCAGACTTTTAGGATAAAAACAAAATGGTCCAAAACAATTTGGATCATTTGTTATTTCGTTCCGATTTTTCGGATGCTTCAAACATTAACAAAAGACCCAAATTATCACATCATGTCATTCAAATTAAAGCGGGAATTCATCCTAAAAAAAAATTCTAACATTACATTGAGCCGACTGGGTAGACTGAGAGTATGCTGCTTTTTTTTTTTTTTGCCGTACATACCTTGTTAGCGCTATTTTATCCCCCGTCTCCCGGGTATGATTTTTGCGAGACTGGGCGTTCCTAGTCCCAGGCTAATTGATTCACGTTCTTCCGACCGGCCCATACTGCGCATCGCGACTTGCCGAAAGAAGCCGAACGCCGTTGTGCAGGTGCCATATAGAGTCGGCTCTATACGGCGCCTGCGCAGCGACGTTGGGCTTCTTTCGGCAAGTCGTGACGTGCAGTATGCGCCGGTTGGAAGAACGTCAATCAATTAGCCTGCGACTAGGAACGCCCAGTCCCACAAGAATCATACCCGGAAGCTGGGGGATAATATAGCGCTAATAAGGTATGTACGGCAAAAAAAAAAGCAGCATACTCTCATGCCTCGTACATATGATCACTTTTTGTGATGAAAAAAAATGTCAATTTTCGTCATGAAAAAAAACAACAAATTTCAAACTTCATTTTCAAAAATGACGTTGCGTACACACCATCATTTTTGGAAAATGATGAACAAAACGACGGCACTCTAAAGGGGAAGTTCTATTTGCCTTGAGGCTGCTTTTAGCTGGTTACTTGTTAATAAAAGATGATTCCTGCTTTTTTGTCTGTTACAGCGTGATGAATGTGCT
Organism: Rana kukunoris; assembly: GCA_029574335.1. NCBI lineage: Eukaryota > Metazoa > Chordata > Amphibia > Anura > Ranidae > Rana > Rana kukunoris. The sequence goes on from CM056050.1 coordinate 459,445,567, forward strand.
TACTCCATTATGAATGGTAATTTTACCTCCCATCTCCTAACTTGCTTCTGGGCATGTGCAGGTTTAAAACGTCATTTTTTATGTCATTTTGCCCACACACAATAATTTTTTATGACACAAAAAATGTCATTTTTAAAAATGACATAAAAAATTCGAGCATCTTCTCATTTTTTTTTGGTCGTTTTTCAGAAGACATAAAATGACGTTTTGCCCACACACCATCATTTTAAATTACATTTTTTAAAATGTCATTTTTTTTCATCACAAAAAGTGATCGTGTGTACGCGGCATCAGTCTAACCAGTCGGCTCAATGTAATGTTAGAATTTTTTTTCAGGATGAACCTCCGCTTTAAGCAAATGAATTCAAATGAATTTGTTGTTTACATCATAATTTATTTCCAGTTAGTTGAAATTCATTACTATTGTGATTTGGATACATCCCCAATCTCCAATTCATGCAAATTTCATCTAAATTTCGATTCATCCCAATCTCCAATGCATGCAAATTTCAGATTTGTAAGGAAACAAATAGCTTATGTCTAATATGGATAACTAATAGCAACAGATAGAAAAACTATACATTACCTCTTATGTGACCCAAGAGATCTTTAAACTGTGAATCACACGTGTGGATCTGAGCTCTCTAGATTTTGATCGCAACAACCTGTCCGCTGGTCTCAATACCTGTCTGTCCAAACATCACACTGCACAGCTCTGATATTGTTTAGCGTAGCCTAATTTTTATGCAGACATTTGCAAGTCGATTTGAGTACCATGAAATATCCATTTCAAAAATTCAAACCAATACTGAATCTTTTGACTTTTGTGCATTGGCTAATAATGTGTTTTTATAAGCTGCAGATGTAAGGTTTTGTCTAGTATAAAATCCTGCCAACAAAGCAGTTTAGTTTGACATTACAAACATCGACAGCATACTAAATAGGTGAAGACACAAAATAAAGTATTGTTTCTAAGAAATGTTTTTTTTTAATTATTGTTCTAATTATATATACATGTGGTGCTCAAAATGCACATATTTCAATCTATTTGTGTTAAGAAAATAATAAAACCTTTAAATGAAACATGTCACGGCAAGCTCACAATGTTGAAGAACAGACTAATGCCGCGTACAAACGATCATTTTTTGTGATGAAAAAAAACAACGTTTCAAGTGATGAAACAAAACGAAGTTTTTCAAACGACGTTGCATACACACCATCGTTTTTCCAAAATGCTCTAGCAAAGTGTGGTGACGTACACCACGTTCGACGGCACTCTGTTCCATTGAAGCTCCGTCTCATAACTTGGTTCTGAGCATGCGCGGCTTCAAAAACGTTGTTTTCAACATCGTTTTGCCCACACACCATCACTTTTTATGACACAAAAAACGACGGGGCAGATTCACAAAACAATTACGCCTGTCTAACTGGGGTTAGACAGGAGTAATTTCAAATTTCGCGCGGCATATCACTAGTTTGAATCCTCAAACCATGATACGCCGGCTTCGGGCTTCGATCCGAGAGGCTTACGTCTTCGTAAGCCTTCGGATCTACGCTGCCATCTATTTGCGGCCGCTGGGAGGAGTTCGCGTCGTTTTGGTGCGTCGGGGTATGCAAATGTGTTTTTACGGGGATTCACGAACATACGAGCGGGCGTCGCAATCGTTTTCGTCTATTTTTTTATACTTTTTGCTGCTCTAACTTTACGTAGCCCATGTTAAGTATGGCCGTCGTTCCCGCTTCGAATTTATTTAAAATTTTATTTTGTTTACGTAACTCGTCGGGACGTGGATCGGCCGTAAAGTACGCTACATAAACAACGAATGACGTCACGACGTGATTTCGCGCAATGCACGGCGGGAAATTTGCGAACGGAGCATGCGCAGATCGCTCGCCGCGGGAACGCGCCTAATTTAAATGTTTCACGCCCCCTACTCGCGCAGATGGATTGCGACGGGAGAAATACACTACGCCGCCGTCGTTTACCGTAGAAAATCTACCTGAATTCCACGTAGAGCAAGGTAAAAAACAGCGGCGTAGTGTATTTCTGATACGCTACGCTAAGCAAAATGTCTGTGAATCTGCCCCGACGTTTTGAAAAATGACACAAAAAATTCAAGCATGTTCGAATTTTTTTTTGGTCGTTTTTTTTAAGACATAAAACGACGTTTTGCCCACACACGGTGATTTTAAATGACGTTTTTGAAAACGTCGTTTTTTTTCATCACAAAAAATGATCGTGTATAAGAAGCAGTGCAAATTAATGGGCCAGATTCAGGTAGTCCAGAGCATCTTTGCTCTGGAGTAACGCTTCTCATTTGCGTTGCGCTGCAGAAATTTTAGGAGCAAGTGCTGTCATTCACGAAGCACTTGCTCCTAAAGTTGCGGCAGCGCATCGCAAATGAGCCGGCGCAATGAGCCGGCGGAATTCAAATTGGGCGGGTACGGGGCGTGTAGTATGCTAACTAAGCGCGATCCCGCCGCCAACGTACTGCGCATGCGTCCAGTGTCAAAACATCCCCGTGCGCATGCTCCAAAATCTGTGAATGAACGTCAATGACGTCACATTCCCATTCATGACCGTTTTACGCAAGCGACGTTTTTTTTTTTTTTTCGACGCGATGACGACGCCTATACCTAACATAGGATATTCCAACCCCATGTAGGTATAACTATGCGCCGCGTATCCCGTCCGGAAACGTCGTATCGTCATTGCGTCGCGCCGGAATTCGATCGTGAATTGCCGATTTCCGCTCATTAACATATTTTTTGAGTGTAAATCGGCGGGAACGCCCCCGGCGCCATTTTTAAGTTGAAGTAACGATGCGATGGCGAAACTCAGTTACGCTCATCGCATCGGACCTTCAACCCGGCGTTTCTTGTTTTCTGGTTACAGAAAACAGAAACGCCGGCTCAAAGTCACAGTTAGGCTGGCGGATCACTGGATCCGCCAGCCTAACTGATCGTGAATCTGGCCCATAGTTGCCATTTCAAATAAATCATCATTGAAAAAACTGAAATTTTGACAATTTTTATTCAAGCTTTCAACACTTTACAGAAAGATTAGTAAAAACTGCATTGGATGGTGGCTTTTACCAGACCTTAGCCTGGACAATAGAGTAGTAGAGAGTAGGACATAGAACTATTCAACACTCATGTCGTGTACATACGACCGTTTTTCATGACGAGAAAATAGCAATTTTTTTAATTGGTCGGGAAAAACAGTCGTGTGTAGGCTCCAGAGCATTTTCTCGATGAACCTGCTCTATTTTTTCTCGTTATTTTTCACATGGTCGTTTTTCTCGTCGTTAAAATTAATAATCGTGTGTACGCTTTAACAACGCGCATGCTCATAAGCCAATTATGAGATGGGAAATTAGCATAATCAGCCCAAAGGGTGGCGCTATTCGAATGGAACTTCCCCTTTGTGTGCGCGGCATTACATTTAAATTCACAGATTTACCAAATGTTTCCATTTGAACTTTAAAAAAAGTGTCCAGATGTGTTTTGCTATAGGAAATGGTAAGCAATTTTTTGCCACTTTGGTTCGAATTTTGACCTAGACGCATTGGGTATGTAAGCAGCTGATAGTCCTAAATAATATGAACAAAGTTAGACTTCCATTTTGTGAAAAAGAGATTCTGCTTCTGGTACTCTCCCCCATCCTCTTCATTTGTGTAATATGCCTGTCTCCAAATGCACTCAGCCACTTTATGCACTCAACCACTTTGTATTTATTGACCCTCAGACAACTTACATGATGGCTATCCTCTCATTCATCCATCTCCTCCTCAGTCTAGTCTCTGCCACTTGGTTGTACAACCCTTGTTGTCTTGCCCGGTCATGCCAGCTGCTGCAGGAAGGAACCACGTAGAGTAAGGCAAGAGCAGGATTAGGGGGAAATGGTTGCATAGGAGTAAAGCTGTTAGTCAGTTTGTCACCCCAGAACCAGCTTTATGACTGAGAACACTGATCTTCCTTCTATGCTGACAGACTGGCAAGGGGTTTGGGGAGTGAGGTCTGAAGGGACGAATGCCAACACAACAGGTGCAGCTGTGCACCCTCCAGTTGTAGCACATCCTTCTGTGGCCCCCTCAACTACCTAATCCCTATTGCAGTGTATTACCCTTCAGCCACTTTCCCCCCCCCCCTGCCCACATCACAGATCCCCCTTCCATTCACCTGAACCCCCTTTCATAGCATTTCTCCACACCAACCAAGCATGCCATCACACTACCCCTTCCCATCTACCTTAACCCCCCAGTCAATGTGCCCACTCCTACCCACTTTACCCCCTCATCACAGCACTTTATCCCATCTAGCGTGCCACCCATTTACAGCACTTGAGCTTTCCTCATTTCCACCTTGCACACACGGACTCACTGAGCTTCATTCCTTTCCAGCTCACCACAGTCAACTGTCCTGCCATCTCACAGCATCTACCCCCTACTCACCTCTTTTCCCACCTCATACAGTGCCTTGAAAAAGTATTCATACCCTGTGGAATTTTCCACATTTTGTTATGTTACAACCAAAAATGTAAAGGTATTTTATTGGGATTTTATGTGATAGACCAACATAAAGTGGCACATAATTGTGAAGTTAAAGGAAAATTATAAAGGTTTTTCAATTTTTTTTACAAATAAATATGTTTGTAGTCAGAGTCTACACCGAGGAATACGATACCCTAACTACCCAGGCCTGAGGTGTGCCATTAGCCTCGCTGGACAGTACGCCTATAAGTGGGCATACCCTGAAGTAATTATGAAGAAATGAATGAAGAAAATGATAACATGAAAAAAGGGGGAACGGGTGGGTGGGTACCCAGAAACCCCACTGACGCCGGACATTAGAGGGGAGGAGGGATAAATAGCCCTCCGACTCCTCCTACAAACTCAGGCACGCCTGCGGCCCCGCCTTCCACTTGTAGTCAGAGTCTACACCGAGGAATACGATACCCTAACTACCCAGGCCTGAGGTGTGCCATTAGCCTCGCTGGACAGTACGCCTATAAGTGGGCAAAAAGACCCAGAAGTAGGTGTGATAAAAGAAATGGAAGGGCACGAATATCTGTCTGGTAGAGAAAGCACGCCCTGACAGTCTCAAGAACGGCTCCGATAACCATCCGTTACGACAGCAGAAAAAAACAGCGTCCCAAGAACCGATGATTGGAAGGAACCCCGAAACCAAATGACTGTCCCGTGCCTGACCGACTAGGCTTTCCTCCAAAAGCACAGACATGGGAACCACTGCTGATGGCGAGAGGATACGTGGGGGAATGGAACAAGGGCCGCCCCGAGGAGCCCTGTGAAAGCAACACCATCCAATAGGAGGCAACCAGTGACCCATGTCAAACACCCACAACCACTGACCTAGCTATCCATACCTGGTAAGGGGACGTGAGAAGGAGAGATGCAAAAAATGGACAACTGATAGGAGGGAAGGGGTTTGAGAGCCGGGTACCCGAAAGATGAGTCGATGTTAATGGACGAGGCCACCACGCAGTAGCGATATGCAACGATACAGAGACAGAACCAGACATGGAATGACCCGACCTACCCGAGTAACTGGGACCCCCCTATCAACAGGCTGGGAATTGGACAAAGAGCCTGGCCTGACGGACCCGCCCTGACGATCAGGCACCCTATGAACAAGAGAACAGCCCCAAAGATAAGAAGCAACGACTCCATGGATGAGAACCCTAATAAAATTGTCCTGTCAGGAACGGCCAGAACACGCCAGAACACATGTGAAGCAGCCGGGATGGAACTGGACCCAAACTGAAATGAACCGCCTACCCTGCTGCGGCCGGAAAAAGGGAAAACCCCTTGTAGACTTACCACCCTGCTGAGCCAAGTACGGGCCAACCCCTGAGTGACGGCGTACTGCCATGCTCTGTACCCCCCACGTGGAGCAGGCGGGATGCCCCCGAATGTGTCGCCCCCTAAACGTGCCGCACGCCCAACCCTAGAAAACCGAAAGAAAAGACAACAGACAACAAAACATGAGACACCCCCCCCCCCCCCACTGTAGCTGCCTGGGCCAAAGATGTGAGCAGAAATGACCAGACCTCAGCGCGTGAATGAACCTGACGACAGATCCTACCCAAGTGTATGTGACAAGTGTAAGCAGTAAGCGAGCCCGAGTAACCTGCCGCGCAGACAGGTAATTAAAAACGACACACTCAAGGCGATGTACCCACAGACCGTGGTGGGTAGATGTATAGGCGTAAGAATGAACGTGCACGTATGACGTATGTTATACAGGCGAGAAGATTGTGGTCAACAATCATTTAAAAACGAAACCTCAGCCCGTATGGATCTGTAGACGTGACAGATCCTGAGATGCGCACCCTGGCTAACTATACCCGAAAGAACAGTATGACGAGACAAAGAAAACAAATAACGCTACAAAGCTGTTTGTGTGCTGTGACTGCCTAGCACCGACAAGCTATGTGCCCAACCCTGCTGGAGTAGGACCCCCAACAGAAACACAACCCCCTCTGTGCCTACCCAAGTATGAAGACATGGCAGTGACGGAGGGACCCCAGCATGTCAAAGAACCCGACGCCCCCCCCCCCCCCGTGAATAACGTGAGTGAGTGCAAGTGACCTGCTGCACAGCAGAACCCTGAGGACCCGTGCACCCACAGACCGTGGTGGGTAGTCCTGCCCGTGAAATGAAACCCAATGCGTAGCAAGACGTGACATGACAGGCGAGAAGTTTGAGGTGAACAATCATCTGGAAAACGAAAACCTCAGCACGAACGGATCTGTAGACGTGACAGACCCCGAGATGCGATGGAAACGAACAAAGCTAGAACGGCCACTGGTGCAAGCTGAACCTGCGTGACGGCAGAAACACGCCATGACAGAAACACGCCATGACAGAAACACGCCATGACAGAAACACGCCATGACAGAAACACGCCATGACAGAAACACGCCATGACAGAAACACGCCATGGACTGAGCTGCTGTGACCGAATACTGACGACAGAGCGGTAATAGTGAAAATGCTCCGCGACAGAAGCATGATGCTGACCGCATCGCTATGCCATGACAGGAAACATACAGTGACTGCAACCGCTATGACAGAACATGCTAAGACAGAAAACATGCTGCTGACAGAAATGCTACGACAGAAACATGCTGCTGCCAGAACCACTGAGACAAAACATACTGACAAAACCGCTAAGACAAAACATACTGACAGAACCGCTAAGACAAAACATACTGACAGAACCGCTAAGACAAAACATACTGACAGAACCGCTAAGACAAAACATACTGACAGAACCGCTAAGACAAAACATACTGACAGAACCGCTAAGACAAAACATATTGACAGAACCGCTAAGACAAAACATACTGACGGAACCGCTAAGACAAAACATACTGACGGAACCGCTAAGACAAAACATACTGACGGAACCGCTAAGACAAAACATACTGACGGAACCGCTAAGACAAACATACTGACGGAACCGCTAAGACAAAACATACTGACGGAACCGCTAAGACAAAACCTACTGACGGAACCGCTGAGACAAAACATACTGACAGAACCGCTGAGACAAAACATACTGACAGAACCGCTGAGACAAAACATACTGACAGAACCGCTGAGACAAAACATACTGACAGAACCGCTGAGACAAAACATACTGACAGAACCGCTGAGACAAAACATACTGACAGAACCGCTGAGACAAAACATACTGACAGAACCGCTGCGACAAAACATACTGACAGAACCGCTGAGACAAAACATACTGACAGAACCGCTGAGACAAAACATACTGACAGAACCGCTGAGACAAAACATACTGACAGAACCGCTGAGACAAAAACATACTGACAGAACCGCTGAGACAAAAAACATACTGACAGAACCGCTGAGACAGAAACATACTGACAGAACCGCTGAGACAGAAACATACTGACAGAACCGCTGAAACAGAAACATACTGACAGAACCGCTGAGACAGAAACATACTGACAGAACCGCTGAGACAGAAACATACTGACAGAACCGCTGAGACAAAATCACGCTGACAGAACCGCTGAGACAAAACATACTGACAGAACCGCTGCGACAAAAAACACACTGACAGAACCGCTGAGACAAAAACACACTGACAGCACTGCTGAGACAAAACATACTGACAGAACCTGCTGTGACAAAACATACTGCCCCCCACGCCAGGGCACCTCCAGCCCAAACATGTGCTCCCTGGAATACCTTGGGACCCCGGTCACAGGATGAACCTGGACCAAGGGTGACCCCTTACTTGGCAGCATATGCCCCAACCCCCCCCCCCTGTGATGCACGGATGAGCGGCAGTCGGCCCTACCTAACGTAGCAGGGATCAGCCGATGCATTCCTGTGGAGCCCTGCACCACGTGGGCGTCACTGTGCGCACTTGGAGAAGAGGGAGGACGGATGGCCCCCCCTCCCCCACGTATGCCCGGAGGAGCGGGAGGGTGGATGGAGGCCCCCCCACAGTGCGAGCCCGGTGGAGCTGGAAGTGTTAGGCCGACCCCTACTCCCTGCCACAGGAAGGCTAACTAATGCGGGCCGACCCCCCCCCCCCCTCCTGCCTGGCAAGCAAGACATCCAGTTCGTCTCCCCAGCTACGCCAGCGCCCTGGGAACCAGAAGTGGCCATCGCCAGCATCCGACGCCCGGCCGTGCGTGCTGCCACTCTGAGCCCTGTGTGGGGGATCGGACGGACCCCCCCCCCCCCCTCCGGCGAGGCCAGCGGGAGAAGCGTGCGGCCTCCTTGCTAGAAGGAGCAAGGATAGTAGGTGGATGCGCGCCCCCCCTCCCCCGGCACGAGCACCGGGAGAAGCGGGCGGCCTCCTTGCTAGCAGGAGCAAGGATAGTGGGTGTATGCGCGCCCCCCCTCCTCCGGCACGAGCACCGGGAGAGGCGGGCGGCCTTCTAGCAAGAAGGAGCCATGGCAGCGGGTGGATGCGCGGCCCCCCCTCCCCCGACACGAGCACCGGGAGAAGCGGGCAGGTGACAGCATAGGGAGGGAGAGGGAGAGAGAGCGGCACCCCCCCCCTACCGTAAGGACTGAGGGAATGGACCGGGCTGCCCCTTCCTGGATGGCGCCGGGAGGAACGCAAGAATAAGTAGGCGGGCAGCCCCCCTCGATGTAGCCTGGTGTGAGCACCGGGAGGGGAACCGCCACGAGACCTCAGCAGCCGACATGCTGCTGAGCTACAACCGGAAGTGACGACAGCTGCTACCCAGAAACCCCACCGACGCCGGACATTAGAGGGGAGGAGGGATAAATAGCCCTCCGACTCCTCCTACAAACTCAGGCACGCCTGCGGCCCCGCCTTCCACGAAAAGTGTGGCGTGCATTTGTATTTAGCTCCCCTTTACTCTGATACCCCTAACTAACCAATTGCCTTCAGAAGTCACCTAATTAGTAAATAGAGTCCCCCTGTGTGTAGTTTAAGCTCAGCATAAACACAGCTCTTCTGTGAAGCCATCAGAGGTTTAGAGAACCTTAGTAAACAGCATCATGAAGGCCAAGGAACACACCAGACAGGTCAGGAATAAAGTTGTGGAGAAGTTTAAAGCAGGGTTAGATTATAAGAAAATATCCCAAGCTTTGAATATCTCATGGAGCACTGTCCAATCCATCATCTGAAAATGGAAAAAGTATGGCACAACTGCAAACCTACCAAGACATGGCTGTCCACCTAAACCGACAGGCCTGGCAAGGAGAGCTTTAAACAAAGAAGCAGCCAAGAGGCCCATGGTAACAGTACAACTATTAGTAACGCACTCCACAAATCTGGCCTTTATAGAAGAGTGGGAAGAAGAATGCCATTGTTGAAAAGAAAAATAAGTCATGATTGCAGTTTGCGAGAGGCCATGTGGAGGACACAGCAAAAGTGGAAGAAGGTCTACAGTAAATGCAAAATGCTATATGTGGCAGAACACTAAGGCCGCGTACACACGATCGGATATGTCCGCTAAAAATGGTCCACCAGTTTCAGCGGACATATCCGATCATGTGTACGACCTAGCGGACAGGTTTTTCCAGCGGACAAATTTCAAAGCATGCTTTGAAATTTGTCCGCTGGAAACCTGCTTGTCGGACATGTCCGCTGGTTAGTACGTCTAACCTGCATGCGTCGAATGGATTTGACGCATGTGTGGAAGTATTTTACTTCCTGGAGTGGTGACGTGGCAGCGTCAACGTCACTGCCACATCACCGCGTCCTCAGTCCAAGGGGATTTTGGTCCGATGGTGTGTACACGCCATCGGACCAAAATCCAAGGAGACATGTCTGCTGGAAAGGGTCCGTCGGACATGTTTGAGCGGACATGTCTCCTCGTCTGTACGCGGCCTAACACTGCACATCACCCTAAACACACTATTCCCACCATGAAACATGCTGTGGGGATGCTTTTCTTCAGCAGGGACAGGAAAGCTGGTCAGAGTTGATGGGAAGATGGATGGAGCCAAATACAGGGCAATCTTAGAAGAAAACCTGTTAGGCTGCGTACACACTGTTACCTATAAAATCTGTATTTTAAGATTTAATATCATAAAGATATGATATGAGTTGAATAAGATAGTTCTTTGACCAGAATTAAAAGCTTCAATATAATAAACATTTATTAGAGCTTATACAAAGCCTAATCTATCACACAGAACCTATGGTCCCAAACAAGCAGGGAACCGTAGGCTTAAAATACCAACATTTACATGGAGGAAGATACAACATATTCCTCGAAAACAGAGTACAAACATAAAAAGATATAAAACATTAGAGTACAAGAGAGTGCAATTGCTACATGCAAGTAGAAAATACCTACATCATATTTACCCTTTTCAGACCCATCCTTAAAGTGGAATTCCGGCCACAATTTCACTTTTTAAATATAAATACCCCTGTAATACACAAGCTTAATGTATTCTAGTAAAGTTAGTCTGTAAACTAAGGTCCGTTTTGTTAGGTTGTTATAGCATTTAGATACTTTATAAAACAGGAATTGACCGTGGCCATCTTAAGTGTGGGCATCCATAAAGCCAGACTGTATGACTTCCTGGATTTCAGCCTTGCTGATCTCGCACATGCTCAGTGCTGCACAAGCAATGTAATAGGTTTCAGATCAGGTTTTCATAGCAACGGGAGTGTCAGAGGAAGTTGACGCCCATTATCTATGCAAATCTCTCCTCCCCTCCTCCTTCCAGGAAATATACTAAATGATTTGTTATGTAGATATATTTGCACCGCACAGCGCACCGATCACAGCACACCGATCACAGCGCACCGATCACAGCCCACCGATCACAGCGCACCGATCACAGCGCACCAATCACAGCGCACCGATCACACTGCACCGATCACAGCGCACCGATCACAGCGCACCGATCACACCGCACCGATCACACCGCACCGATCAAAGCGCACAAATCACAGCGCACCGATCACAGCGCACCGATCACACTGCACCGATCACAGCGCACCGATCACAGCGCACCGATCACAGCACACCGCACCGATCACACCGCACCGATCACAGTGCACCGATCAAAGCGCACCGATCACAGCACACCGATCACAGCGCACCGATCACGCCGCACAGATCACACCAATCACAGCGCACCGATCACACCAATCACAGCGCACCGATCACAGCCCACCGATCACAGCGCACCGATCACAGCGCACCGATCACAGCGCACCGATCACAGCGCACCGATCACACTGCACCGATCACAGCGCACCGATCACACTGCACCGATCACACTGCACCGATCACAGCGCACCGATCACAGCACTCCGCACCGATCACACCGCACCGATCACACCGATCACAGCGCACCGATCAAAGCACACCGATCACAGCGCACCGATCACACTGCACCGATCACACTGCACCGATCACACTGCACCGATCACAGCGCACCGATCACACTGCACCGATCACAGCGCACCGATCACAGCGCACCGCACCGCACCGATCACACCGCCCTGATCACACCACACCGATCACACCGCACAGATCACACCGATCACAGCGCACTGATCAAAGCGCACCGATCACAGCGCACCGATCACACCGCACAGATCACACCGATCACAGCGCACCGATCAAAGCGCACCGATCACAGCGCACCAATCACACCGCACCGATCACATCACACAGCACCGATCACACCGCACAGATCACAGCGCACAGGAGTTCTTGAGCGGGGGGTTCGGATCAAAGTTGTTGAGCGGGGGTTGTTGGAAGTTGTTGAGCCTGAGTGGGGGGGGCGGGTTAGCCGCGAATCGCGGGTGGGGGGGGCAGTTGCCGTGGGTGGGGGGGCGGGTTTACCGCGAATCGCGGGTGGGGGGGGGGGCAGTTGCCGCGGGTGGGGGGGCGGGTTTGCCGCGAATCGCGGGTGGGGGGGGGGCTGATTTGCGGGATTCCTGCCCTATGAGAGGGTGGTGGGGGAGGAGAACACTGTGGGGGGGGCTGGAGAGTGTAATGGGGGAGGATAAGCAGGGTGCATACAGAGGAAATGAGCTTTCTATATTCCTCTATAGAGGCGCTGAATGCTTGATTCTCCTACCTTTTACCTCTTGCAAGCAATCAGCGCCTGTATAGAGGAATCCAGCAAGGTGATTTCTTCTATTTGTAGCCCCCCCTGCTGCACACGTAGGGCCGCATCACTGCTGTCTGAGCTGCCTGGCTGGGTCTGTGTTTTCAGCGGTGATGCTACGGTCCCGCCCCCTTAGACCGGCTCGTGTGATTGGCTGAACACAGATCACATTGGCTGTCTATCCACTATCACATGAGCCAGCCCAGGGGGGCAGGACCGTGTTACAGCGTCCCCGCCGAAAACACACCCAGCCAGGCAGCTCGTAATACACAGAGAGAGGAGAGGAGAGGAGAGAGGGGTCATGTCCCAGGAGGCATAGCGGCTGTGATTGACGGCTGTGGCCGCGGCTGAGAAAATAAACTCATCTGCACAGCACAGTGAGTTTTTAAAATGACTAAAAATGACATGCCAATTCTATTTAACCTCCCTGGCGGTATGATTCTGTCTGGAATTACGTACCAAAAGCGGTACAATTATTTTGCATGGAAATTCTGCGTTTTATACTGTAGGCCTGCAATTTTTAGGAATAACTTGCTTAAATTTGTCCAAACCAGAGTCTAGTAGACATCCCGGGTATGATAAAGTTTGAAACACAAAATCATAAAATTATAATATAATAAATAACTATAAATAATTATAACAAATAATAATGTAATTATAATAAAAATTATTCACGAATGTAATCAAATCAAAATCACTGAAATTTGCTCAGTTGCAGAATTGTCGCTGTCATTACTTTTATTTTTTTATGACAAATTTCCCCACAAATCGCTATCGCTCAATTCTGCAAGTGATTATCATTTATTATCGCTGTTTTCTAGCTGCTCTAAAATCACTTTTGACATAAAGGGACACTTTTGGTTGCTATGGACAATCTACAGTTTGCAGGCACAAAAAAAATGTTTTTATTATGTAAAAGTACATGCAGGGCACTGGGCAGACCACTAGGGACAGGGGGTGTGTGTACTTTTTACATACAGTACTGTAATCTATAAGATTACAGTATTCTGTATGTAATGTGTTTGTTTACTTTTTTGAATTTGCCGCGGTCTCCGCCCCCGTGCGCCGTTACGTCGCAGGGAACGGAGACCGGCGGCGCGCGGGCACTGTGTGAGTCGAATGGAGGACGCCACTCGCTCACACAGCGGGGATGCATCGCTGGATCCAGGGACAAGGTGAGTACAGTATACCCTGCCTGGATATAAGGTAAGCCAGCGCGCTGCAAGCTCTGCATTCACCCCGAGCGCGACTCGGAGATATCGTTATTTACATAAAAAATCCAACCCGAGTCGCGCTCGGGTTTACCGGCAGGGGGGTTAAGGGGGCAGTATGAAAGGGGATGCAATAAAGTTAAAAAAGAGGGTGGAGCTCCACTTTAAGGTCAGTCTCCATAAAAAGTGAGCTCCTTTGCCCTAAGCTGTGGAGTATATCTCTCTATGCTAACGTCCCATTGGTTGGCCTAGCTAGGATCAGGATTGGAGGCCTGACTACATAAGTCTGCCCCCCCTTTCAGGAATTATATAGACATTCCCAGGGTTTGAAAGGGTGGAGATCGCCCAGCCGGAGGTCCATCACATAAGGTAGTTTATTTCGCTGACTCCGAAATGTCTAGTGGCTAACAAAAGGCTTTGCTATGTGCTAAATGCCATGAATTAGCAAGCTAAATGAGCAATATCCTATGTACGCTCAATGCCACTACTTAAGAGAAATATATTCATAACCACAACATATATATATTCCTATATATATATATACATATACATATAGACACAGCTATACTCACACATATATATATACATATAAATATATATATATATATATATATATATATATATATATATATATACCCATCTCTATCTAATTTAGATTACCAAAAACCATATGGCAACAGATGGCCCCTTGTGGCCAGTTGAGAATATGAGACTTGGCCACACCTACAATAATGGTTTTATGTGTAATCTTTAATTTATAACTTTTGGCTCTCCATCTCTATCTGATCGTGTGTACAGCCTAGCGGACAGGTTTCCAGCGGACAAAGGTTTTAAAACATGCTTTAAAACTTGTCCGCTGGAAACCTGTCCGTCGGACATGTCCGCTGGTTAGTACGCCTAACCAGCGGACCGAAATCCCCCGCATGCGTCGAATGGATTTGACGCATTCGTGGAAGCATTTTACTTCCTGGTTTGGTGACATGGCGGCGTCAACGTCACCGCCACGTCACCGCGTTCTCTGTCCGAGGGGATTTTCGTCCGATGGTGTGTACACACCGCCGGACCAAAATCCTGCAGGAGACATGTCCGATGAAAACGGTCCGCGGACCCTTTTCATCAGACATGTCTCCTCGTGTGTATGTGGCCTTAGAGTCTACAAAAGACTTGACACTAAGGGAAGGTTCACCTTCCAGCAGGACAAGGATCCTAAACATACAGCCAGGGCTACAATGGAATGGTTTAGATCAAAGGATATTCATGTGTTAGAATGGCCCAGTCAATGTCCAGACCTAAATCCAATTGAGAATCTGTGGCAAGACTTGAAAATTGCTGTTGACAGGTGCTCTCCAGCCAATCTGACAGAGCTTGAGCTATTTTGCACAGAAGAATGGGCAAATATTTCACTCTCCTAGATGTGTAAAGCTGGTAGAAACATCCCCAAAAAAGACTTGCAGCTGTAATTGCAGCAAAAGGTGGTTCTACAAAGTATTGGGGGCAGAATACAAATTCACGTCACACTTTTCACATATTTATTTGTAAAAAAGTTTGAAAAACATTTATCATTTTCCTTTCACTTCACAATTATGTGCCACTTTGTGTTGGTCTATCAGATAAAATCCCAATAAAATACATTTACTTTTTTGGTTGTAACATGACAAAATTAGGAAAATTTCAAGGGATATGAATACTTTTTCAAGGCACTGTAGCTCCTCCCTGATATCCAACTTACCCCCAGATCTTTTAGCCACTCCCCTAATAGCACATACCTGGTGGCCACCCTGTTCCTTGTTGTGCCCCCCACCCTCCTGTCCCTCACAGCACCTCTCATTAGCTTTACTCTTTAGTTACAATGCTACTTGTTTTCCAGTTACAATTCTTCCTTCCCAACCACCTTGCCAGCTGCTAACAAAACCTGCTTCTCATGCACCTTGACCCTAGCTCACAGCACCTACCTCCCACCCTCCTCACCCCCGCTGCACAGCCCCTCCCATTTACCACACCGCACAATTACAGAACCTCTATCCCTGCCAGCCCCGCACCCCATCTCCACTTTGCTCAGAAAGTTGGCTCTTAACACAAATCTATTTGTTCTGGAATAGGCTCAATTTTGCTAGTTAGAATTACATTTTTTTTTCCTTGGGGCAGCAGTTAAATGAAAGCAGAAGGAAGAAGTCAGTAATGCTAATGCTAGTGTTATGTCTTTTCACTTGTAAAGAAAGGTAGGTGGAAGTGTTCACTTATCTAAGACCGAGTTATTCATATAATAGTTTCTGAATAAGACACTAAAGCCTGTGTGCATAAACGTTACACTGCCAAGGAAACATGCAATGGGAGGCTATACTTTTGTATTACATTTATAAAAAAACATAGCATAGTGGAAATGTGTTAGCCAGAACAAAAGTGAAGTAACTGTAATCGTATGCTTTTAATTGAAAAATTTTAGTTGACATAGGGGTCCAATTACATAAAAAAAATGCATAGCACTTTGCCCACTGAAAGTGCATGAGAGAATGGGGGCAGACATGAATGTTATTAGGCTATTTCCAGTACTGATCAAATGTTTTTTATTATATTTTTAACAGACAATACAAAATTTGCCCATTAGATGGAGTTAAGTATTGCACAAAACAAATTTGTTTGCACTTTCATTGGGATAATGTGAATTCTTTGTAAATCATCCTCTTAGTAGTACAGTATTCATTGGAGACTGACAGAGTGATGCTTCCAGTACTGCAAGAAATTATTGCTACTTCAGCCTTAAAGCCACTAAAAATGTTGCAAATGATAATGTTGTTTTGGTGTTAAAAAGCACTCACTCGTAAGGTTGGTATTTAGAAAATTAACATTAAAACAAATGCATCAAGGCTGATTTCTTACAATAATACATAATAATTTGTACAATAAATTCTTCAGTGCTCCTTTTGCTGAGCCGGTCAAAAGGACATGTAAAAAGCTAGTCGTGGATTCCCAAACTGACTAAGTATTTTTATTGGTTTTATGCAGAGCTTTTTTCTCAGAAAATAGGTGCAGGAACTCAACCACGACCCGTTCAAATTTCACAAACAGTAAAAGGTTCTTAAAGGGGCATTAAATACCAGGATTGCATTACATACAGAGTGCAGGGTTCAGGGGGATTACACACAGAGTGCAGAGGTGTCACCTGTAAACACAGAAACCAGACTTCTGTGTTTACAAGTGATTGTGGTGAGCAGGCACCAAAGGGTCTGAGCCAGAGGTGGTGGAACTGAGTTCCCCCAAGTTCCCCCTGAAAAAAAGCCCTGGTTTTAAGAGAAGAGAGTTAGACATGTGAGAGAGTAGATTCTAATCTCGGGATCATCAAATATCACATACAGCTGTGGCCAACCCCCTAATCTCTATGCACCCGGCTCCTAATCTCCATGCAGGACGCCGGACGCATTTTTTTGTGAGACATGTGGTTAGAGCCAGATGCTATTGTCTTCCTGCTTCTCTTCCCGGCCAATCAGGACAAAAAGCGGGTCCTGAGACTGAATTGGTTGAATGAATGACTTGTATAGCGCAACGCATGCGAACTGAATCGACTCTGGGCGCTTTTTCCAGCCAGTGTCTGCTTGGCTGGTGCGGTCATTTTTACCCCGTAGGATCTTGACACGCTATGGACACACAGTCATACACACACACTGGGTCAATTTTTGGACGATCCAATTTACCTACCAGCATGTCTTTGGAGTGTGGGAGGAAACCAGAGTACCCGGAGGAAACCCACACAGACACAGGGAGAACATGCAAACTCCAGGCAGATGGTGTCGTGGTCGGGATTCGAACCAGCGACCCTTTTGCTGCTAGGCGAAAGTGCTACTCACTGGACCACTGTGCTGCCCAATGGTTGGGAGGAGAAGCGATTTGATTGGCCCGGGAGGAGAATCTGCCAAAGCCACCAGGGACCTGGGTGGGGTAAGTGCCGGAGCTGGCGAGCGGGCTTGCCACACCCCACCCACAATAAAATTGGAGCACCAGCCGCCACTGGTCACATATCAAATATGACTATGCATCCACTTAAAATTAAATTCAACTCTCACTATTCCTTTCTGTGACAATTGTTCTCAAACATCAAAGGTCAACATGAAAACCCCAAAATGGGGAATTTGTATCTGATGTCTTGCAGTTTCATCAACTTCTCCCAATCAGATCTCCATTTCTTTTTATACTGTAATTCTCTGTTATGCCCAAGGAGGAGGGAGCAGAGATGCCAAGGACATTCTTTAGAAATATTTTCAGTTTAAAGCGTAAGCATATTACCTGACAAACAATAAAGTGTTCAAGATAATACAACAAGAATAGGAAAGCAAGGAATAAAAAAAAAAAAAAAAAAAAAGAAATACATGTAGCACTACCCCCGAAGGAGCTGTTGGTTTGATTTGGGTAAAATGTTACCTCTAATCCTTCGCCGTCTAGGGTACTGGATGAGAGCTGTAATAAAAAGTCAATGTCCACTCTGTAGGTATCTTTATCTGTGCTTTATTACTCAACCGGTGTAAAAATGATAAAAGTAGTAGTAGGCAAGAATATATAGAAGAAGTAGTAGGCAAAGGATTCAGGCGTGCAACTGGGTTTCGGGAGCAGTCCTGCTTCCAACAACACATTTCCTTGCCACTCTAGCCAGAGTGGGTATAGTACATCTGGATAGGCCACTCTCATTGACCTTAGCAGCCAGAGTGTCACTCGGAACTTTAGCAAAGTCTCTGCCACAGACCTTCCCAAAAGGTGGAGATATTTCTCGGTCCAGAATCCTTCTCAACACTGGATTAAGCACCTGGATCTCCCTTGAACAACTTGTATTATTTCAGGACTGATAGGCGACCTTCGTCCAGCCTCTCAGAAACAATGTGTCCTTTGATGAAGCAGTAGGCCTCTCCTGGGATACCAGCCTCATGCTTGGTATTCCCCCAGACAGGTTTTTCATTGTTCGGCTTCCTCCCTCGGGACGGACAGAACAGGACAACTCTGTAAGTTTTACTCCGGACCAACATGGTCCCGGAGCCAGGAACACTGCAACGAACACCCCCGCCAGGAGGGCCACACACAGGCCACACACAGGGGTGGTGGGACGACTGCCCAGGCAGATGGCGGCAAAGACAACCCCAACCCCAACCCCAACCAACCCGTCTGCCCCCTAAATACCCTAAATTAACCATAATCCATTTAGGTTTGTTCTTAACTTCAAAGGAATTGTGGATTTATGGCACCATCCCACTATTGCGATTCTGTTGGCTAGAACGATATAAGAAATCAGTTTACCTATTTCCTTATAATAGCCATGAACCTACTATGAAATAATTGATATTATGGGGACTTTTTTAAGATTTATAACAGTCATCGTATAAATAAATGCATAAACTCTAGTACAGAACCTCCAAACCTTTAGATATAGCCACCGTGTATGATAGATAGTTCCTTTCCTTGAACATCTTCTAAAACACCTACACAATGTTTTTTTTTTTGGATTTTTTTTATTATTATTGCATTTCAAACAATACAGGTTACAACATGCCACCCAACGTGGACAGCAACCGGCCTAAAGATAGCCGGCAACATACAGAAAAAAAAAAAAACACATAAGAAACACACAAAATGTACAACAACCATAACCTCACAAAAACCTGTGAGACATTCCCCTCAATGCTTGCCCAGATAGGTACGTAAACATGCTTACCCCCTTGCAGAGGCGGGCAAACCTAAAGCATGTGTATAGCTCCACCGCTCCCCATGCCCCCCCATCGGATATTATAAATAAAAAATGAACCCCCCAGGCCCCCCCCAACAGAAAACATTGTTAAATAAAGCAGAAAGCCCTCAGATCCTCAAGATTTTAACAAGGAGACCCCGCCAGTGCTCACTCAGACGCTGTATGCATAGAAGTCAACCCCCCCCCCAAACCTTACCAAATTTATTCAGGGCCCCCCTGTTCAAGTACGTAGCCTTATAGAAAGGGACAGTCCTAATTACCAGAACCTTCCAAGACTCCAAAGTAGGCGCTACATTACTTTTCCAGGATAAGATAATATGTTTTTTAGCATAGAATAGCAACAAGGTAAGGAGGGTCCGTATAGCTCTGGTTGTGGCTAAGGGCTCAACTATATGCAAAAGACATACTTCAATTGACATAGGAATAGAAATGGAAGTGACCTCCCTAATGCAGGAGGCAATTGCTTGCCAGTAGGATTGTATCAATGGGCATTCCCAGAAAATATGCATAAAGGCAGCCATGGGTGCCGCACACCTCCAACACTGGGAGTGGCTCGTCCCGAACATCCGAGCCAACCTGGCAGGGGTAAGATAAATTCTATGCAGAAATTTGTACTGTATTAATCTATCCCTGCTAGACACCAGATACTGAAACTCGGTCCCCCACATGTCGTCACCTACACAATGTTTGGAATGTAAATTTAGCTATTTCGGTGGTAACCAAACACCATGAAATCAATATAGCAAAATGACGGCAGGCAGTGGATCAGTTATCCTGAAGGGGGTGTTATATGACATCCTTCAGGATCCTTCAGGATGTGTCGCTAGTGCAGCGTGGCAATCGGGATAAGTCGTGTTCCTTGGAGGAGAAACAGAGAACAGTAAGTTAACTGTAAGGCCTTGTACACACGAGGTAATATATCCGATGGGAACGGTCCGACGGACCGTTCCCATCGGATCTGTCCGCCGGATTGCTTTGATCCGATGGCTGTACACACCATCGGATCAAATTCCCCGCCAGCGGACAGCGCGGTGACGCGACGGTGACGTTGACGCCGCCACGTGACCGCCACGTCACCGCACCAGGAAGTAAACACTTCCGCGCGCATGTGTCGGATCCATTCACAGGATACGACGCATGTGCGGGCAGATATGTCCGCTGGTTTGCCGTACTAACCAGCGGACATATCTGACGGGCAGCTATCCGGCGGAAAAATTCCAAAGCATGCTTTGAAATTTTTCCGCCGGAGGAATCCGGCCAAAACGGTCCGTTTGCCCCTACACACGAGCGGATTTTTCGGCTGAAATGGTCCGTCGGACCATGTTCAGCGGAAATATTCCCTCGTGTGTACAAGGCCTTACTGTGCTGTTTTACACACATTACTGTGCACCACATGCCCCCCCCCCCAAATAAAGAGAACCTGTCAGTAGATCTGTCATACAGTCCATCAGTGTATCTGTCACACAGCCCATTAGTGTATCTGTCACACAGCCCATTAGTGGATATGTCAGGACAACCCCTTAGTGCCGCCATCAGTGGATCTGACTCCCAGCTCCAGCTCCCTGAGTGCCAAACATACATCGAAACAAGTGAAAAATTGTCTGGGACCTGGCATACCCCCTGTTCAAAAAAGGCTATCATGTCTACCTAGACAATTATTATAGCATTTTGCCCCTTTTCTGCCACCTGTACAGTGAAAAAACTTGGCCTGCGGTACCACCAGAAAAAAACAGGAAGGGCTTACTACAAAATCTACTGACAACAATGCTACAAAGGAGGGAATCTGAAAGTCTGATGCCTCGTACACACGACCGGTTTTCCTAGCAGGAAAACTGCCACGAGAGCTTTTGGCCAGGAATCTCGGCCGTGTGTATGCGCCATCGCAGTTTTCCAGACAGGAAAACCGACGGCAATCCCGACGTTTTTTAAGCCAGCAGTTTCCCTATGGGGAAAACCTGAGGTGGAGCATACACACAGCCAGGTTTCCCGACCAAAGCTCTCATGGCAGTTTTCCTGTCTGGAAACCCAGCCGCGTGTAGGGAAAAACGCTACCGAGCAGGTTCTCGGTTTTCCCAGTGGACTTTTTAGGGCCGGGAAAACCGATTGTGTGTACAAGGCATGAGAAACGGGGAAGTGTTGGCCGTGAAGTCGAGGGACAAGTAAGATGTTTACGTCCTGTTATCCATCCACAATGACACCTTTGTAGGGATTCACGGAAGACGCAGCCCTATTGTAAAGCCAGAATGCATCCACAATTATAATCAGTTCATGGAGGGGGTGGATTTGGGAGGGGGTGCGTCTACAGCCCTATTAATCAACATGAAAGACCAGTCTCTGGTATAAAAAAGTTGCATTTTATCTCTTCCATTTGGCCGTGTATAATTGGTACATCATCTATCAAAAGTCAACAAAAAGACCCAGCATCTTCCTCAAATATATTGAAGAAATTGTCATTGCCCTGATGTACCAGCAAAGATCCCTCCCAGGAAGCATTCGCTCTTATTGTGTGAGTTGACTTCATGAGCAACATTTTCCTGAAAACATTTCCCCCTACAGAATCAGGAAGAAGACGCCAAAAGAAATGTGTATGCAGCTGAGGAGGAGTTAGAATAGACACCAGTTATCATTGTCCCCAATGTCCCCCCCCCCCCAATCTGGCCTATGCATCAGGGAATGCTTCAGAAATTATCACACATCCCTAAGATATTAGTTCACCTCATTTTTAACAGCCTGCCTTTTCCCCGTTTCAAATACCTCTCATTTGCCTGCTTCTACATTAACGGACCCTGGCCTGTTTACTGATTGAATGTTTCTAAACATAGGTGTGTGCAGGGGGTGTGCCGAATGTGCCTGGGCACACCCTAATCACCGCTTGAGGTACAGATTCCCCCTGCTGATATTGCACCAATGCCCCTAAAAAAAAAAAAAAATGAATAAAAATATTAAAATAATAAAAATAAAAAGCTACTGACACTATCTACAGCCCTGCTGACAAGTCCACTGCTCTACTGACACCGTCCATGTTTTAATACATTTGGATGCACACCCTAATGCAATAGGCTGCGCACACCTATGTTTCTAAACCATGTTTCTACCTTCCACGTTAACTGACCCTGGCCTGTTCCAAGGGCACTGACCTCGGCCTATTAATTGACCATGTATTTTTGTCTGCTGCTTGGACTGATCTTTTGGCTTGCTGCTGTAGTAGTGGGATGCAAGATAACACAGGGGTCTCATATATGTGAGGGGCTTCAGAATAGTGTTCTGAGTAGAGAAAACTGTTTTTTGCTTTCTCTGGGATTTGTAATTCCCAGAACAGAGCCGGGAAACCGGAGGCTTCAAAAAGATTTGGGTGGGAGAACCCTCTATCCTGTCCCCATTCTTTCCTGGCCGAGCCCCTAAGCTTGGTTGTCCTTCCTGCTGCCTGGACCAATATTTTGGCTGTACTGACTATATTGCTGCCTGTAATTACCCAGGACTTTATGGACCATGTTCCTTCCTGCTGGCTGTACCAATACTTTGGCTGTTCTGACCATATCTCTCCATGTACTGACTATGGACAGTATTGCTGCCTTGACAATTTCTTTTGCTGCTACTGACCACATCCCTGCCTGCTACCTGGACCAATGCTTTGGCGTTGCTGACAGTATCTCTGCCTGCTACCTGTATTGACTATGGATAGTATTCCTGCCTGCTGCCTGGACGATTCCTTTTGCCGTTGCTGACCATGGACCAATGCTCTCCTCTGTGGACCACCACACTGCTAAAACCACAGGTAATCTTTTGTTTACCCTTTGCTCAAAAATGCGATTGTCAGAAAATGAAATGTGTAATTTATGTCCCTAGAACACCCGATGGTGCTCCTTGGATGTTGGGTCTCTGTATGTGGCCAGGCTGTGTAAAAGTCTCACACATGTGGAATCACCACACACAGGACGAGTAGCAGAATGTATTTTGTGGTGTAATTTTTGCTATGTACATGCTTTGTGTTAGAAATATTGTATAAATTGACATTGTATTTTCTTTCCACATTTTCCAAAAACGTCTGGAAAAAAAATTACATGTTCTGACTCCTAATGCCTCATAAAATATACATTGGGGTGTTTTCTTTCCAAAATAGGGTGATTATGTGAGTTTTTCCATTTTTCTGGTGCTCCAGAGCCTTCAAAAGTGTGTTAAGTAGTCATGAAATTAAATGTGTAATTTATGCTCCTAGAACGCCTGGAGATACTACTTGGATTTTGGACTTATGTGGCGAGGTTGTGTAAAAGGCTCACACATACTATTGCCATACTGAGGAGGAGAAGTAAAATGAATTTTGGGCTGTAGTTTTTGCTATGTACATGCAATGTGTTAGAAATATTGGCCCAGATTCAGAGAGAATTGGATTCTCGTAGCGTATCAGAAATACACTACGCCGCCGTTTCTTACCTGGCTCTACATGGAATCCAGGTAGATTTTGTCCAGTAAACGACGGCGGCGTAGTGTATTTCTCCCGTCGCAATCCATCTAGACGAGTAGGGGGCGTGAAGGATTTAAAATAGGCGCGTTCCCGCGGCGATCGAACTGCGCATGCTGCGTTCGCAAATTTCCTGCCGTGCATTGCGCGAAATCACGTCGTTACGTCATTCGTTGTTTGAGTAGCGTCGTTTACGGACATTTCTATTCCCGAACGAGTTACGCAAAAAAAAAAAAAAAATTTAAATTCGACGCGGGAACGACGGCCATACTTAACATGGGCTACGCACCGTTAGACCAGCAAAAAGCTGGTCTAACAGTACGTAAAAAAAAAAAACAGACGTAAGCGATTGTGAAGACCACTCGTATCTTCGTGGATCGCCGTAAAAACACATTTGCATATCCCGACGCATGAAAACGACGCGAACTCCTCCCAGCGGCCGCAAAAATATCGCAGCGTAGATCCGAAGGCTTACGAAGACGTAAGCCTCTCGGATCGAAGCCCGAAGCTGCCGTATCATGGTTTGAGGATTCAAACTAGTGATACGGCGCGCGAAATTTGAAATTACTCCTGTCTAACACCAGTTAGACAGGCGTAATTGCTTTTTGAATCTGGGCCATTGTATATTGTTTGTAGATGAAATGAATGGAAAAGATAAACACTGAATGTATCCCATTGTTTTAAATTGTATATCTCACTATAGTATCTCCTATGATATTTATTACATTGTATTATCTTCTTTTTTCTGAAAATAAACTTAAACTTGAATGAAAAAAAAAAAAAGAAATATTGTATAAATTGCCAACTTTGAGTAAAAAAAAATACAGCCTTATTTTCTTTCCACATTTTCCAAAAACCTGTGGAAAAAATTAGATTATCAAAAGACTCATAATGTCTTATAGAATATAAGTTTGGGTGTTTTCTAAAAAAAAATTGGGTAATTTTGTGGGCATTTTCATTCTTCCAGTCCTCGAAGGGCCTTCAAAGTTGTGACTGGTGGTCAGGAAATTAGATGTGTGATTTTTGCCCCTAGAACGCCTGAAGGTGCTACTTGGATGTTGGACTGCTGTATATGGCCAGGCTGTGAAAATGTCTCACACATGTGGTATCGCCATACTCAGGACATATAGAAAAATGTGTTTTGGGGTGTAACTGCAAGTATGCATATGCTGTGTGTGAGAAATAACTTGTTAATATGACAATTTTGTGTAAACAAAAATGTTTTCCTCATTTTCCGAAAAAAAAATTGAAAAAAATACAACTTAAAAAACTTACCATGCCTCTTACTACAAAAGTTCATTTGGAGCGCTTATTAAGTTACTTAAAATTGATCTCCTGATCCTTAAACACATCGGGCCAGATTCACAGAGCCATTACTCCGGTCTATCTCCTGACAGACCAGAGTAATTTCAAATTACCCACATCGTATCATTAGTTTGGATCCTCAAACCATGATACGCCGGCTTCGGGCTTCGATCCGACAGGCTTACGTCTTTGTACGCCGTCGGATCTACGCTGCAATCTTTTTCCGCCCGCTGGGTGGAGTTCGCGTCATTTTAAGCGTCGGGGTATGCAATTTTGCTTTGTCCGGCGATCCACGAAGTTACGATCGTCCGTCGCATTCTCTTACGGCATTTGTAGTCAGCTTTTTGCTGCGTAAAGTTAAAGCAGCTATTATCTGGTCTATAGTTAGATGGCCCATGTTAAGTATGGCCGTCATTCCCGCGTCGAATTTCAATTTTTTTTTTGTTTTTGCGTAAGTCGTCCGGGAATAGGAATGTACGTGAATGACGCTACTCAAAAAAAAAAACTGACGTAACAACGTAATTTCACGCAATGCACGGCGGGAAATTTCTGAACGGAGTTCGATCCCCGCGGATGCACCTAATTTAAATGCTTCACGCCCCCTAATCGCGTATTTCGATTCCGCCGCGAGAAATACACTCTACCTGAAATCGTCTTAGAGCCAGGTAAAATACGGCGGCGTAGTGTATCTCTGATAGTCTGCGCCAGGGCAATTGTACCTGAATCTGGCCCATCATTTATAAGCTTGCACACGGCTATTGATGTTACAGTATAATACAATGTCTACAAAACATAGATTCTACAACACATACAAATACAGTATCCTGGCCTGGTTACCTTGACCCTTTAGCTTTTTTACATTATTTCTAAATTTTTTCATTTTTCATTGTTAGCAGATGAAAAATTGCAATTGTTTTTTGAATTCAACATTCCTGCACAAGATAAAATAGATATTTAACATAATTATTGGTACCCTTTCATAATAAACACTTTGCCAGACCTTTAAAAAATATCCACTTCATAGCGTTACTATCTATAAAGAAAGTTAAAAATGTTCTTCCAGTATACAAATAATCTAAACCATTTGCACAGTTGGCTTAGCAAAGAACAGTTTGTTTGGTCTTCCATACCGTAACAGAGAGTATATTGTAGGGAATCTGTTATGTTGATACCTCACAGGTTGAAAAGCCTGTTGTAGAAGTGTCCATTCTTTGACTCTAATGCATACTAGCTCTGGATCAGTAAAATGTCTGTAGTTCATATAACTATGAAGAAACAAGTATACAGGAGTAGGGATTAGCTTCGTATTCGAGTGGAACTCATGTACGACTCGAACATCGTATGTTCGAACGTTCGTTGAAATACGAACAAAACGAGGGAGGCTTTGGCCAATTATGGTTTAGGGGGTTTAGTACACGCCACACTATAAAAGGCTGCCTGTAGGTCGGCCTTGTGTAGTGTGTTGCGGCGGTGGTTAGAGAGAACAGAGAGAGACAGGGAGAGTGTCATTTTTTGCAGGTAGATAGAGCAAGCAGGCAGGCTAGTCAGTTAATGTTACAGTGTGTAGAGGATATATATACATCCCAGGTGTTGTACATATATTTATACACTGTATAGTTTAGCTAGATCAGTTCTTCCTAATTTACTGGCAGGCAGGTGATTCTGCTATTTAAAGACGTTTTCACAGGCATACTATAGTCACCCAGCAGGTACAATATCTAAAGGAATTTTTCTCTTTCTTTTTTATTAATCAGGAGCATTTTAATGATGCTTAATAAAAAAAAGGAAAAATTACTTTAAATATTGTACCTGCTGGGTGTCTATAGTATGCCTGTGAAAACGTCTTTGAGAACCCGGGTCTTGCCTGAGGGTACATGTATCAATGGAAAAAAAATCCTGAAAAAAAATGACCGTTGATGCATGTTCCCTGGGGCAAGACCCGGGTTCTCAAAGACGTTTTACGACAATAACTTGCGTATTAGGCTTTAAAATTCGAACGTTGAAGTCCCAGGGGGCCAATGGGGTTCTAAATGTTCGCGCAAACGTTCGGTTCGTTCGAAGGTTCTGGTGCGAACCGAACGTGGGGGTGCAGAGTATTGTTCAGAGTATTGCAGAGTATTTGCAGAGAATTGTTCAGAGTATTGCAGAGTATTGCGCAGGGGGTACTGCAGAGTATTGTTCAGAGTATTGCAGAGTATTGCGCAGGGGGTACTGCAGAGTATTGTTCAGAGTATTGCAGAGTATTGCGCCGGGGTACTGCAGAGTATTGTTCAGAGTATTGCGCTGGGGTACTGCAGAGTATTGTTCAGAGTATTGCAGAGTATTGCGCCGGGGTACTGCAGAGTATTGTTCAGAGTATTGCAGAGTATTGCGCCGGGGTACTGCAGAGTATTGTTCAGAGTATTGCAGAGTATTGCACCGGGGTACTGCAGAGTATTGTTCAGAGTATTGCAGAGTATTGCGCCGGGGTACTGCAGAGTATTGTTCAGAGTATTGCGCCGGGGTACTGCAGAGTATTGCGCCAGGGTACTGCAGAGTATTGCACCAGGGTACTGCAGAGTATTGCGCCGGGGGTACTGCAGAGTATTGCGCCGGTGTATGCTGAGTATTGCGCCGGGGTACTGCTGAGTATTGCTGGGGGGGTATGCTGAGTATTGCTGGGGGGTATGCTGAGTATTGCTGGGGGGGTTTTAGGGATGGATGGATCTGTGACTGCAATAGTCACAGATCCATCCACAGCGCTGCCGCCATCCGCGCTCCCCCTCTCACACTGTACCGATCGGTACAGAGAGAGGAGGGAGGAACTGGCGTCATCAAATGACACCGGTCTGTTTACATGTGATCGCGCCGTCATTGGACAGCGCGATCACGTGGTAAACCGCCGCTATCAGCGGCGATTTACCGTGATCCGTGACCCGCCGGGTCCTCTGGACCTGGCGGTCATGGACATTCCCGTGTGCGCGCCCCGAGGGGCGCGCGGGAGCGCGACTCTGGAATCACGTTATATAACGTGATCCCAGAGTTAAGCAACCACCTTGCCGCCGTTATTTTTCGGCAGGTGGTTGCTAAGTGGTTAAAGACTCTGTAAGGACAAAATAAAGACATTTTGATCTGCCAAAAATGCACTCAGCTACTGTTTTCCTGTTGACAACCCTTAACTGATGTCACAAAAAATGGTGTCAACCCTACCCAGTTTTCTTTTGCTAAACCTCTGAATCCTTCCCTTTCTCCTCATCTCAGTTAGGGTTTACACATGCTTTAACCCCTTCCATACAGGGCATTTTCACCCCCTTCCTGCCCAGACCAATTTTTAGTTTTCAGCGCTGTTGCACTTTGAATGACAATTGCGCGGTCAGGTAACACTGTACCCAAATTAAATCATTATGTTTTTTTCCCCACACAAAGAGAGCTTTCGTTTGGTGGTATTTGATCATTTCTGCGGTTTTTATTTTTTGCGCTATAAACAAAAGAAGAGCGACAATTTAAAAAAAAACACAATATTTTTTCCTTTTTATTTAATACATCTCACAATATTTTTTTAACCCCTTCCATACAGGGCATTTTCACCCCCTTCCTGCCCAGACCAATTTTTAGTTTTCAGCGCTGTTGCACTTTGAATGACAATTGCGCGGTCAGGCAACACTGTACCCAAATAAATCGTTATGTCTTTTTTCCCCACACAAATAGAGATTTCTTTTAGTGGTATTTGATCATCTCTGCGGTTTTTATTTTTTGCGCTATAAACAAAAGAAGAGCGACAATTTAAAAAAAAACACAATATTTTTTTCTTTTTATTTAATACATATCACAATATTTTTTTTTAAAAACTTTTTTCCCCTCAGTTTAGACCGATATGTATTCTTCTACGTATTTTTGGTAAAAAAAAACGCAATAATTGTATATTGATTGGTTTGCGCAAAAGTTATAGCATCTACAAAATAGGTGATAGATTTTTGGTATTTTTTTTTTTTTTTTTTTTACTAGTAATGGCGGCGATCTGCGTTTTTTTTTTGTGACCGTGACATTGCGGTGAACATATCGGACACTTTTGATACGTTTTTGGGACCATTCACATTTACACAGCGATTATTGCTATAAAACTGCACTGATTACTGTGTAAATGTGACTGGCAGGGAAGGGGTTAACACTAGGGGGCGCTGAAGGGGTTAAAATGTGTCCTAAAGTATGTTCTAACTGTAGGGGGATGGGGACTCACAAGGGGAGGAGACCGATGTGTGTTCCTCTGTACTGGGAACACACATCGATCTCCTCACCGCTGACAGGAGGTGGATCTGTGTGTTTACACACACAGATCCACACTCCTGACGTGATTGCCGGAAATCGCGGGTCCCCGGCGGCAATCGCAGCCGTCGGGCACGCGCACGGGATCGCGGGTGGTGCCGCGGGCGCGCCACCGGAGGCGCGCGCGCGCGCCCTAGAACGCTGTGAAGACAGGATGTTGTGCAACATCCAGTCTCATCGGCGAGGGGATGACCATAGCGTCATTTCCCTATGGGCTGGAATTGAAGGGGTTAAAAAAAACCTTTTTTTCCCCTCAGTTTAGACCGATACGTATTCTACGTATTTTTGGTAAAAAAAAAACCGCAATAATCGTATATTGATTGGTTTGCGCAAAAGTTATAGCGTCTACAAAATAGGTGATAGATTTATGGCATTTTTTTTTTTTTGACCGTGACGTTGCGGCGGACATATCGGACACTTTTGACACGTTTTTGGGACCGTTCACATTTACACAACGATTAGTGCTATAAAACTGCACTGATTACTGTGTAAATGTGACTGGCAGGGAAGGGGTTAACACTAGGGGGCGCTGAAGGGGTTAAAATGTGTCCTAAAGTGTGTTCTAACTATAGGGGGAGGGGGACTCACAGGGGGAGGAGATCGATGTGTGTTCCTCTGTACTGGGAACAAACATCAGTCTCCTCACCGCTGACAGGAGGTGGATCTGTCTGTTTACACACACAGATCCACACTCCTGACGTGATTGCCGGAAATCGCGGGTGCCCGGCGGCAATCACGGCCGTCGGGCACGCGCGCGGGATCGTGAGTGGTGCCGCGGGTGCGCGCGCGCCCTAGAACGCCGTGAAGACTGGACGTTGTGCAACGTCCAGTCTCATCGGCGAGGGGATCACCATGACGCGATTCCCCTATGGGCTGGTAAGGAAGGGGTTAAATGACCTTTGCCCATAGTGGAAATCTGTTCCCTGCCTTTACTATCCAGTATGTAATGTTGGTATAGGTAAGTAATATAAATACTTGTGATGTAAAAGCTTGCTACTTTGGACAAAAATGTATTTCCGCTATATGCATTAATTGCCATTGTGTGTATTATCAATGCTAGTGCTACAGCACTTTATTAGTTTTTAATAAATAGATTTTTACAGATTACACTATGGGAATGCATTTATCCCCTGAAATATTTGCAACATTGGTGGAGTAATCCTGATGGGAGACATGTCTGGTGTGTGAAGGATCCTGTTTAAAGGAATTGAACAAGTGTTTTTGACCATTTATTGCAATCGTCCACATCATCTGGTATGATTCTCCCTAACCACTTTAATACAGGGCACTTTTACCCCCTTTATGCCCAGACCAAGTTTCAGCTTTCGGTGCTCTTACACTTTGAATGCCAATTACTCAGTCATGCAACACTGTCACATGGTAAAGAGCAAATTTTATTGGCTCTTTACCCTGATCATGGATGGGCTGTGTCCGAGAGGTGAGCACGAACGTCAAGACCAGGCGGACTTAAAACGACACCCACCCGGACTGATAGAGAGCTTCCTGCCAATGTCATTCTGCAATAAGCCGGGCTGGAACTGGTTAAAAGGTGTTACTTGGTGGTGGATGCACAGGAAGTTGGAATGTGGGGACACTTGAGAATTATATGAACTGTGGAATGATTATACTTCGTTTATATATATGTTTTTTTTGGACATTCCTGGGGCTTTTGTATAAAGGTCTCTGTGTACAACATTAAATTTATTTTTTCACATCTGGTCACTTTTTTGGACTTTTCACTATTATACGAATTCAAGTGTATTTGATTTAACGCCATTTTTTCTGTAATTTTGTTTTTGCTATTGGTGTCACAATTGGCTGCTTTATCTTATACAAGTTCATGCACTCCAGCACAGGTTTTATAAAGGTTTTAATTTTTTATTTTTTGATATTTAGTGGTATACAGATACAAATCTTATAACCAAAAAAATGAATATAACAAATATATTTAAAGATGTGAATTTATTTGGAGATCTATAAATAGTTTTCAGTGTTTTCTTGAATACAAATAATATGATGTCAGGGAATGTCATATTATTCACAGGCACTATTTGTATCTGTTTATCCCTGTAAGATATAACAGTAGCTGTGTTTTTGGTCTTTGACCTATAAAGCTCATTCTCTCTGGCAGTAATGTCATCACCTTATGTATGTACAGCAAAGTACACAAATGAAAAGGCTGTATTGTTTTTGTCCTCACCTTTCCTACCCTAATAATACAACTCAGATAAATATAACTTTTCCTTTTGTGTTAGTTTTTATTTTTGTACATTGTAAATGGTAGAAAATAATAATGAATGCTGGTAACATAGCGCAAACATTCTGACTTATGAAAAGTGTTTATTAGAGCTGTCCAGGGCTTTTTTTCAGGGGGAACTTGGGGGAACTCAGTTCCACCACCTCTGGCTCAGACCCTTTGGTGCCTGCTCACCACAATCAATTTTAAACACAGAAGTCTGGTTTTTGTGTTTACAAGTGATAGCTCTGCACTCTGTGTGTAACCCTCTGAACTCTGCACCCTTCAAAACCCTCCTACTGTTTGTGAAATCTGAATGGGATCGTGGTTGGGTTCCTGCACCTATTTTCTGAGAAAAAAAGCTCTGGAGCTGTCACTGTTATATATAGTATACAGTTAAAAAAAAGAAGTTAGCGACTCAAATATTTTAGCTACTGTATTTATTGGCGTATAACACTCACTTTTCTACCCTGAAAATAGAGGGTAAACTGTGCCAGGGTGTTTTACGCAGGGGGCTGTGGAAAGTTTTTTGCCTGAAACTTCCCTCTAAGGCGGCGTACACACGAGGGGATATGTCCGCTGAAAACGGTCCGATGGACCGTTTCAGCAGACATCTCCGCTCGTGTGTATGGGCTAGCGGACAGATTTCTCCACCCGACAGATTTCAAAGCAAGCTTTGAAATCTATCCGGTGGAATCTGTCCGCCCGACATGTCTGCTGGTTAGTACACTTACCAGCAGACATGTCGGCCCCCACCGCCGCCGCGCCGCTGCCGAATGGATTCGGCGCATGCGCGGAAGTGTTTTACTTCCTGGTGCGGTGACGTGGCGGTGACCCGGCGGCGTCAACGTCACCGCCGCGTCACTGCGCCGTCCGGCGGCGGGGAATTTGATCCGATGGTGTGTACACGCCATCGGATCAAACTCCCGATCGGACATATCCGATGGAAATGGTCCGCGGACCGTTTTCATCGGATATGTCCGATCGTCTGTACGCCGCCTTAGGCTGCATTCACATCTTGGCGGCAAGTAACGCCGCGATTCGATTCATTTTTTTTTTTTTACAAATCATCCCTATTGATGTCTATGGCCGAACGCCAATGTCGCCTGAAAAAAAGGGTCCGGGACTTTTTTTCAGGCGACAGGCGTTCGGCGTTTCAGAGATGTGAACCATCTCTATAGACATAAATGGGGATTCGCCCCTCCAGCGGCATGAGCGTCGGGCGACAGGCGATTTGTCGCTCAGATGTGAATGCAGCCTTAAAGTTAGGGTGCGTGTTATACGCCTGTGCATGTTATACGCCGATAAATACGGTACTTTACAGAGTAAAATGTGTAGTACACTAGCAGATATTTATTAGAACATCTTCTTTATTTGGCGTTTAAAAATTGAGATATTTACTGACTTGTACAATTCAGAATTGGAAGTCAGGAGCCTATGCTTTTCAGAACAAGTCAACAATGGCTGCTCTCATAATACTGCCATTAGAGGTTTTCTTCAAGCATAGTGGGATTTTTATGTTTTGTTTGAAAGTATATCCAATAAAGCATTGCAGTTCTGTGCTTCCAAACAGTATAACCAACAACAACAAAAATAATATTTTCTAGGCTAAAGACAATGGGCCAGATTCTCAGAGGCGTTACGACGGAGTATCTCAGATACCCCGTCGTATCGCCTTTTTTTTTGGCTCGTATCTATGCGTGTGATGCTGAGCATCACTTTTGCATAGATACGCTTCTACATCCGACAAGCGTAATACAATTACACTTTCGGATCGTAGATGTAATGACAACTCCGGCCACTAGGTGGCCTTTACGTTGTTTTTTCATTTGCATATGCAAATGAAGTAGTACGCCGATTCTCTATCGCTTTTACGCCGCCCCGTCGTCGCCTACGTCGTTTTCGTCCGCGTAAGGTTACCCCAGCTTCTATGTGGAGTAACCTTACGAGGTCCCGTCGGATGCCGTCGTGTCCCGTCGGATGCCATGTTAAGTATGGCCTCGGGACCGCGTCGTGTTGTGCGTCGTTTACGTCGTTTGCGTACGTCGATTCTCAATGGGGCTGGCGTACGCTGCGATTACGTCGTTTACATTGAGAAAATGTGACGTCCTTTGGAGCATGCGCACTGGGCTTTTCCCCCGGCCGGCGCATGCGCAGTTCGTTCGACGCGGGGGCGCGCTTAATTTAAATACAAGCCGCCCCATTTGAATTGCGCGGGTTTACGCTGCACGATTTACGCGACGTAAGCGAAACCTCGGGAGCAAGTGCATAGAGAATCAAGCACTTGCTCCAGCAAGCAGCGGCGGCGTAGTGTAACTGGCTTACGCTACGCCGCCGGAATTCTATGAGAATCTGGCCCAATGGGCCAGATTCAC
This sequence comes from Rana kukunoris, assembly GCA_029574335.1. NCBI lineage: Eukaryota > Metazoa > Chordata > Amphibia > Anura > Ranidae > Rana > Rana kukunoris. The sequence goes on from CM056050.1 coordinate 459,479,800, forward strand.
AAAGCACTTACTCCGGAGTATCACGAGTTAGGTACGCGTAAGTCTAAAATTGCACACGTTTATCTATGCACCGTATCCCCAAAACGATATACGCCTGAAATCCACATTTTTTAGACTGACGTAATTTGGATAGACCGGCGCAGCGTGCGTGCAAAACTGCACTAGACACACCATTGATTTGCTATGCAAATATGCAAATGAGGGAGATAAGCCGATCCACAAAAGTAAGTTTATGCGGTGCAGTCTACACGATGTGCTTATCAGCTGCACGGCCGGTCTAAAATTAGACCATTTAAAAGCTTGCTTAAAATTAGACAATCCGTCTACATGTCAGCAAAAGCAACACCATTAGGGCCGAGCTGAGCAGCCACACTTGCAGGACATTAATCTGTATGCCAACATGCCAGGGGCATCCTTTCTCATAGCTATACTACTGACTTTAGATGAGCGCAGAAGGAGGAGGGCACGGAGGAGGGCACGGAGGAGGGCACGGGAGAGGATCTTTGTCAGGTATATCCATGGGGTGAGCCCAATGGTAATAGGCCCCCCTTTTGGCTGGAATTAGGGTGCAATTGGAGAGATACCCTGTGTTAATAGGAGGGTAGATGTTGGTTCCTCAGCTTCCTTTAATTTCAGTGAAATTGAGTAAAGGTGGATTAATTAGGTCAGGAGCCTGTGCAGGCCAGCAGGCCCAAAGATTGCTAAAGTAAAATGACCCTATGCTGCTATAAGGATGCCAGTTGTGACCGATGCACCCTAAACCATATAAAACAAAGAAAAAAATGTGTCTCTAGAGTCTAATAGGTAGGAATCCCTACTAGTGTGGTTGATTACACTAGCAGCGCCATTTTCCTTTCTACCATTCATATTTATATTAGCTCCCCACATAGGGATCCTACTGGGAGGCAACAGCTACTTTATTCACCATAGCGCGGACTCCCCTGTTCTTACACGGGAGAGGATCTGCCGACCGCCACTGGGCAAGGTACTGGCAACACTCCATTTCCTTGCCAGTGGCTCTTTTCACCCTAATGGGTAAATATATAGGCCCAGATTCACAGAGCGATTACGCGTGCGCAACTGCTGTTGCGCGTGCGTAAGTCTAAATGTGCGCGTGCGTATAGTTGCACGCGATTCACAAAACAATATACGCCAGAAATTTACGTTTTTTGGTCCGGCGTAATTGAGTTAGACCTTCGCTTCCCTTCGCTCAAAACTGCGCTAGACACACCATTGATTTGCTAGTCAAATATGCTAATGAGGGAGTTACGGGGATTCACAAAAAAACGCAGTTGCTGCGCAGGCTACGCGATGTGCGCAACAGCAAAATGTTCTGTCTAAAGTTAGAGGACCTAAAAGCTGGTCTAAATTTTGAAAAAAAGTCTAATTGTCAGATAAAGCAACACTGTTAGTGAGGAGTTCAGCAGTCACACGTGTTGCCCAACAATCTGTATGCCAACATGCCAGGGGCATCGTCGCGCATAGCTATACTACTGACTTTAGATGAACAAAGAAGGAGGAGGGCACGGAGGATGGCACTAAGGAGGGCACGGGAGATGTTTTTTTATTTTTTTATTTGCTTATATAAAATTTACAATTTAAATTAATCTAATACAATATTCTTATCTGATACAAGCCCCTCACTCTTCACTTGATATATCACACACGCATAGACATCTTTGGCATGAGTGATTCTGAGGTGTCTCGCATCTTCAGATTCACCCCTCATGCCATCATGGAATTACCACAACCTTGCAGGAGGACATCAGCAGCCCAACACATGGCACCACCCATGACACCCATGACAGCTACATATACAATCAGAGCCCCATCCCCACAGATTTCGAACAGAACATGTATGGGGACAGCTGGCTGGTTGGTGAGTGACATGGGAGTCAGGCATGACTATCCCCTCCCGTGATGCACACCTCACAAGTGGCACATGCATGACTAACATCCTCCTGTCTTTTCCCTTCAAGGTGACTCTGCATATGAACTGGAACCCCATCTCATGACCCCATCTCATGCCAGCTCACATTATGCATCTTTGCACGTTAAACACACACATTAATCATGGCACAATGAGAATGCATGCATGCACACCACTATGGTCCCTAGCACACACACCCCACATCCTCATCAAATTGGATTGGCACCAGTCCACCATGCAAGACTGGTGAGCAGTAACGCCACGTCAAGGCTCCAATTATGTCACTGTACATTCATACACCATTCACACGGACCTGGGAATCACTTCTCCCTGGTCCTGGGGAACCCTTCTCCACCCAAATTGAGGATGACACCCCTTTTCCAGCAGGAATGTCACCCCCACATTCAAACATCATTCACAACCCAAAAAATGCCAAAAATGTCAGCAAAAAAAACAAAAAATGCATAGAAAAACAAAAAATGCATAGAAAAAAAAAAAGGCATAGAAAAAAAAAAAAAGGCAGAGAACAAAAATAAAAATGCTTTCAAACCAAAAAAAGGGGGAAAAAAAAATTAATGCCCTCTGCCTGAGCCACGCCTGGGGCGCCCCCGGCCACGGCCCCGGACCCTCAGGGGAGACGCATGGGGGAGGGGAAAAGCCGGGGAAGGAGGAGCAGCCCCTGAGATCTGCCCACCTGGCGGCCTGCCCTCCAAGGCCACGGCTATTCTGTCCAGGGCAGCACCAAGTGTTGCCGTGTTGCCCTGGATAGCCTGGGTAAGGGCCCTCACATCCTGCCCAACGCCTGCTGCTGTAGTTTGCAGGTCATTTAGGCAGGTTGTGGAGGCCCGGGAGTGGGAGTCCAGGTTACCCAGCCTATCGTTGATGGAGGACAGGCTCTGATCCACCCGCCCCATAGTCTGGCAGAGCTGTCTCAGAAGGCGGGTCTGGGTGGCCAGGTTCCTTCTCAGACAGGCGGGCAGGAGATTGGGCGCCCCCCTGGTGCTCTGGGATGACCTCCTGGCTCCAGCTGATGGTTGTGGCCGGGGAGAAGGGGAGGCCCTTGTGAGGGGAGCCATGTTGGGGGAGGAGGGGGGGGGGCTCCCCCTTAGGGAGAGCAGGTTTCTTGCAGCCAGAGGGGAAGAGTCCGCAGAAACCAAACGTCCAGTGCCTGCCATGGACTCCTCCTCCTCATGATTCTCCTCCTCCTCATGATCGTCCTCCGCATGATCATCCTCCTCCTCTTGTTCCTCCTCCGCGGACTCTGGCCTTGTTGGGGGGGCCTCATTAGGCTGCTGTCCTGGCGTTGGAGCGGTCAGGCCAGATGGCCCTGCACCCTCCTGCACAGCTGTGGATGACACAAACCATTCACAGGTTGGAGGATCCACACACTTGCCACATATTCCCTTTCACCCCCTCCCCCACACATGCTACACACCTGAGAGAAATAAAAACTTTACCTGGCACCGCGGGGACCGGACTTGTGTCAAAGCCTGGCAGGCCCTCCACTTCATGCCGGTGAAAGGTCAGGGCCACCACACGCTCCGTCGCTGTAAATCTAATCCGGCATGGTGGGCCCCCTCCTGTGCCCCTGGCATGGGCATTTATTGCGGCCAGTTTTTTTTTCACCTCACGCCGGAGGTCATTTATTTTCTTTTCAATCCCAGACCGGGTCCGTGTCTCCCCCTCCCCCGATGAATTGACCTGCTCTGTGATCATATCCAATATCTCCCTCCTCCTGGCCGGGGTGGTGGTGGCACTCTGCGGGCCGTGGAGAAAACGCCCATACTCGCTAATGGCCCGGGCAAGAATTCTTTTTTCCCCCACTGTAAAATTAAGCTTTCTTTTTCTCTCAGTCATACTTCCAAACAAACTCACTAGCAGTCACCAAAAATCTGTCACAAATACAAGCACAACCAATCAGACAAGAACACACACAAAGAGAAAAAGAACACCCAAAAATCACACTAGCACTCAGCAAGAAACAGACACAAAAAAATCAGATGAAAAAATAAAGCAAGAAAACAAACGCTCAGAAATCTATCAATCAAACAAACAGTCTCAAACACTTATCAAAACTCACTTTTACAAAACTAAAAGCACTTGATTCAATGGGAAGGGACACAAAGGGATGTACTTTTGCAATGGAAGTGCGTTTGTGTGTGTCTATTTATGCTGTCTGCGTAGTTCACAACGTTGCCCTAGTCCATTTCCAATTTCACTGATTGCGCTGCTCCCGAGTTGTGAGCATGCGCACAACGGAGCTGACATGGTTTCCTTCACGCGCGCATGCGCGAGTCGGCCGGCCCTTCATTTGCATGGGGTCACGGCTCATTTCAATGTAACACGCCCACGTCCCTCCCAATTTGTATTACTCCTCCTTACGCCTCAGGAAAAAACCTTACACTTGCGCAATCTCTTGCGCAAAAGCTACGTGAATCGCGGGATTACGCGGCTAGATTGCGCAAGTCTAACGGAAAAGTGGTGCGCTACGCCGGACCGATAATGCGCCGATCTACGTGAATCTGGGCCATATTTTATATACATTTTTTTCTGTTTAGTATATATTTTATAATAATTAATATAATAAATATATATTTTTATTTCTTTAACTAATATAAATTTACTAATTTTAATATTATTATAATTATCTTATTTAATATTATATATATATATATATATATATATACACACCGACACGACACAAACCTCCAAACAGCAACACACAACGGAATAAAAGCACCTTGCTTCAGGAAGGGAAAAAAATTGGATGTACTTTTGCAATGGAAGGGCATTTCTCTCGGTCTATTTAAGCAATGTGCATAGCTAACTAAGTCTGACGGGCCTAGTTCCTATCTAACTGATTGCACCGTGCCGAGTTCTGAGCATGCTCAGAGAGGTGCTGACCATAGTCTGCTTCATGTACACATGCCCAGTCTGGCCGGCCCTTCATTTGCATGGGGTCACGGCTCATTTCAATGGAACACGCCCACGTCCTTCCCACTTTGAATTACACCGCCTTACGCCTCGGAATTTACATTGCAACGGTGCAAATTTGGCCGAAAATACTACGAGGATACGGTACTTGCGCCTCGAAATTAAGCCGGTCTAAATTAAAGGAGTTGCACTACGCCGGTCCAAAAATGCGCCGATGTACGTGAATCTGGCCCAATATATCTTCTGAAACAACTGGCTGGAAACCTTCTTCCTTCTTTGACCTCTGGAATTCATACTGGTTTTGCAACTGGAACATCAGTTGGTTCGTTGTCCTGAGAAGGTTTTCAGCTGGGGGTTTATGTGCATCCAGTGTAGACTTTCTAATCTTGAATATAAAAGGGTGGTAGAATATCTATAATGATAGGAAAGTGGGCAAAAAAACTCCCACGTGTATGCTAAACCAGCCATATAGTGTGGCAGTCATATATTGATTGCAGGGCACCAGGGACATGCAGTGAGGTCCGTGGCTGGTGAGGCCTTGGCTAGTATCAGAGCCAGATACACACAGGTTACATATGCCATGAACGTTAGAGCGAGAGCAATATTTCTAGTACTAGTACTCTGTAACTAAAAACTAAAAATTAAAACGTCGCCTATGGAGATTTTTAAGTACCGAAGTTTGGCGCCATTCCACGAGTGTGCACAACTTTAAAGCATGACTCGTTGGGTATCTATTTACTTGGCGTAACATCAATCTTTCAGATTATACAAAAAAATTGTGTTAACTTTAGTGTTTTTTTTATATTAATAAAACTGTTTTTTTTTTTTTAAAGTGTTTGAAAAATTGCTGCACAAATACCGTGTAGCATAAAAAGTTGCAATGATCGCCATTTTACTTTCTAGGGTGTCTGCTAATATATATACTGTATCTATATATATATATATATAAAATGTTTGGGGGTTTTGAGTAAATTTCTAGCAATAAATAATGATTTTTACATCTAGTAAAGAAGTGTCAGAATTGGCCTGGGTGGCAAGTGGTTAATTATTATATATTGTTTTTAAGGTATTTACTATATTTTCAAAAACTGCACTAATGGACAAATTACTGAAGTTTGAAGTTATAACTATAAACCAGTAATTTCACAGTAAATAGCTTGATTAAACCAGTACCTTTTCAGCAGGCAGCAATTTCGCATTGTCCCTCTTAACTGTGTGAGAAAAACATGGAATTATGGGTAAATATTTATAAATTTATACCCATAAACCCATGCCTTTTCCTTCTAGTTAAAAGGGCTGGGCTGGAAGGTAGAATTTGTTTTTTAGACACATGCCCCCTTCTATGACACTGCAGGGAGAAGAGAGAATCCACTGCAGCATTTTTATTGGACAGCTTATTCCAATGGTGCTTTATCATTGGTCCAAGGCTCTAAGTTGTCCATTAAGCTCAGTGCTTCTGACTAAAATTGAGAGGCACTGTGAGCTCATCCTCTCAGTCTACTGCAAACAGTGTGCCAGCTTGTATTTTAACTGACCACTTTGTATGTTGTTTTTGACAGGCTGCGCAAGAAGCCCTGTATCTTCAGAACTATAGGTGGCAGGTGACCAGTGGAGGAGTGGTGGGACTTCCGCTACCTATCCCCCAAATTTGGGGTCTCTGTGACCCCCAGATCGATGAGCTACAACCCTCGAAGCTCTATCTTTTTTTTGGCATGTTTTATTTTTTTCAGCCCTACCTGGCTCCCCTGACTGCACGCCTGGCGTGCAGGGTACCGATGCCCTACAACATGGATCTCTAAACTGTGGCCCAAGGGCTAGCTGTGGCCTTTGCCTGCTTTTATCCAGCCCTTGGGTCACCCTTTACTTCATTGTTAAAGGCCTTACATGGACAACAACGATGGGACATTATTCCTCCCACTGATCCCAACAATGAGGCAGTATTCCCCCCATTAATACCAATGATTGAGCAGTATTTACTGTCACTGATGCCAGAACATTTTCTAATCCCACTAGCCAAAGTCTGCCCCCCCCCTAAAATTTGATGGACCGTAAACAGTCTCTTTGTTTGGAAAGATGGAGACTCCTGCCTTACAAGTTATTCAACTTCACTGTGAGTGACATTACTGATGACCTCTGGGCTAGAATGCAGCTGACTTTTGTTTTAATGGGAAACATTCAGCTTCACTGAAGCTGAAATAAACTGGGAAGAGAAGCAGTCAATTTTTACAGAAAACTTATTGCAGTAGAGCACATTGTTTCTGGGACCCTTATGAAACACATAAAGGCACAATGAAGCCTGGGGGGGAAATCTTAATACTAACTTTTGACCATTTTCAAGGCTAATTGGGAGAAAATGCACAAATCTTTTAAATAACACGCTTGGGAGAGCTTAAAGGGGTTGTAAACCCTCATGTTTTTTCACCTTATTGCATCCTATGCATTAACATGAAAAAACATCTGTCACTGACTGCCCAGACCTCACCTGAGCCCCGTATTTCCCACGCCCGAGACGCGCTCTTTCCCTCTGCCTGTTGTCTTGGCTCTTGATTGGATAGATTGACAGCAGCACAGCCATTGGCTCATGCTGCTGTCAATCAAATCCAATGACGCAGACGCCGGGGAGCGGGACCGAGTCTGGCATTCTGCGTCTATGGACGCAAATGCTGGACTCAGGAGCGCACCCACAAGGTAACCCCCTGGGAGAGTGCTTCTCATAGGTGGTTATACAATGTGGGGAGGAGCTACCAGCGCCACCAGGGGGGCCCAGAAGTCGAGCATTGGGCCACTCTGTGCAAAACGAACTGCACAGTGGAGGTAAGTATGACATGTTTGTTATTTAAAAAAAAAAAAAAGCATTACAATCACTTTAAAGGTGCATGTGGCATTACAGAACAGTATGATTTTCATTGACAGTCTCATGGACAGCGTACACTGGCAGGACATATTTGGCTGCAGAATAGATTTTTTTAGTGTCTTCATTTAGCTTGACTTAAATACAGAAGCAGCACTCCGATCTGATTAATTGCAGCTTGCAGTTTTTACACTTTTCATAATTTTAAATTTTTTATATTTGTTTCTTTTTTTTTCCTCATAAGGCTATGCCTCCCCTGGTTAGGCAAACACAGTAAGGCCCCATACACACGAGCGGATAGATTTGTTCAAATCTGTCCATCCGACAGATTTGAACAAATCTGTCTGCTGGGATTTTGGTTTGCTCGTGTGTACACACGAGCAAACCAAAATCCCCGCCAGCAGAGAGCGCGCTGAGGTGTCGGTGACGTGGCGGTGACGTTGACGCCGCCACCTCACCGCACCAGGAAGTAAAACACTTCCGCGCATGCGCCGAATCCATTCGGCGGCGGTGCGGCGGCGGAGCGGGACGACATGTCTGCTGGTAAGTGTACTAACCAGCAGACATGTCGGGCGGACAGATTCCCACCGGATAGATTTCAAAGCATGCTTTGAAATCTGTCGGGTGGACAAATCTGTCCGCTAGCCCATACACACGATCGGAGATGTCTGCTGAAACGGTCCATCGGACCGTTTTCAGCGGACAAATTCGATCGTGTGTACGAGGCCTTAGGGACAGCAATGCAAAGCGGGCATACTCCAAAGGTAAAAAATAAATCCATTCTAGGCCCCAATGTCACCTTGTCCCTATGCAAAAATAAAAAAAAGGTTCCTTGAATTATAGGGCCACAACTCAGAAACTCAGATGGCTACAAGGAATACCACTTTGTCAGTGACAGTAGATAGAAGAATGTCTCCAATTGGTTTAAAAGCACAGTCATAGGGAACGAACAGGGGGAGCTACATAAAAAATAAAAAGCCTGTAAAAAAAAAACAATTGCAGCCAGCATCAAACATACTTTGTGAAAAAACACATGCAGCCTGGTGTCATCGCAGTGCATGAGGACAAGGACAGGCTGTAAAGAGGCTGCAAGACATCAGCAGAATTAATATTTACCACTTTCCACCCAGCCACTGCATATAAACTGCTCGTTGTCCTCCCAGGTCTTCGCCTCGCGTGCGCTCCCAGGGGCGCACATCACTGCGATTGTATGTCCACTGTGTGGTGTTCGGCCCTGGTTCCATGTGATCGCTGTGACCAATAACAGCGATCACATATCCAGTGGTAAAGATAGCTGCCATTCATACAGTCATTCGGAACTGCTGTGATCTCTGTGACTGGTCACAGTGATCACATGGTACAGGGCCAAGCATTGCCTCCCTCTCCATGTGATAACTGTAGTCAATCACAGCTTATCACAGTAGTTTTCATTGGCTGCAGGAATGCAAGAACTGTCAGAAACGATTGCTGATACATCCATCAAAAATCCCAATCACTTTTCTAGAATAATAATAAGAAAATATATATTTTTTTACACTATATTGACACCCTACCGCTGTGGTGGTGATTGTGTACAATATCTGCATGCTCTGATATCACTGTAAGTTAGTGCCGCCAGTCATTCATTACCTTTGATCACCGCCACAGAAGTACAATGTCACCAGACCAGTGCTGCCAGTCAGTGTCCCTAATCACTACCGCACCTATCATTGTCCACAGTCACCACTACCCACTCACAGTTCCCTAATCACACCAGTCATATTCTCCTCAATCACCAGCACACCAGTTACAGTATCCCTGATCATTGACACACCAGTCATACTGTCCCTGGTCACCACTACACCAGTTGCAGTGTCACCACACTTGTATAAGCCAGCAACGCTGTTCACGATTGTTGCCACGCCAGTCCCATTATCACCTTACCAGTGTATATAAGGAGCAGTGTTTCTAATTGCGGCCACACTAGTCCCCAGTATCACCAAACCAGTGCAACCAGCAACAATATTCCTAATCACCACCACACCAGCACAGTGTTGCCTTTGCCTGCTGCCTGCACTGACCCTGGCCTGTTTATTGACCACATTTGCCCTGTGTCCTGTACTGATCCTTTGACTGTTTGCTGACCATGTCTATACCTGCAGCTTGACCATCTGCATGTCTGACTGACTATATTCCTGTGATTACAGTCCCAGCCATCCCCTGTGGACAACTGCACTCCTGGAACCACAGGGACTCATTTGTTCTTCCTTTCCTCAGCCTCCTGTACTTCCTTGTCAGTGAATATAATATTCTTGGGGCTAGTCATGTACCAGTAGCCTAGGCTTGATTGGAACTGGAAAACAAAAGACAATCCGCGCTAACACCCCTAAAACTAATTAATATATAGATATAAAAACTTCTTTTCTGTGTGCCGTTGTCCATGTTGTCCATGCTCTGTGCACAGCCTGTAAACTAGTAGCTGATAGCTAAAGAGCCCACTAAACTACTAGTGTGAGCATCCTGGGAACATCAACCTGAGTTTTAGAACAAAAAGAAGAAAATGTCATCCTCAACATTGGAACGATCATAAATAAAACTTTACAGAAACTACTCAGATCCACAAAACCGGTGCAACCTACCCAAACACACCCTGGACTCTGGATGGAATGCACTGCAGTCTAACACAGATAAAGACACAAGGTCAAGGAGCCACTAGGTCCAGTGCCGAGGTGCCAACCTGCTGCATTCTGAACACAGGAAGTCAGCCACTTGGCAACATGCAGAGAATTGTTTTCATTTTATCGATAAATGCAAAGCGGTCTCTGATTGGATGAGATGGGAGAGGTGTGCTGGTGACATCACTATTTCCAGTGATTTCCAGCTTCCAGAGGCATCAGCAAGTTCGGGTCCATGTGCATGGCTGATGTATGAGGAATTGAATATCATCTCGCTCTCTGGCCTTCCTTGCTGACTTGCTTGCCTATTTGACCACCTGGTAACACAGTGGTCTATTGCTGAGCTGAAAGCTTGAGCCACAATTTGGAGTGAGTTAACCCTTTGAAGTGGAAAATCCTTTCAGCTGTCCGAAGCATTTTTTGAGCTGTCAGCAGTGGAGGGATCTTCAGGACCCAGCTTGGGATAAGTGTTTCTGAATGCCTTACTGACCCCTGGAAGGGTCCAACATTGCGGTAAGCGGCCACCTATTACTAACCTACATAGGAACAGCTAAGCAACATTATTGGAATTCTCTGCAAATACTACATTGGAAATTCCCTATGAACTGTGTTTTCAAAGGCTTTTTATGAAATAAGTTTTTCTACACCCATCAATTGGAATCTTATTTGGGACATTGCACTTTTTTGTATTTGCACCTATATATTTTTATTTAATTTTTCTTCCATCATTATTAGGTTGCTGTGGAAGCACCAACACATATATTTTTTTATATATATGTTACATTGTTGCGCACTTTTGTCTTTTGTCTATATTTGATTGGAACTGGGACTGCTATAGGTGAGGCTACACTAAGCTATATTCCTTGATCACTACAATTGGTTGATTTTTGTGATATACAAGATACAATGTCCAGTGTATACAACCAGTCCAAAAAATGAAAAAGTCTCACACATGTGGTATCACCATATTCAGAAGGAGTAGCAGAAAGTAATTTGGGTTGTTATTTTACGTATGTCTATGCTGTGTGTGAGAAATAGATTAATAAATTGACAACTTTTTTTTACAAAAAAATCATTTTAATTTTCTTTCTACATTTCCCCCAAAAATTAAGGCCCAGATTCACAGAGCGATTACGCCTGCGCAACAGGAGATGCGCGTGCGTAAGTCGAAATGTGCGCGTGCGTTTCGTTGCGCGGCATCCCCAGAACGAGATACGCAAAAAATAGACTTTTTTTTGTCCCGCGTAATTTCGTTAGACTGGCGCATCCTTCCGCGCAAAAGTGCGCTAGACACACCATTGATTTGCTAGTCAAATATGCTAATGAGGGACTTACGGGGATCCACAAAACAACGTTGGGGCAGCGCAGGCGACGCAGTGTGCGCAACAGCAAAATGTCCTGTCTAAAATTAGAGCTGATAAAAGCTGGTCTAAAAAAAGAAAAAAAGTCTACTTGTTAGATAAAGCAACACTGTTAGTGAGCAGCTCAGCAGTCACACGTGTTGCACACCAATCTGTATGCCAACATGCCAGGGGCATCGTCGCACATAGCTATACTACTGACTTTAGATGAACAAAGAAGGATGAGGGCACGGAGGATGGCACGGAGGAGGGCACAGGAGAGGATATACCGCACCCGCATAGACCTGTTTGGCATGAGTGATTCTGAGGTGTTTCGCATCTTCAGATTCACCCCTCATGTCACCCTGGAATTAACCACAACCCTGCAGGAGGACATCACCAGCCCAACACAACGCTCACATGCAGTGCAGCCACTGGTCAAGGTCATGGCAACACTCCATTTCCTTGCCAGTGGCTCTTTTCAGCGTACAAGTGGAGTGGTGGCTGGGATGTCACAGTCCTCCATGAGCAGATGTGTGCACCAGGTTGTCCCTGCAATCCTCAGACGCATGGCCAACCAAATCATCAAACCCACCACTGAGGAGCTGCGGCTGAAGGCAATGACAGATTTCTACAGAATTGCCAGAATCCCACGCACTGTGGGGGCCATTGATTGCACACATGTGGCACTCCAGCCCCCCCAGGAGACAGAGCACATGTACCGCAATCGGAAGCATTGGCATTCCATCAATGTACAGGTGATAGTCGATGCCCAAGGCCTCATATGGCACGTCCGTGCCAAACACCCAGGGTCCAGCCATGACAGCTACATATACAATCAATGCCACATCCGATTGGAATTCGATCAGAACGTGTATGGGGACACCTGGCTGGTTGGTGAGTGACATGGGTGGCAGGCATGACTATCCCCTCCCATGATGCACATCACAAGGGGCACATGCATGACTAACATCCTCCTGTCTTTTCCCTTACAGGTGACTCTGCATATCCACTGGGACCCCATCTCATGACTCCTATCCGGAACCCCCAAACCCCAGGAGAGGAAAGATACAATCAAGCACATGCCCAAACACGAGCAGTGGTGGAGCGCACCTTTGGCCTCCTAAAGTCACGTTTCCGATGCCTGGATAAGTCTGGGGGTACCCTCTTGTATTCCCCAAACTTTGTGTGCCAGATCATCGGTGCATGTTGCATGCTGCACAACTTTGCAGAAAGAAAGGGCCTGCAGATTGACCTACGTGATGACCTGACCCCTAACCGAGGATACCCCGTCTTCTGAGGGAAGAGCAGCCAGGAGACAGCTCACATTGGGCATCTTTGCACGTTAAACATACACATTAATCATGGCACAATGAGAATGCATGCATGCACACCACTGTGGTCCCTAGCACAGACACACCACATCCACATCAAATTGGATTGGCACCAGTCCACCATGCTGGACTTGTGAGCAGCAACGCCACGCCACGGCTCCAATTATGTCACTGTACATTCATACACCAATCACACGGACCTGGGGATCACTTCTCCCTGGTCTTGGGGAACCCTTCTCCACCAAATTAGAGGGTGACACCCCTTTTCCGGCAGGAATGTCACCCCCACATTCACACAGCATTCACAACACAAAAAAAAAATGACCAGCAAAAGCAAAAAATTTCCAGCCAAAAAACAAAATGACAAAAAAAAAAAAATTTGTAAAAAAAAAAAAAATGGGGGAAAAACAAATTACTGCCCTCTGCGTGAGCCACGCCTGGGCCGCCCCCGGCCACGGCCCCGGCTTCTCAGGGGAGACTCATGGGGAAGGGGTAAAACCGGGGAAGGAGGATCAGCCCCTGATCTCTGCCCACCTGGTGGCCTGCCCTCCAAGGCCACGGCTATTCTGTCCAGGGCAGCACCAAGTGTTGCCGTGTTGGCCTGGATAGCCAGGGTAAGGGCCCTCACATCCTGCCCAACGCCTGCTGATGTCGTCTGCAGTTCATTTAGGCAGGTTGTGAAAGCCCGGGAGTGGGAGTCCAGGTTCCCCAGCGTATCCTTGATGGAGGACAGGCTCTCCTCCATCTGCACCAATGTCTGGCTGACCTGTCCCAGATGGCGGGTCTGGAGGAACTGGTCCCTTCTCAGGGTGGCGGGCAGGAGATCGGCCAACCCCCTGGTGGTCTGGGATGACATCCTGCCTCCAGCTGATGCTCGTGGCCGGGGAGAAGGGGAGGCCCTTGTGAGGGGAGCAATGTTGGGGGAGGAGGGGGGGGGCTCCCCCTTAGGGAGGCCTGCCTGCTGCCAGCCAGAGGGGAGGAGTTCTCAAAACCCAAACGTCCAGTGCCTGACATGGACTCCTCCTCCTCATGATTCTCCTCCTACTCATGATTCTCGTCCTCCTCATGATTGTCCTGCTCCTGTTGAACCTCCTCCGCGGACTCCGGCCTTGTTGGGGGGGCCTCATTAGGCTGCTGTCCTGGGGTTGGTGCGGTCAGGCCAGATGGCCCTGCACCCTCCTGCACATCTGTGGATGACACAAAACATTCACAGGTTGGAGGATCCACACACTTGCCACATATTCCCTTTCACCCCCTCCCCCACACATGCTACACACCTGATATTAAAAAATAAAACAACTTACCTGGCACCACGGGCTGGGGACTGGAGTCAAAGCCGGGCAGGCCCTCAACTTCATGCCGATGAAAGGTCAGGGCCACCACACGCTCCTCCGCTGTCAGGCTAATACGGCATGGTGGGCCCCCTCCTGTGCCCCTGGCATGGGCATGCATTCTGGCCAACTTCTTTTTGACCAGACGCCGGAGGTCATTGATTTTTTTGTCAATCCCAGACCTGGTCCGTGTCTCCCCCTGCCCCGCAGAATTCACCTGGTCAGTGATCCTATCCAAAATCTCCCTCCTCCTGGCCGGGGTGGTGGTGGCACTCTCTGGGCCGTGGAGGTAACGCCCATACTCGCTAATGGCCCAGGCAAGAATCTGTTTTTCCACAACTGTAAAATTCAGCTTTTGTTTTCTCAGTCATCCTTCCAAAAAAAAACAGTCCCAGTCAACAAAATTCACGCACACAAACAAGCACAACCAATCACAAAAAACACAACACACACACAGAGAGAAAAAACTACTCACCAAGAAACAGTCCCCAAAAAAACAAAACACAAATACAGCAGGAAAAGAAACAAAAACAAATATATCAATCAAACAAACAGTCTCTCAAACACTTATCAAAAACCACTTTCAAAAATCTACTAACAAACACCTGATCACACAGAACACTAATCTGACAACTACAAAAACACACCGCAACGAACAACAACAAGAACAAAAGCACTTGGTTAAATGGGAAGGGACAAAGGGATGTACTTTTGCAAAGGAAGTGCGTTTGTGTGTGTCTATTTATACTGTTTGCGTAGTTCACAACGTTGCCCTAGTCCATTTCCAATTTCACTGATTGCGCCGCTCCCGAGTTGTGAGCATGCGCACATCGGAGCTGACATGGTCTCGTTCAAGCGCGCATGCGCGAGCCGGCCGGCCCTTCATTTGCATGGGGTCACGGCTCATTTCAATGTAACACGCCCACGTCCTTCCCAATTTGTATTACTCCTCCTTACGCCTCTGAAAAAACGTTACGCATGCGCAATTTCTGGCGCAAAAGCTACGAGAATAGGGTGATTACGCGGCAAAATTCCGCAAGTCTAACGTAAAGGCGGTGCGCTACGCCGGTCTAATAATGCGCAGATGTACCTGAATCTGGGCCTAAGTCTTCAAAAGACTCACCATGACCCTTAAAAATACCTTAGGGTGTTTGCGCTCCAAAATGTGGTAATTCTGTGGGTGTTTCCACTCATCTGGTACTAAAATGTGATAGGTAGTCAGGAAATTAGATGTGTAAAACGCCTGAAGGTGCTACTTGGATTTTGGGCCCCTCTATGTGGCTAGGCTGTGAAAAATCTCACATATGTGGTATTGTCATACACAGGAGGAGTTGCAGAATGTGTTTTGAGGTGCATTTCTAAGTATGCCTATTAATTGACAACTGTGTGCATAAAAATACATTAATTTTCTTTCCTGAATTTTCCTTTTTTTTTTTTTTTATTACATTTTTAAAAGACTCACTGTGCCTTTCAGAAAATACCTTGGCGTGTTTTCTTTCCAAAATGTGGTCATTTTGTAGGTGTTTCTGCTGTCCTGGTGTTCCAGGGCCTCCAAAATTATGTTAGGCAGTCAAGAAATTAGAAGTGTAATTTATGCTCCTTAAAAGCCCAAAGGTGCTCCTTGGATTTTGGGTCCCTCTATACATATAGGTTGTGAAAATGTTTCACACATGTGGTATTCCCATACTCAAAAGACATAGCAGAATGTGTTTTGTGGTGTAATTATAGTATACCTATGCTGTGTGTGAGAAAAAACTTAAGATGGCAATTTTGTGAAAAAAAAAAAAATATTATTTAGCCATTTGACCTCTGGAAGATTTACCCCCCTTCATGATCAGGCTATTTTTTGTGATGCGGCACTGCATTACTCTAACTGACAATTGGGCGGTCATGCACAGCTGCACCCAAATAAATTGATGTAATTTTTTCCCCACAAATAGAGCTTTCTTTTTGTGGTATTTGATCACCACTGCGTTTTTTATTTTTTTTGCACTATAAACAAAAAAAATACAGAGAATTTTGAAAACAAAAAACAATGGCCCAGATTAACGTACATCTGCGCATTATTGGACCGGCGTAGCGCACCGCCTTTACGTTAGACGTGCGCAATTTTGCCGCGTAATCACCCTATTCTCGTAGCTTTTGCGCAGGAAATTGCGCATACGTAACGTTTTTCCAGAGGCGTAAGGAGGAGTAATACAAATTGGGAAGGACGTGGGCGTGTTACATTAAAATGAGCCGTGACCCCATGCAAATGAAGGGCCGGCCGGCTCGCGCATGCGCGCTTGAACGAGACCATGTCAGCTCCGATGTGCGCATGCTCACAACTCGGGAGCGGCGCAATCAGTGAAATTGGAAATGGACTAGGGCAACGTTGTGAACTACGCAGACAGCATAAATAGACACACACAAACGCACTTCCTTTGCAAAAGTACATCCCTTTGTCCCTTCCCATTTAACAAAGTGCTTTTGTTCTTGTTGTTCGTTGCGGTGTGTTTTGTAGTTGTCAGATTAGTGTTCTGTGTGATCAAGTGGTTGTTAGTAGATTTTTGAAAGTGGTTTTTGAGAGACTGTTTGTTTGATTGATATATTTCTTTTTTTTTCTTTTCCTGCTGTATTTTTTTTTTGTTTTTTGGGGACTGTTTCTTGGTGAGTAGTTTTCTCTCTGTGTGTGTGTTTTTTTGTGATTGGTTGTGCTTGTTTGTGTGCATGAATTTTGTTGACTGGGACTGTTTTTTTTTGGAAGGATGACTGAGAGAAAACGAAAGCTTAATTTTACAGTTGTGGAAAAACAGATTCTTGCCCGGGCCATTAGCGAGTATGGGCGTTGCTGGAAATTTTTTGATTTTGCAGGTCATTTTTTTTTTTTTGGGTTGTGAATGCTGTGTGAATGTGGGGGTGACATTCCTGCCGGAAAAGGGGTGTCACCCTCAATTTTGGTGGAGAAGGGTTCCCCAGGACCAGGGAGAAGTGATCCCCAGGTCCGTGTGAATGGTGTATGAATGTACAGTGACATAATTGGAGCCTTGGCGTGGCGTTGCTGCTCACAAGTCCTGCATGGTGGACTGGTGCCAATCCAATTTGATGTGGATGTGGGGTGTGTGTGCTAGGGACCACAGTGGTGTGCATGCATGCATTCTCATTGTGCCATGATTAATGTGTATGTTTAACGTGCAAAGATGCCCAATGTGAGCTGTCTCCTGGCTGCTCTTCCCTCAGAAGACGGGTTAACCTCAGTTAGGGGGGGATTGTCTGGTTCAGGGGTCAGGTCATCACGTAGGTCAATCTGCAGGCCCTTTCTTTCTGCAAAGTTGTGCAGCATGCAACATGCACCGATGATCTGGCACACGAAGTTTGGGGAGTACAAGAGGGTACCCCCAGACTTATCCAGGCATCGGAAACGTGACTTTAGGATGCCAAAGGTGCGCTCCACCACTGCTCGTGTTTGAGCATGTGCTTGATTGTATCTTTCCTCTCCTGGAGTTTGGGGGTTCCGGATAGGAGTCATGAGATGGGGTCCCAGTGGATATGCAGAGTCACCTGTAAGGGAAAAGACAGGGGGATGTTAGTCATGCATGTGCCCCTTGTGATGTGCATCATGGGAGGGGATAGTCATGCCTGCCACCCATGTCACTCACCAACCAGCCAGGTGTCCCCATACACGTTCTGATCGAATTCCATTCGGATGTGGCATTGATTGTATATGTAGCTGTCATGGCTGGACCCTGGGTGTTTGGCACGGACGTGCCATATGAGGCCTTGGGCATCGACTATCACCTGTACATTGATGGAATGCCAATGCTTCCGATTGCGGTACATGTGCTCTGTCTCCTGGGGGGGCTGGAGTGCCACATGTGTACAATCAATGGCCCCCACAGTGCGTGGGAATCTGGCAATTCTGTAGAAATCTGTCATTGCCTTCACCCGCAGGTCCTCAGTGGTGGGTTTGATGATTTGGTTGGCCATGCGTCTGAGTATTGCAGGGACAACCTGGTGCACACATCTGCTCATGGAGGACTGTGACATCCCAGCCACCACTCCACTTGTACGCTGAAAAGAGCCACTGGCAAGGAAATGGAGTGTTGCCAGTACCTTGACCAGTGGCTGCACTGCATGTGAGCGGTGTGTTGGGCTGGTGATGTCATCCTGCAGGGTTGTGGTTAATTCCAGGATGGCATGAGGGGTGAATCTGAAGATGCGATACACCTCAGAATCACTCATGCCAAACAGGTGTATGCGGGTACGGTATATCCTCTCCCGTGCCATCCTCCGTGCCCTCCTCCTTCTTTGTTCATCTAAAGTCAGTAGTATAGCTATGTGCGAAGATGCCCCTGGCATGTTGGCATACAGATTGTTGAGCAACACGTGTGACTGCTGAGCTGCTCACTAACAGTGTTGCTTTATCTAACAAGTAGACTTTTTTTCTTTTTTTAGACCAGCTTTTATCAGCTCTAATTTTAGACAGGACATTTTGCTGTTGCGCACACTGCGTCGCCTGCGCTGCCCCAACGTTGTTTTGTGGATCCCCGTAAGTCCCTCATTAGCATATTTGACTAGCAAATCAATGGTGTGTCTATCGCACTTTTGCGCGGACGGATGCGACAGTCTAACGAAATTACGCGGGACAAAAATTTTTTTTGCGTATCTCGTTCTGGGGATGCCGCGCAACGAAACGCACGTGCACATTTAGACTTACGCACGCGCATCTCCTGTTGCGCAGGCGTAATCGCTCTGTGAATCTGGGCCAATATTTTTTACTTTCTGCTATAAAACATATCCAATAAAACATTTATAGTTAGGCCAATATGTACTCTGCTACATATTTTGGTAAAAAAATCCCAATAAGCGTTTATTGATTGGTTTGTGCAAAAGTTCAAGGCCGGGATTCAAATACATTGGCATATCTTTGTGCGGGCGTAGCGTATATCCTTTACGCTACGCCGCCGCAACTTTGAGAGGCAAGTAAAGTATTCACAAAGCACTTGCTCCGTAAGTTGCGGCGGCATAGCGTAAATTGACCGGCGTAAGCCTGCCTAATTCAAAGTAGGAAGGAGGTGGGCGTCATCTATTTAAATTAAGCGTGACCCCATGCAAATAAATGGGCGATTGAACGGCGCATGCGCGTGCATGCTCAGAATCATGTCACATATACTCCCTAAGATACGTCGGCTCAATGCCTACGACGTGAACGTAACCTACGCACAGCCCTATTCCCGTAGTACTACGTAAACGGCGTACGTGACGTAAAATTCAACGGCGTACGTGACGTAAAATTCAACGGCGTTGTTCCCTGGCCCATACCTTTGCATTACCTGCGCCTGCTATATGAGGGGTAACTTTACGCCGGACGTAAGCCTTACGCAAATCCTGTATATAAAGCGGCCGGGCGCATCTACATTCGTTAATTGGCGTATCTTATTCATTTGCATATTTAAAATGGGAACGCCGAATGCTATGCGCCCACGATACGCCGGCGTAGGCAAGTTACGTCGGACATCTGAAGCCATGTTTTTCGACGAATTTCGCTTTGTGAATCGGTGCAAGTATACGACGGCGCACATAAATCTTTTATGAATCCGGGCCATAGTGTCTACAAAGTATAGGTTATATACTGGATTTTTTATTTATACATTTTTTATACTAGTAATGGAGGCGATCAACGACTTATAGCTGGACTGCAATATTGCACGGACAATTGGACACTAACTAACACTTTGTGGGAACCAGTAACACTAATAAAGTGATCAGTGCTAAAAATATGCACAATGTCACATACCTAGTGGAGATCGAACTGTAGAGGGGGCTTCTCTTCCACCTCCTGTCCAACACCCCTGATAGAGATGACAGGGAGCATAGGACACAGTTTGGCATGATGGCCAGTATAGCAGGTGGCACCAGCTGGGGCTTGACAGGAACCCAGTGGTCGTAAATCACCAGACAGGCACTGGAAACTGGAACTCTGTGATGCCTGATCAATAGGCAGGAGCTTAACCGGAACATTAGCCAATGTGCGTTTGTTGGACTGGACTTCTTTTATATTGCCCCCCCAATTGGTAACCTCTGAATGCTCATTTGTAACATATTTTTGGGGTGAGCCTGGAAGAATGCCGTATCAGTCTTTTGGCTTGAAGATTGGTCTCTGGTTCCCATAAATTGTCTTCTGGTCCATAGCCTTTCCATTTAACCTCTTTCCGACCAGCCGCCGCAGTTATACGGCGGCAGGTCGGCTCTCCTGCGCGAGAGCCCCTCATGCTACGTCGGGACTTTCGCGGCCACTAGGGGGCGCGTGCGCGCCGCCGGCGGCCCGTGCGCGCGCCCCCCGCTCGCCCCCGAGTCCCGCGCGCGTGCCCGGCGGGCGCGATCGCCGCCGGGCACGCGCGCTCGTTCGTTACAGAGCGGGGAACGAGAGCTGTGCGTGTAAACACACAGCTCTCGTTCCTGTCAGCGGGGGAAACGCTGATCTTCCGTTCATACAATGTATGAACAGAAGATCAGTGATTCCCCCTAGTGAGTCCACCCCCCCCACACAGTAAGAACACAAATAGAAACACACTTAACCCCTTCCCTGCCCCCTAGTGTTAACCCCTTCACTGCTAATGGCATTTTTATAGTAATCCAATGCATTTTTATAGCATTGATCGCTATAAAAATGCCAATGGTCCCAAAAATGTGTCAAAAGTGTCCGATGTGTCCGCCATAATATCGCAGTACCGAAAAAAAACGCTGATCGCCGCCATTACTAGTAAAAAAAAAAATATTAATAAAAATGCCATAAAACGACCCCCTTTTTTGTAAACGCTATAAATTTTGCGCAAACCAATCAAAAAACGCTAATTGTGATTTTTTTTTACGAAAAATATGTAGAAGAATACGTATCGGCCTAAACTGAGGGAAAAAAATGTTTTTTTATATCTTTTTTGGGGATTTTTATTACAGCAAAATGTAAAAAATATTGCATTTTTTTCAAAATAGTTGCTCTATTTTTGTTTATAGCGCAAAAAATAAAAACCGCAGAGATGATCAAATACCACCAAAAGAAAGCTCTATTTGTGGGGAAAAAAGGACGCCAATTTTGTTTGGGAGCCACGTCGCACGACCGCGCAATTGTCAGTTAAAGCGACGCAGTGCCGAATCACAAAAAGTGCTCTGGTCTTTGGACAGCAATATGGTCCGGGGCTAAAGTGGTTAATTGAATACTGGATAGTTTCCCTTTGTTTCCTACAAGCCACAATTGTCTCGACCTCGTATTCCTCATTGCCGTCGACTATCGCAGGTACTGGTGGACCTGACTCACGACCAGGGAATGGGTCTAGCCTTTAGTAAGGACATGTGAAAGACAGGGTGGATCGTGTATGTATCTGGGACTGAAAGCTCATTGGCTGCTGGATTTATTTGTCTTTTAACGCAAAATGGACCAATATATCTAGGTCCCAGCTTATTGGATGGGCATGAAAATTTTAGATTGGGAGTAGATAACCAAATGTTGTCTCCTATTTCAAGCTTCAGATCTCCTCTCCTTTTCCTGTCAATTTTTTTTTATTGTCATGTTGTGCTTTACAAATGGCATCTTGCAACACCTTGTTGTTTTACTGTAGAAATTGTATTCTCTCCTGGACTAGGGGAACCGAGGAATTAGGCAAGATGTAGGTTAAAAAGACTGGAAAGTACACATAATTTGCAAAACGTAGGGCTTGTCCTGTAGCCGAGTGAACTGCATCATTATATGCGAATTCTGCCAGGGGTTGGAGTGATGCCCAGTCATCTTGAGCGAAGGACGAGAAGCACCGGAGGTATTGTTCCAGAGTCTGGTTTCTTCCAGCTCGGTCCAAACAAACTTTATAAAGTCACATGAAACATGGACATCAGCTTTAAAGTACCCATCCTTTTATAATGGGGGGGACTAGCTTATCTAGAAGTCCCTTTATTGGTCCTTTTTAGCTATCTGACAAAAAATCAAAGGCCAACAATTGTATTATGTTTAACTAGATACTATGGCCAAACTGTACCACGTAGACGTTCCATATTTTTGTTGTCAAGTCCATAGTAGAAATCCCTATTAAAGCTTATCCAATACTATCTTGATAAAAGTATGGTGCTTACAAAGGCATCCTTCATGAAAGTATCTTCCCAGACATGGGATCATATCTTAACATAGCAGTGGCATCACCACATGCCTTCTGATGCTTTTAGGTTCATATTCCTTTATGGTAATGTTAGGCTGAATTGCACACAGAACAAAGGTAACATCATCAGTAAATATAATTAAAAATTCTTGCCAAATGTTTGGGATATTATGCACAGCTGTTGCTACCTTTTATATAATTTGATATGTGCATCTTAAAATAGTATACACAATTTTATTTCTATTGACTAGAACACAAAAACGAGAGAGGTTGTCTGCACATTGCACAGACACTAAGCAACAAAAGCAATTTAAAGTAAATAAGAACAGTGAATGTCAGAGGCCCCATACACACGAGCAGACAGATTTGTTCAAATCTGTCCGTCCGACAGATTTGAACAAATCTGTCTGCTGGGATTTTGGTTTGCTCGCGTGTACACACGAGGAAACCAAAATCCCCGCCAGCAGAGAGCGCGCTGATGTGTCGGTGACGTGGCGGTGACGTTGACGCTGCCACGTCACCGCACCAGGAAGTAAAACACTTCCGCGCATGCGCCGAATCCATTCGGCGGCGGTGCGGCGGCGGTGCGGGACGACATGTCTGCTGGTAAGTGTACTAACCAGCAGACATGTCGGGCGGACGGATTCCCACCCGATAGATTTCAAAGCATGCTTTGAAATCTGTCGGGTCGCCAAATCCGTCGGCTCGGCCGTACACACGATCGAATCTGTCTGCTGAAACGGTCCAGCAGACCGTTTCCAGCGGACAGATTTGATCGTGTGTACGAGGCCAGACACCTAAAACTACCCCATGTTTTCAAATAAATACGGCATACACAATGGAAACACATTTGTCCATGACAGTAAATGCGTTCATAGTAGGAGTCTGTGTATAACTAAAATGAGGCTGATAGAAACAGCAGTTAGTCTGGCTTTAGCATACTATACTAAAAGCAGTTCTTCGCCGTATTTAGAACAAATTAAAAGTCAGCAGCTACAAACAATGTAGATGCTGACATTTAATAAAAGGATACTTACCTGTCCAGGGTAGGGTGACCACGTGTCTCGGATTGCCCGGGACAGTCCCGCATTTTGCAGGCCTGTCCCCTGCACCTTCATTCCAGGACAATACAGTGTCCCAGAATGAAAGTAACACAGCCACCCCCCTCCAGGCCAATCTGCTGCTGCCAAAAAAGGGCGCCATATCACCACTTTACTCACTAACAGTAATTGTCCTGGCCGGGAATTGCCTGGAGGAGCACAGTCCCCGCCCCCTGCTTGTGATTGGAGAAATCATAAATCCTGCCTCTTGTGTCCAATCACTGTGCCGTGATTCGTTACAGCACAAGCTGATTTTTGGGAAGGGAGGGTGTCCCTGAATGGTAGTTTGGAAATGTGGTCACCCTAGTCCAGGGGTCTAGTGCTATGCTAACCTGAACAAGTTTTTAGCTGGTCTTAGGGTCCCGGGTGCGCAAATTTCTACAGTGGGCAGCCGGCTGTAACTCCTTGTGCCTTGTAACTCCTTGTGCCTTCCCAGCTGGATGCACATTTGTGAATGGTCCTGCCACCTTCTGGACCTGTGACGCATCCAAGAAGGCAGGTGGGGTGGAGGACTTACAGTGGATCGCTAAGGTGATCAAAAAAGTTAAGTAGGAGTGGGTACCTGTTAAAACCAGGTACCCCCTCAAAAAAGTGTCAAAAACAGAAGGAAAGGAGGGAGGAGGGCATAAAGCAGAACTTCCCCTTCAGGGTGAAGTTTCACTTTAAAGGGACACTAAAGTTAAAACATTTTTTTTTTTTTTAAAACAAACATGTTATACTTACCTCCTCTGTGCGGCTCATTTTGCACACAGTGGCCCTGATCCACGTCTTCTGGGGTCCCTCGGCGGCTGTCTCGGCTCCCCCCGCAGGAGATTACCACCCTTATGCGAGCGAGCGAGCATGGTGGAAAGCTCTTGTGGGCACGCTCCCATGACACAACGGTAGCCATAGCTGGCGACTGTATCACTCAGCCCCACCCCCCAGCGCGCCGCTCATTTTGCACACAGTGGCCCCCGATCCACATCTTCTGGGGTCCCTCGGCGGCTGTCTCGGCTCCCCCCCCCCCCTGCAAGAGCTTACCACCTTCATGCGAGCGAGCTTGCATGGTGGAAAGCTTTTGCGGGCATGCTCCTGTGATACAGTGGCCACCATAGCCACCGACTGTATCACTCAGCCCCCCCGGTGCGCCGCATCATTGGATGTGATTGACAGCAGTGCCAGTCAATGTTTTCCCTGCTTTCAATCCATCCAGTGCAGCCAATCAACGGCCAGGCTGGGAACCAAAGAGGATTACGGGGACGAGCATGGGACTTTCGAGGGGTCAGGTAAGTAAAATGGGGGCACGGGGAGGGCTGGTACTGTCGGATGTTTTTTCACCTTAATGAATAGGATGCATTAAGGTGAAAAAACATTTACCTTTGCAATCCCTTTAAGCCTCAACAGTTTAAAAGTATTTTCAGTTATAGATTCCTCTCAGGCTGGTGAATGTACGATTGTCATAAATAGCAATGTGTTATCAAAACAGACTGTAATAAATGTTTCCATAGAAAATCATTATCACTAATAAATACTACATTAAAATAGAACAAAGTTTAATATGCATAGAAAGAAAATCATGGAACAGTTATGTTCTCACAAACAGATACATTTGCTGATCCCTGTAGAAAATCCAGAAACATTTCTGTGACAACTATGCTAACTGATTTGTGTAAGAAATACAATATATTGTCAAAAGTATTGGGACACCTACCTTTACACGCACATGAACTATAATGGCATCCCAGTCTTAGTCCATAGGGTTCAATATCATTTGCAGCTACAACAGCTTTACTCTTCCGGGAAGGCTGTCCACAAGGTTTAGGAGTGTCTATGGGAATGTTTGACTATTCTTCCAGATGTGCATTTTTGAGGTCAGACACTGAAGTGGAGGAGAAGACCTGGCTCGCAGTCTCCGCTCAAATTTATCCCAAAGGTGTTCTATCGGGTTGAGGTCAGGACTCTGTGCAGGCCAGTCAAGTTCCTCCACCCCAAACGGGCTCATCCATGTCTTTATGGACCTTGCCTTGTGCATTTTGCTATATAAAAGAAAAAACATTCAGCATAGACACAAAAAAAGATAAATAATTGCCAGCTGAACACTTGAAGGTAACCTCATATAAAGTATAAATAAACAACAAGAACAGTGCAAAACAGTCCAATAAAATCCATATAAATAACGATGAAGGTCCACACAAGTACATAGGATGAACCACAAAGCCCAGACTGCATCAAGAGAGGTCCACATGTGGGAAAACACACGATTTGCATGACAATCCCTCCACCACTGAGATGCTTGCTTGCTCACCTTGCTAACTGGACTCATGAATCAACAAGTCAATAGCTTATGTCCCATAAAGGGCAAATGGTAACCAATGCAGTCAGCAACAATCTCCCAAGATTCAAAACATGCACATGAAATAATGAAAGATATAAGTGCTCTCTGTTTTGGACTTTACAAGGCTGTATTAATACTCATTGATGTCTACTTACATTAAAACAGCTTTAAAACATGTAACGGAGAAATGCGTTGATCCGGATGGCAACGTGTGACGTCATCCAAGCGTCAGTACACGTTACGTCCAATAGGACTTCATCAGAGGGGTGGAGCTACAACATCACCCGACCAGTTATATGTAAGGCATGTTGTCATAGTGATGATCAATGCCAGACATCCCCTGCATCACCGGCAGCGCCAAGTATCCATTAATAATAACAAGACCTCAGCACAGGAAATACGAGCATTCCAGCCCACCCATTCAGTTGCAGTTCCAGAGCTGATAAACACTAATGCCGCGTACACACGGTCGTTTTTTGCGATGAAAAAAAACAACGTTTTCTGTGAAGTAAAAAACAACGTTTTTGAAACGTCACTTTTCAAAGACAATTTTGCATACACACCATCGTTTTTTTCACAAAAAGCGAGGTTACGTTCACCACTCTTTTCCATTGAAGCTCGCTTCATAACTAGCTTCTGGGCATGCGCGGGTTGAAAAACGTCGTTTTGAACGACGTTTTTGCTACACACGGTGACTTTTTGTGAAACAAAAAACAACGTTTTGAAAAACGACACAAAAAATTCAAGCATGTTGGAATTTTTTTTTGGTCGTTTTTTTTTAAGACAAAAAACGACGTTTTGCCCACACACGATCAATTTAAATGACGTTTTAAAAAACGTCGTTTTTTTTTTTCATCGCAAAAAACGGCCGTGTGTACGCGGCATTATAGCTGTCCGTGCATCATTAAGAGACTTAAAAAGGCTAGGGCTTCCAAAAATTGCCTCAAACACCTAAAAATTCAATAAAAAATATTTTTTATTTCCTTAAATAAGAATTCAATGGCAAATATATAGTCCGTATGCTACTTCAAAAGTGGCAATCACTCATGTTCTCCTGGTTCAGTCATTGCAACATTTAAAAAATGTCCATTCTACCTAAATTCTTATACAGTATCTCTTTTAAGCTCTACCAATACATATCACTGCTTCTTTTCTCCTTTCATTCAGTTTATTTGGGCTGTTAAGAAACCCAGAATTTCCAGACAATTATTGTCATTGCCCAAAGAAATGGCGCAATATTATTGTAACGCACACCTTGTCAGGCTTAAGCCCCATACACACTATCAGTTTTCCTGACGGTTTTCTCATCGGGTTTACCAAAAACATGTAGTACAAGGGCCTGCCTGATTGCATACAAATTGAAACTCTTGAGGTTTGACCTCATATTAGATGGTTTTGGTAAACCCGAAGAGAAAACCGTCAGGATAACTGATAGTGTGTATGGGGCTTTACTGACTGGTGCCGACATACAAATCTTAAACTTTGGCCGCACATTAAACAGACAATTTAACATTCCCTTTTAGTGCACCCTTGTTACGTACCTGGGATGTAAGCCTGACGTGCAGAGGAAGGCCTCTCGTACAACTCCGGCTCGCGGACTACTGGCAGTGAAACAGTAGCCACAGGAGCACGGTGGGGTATGAGTGCCTGTAAACAGTTCAGTAGTCCCTGTAGTGGCGGTGATCAGCAGGTAGATGAGCTGACACGATGCTTGACTGGTGGCAGGCTGGGATGAACCACGGAGCAGTACCAGATGCAGGCTTGCAGTGCTGGGAGCTGTAGCAGGCTGGATGAGCGGGATGCAGGGTCAGACAGGCCGGGTCGGTAATAATCAGGCAGATCAGGCAAAGACGTTAGGCAGAAGAGAGGTCAGGTCACAAGCCAAGTAGTACCGGAAGATCATCAGACAGAATCAGCAGGCAGGATCAGAGTCTAAGGGAAGCCGGGATCAGAACATGCAGCAGGTATTCACAGGTAACAACAAGCTGGATCAGAGTCAGAGGTCACACAGGAAACAGGAAATGACACGGAAGCTGCAGACCAAACAGCAAGGAACCTCTGTAAGAGACTTGCTTAAATAGCCTGCCTGACTCCATTATTAGTGACAGGTGTGTGTCTTAAAGTGCTAGTACGCATGCGTGCATGCCGGGAGCTTGCATGGAAAGTCTGTCTTCCCTGACATTGCCCCCTCCCTACGGGCAACCTCTGGGTGCCCAACTGGTTCCTCTTTTGTGGGTTCCTGCGGAAGAAGGCACGGATCAAGTCTGTGGCATGTACATTTTGTGCGGGTTCCCAGGAATTCTCCTCTGGACCATAACCCTTCCACTTAATTAAATATTGCGTCTGACCCCTTCTTTTCCTGCAGTCTAAAACAGCCTCGACCTCAAATTCCTCATCCCCATCAATAATAATAGGTGTGGGAGGACCAGGTCTATGTTCTGGAAATGGATCTGGCACAACAGGCTTCAGCAAGGAAACATGAAACACTGGGTGGATCTTAAAAGATTCAGGTAAGGTTAATTCAAAAGAAACGTCATTAATTTTTCTCCTTACCGGAAATGGTCCTACGAATCTTGGTGCCAGCTTTTTAGAAGGACATAGCATCTTCAAATTCGTTGTTGAAAGCCATACTTGATCTCCTGGTTGCACGATTAGTTCCCCTCTTCTTTTCTTGTCAAATGACTTCTTGCTGTCCTCCTGGGCTTTCGCAATGGTTTCCTGCAACAACATATTATTTCGAGAGAAAAAGTCCAGAGTATCCTGGACAGCTGGAACGGAAGATTCTGTGACAAGATTAGGTAAGAAGGTGGGATGGAATCCGTAATTAGCAAAGAACGGGGATTGCTTGGTGGCAGAATGGTTGGCATTATTATAGGCGAATTCCGCCAGGGGTAATAATGATACCCAATCGTCCTGGACAAAAGAAGTAAAACAACGGATGTATTGTTCTAGGGTCTGATTAGTTCTCTCCGTCTGCCCATTAGTTTGTGGGTGGTAAGCGGAAGAGAATGAGAGTTCAATCTGTAGGGTCTCGCACAAGGCCTTCCAAAATCTGGATGTGAACTGGACGCCGCGATCAGACACGATATTTGCAGGGACTCCATGAAGTCTGACAATTTCTTTTATGAACACCCCGAGCAGTTTCTGCAGCCGATGGTGTACTCTTTAGGGGAATGAAATGAGCCATCTTTGAAAAGCGATCTACTACCACAAAGATAGCGGTGCATTCTTCACATGGTGGAAGATCAACTATAAAATCCATAGCAATCATCTGCCACTGTCTGTCAGGTATAGGCAGAGGTCTGAGCAATCCCCAAGCCTTGTTACGGGAGCTTTTACTCCGGATGCAGGTGGTGCATGAATTTACATAGGATCTGCAGTCTTTCTCCAACCCTGGCCACCAAAATGAGCGTTGTACAAGTTCAACAGTCTTATGAACCCCAAAATGGCCTGCCAAAGGGTGGTCATGACAAACCCCCAAGATCATTGCTCGAACCTCTTTAGGTACAAAAATCTGCTTACCCCTCCATATTAGTCCATTCTTTGCTTGTAGTGTGACCCCTGGAGGACTGGGTATTTCTGCAGAAGCTTGCTGTAACTGAGACAAAAGGTCAGTGTGTAATAGCAGGACGTTTCCAGCCGGTAAAATAGTATCTGGTATTAGGATGTCTCTTGGATCTTCAAACATGCGTGACAACGCATCGGGCTTAGTATTCTTTGATCCGGGCCTGTATGTAATATGAAATGAGAATCTCGAGAAAAAGAGAGCCCAGCGAGCTTGGCGTGATTTGAGGCGTTTAGCGGACCGCAGATACTCGAGATTCTTATGATCCGTGTAGATCAGAATTGGATGGGCCGCTCCCTCCAGCAAGTATCTCCATTCCTCCAACGCGGCTTTGATCGCCAACAGTTCCCGATCCCCTACATCGTAGTTTCTTTCAGCTGACGTGAGTTTGCGTGAAAAGAATGCTACTGGATGGGTTACCTCTTTGAGGCCTTGACGTTGGGATAGAATGGCACCAACTGCACTTTCGGAAGCATCCACCTCCACAATATAGGGCACGTTAGAGTCTGGGTGACTTAGGACAGGAGCAATGGTAAACCGTTTCTTCAACGTTTCAAAAGCGGCTTGAGCCTCAGGAGTCCAACAGAAACGCATACCTTGTTTGGTCAGCTGTGTAATAGGGTGAATGATAGCGGAAAAGTTCTTGATAAATTTGCGATAAAAGTTGGCAAAGCCCACAAAGCGTTGTATTCCCTTCTTGTCTGTGGGGGCTGGCCAATCTAGTATCACTGAGACTTTCTGTGGGTCCATCTTGATCCCGTCGGTCGAAATGATCAGACCTAAGAACTGGATGCTCTGTTGCTCAAAGACGCATTTTTCGGCTTTAGCATAAAGTCCATATTTGCGGAGCCGGCACAATACACTTTTAACATGCCCTCTGTGCACCTCTAATGATACAGAGAATATCAAGATGTCGTCAAGGTAGACAACCACGAAAATATCCAGAAAGTCTTTGAAAATATCGTTAATAAAGTACTGGAAGGTGGCAGGGGCGTTACAAAGGCCAAAGGGGAAAACTAGATATTCAAAGTGCCCAAATCTGCTACGGAAGGCAGTTTTCCATTCATCCCCTTCTCTTATGCGAACCAGGTTATAGGCCCCTCTTAAATCCAGCTTAGTAAAGATGCTTGCTGATTTGAGTCTTTGGAACAGTTCAGGGACTAAAGGAAGGGGATAGCGATTCTTCACTGTTATTTTATTTAGGTCACGATAGTCCACACATGGTCTCAGGGAATGATCCTTCTTTTCTACAAAAAATATACCGGCACCGGCCGGTGAGGTAGAGGGACGGATGAATCCTTTCTGCAGGTTCTCATCAATATAGTCCTTCAAGACCCCTGATTCCCGTTCAGATAAAGGAAAGATGCGCCCAAATGGAATCTCAGCCCCGGGAAGGAGCTCAATGGGGCAGTCATAAGGTCTGTGTGGGGGAAGGGTGTCTGCTCCTCGTTTGCTGAAAACGTCCAGGTATTCGTGGTAAGAATCCGGAACTACTTGACATAATTCAGGGTCTGTGTCCATACACAGCAGGGTAGCAGGTGAGGGTGGTGAAGTTTCCAAACAGTGTCTCTGGCAATATGGTGACTGGAACTTGACACTTCCGGATTCCCAGTCTATCTGTGGGTTGTGGGCCTGTAGCCAGGGTAGGCCCAGGATGACGGGATAGAAGGGCGAAGAGATTGCGTCTAAACGCAGCAGCTCTCGGTGGTTGGTGGAGGAGGTGGTCAACATTGGTGGGGTCACCTTGGTTACCAGTCCAGATTTAATGTGAGACCCATCAGCCAAGAATACAGTGAGCCCCTGTTCTCTGGTTTGTAGAGGAATGTGTTGCTGAGCTGCGAAGGACTGGTCAATGAAACAGCTACACGCTCCAGAATCGATAATAGCAGTCACTGATACGGTTCTTCCCGGCAGCTGGAAGGAAACAGGCAGAGCGATATGCGCTGAGCTGGCAGACAAGGCAGGCCGGGGTAACTGGTTGGGTGAAGAAAGGGAAAGACATTTACGCAGCTTGGCAGGACAGGTACGTACAAAGTGACCGGCAGCTCCACAGTACAGACAGAGGTTATTTATTCGTCGGCGTTGGCGTTCTTCTGGAGTCAATGAAGAACAGGTCAGGCCCAATTGCATGGGTTCAAGCGTCTCTGGAGTAGGGAAAGCAGAGTTTCCAGGAGCCAGGTTAGGAGAATCAGGGATCTTGGGTAACATCCAGGTTGGACGTGAGTGCTGTATGTTTTTTTCAGACCTGCGTTCTTGTAGGCGGCGGTCAATCTGAATGGACGTAGTGATTAGGGTTTCCAGAGAGCTTGGCACCCCGACCCGAGCGAGCTCATCTTTCAGATTTTCAGAGAGACCCAAACGAAACTGGTGACGCAGGGCTGCATCATTCCAGCTGGTGTCTGCACTCCAGCGTCTAAAGTCACTGACATAGTCTTCGGCCACTCTATGGCCTTGCTGTAGTGCATGAAGAGCGGCTTCAGCAGTGGTGGTACGATGTGGGTCGTCATAAATCAGTGCCATGGCACCAAAGAATGTTTGCATGGTGTCTAGTTGTGCGTTTCTCTCTTCTAACAGCCGGTGGGCCCAAGACTGCGGTTCCCCTTGTAGGAGAGAAATAATAAATCTCACTTTGGTGGCTTCCAGGGAAAAAGTCTGTGGCTGAAGAGCAAAGTAGAGCTGGCAGGCATTGCGGAAGGCTCTAAATTTACTCCGATCACCGGAAAACCTCTCAGGCGTAGGTACTTGGGGCTCAGGGGGTGACACCATTACTGTATGGTTGGCTGAAGTCCCAGTTCGGGTGGTGGAGGAGGCAGGATCGGATGCAGGAGCTGTGGTTGCTGGAGTGGACAGGGACTGTACCTGCTCTTCCAGACGCACGTATCCCTCCTGCAGCGATTTAACCGCTTTTGTAAGGGCAGCGAGGTGCTGACATATTTCATCCACTGGAGAGGATCCTCTTGCAGGCTCAGACATGGCTGTTTGGTACTGTTACGTACCTGGGATGTAAGCCTGACGTGCAGAGGAAGGCCTCTCGTACAACTCCGGCTCGCGGACTACTGGCAGTGAAACAGTAGCCACAGGAGCACGGTGGGGTATGAGTGCCTGTAAACAGTTCAGTAGTCCCTGTAGTGGCGGTGATCAGCAGGTAGATGAGCTGACACGATGCTTGACTGGTGGCAGGCTGGGATGAACCACGGAGCAGTACCAGATGCAGGCTTGCAGTGCTGGGAGCTGTAGCAGGCTGGATGAGCGGGATGCAGGGTCAGACAGGCCGGGTCGGTAATAATCAGGTAGATCAGGCAAAGACGTTAGGCAGAAGAGAGGTCAGGTCACAAGCCAAGTAGTACCGGAAGATCATCAGACAGAATCAGCAGGCAGGATCAGAGTCTAAGGGAAGCCGGGATCAGAATATGCAGCAGGTATTCACAGGTAACAACAAGCTGGATCAGAGTCAGAGGTCACACAGGAAACAGGAAATGACACGGAAGCTGCAGACCAAACAGCAAGGAACCTCTGTAGGAGACTTGCTTAAATAGCCTGCCTGACTCCATTATTAGTGACAGGTGTGTGTCTTAAAGTGCTAGTACGCATGTGTGCATGCCGGGAGCTTGCATGGAAAGTCTGTCTTCCCTGACAACCCTGGTGCTTTTCTGACCTTCCATCCTCACTTCATTCACATCCCATAATTGGCCCTACTCTGAAAATGAGCGCCAAAACCCTTTCCGAATCTTCTCTAACCTTACCCCATTTTGGGTAATCCACATTTTCCACAAGGATTGTTAAATGGACCATTGCAACACATTCTTTAATCCCATTGTTTTCAAGCCTCTTAGGCCGTGTACACACGGTCTAAACCGATGAAAATGGACTGAAATTCAGTTTCATCGGTCCAAACCGACCATGTGTACGGCCCATCGGTCTGTTGTCCTTCTGACCAAAGTTTTAAAACTTGCTTTAAAATCGGACTGATGGATGCCTGACCATCGGTCCAAACCGAACGTTAGTACGCAAAAGCATCGGTTCAAAAACCTGCGCATGCTCAGAATCAAGTCGATGCATGCTTGGAAGCATTGAAGTTCGTTTTTTTCAGCACGTCGTTGTGTTTTACGTCACTGCTTTCTGACACGATCGTTTTTTGAACTGATGGTGTGTACGCACATCAGACCATCAGGCCACTTCAGCGGTGACCCGATGAAAACGGTCCGTCGGCCCATTCTCATCGGATGGACCGATCGTGTGTATGCGGCCTCACTTTCTAAAATTCTCCCTGTGGCCTTCCATTATCTCCCTAACACAAGCTTCATGAGCATTCTATCTAGATTTTGGGAGAGCGCTTCAAATTAGATACTTTCTTCAATCAATCCCTCTCCCATGTCTTTCAGAAAACGTTGTCTCCCCTGGAAAAATTATGCTCCGATAGAGAATAAATAAATCATTCCCTTTCACTGATGTATTCCCTATTGAATACCAAATCTAACGATTGTAAACCTAATTATATTCTGAAATAGGAGGTAAACTTAGACAAAATTTTTGATAATCAACAAAGTAAACAAATTATCCGATTCTCGCTCAAATCTTCCATATCTACCAGAATACAGGAATCCAACTTTAAGCTTTTAGCAAGATGGCATCAGACTCCATCAATTCTCCATACTATCTTCCCTTCTATATCAGACCGTTGTTGGAGATGCCAGAATGGTAGAGGAGACTTTTTACATTTAGTTTGGTTCTGTCCTAAACTAACACATTTCTGGAGAGCGGTACAGAGGATTTCTCAAACATTTACTGATTATGAACTTCCCAAAGACCCCTTGTTATTACTCCTACATATCTCAAAGATACCTATTAAAACCTAGGAAAAATCAGTTTTGCGGCACCTCATGAACGCTGCTTGATCTTGTGTAGCATCCTGGATGTTAGGCAGGTTTGCTCCTCACAAAGTTCAGCTTTGTGATAGGAACTTTTAAAGACTGTTAACATAGGAAACAGCATTCCTACACATGCAGATGTGGCATCTTGCTGGAGTCCTTTCCCTGCATGGCTGTCCTCCTATTGAAGTCACGGATTGAACCTGCAATTACCTAAAAGTGTCCTGCCCCCTAACCCTCCTCCAAAAAGTCTGTTTAGAGAAATAAACTCTCTTTTGCATTCAAGAAGTGTCTGGCACCCAATGACTTTAATCATCTTGCACCCACCATGCCTCACAACTGACTACATACATAAGGATGTCAGTTATCTCAAGCCCTAGAGGCTCTCATTAGACTGAAGGAGGCCTGGGACCTTGCTACACTTGTATTACTTTAACCACTTCAGTCCCCGTGTATGCTCAATTGACGGCAGCTTAGGGGATCTGAATATCCAAGCTGCCGTCAATTGACGTCATCGTGTTTTCCGGCCACTGGGGGGCGCGCGCGCACCCGGCGCGTCCCCAAGATGCCGATGCGCGTGCCTGGCGGTTGCGATGTCCGTCAGGTACCTGCTGATCGTCAGTTTTAGAGCAGGGTCGTGGAGCTCTGTGTGTAAACACAGAGCTCCACGTCCTGTCAGTGAGAGGAGACAGATGCTGTTTCTCTTGTACATAGGGAGACAGCATCGGTCACCTCTCCCAGTCACCCCCTCCCCCCACACAGTTAGAACACACCCAGGACTCACATTTAACCCCTTCCTCACCC
Source organism: Rana kukunoris (assembly GCA_029574335.1). Taxonomy (NCBI): domain Eukaryota; kingdom Metazoa; phylum Chordata; class Amphibia; order Anura; family Ranidae; genus Rana; species Rana kukunoris. Next base: position 459,514,948 of record CM056050.1, read on the forward strand.
CCTAGTGTTAACCCCTTCACTGCCAGTCACATTTATACAGTAATTAGTGCGTTTTTATAGCACTGGTCGCTGTATAAATGTGAATGGTCCCAAAAATGTGTCAAAAGTGTCCGATGTGTCCGTCGCAATATCGCAGTCCTGACAAAATTCGCAGATCGCCGTATTACTAGTAAAAAAAAAAAAATTGTCAGAATTCTATCCCTTATTTCCTAGCCACTATAACCTTTGCACAAACCAATTACTATACGCTTATTAATTAGTGCGTTTTTATAGCACTGGTCGCTGTATAAATGTGAATGGTCCCAAAAATGTGTCAAAAGTGTCCGATGTGTCCGTCGCAATATCGCAGTCCTGACAAAATTCGCAGATCGCCGTATTACTAGTAAAAAAAAAAAAATTGTCAGAATTCTATCCCTTATTTCCTAGCCACTATAACCTTTGCACAAACCAATTACTATACGCTTATTGCGATTGTTTTTTTTACCAAAAATATGTAGAATACATATCGGCCTAAACTGAGAAAAAAAAAAATATTTTTTTTAAAAAATTGGATTTTTATTATAGCAAAAAGTAAAAAATATTCTGTGTTTTTTTTCAAAATTGTCGCTCTTTTTTGTTTATAGCGCAAACAAAAAAACGCAGAGGTGATCAAATACCACCAAAAGAAAGCTCTATTTGTGGGGGAAAAAAGGACGTCAATTTTGTTTGTAAGGCACGTCGCACGACCGCGCAATTTTAATTTAAAGCGACGCAGTGCTGAAAGCTGAAATTTCGCCTGGGCAGGAAGGGGGTATATGTGCCCAGTAAGCAAGTGGTTAAAATGGAGAGACCCACACCCCCCTACTCTGTCACTATGGTTGTCAAATATTGAAGATATTAATGCAATGGAAGACCTATACTCTCATCCAAAAATCCATCTGAAGATTACAATAAAACATGGTTTCATTGGAATACCTTTAAGTATTTAGATGAGGGAAATGCTTTATTTGAAACCATTTGCTGATTTATGACAATTATAATTCTTGATGCTTGTTACCTACCCCTCCCCCTTATTACTTTTATCATAAGCACGTTTAATCTATACGTTAAAGTGGAGTTCCACCCATTTTTTTGTCTGTGCTGCATGCCCTAATCTCATGGTGTTCAGAATGGACAATTTTTATTTATTTTGTTGCTTGTAAATACCTTTATTTTGTAGTCCTTGATTACTTCCTCCTCCTTATTAGCCTAGGCTATTAAGTCACAAGGCTATTTGCAAGGGTTTCTGGGATAGGCATCATGTTTCCCAGTAGTCCTTGCAAACCTGACTGAAACCTATTACATTGCTTGTGCAGCACTGAGCATGTGCGAGATATGCAAAGCTGAAATCCCGGAAGTCATACAGTCTGGCTTCATGATGCCCACACTTAAGATGGCCACGGTCTATTTCTAGATTATAAACTGATTCTAAATGCTGTAACAACCTAACAAAACGGACCTTCGTGTACAGACTAACTTTACTAGAATACATTAAGCTTGTGTATTATATTTAATTTAATTATATTTAAAAAGTGAAATTGTGGGTGGAACTCCCCTTTAATTACCACTACAGTGAATATTAATATTACCTGTATATTTGAATCATGCAATATATATATATATATATATATATATATATATATATATATATATATATTTCTATTAAATAAAGAATACAACAAAAATAAATGTAATTATGTAACATTGATTACAGAGCTGCATTCATTTGTGCCTTCCATATATGCCTGGAGTTCAGCTTTAAAGATAATACAGTACATCATACAGTAACCAGTGGTTGTTTACTGTCATTATGTAACTGTAACTAGCTGATTCATGTGATGTTTTTTGTCCTTGAAGGGGTATGTCGCAAAGATCAAAATAAACAAAATAAAACTGTTTATTTTTTACTAAAATGACGGGTGTTCCCTGGAGATCAGTACAATGTGGAGTTCCTCTGCAATTTTAGGTCATTTCTAGCAGTAGAGACACTTGTGACAAACAAAAATTTATCAGCAGAATATCGATCAGATATGACTTTTGGGAAGGAAAACAAGGAACCCTCATAAAAACACTGGTACAGCATTAAAGTTCACAGCTTGTAAACATGGAAGAAATTTCTAAAGGTAAACTTACAGCTAGAGTGCTAAAATTCTTAATTTATAGATCAATAAAGTAAACTGTCATTTTTATATTGCTGTTTTTATTGTTAAAAATGATAGTATCAATATTTTACATTTTACTTATACTTCTTACCTGGATTGGTTGAAATAATAATAAAAAAAAATGAATTAAGGATATTTAAGATGCTTATAGACCCATATTTGGATGTACATCCAAAGATGACACTTGGTTTGGTCTGATGAGCATATTCCTAGAGCTAATATTTACCTCTGTAGCTAAAAAAGAAGCAAATTGTAGTGGGCACAATGTTATCTCCACATGTACCTGTGCATGCTGAAATACACTCATGCCTTGTACACACGACCGGGATTCCGGACGGGGAAAGATCCGTTGGAAATCCCAGGGGGAAAACCGAGAACCTGCTCTGTAACTTTTCCCCCGTACACCCGAGAGGTTTTCCTGTCTGGAAAACTCAGATGAGAGCTTTGGTCGGGAATCCCGACCGTGTGTTTGCTCCATCGCTCCATTAAAGGATCACTAAAGGAATTTTTATTTTTTAGCTAAATAGCTTCCTTTACCTTACTGAAGTACTGGTTTCATGTCCTCATTGTTCGGTTTTTGCTTTGAAGTTGCTGTAATTCTGCTCTGATCTCCACACTTCCTGGTTGTCTGTTTCCTTATAACCACAGTACTGAGAGCTTTCTCACTGTGGTCTAAGCTGTCATTACTGTGTGTCTAAGGCCGCGTACACACGATCAAATCCGTCTGCTGGAAACGGTCGGCCTGACCGTCCCAGCAGACAGATTCGATCGTGTGTACGGGCGAGCCGACGGATTTGACCAGCAGACAGATTTGAAAGCATGCTTTCAAATCTGTCGGCTGGGAACCCGTCCGCCCGACATGTCTGCTGGTTAGTACGCTAACCAGCAGACATGTCTTCTCGCACACGCGTCGAATGGTTTCGACGCATGCGCGGAAGTGTTTTACTTCCTGGTGCGGTGACGTGGCGGCGTCAACGTCACCGCCACGTCAGCGCGCCGTCTGCCAGCGGGGATTTTGGTTTGATCGTGTGTACACGATCAAACCAATGTGTCCCCAGCAGACAGATTTGTTCAACTCGGTCTGTCCGACCGATTTGAACAAATGTGTCTGCTCGTGTGTATGGGGCCTAAAACTTCACAGAACCAATCAGATTCATTTTAAAAACACTGCCCTGGATTTGTTTGTTTTTGTTCTGTGTTTCTCTCTCTACTTCACAGAAACATGAAGCCAGTTTAAAAGTGAAACTAACCTGCAGGCACACTAACCTGCAGGAATCAGTTAACTTTTATGTCTCTATACCCTGTAAACAGTCATTTCAGCAAAAACATTTTTCCTTTAGTGACCCTTTAAGCTTTGAATAGAGCGGTGCACTGACGCACCTGACCCATGTGAGTACCCTGTATTGGGGCCTTTTGTATAATAAATTTGTGTTTAAAAAACAATATCACACTATCAAGCGTTATTGAGCAGCTTGGGATCCCGCAGTTATCATACAATCCAGAGGTGATTCATATGCGTGTTTTGACCGAGCTTAAATGTGAGGTCACATGCTCAGAGGTGAGCGGCCATTACCTAAGGGGGTAGCACCAGAGTGTGGACGCTGCAACACGTTTTGCTAACTTCAATTGATAGATTTACATATTTATGTCTGACATTTATGTTGCACTGATTCATGTGATATATGGTCAGTACATCAAAGTTTGTTGCACTATAGCACTTTATCTTTCACCTTTTGTCACCTCTATTTTTATCATGTTAGTTTGATTAGTGAGATCATGCCCCTAGATGCAGCTTGCTACTTGCCACCAGAGATGCAGCTCTCACTTGTCACAAGATGCAGCTTGTTACTTGCCACCAGACTCTGAGCCCTCCATGTTGCTGTATCGCCAGAGCAACCACTAGAGGTCCGGGGTCAGCACTGGTGATATTGTCTCTGCCGCCATTTTGCAAAAAGCAGCTCTCATGGAGGCCGAGGGGAACAAACAAGAGCCGGAGCCCAAATTTCCATGAAAGTGGCTGCCAATAAAAATGGAGCTGCTGCCAACACCCTGCAGGCCTAGCCCACAACTAGTTTCAACTTGTTTCTTCCCCCCCTCAGCATCAAGGAGAGCCGCTCTTCACCAAAATGGCAGCAACCCCAGATCTCTAGCGGGAGCTCTGGCGATTCATCATGAAAGACAGGGACAAGTCAATTTCCTGTGAATTTTGCTATTCTAATCTCATACACTACAATTCGCATTGGAATTGCTCCTAAACCACTGAACAAAATCGCACTGCAAACCAACTCACACATATGTGAACCGGGGCGGCACAGTGGTGTAGTGGGTAGCACTCTCGCCTAGCAGTAAAAAGGGTCACTGGTTCAAATCCCAACCATGACACTGCCTGCCTGGAGTTTGCTTTTTCTCCCTGTGCCTGCGTAGAAAAAATTGCCAGGTAAAAAAAAACGCAAATCGTGGTAAAATCGCAGTAAAAAAGTGTATCAAAAAACACAGGAAGCACTGCAAAAACACTCAAAAGCAACATGCATAGGTGTGAATCTAGCCTTAAAGTAGTGAATCCTTGAGGGGTATTTCACCAAAATGGAAATTCCCATTACAGGGGGTGCAACTCAATGCAACTCAACTCAACTCAACTGTTTACAGATTGAAATAGAAAAAATATTTTTAATAATTTTAAATTGTAATGAGTCTAGTGTAGCCATTGTAAATGCTCTACTATTTTTTTAATTGCTATATTTTTTCATGAAAAGTGGGGTTATCTTTTAAGCATTAGTACATAACAAGCCAGCAAAACCCAAATTACATACACATTACATTTTTTTTATTTTTTTTACATTTCCAAAGAAATAACTAACCTCATAGCAGCCTAGTGTTTACAACTATCTAAACTTACCAAGCTTTCATTTATTTATTTTTATTTATTTTTTATCATGGCCAGCTAAATAATTTGATGTCTGTGCAGTGTGCACTTTTCTGAAATGTCATTCTCAATCATTTAATGGCGTTGCAGCATTTACCACTGCACAAAAAGACTCTGCAAATGCCAACAGACTTTCATGTCTTTTAAGTGTCACAGCCAGCTGACTTACTTTTTAGCTGTCTCTACCCAAGTTTAAATTCCCATTTTGGGCCCTTTCACACTTTTGTAGTCTGTTACATGTCTGTTACACAATAATGCGCCTTGCGTAAAGGTAGCCTGTTCATTTTAGTAATGTACTGTAGCTCACCACAACGCATAGCATGTGCACAAGTGCGTTGACAGCTACTATACTTGTACGTCCGGATGGTATTCTAAAGTCATTGTGGCAACGTCGCTGTTATGCCGCGTACACACGATCATTTTTTGTGATGAAAAAAAACGACGTTTTCTGTGAAGTAAAAAACGACGTTTTTAAAACGTCACTTTTCAAAGACGATGTTGCATACACACCATCGTTTTTTCACAAAAAGCGAGGTTACGTTCACCACTCTTTTCCATTGAAGCTCGCTTCATAACTAGCTTGGGCATGCGCGGGTTGAAAAACGTCGTTTTCAACGACGTTTTTGCTACACACAGTGAATTTTGTGAAACAAAAAACAACGTTTTGAAAAACGACACAAAAAATTCAAGCATGTTGGAATTTTTTTTTTGTCGTTTTTTTTAAGACAAAAAACGACGTTTTGCCCACACAGGATCAATTTAAATGACGTTTTTTAAAACGTCGTTTTATTTCATCACAAAAAACGACCGTGTGTACGCGGCATTAGTGTGCCATACTGCAATACATAGGTGTGAAATCAACCTCTGTAAAGTTGTACAACTTGGAAAATGGTTGCAAAAAAGAAAGCTAGAGGGTAATTTGTGAGGTTTCATATGTAGCACTACCCTTGAAAGAGCCGTCTAGGGTACTTGATGAGAGCTGTAATAAAGGGAATGTTCTTTTCTGTGCTTTTATTACCCAGCCAGGTAAAAAGGATAATAGTAGAAATGGGTGAAGAGATAGAAGAAAAGGAAATTACACATTCAGTTGTAACTGGATAGGGAAACAGTCTTGCTTCCAAAGACAACTTTACATCGCCACTCTAGCCAGAGTGGGTATAGTGCATCTGGACAGGCCTCTCTCACCAGCCTGGCAGCCAGAGTGTCATTCGAATTTAGGATTAAGTCTCTGCCACAGACCCTCCAAAATGTTGGAGAAATTATGGTTCGGAATCCTCTTTCAGTAGATTCAGCACCCGGATCTCCTTCAAGTAGTTTTGGTCAAATTAGCAACTGAGAGGCGACCAACATCCAGCCTCTCAGAACCAAGGTTGTCCTCCGATGAATGGACAGGCCCCTCATCGGTCAGCTTCCTCCAATTGGACAGACAGTCGGGACCACCTTCAGATTGGGGACCCAGTCGATCACTGGGCCCGCACAGCAGATTAACTGCTCCGGGCCAACGTGGTCCCAGAACCAGGAACACTGCGACACATGCACACCTCGGCCAGGAGGGCCATTTGCAGGGGTGTCATGGAATAGCTACCCCAATGGTGGGCGCCACACAAGGAAGAATCCAGAGAAAATGCCGTCTGCCCCTTAAATATCCCTCTCAGCATGCACAGCGAGGTGGCCCACCCTCCTGACAGGCTGCTGAGGAGTGATACTCAAACACACTTGACCCCACTGATGCCACCTGCCGCCCGGGGGGTGACGGGAGTCCCTGAACAAAAGGAGAGCACACAGCACAGCCAAGCTAGAGCAGAGACCCCAAAATAAACAATTTGATTAGTTCAGAGCCAACAATTTCTCTGAACGTAACCCCTAAATTTCCAATAGCACCGGCTCTGAAAATAGCCAGACACTACACATATGAAGATTGAAAACTGTTTTTTTAATGTATTGGCATTTCAGGGTGAACTAATTTAAAAGTCATGCAACAAAGGGACTCATTTTGGTGGGGCTTTACACAATTTTACTACCACAGTTAGTGTTACTAAACCCAGGACCCTGCATTCACTATATGTGGTCTCCCACAGCGCACAGAACATGGAAATGCAATAGTATTAATTAGGGTTGTCCCGATACCACTTTTTTAGGAACGAGTACAAGTACCGATACTTTTTTTCAAGTAGTCGCCGATACCGAATACCGATACTTTTTTTAAATGTGTCCCCAAATGCAGCCATGTCCCCCACATACTGCAGCCATGTCCCCCCCACATATTGCAGCCATGTCCCCCACATATTGCAGCCATGTCCCCCACATATTGCAGACATGTCCCCCCCACATATTGCAACCATGTAAGTCCCCCCCACATATTGCAGCCATGTCCCCCCCACATATTGCAGACATGTCCCCCCCACATATTGCAGACATGTCCCCCCCACATATTGCAGACATGTCCCCTCCACATATTGCAGTCATGTATGTCCCCCCCACATATTGCAGCCATGTCCCCCCCACATATTGCAGACATGTCCCCCCCACATATGTAGCCATGTCCCCCCAAATATGTAGCCATGTCCCCCCCCACATATGTAGCCATGTCCCCCCCCACATATGTAGCCATGTCCCCCCCCACATATGTAGCCATGTCGTCCCCCCCCCACATATGTAGCCATGTCCCGTCCCCACATATGTAGCCATGTCCCCCCCCACATATGTAGCCATGTCCTGTCCCCACATATGTAGCCATGTCCTGTCCCCACATATGTAGCCATGTCCCCCCCCCCCACATATGTAGCCATGTCCTGTCCCCCATACCTGCTGCCGTTAATCCCGATACCGAAATAGAATACTCCCCCCCCCCGCCGCCGCAAAGCCGCCGCATACCGCCGTTAATCCCGGTGCATGACAACGGCGAGCATTACAAGCTTTCGCTTGTATACTTGTAAAGCTCGCGCTGCCATGTATAGACACTCCCCCTCTCGTGATTGGACGGATCTGTCCAATCACGAGAGGGGGAGTGTCTATACATGGCGGCGCCGGCTTTACAAGTATACAAGCGAAAGCTTGTAATGCTCGCCGTTGTCATGCACCGGGATTAACGGCGGTATGCGGCGGCTTTGCGGCGGCGGGGGGGGGGGAGTATTCTATTTCGGTATCGGGGGTATTTGCCGGAGTACAAGTACTCCCGCAAATACTCGGTATCGGTCCGGATACCGAGTATAGCATTGGTATCGGGACAACCCTAGTATTAATAAATATAAACTGCTAATTACCTTTTTTTAATAACAGTAAATAGCAGTCTTTTGACTTTTTTCAGTGTCTGGTTAAAGCTTGTAGGATGAGTTTTCATACTACTATGACTGTCCTAAGAGGCTGCAGGACCCCTGACCTTCTGTCTGGACAGTGCTGATTGGCCCTGTGCTAATCACATGCACTCTCCCAAGAAAAAAAGAACCCTCTAGCAATACATCCAAACTGAGCATGTGCAGCTTGTCCTTTAGCCTATGTTCTATCATGAGATGTTTTGGGGACAGTGGAAAAAGGGGAGAAACAGAGAGGACAGGATCAAACAGCCTTTTTACGCCATGCAGAGGATTATTCTCTTACGTTCCACAGTAAGTATAACAAGCATGCTTTACTCCATATTATGACTGATTTTACTGTTGTGGGTTTAGTAACAATGGGCCAGATTCATGAAGAGTTAGGCTGGCGGATCCAGTGATCCGCCAGCCTAACTGTCACTTTAAGCCGGCGTTTCTGTTTTCTATAACCAGAAAACAAGAAACGCCGGGTTGGAGTTCCGATGCGATCGGCGTAATTGAATTTCGCCATCGCATCGTTACTTCAACTTAAAAATGGCACCGGGGGCGTTCCCGCTGATTAACGCTGAAAAAATATGTTAATCAGCGGGAATCGGAAATTCACGATCGTTTTCGGGCGCGACGCAGTGACTTTACGACGTTTCCGGAAGCGATACGCGGCGTAAAGATAAAGCAGCCCCCTAGTGGAATATCCTATGTTAGGTATAGGCGTCGCCATCGCGTCGGAAAAAAAAAAATCGCGTCGTTTGCGTAAAACATTCATGAATGGGGACGTGACGTCATTGACGTTCACTGACAGAACTTGGAGCATGCGCACTGGGATGCATTGACACTCGACGCATGCGCAGTACGTTCGCCGCGGGATCGCGCGTAGTTTGAATACTACACGCCCCGTACCCGCCCAATTTGAATTCCGCTGTCTCATTTGCGATGCGCTGCCGCAACTTTAGGAGCAAGTGCTTCATGAATAACAGCACTTGCTCCTAAAATTTCTGCAGCGTAACGTAAATGAGATGCGTTACTCCAGAGCAAAGATGCTCTGATCTACCTGAATCTGGCCCAATTAGTTTAGTAACAATTTAAGCCAGTGTTCTGTCAAATTGTGACACGCATGTGCAGAACAGCAGGGCATTCCAGCTGAGAATTTTTTCAACGGGAGACAAACCCAATTGAATGCTATGCAAACAGAGGAGGGACACCATATTTGTCATATTGTGCCTCGCTGTTGCGCCGTGGGTTTACAGTGTGCTCTAGGTCATGTTTTCTCTGTGTTGCAGGGCGGGTTTGGTGTGTTGAACGGTGGCCTGTGTCTAAGGGCAGGTTGCAACACAGACAAAATCCACCCTGTAAGCAGTAACTTAGCTGGTTCACAGACTCCTTTCTCCATTCCGTAGGCTCAGTGCATCATTCTCCAAGTTAGTCACCAGACCCTTGCGACAACAAGGGTCCATCCGTCGGTCTCAGGGCACAGCTTCCTCTATCTACAGGCAGGACATCTTCAGGGTCCCTGCAGACCTAGGTCCAAATTCAGCACGTGTTAGGCCCCGGACAGGCTATGGGGTCTAATAGAATAGCTCAATCCAGCAAAATCTCCCCAGGCCTCAACTGGCAAAGCGCCACAGTTTAACCCTATTTTAGCCGCTAGCGGTGGTTAAAAGCGCCCGCTAGTGGCCGAATAGCGCCACAAAAACGACGGTAAAGCAACACTAAAAATAGAGGCGCTTTACCGCCGACGCCACCCACACCCCAGTTGCCAAATTCAGTTTGTTGCCCTAGCCCTGCATAAATGTAAAACATGACAGTTTTTCTATCTACTGTAGCCATAAAAAAAAAAAGTTTTGGCTGGACATATTCTTTAACAGTTTAGATTGCACTACAGGAATAATGTTAACATTTTATTGACAGTACATAAATGATAATGGTTTATAAACAGTACATTATAAAGCATTTGCAGTCAATCCCTGCTGATTAGAGATGAGTGTAGTGATTTCTGTAAAACTGATTTAGCAGCAAATTTACTGAAGTAGCTTTTGCTGAAATTACGCTCTAGTTTCACCACACAGCTTGCTTTGGTGAAATATGCATGAAAAACTATTTATCATTAGGAAAACCTCCCAATGTTTCATTGCAAGCCCTGTGAGCCTTCCAAACCCAGCATGGCAGCCACTGTTAAATTTAGGGAAAAACTGTGGCCCATGTGGCAAAAGCATAGGAAAGAGTGACAGGCCTGCGGAGGATTAAAACATAGTAATATAGACCTTTTAACAAACAATGCTGGGTTTGCAATACTTAGGCAAAAAATGGCAACCTGTAAAATACATGAGCGGCATATGGGCAATTGTGACAATATGCAGAGGACAAATAGGCAATCATGACAGTATGTGGACAACAAACAAGCCAGAACATTGCCTCCTCCTAGGCTCAAGAATTTTTTGGTGTTAATGTAGGTAATTACATTTTTGACTCATGTCCTTTGCTCAATGTTGTTGTGCATTTAGTTAGCACAGAAGATAGTATATATGGGGCTGCTAGCCCATAAGACTGGTGTTCATGACTGGTAAACCTTGGTTAGGCGTTCCTCCCAAGACCTCCTACTCCTAGCTCCCTTGTTACCTCCTCTTATACTTGCCTCCAGGACTTCTCCAGAGTCTCTCCCATCCTCTTGAACTCCTTGCCCCGGTATGTCTGGTTAGCCCCTACCCTGTCTGCCTTTAGGTGATTCCTGAAAATTCACTTATTCAGGGAAGCTTACCCCACCTGACAGGTCAACCCAAGAACTGTACCTGAGCCAATCTATGCATTAAGGTGAAAAAACATCTGGTGTTGCCGCCCCCCCCCCCCCCCCCGAGCCCCTGTTTTACTTACCTGACCCGTCGAAAGTCCCGCGTAGTCCCGATATCCTCTTGCCTGCTCAGCCTGGCCGCTGATTGGCTAGAGCGGATGGATTGAGAGCAGCACAGCCATTGGCTGGCGCTGCTGTCAATCACATCCAGTGACGCGCCGTGCCAAGGGGCGGGGCCGAGTGATACAGTGAGCGGCTATGGCCACACGCTGTATCACCAGAGGTGTATTTAGGTTTTATGCTGCCCTAGGCCTGACTAACTTGCGCACCCCCTAATTTAAATATGACCCACCCCTTCCTGTCAAAGCCACATCCCTGTCATATTCATGGGAAGAGGACAGAGGGATGCTGTGGGTGAAGGACAGAGGGACGCCCTGGGAGGAGGACAGAGGGTTGCCGTGGGTGACGGACAGAGGGACGCCGTGGGAAGAGGAGAGAGGGATGTCGTGGGAAGAGGACAGAGGGCCGCCCCCCAGAAAGTGCCGCCCTAGGCCTGGGCCTTGTTGGCCTAGTCCAGAATACATCCCTGTGTATCACGGGAGCGCGCCCGCAATTACTGACCACCATGCGAGCTCTCGCATGACTGTGGCGAGTAACTGCGGGGAGGACTGAGACAGCCGCCGAGGGACCCCAGAAGACGTGGATCGGGGCCACTCTGTGCAAAACGAACTGCACAGTGGAGGTAAGTATGACATGTTTGTTATTTTAAAGGAAAAACATTTTTTCCTTTACAACCGCTTTAACCTCCCTCTCCCATTAGATTGTAAGCTTCCTGAGCAGGGCCCTCCTGTCCCTTCTGTATTGAACTCTATTGTAAATGTACTGTCCCCCCTCTACATTGTAAAGTGCCTGTGCAAACTGTTGGCACTCTATAAATCCTGTATAATAATGTAGTGCTACCCCTGGAGGAGCCACTTAATGTATGTTTGGTTCTGTACTCTGCCTCTCAACCCCAAGAACGGTCTCAACCCCTCCGGCACACCTGCTTGATAATATTAGTGTGGAACCCAGCAATAGAGAGAAAACACAGTAATGATAAACCATGAAGTATATTTACAGAGGCCTTGGGTTTTGTCACATCACCAGCTGTGGTAGTTAATAGAGGCTCACACAGAATATAAATAAACTATGTTTACTGAGGCAAATGAATAAAGAATAAACACGGTCAAACATATGAACGGACACAATGTATGATTGACAAAAATATTATTTAGTGCACATACATATCATACACTTGGAACCTTATAATAACCTGATATGGTATATGTGAACAGGTGCACAGTGAGATAGGCTCTCAATACCTTTAACAACATGTATTGAATACCTTCCCACCGAGGCCTCAGCACACAAACCAGTACCAAAAACTCACAACCAGTGAATACAGTAATACAATGCAGGTTCTAACTATATTTCACTAAATAGTTCCCACTAGGTTGCAGTTCAGAACAATTCTTCAATGTAGAGCAGTAGCGCTTTGTAAAGGAATAGAGTGATAAATGTTCCTTTATTTCCAGGTTGTCTTCAGCTAGCTTATTTTATACTGCAGTGTTAAGTTGTGTGATTATTTGTAATCCAAGAGAAACAAAGAAAGAACAATAACTGTAGAATAGGATGCTATGGATTCCTTAACCACTTAAACCCCAGACCATTATGCAGCCAAATGATTGGGCCACTTTTTGCGATTCGGCACTGCGTAGCTTTAACTGACAATTGCGGGGTCGTGCGACGTGGCTCCCAAACAAAATTGGCATCCTTTTTTCTGCTCTTAAAGGGGACGTATATATACATCCTTCTGCCTGTCCGTGCCATGCTGCCAACGTATATAGTCATCAAGCAGTTATTTGAAGAACCATTCCCACTTGTGATTCATTTTATGTGTGAGTGATACAGTACTGACCTCACAGCTCTGTATAATAGCGGCTGACCAGTTCCCCCACGCTGGGACGATTCACCACTGATGGAGATGCACCTCGATATTCACCTGGGGTCCCCCTCTATCAGGCAGGACGTCCCAACTCGTGGCGGAGACCTGAATCATGAGGGGAAATCATTGTCTCTTCACTCCCTCGTGGCTGACTGAACTTTTCCCTCATGTCTGTACAATCTCTTCCATTGGCTGTTGTAATTCTGCTTCTGATTGGTTTTCCTCCTCCAGCCATAAGAATCACAATAGAGGCCACTCAATCCAGAGCTGTGTGTGTGTCAGCTCATATTACACTTACTCAGTCAGTGAAGACAGAAAGGAGGAGGGGGGTGGAAAAAGTCCAGACATGACAGGCAACTTTCTCCCTGACTCAAACTAGAAAGCCTGTGTAAATTGTTCTGGCCAACTTGATGAGACTTGCAGGTTATAGAGTGAGACACCCACTACATTAATAAAAAGCTGGTTCATGATGTTTTATCTAAAAATAGATAAAAAAATTAAATTAAACCTGCAGACTCATTCCTGTACCAATAGAGGGTCACCATATACCAGCTAATAGTGGATCATAATGTTACAATTAAACATAGTTGCATGCACATTTTCCTTCATTAACCACTTAAGGACCTTGGGTATTTTTCAGATTTGGTGTTTACAAGACTAAAACATTTTTTTTTTATAGAAAATTACTTAAAACCCCCAAACATTATATATATTTTTTCTAACACCCTAGAGAATAAAATGGCGGTCATTGCAATACTTTTTGTCACACCATATTTGCGCAGCGGTCTTACAAGTGCACTTTTTTTTGGAAAAAATTCACTTTTTTGAATTAAAAAATAAGGCAACAATAATTTTTTTATATATTGTGAAAGACAATGTTACGCCGAGTAAAATGATACCCAACATGTCACGCTTAAAAATTGCGCCCACTCGTGGCAACATTTCTTTTTTGTTTTCTTATTTATTTTTATTTATTTTATCATTTTTTTACACTGAAAAAAAAAAAGATCACTTTTATTCCTATTACAAGGAATGTAAACATCCCTTGTAATAGAAAAAATCATGACAGGTTCTCAGATCTCATATTTAGACTTAAATGCAAAAAAAATGGAAATGTTGTCATTTGAAAAAATGACAACAAAAAAATGTGCCTTTAAGACGCATGGGCGGGACTGACGTTTTGACGTCACTTCCGCCCTGCTATGCTATGGGGACGGGTGGGGGCCATCTTGCCCTCACTCGCATCCCCACACAGCAGGCAGCAGGACCCGATCACCTCAAATAAAGGTGATCTTGCGGTGAATCCGCTGCGGAGATCACCGTTATCATTTACAGGACCGCTCATGCTAAAGATGGATACCTCGGTTGTGGAAGCAGCTGCTGCCGTTACCGAGATATCCATCTTTAAAATACCAACGTATATGTACATGAGCGGGTCCTTAAGTGGTGAATCGAGTACAATTTAGGACTTTTATCAGAGTATAAGTTCAAATGAAATGTTGCTCAGTTTACTCTAGTAAATTAAGTTTCTTGCAATGGTGCTCCCTGCCTCTAACTATGGAACTGATATAGGCATGCTTGATCTTTCAAGATGATAACTCCTCATGTCAAAGTTGAGAAGTCTCATAATCCAGCACTATCTTTCATTGCATGGATGATATTTTCTATCAATCCTAATGATTAAATTGATAGAAATAATATACAATTAGTCCCCTATATACACTAATGAATGGGGCCATGTGCAATTATCTACTGGAGACTGTGCAGGGTTCCCTGCCACCAAATGCAGACAGGAAGTCCCGTTCAAAACAATGGGTGGCTGACAGCATGCGTTGGCATGCATTGATAAACACATCCCAGTGCATCTGGTGTAAATGGACCCTTAAAGATTTTATTACCTCCTGAATTTATTGAATGGAGTTCTTAAAAATGTACCTGTTGCTAGGCAACACAATATGAACCAACATCATCATGAAATAGCATGCAACATAAGGTGGCTGACTAAATTAAATTGGACTGATCAGTAAATCTGCACAATCACACGTACAGCAAGGTTATACTGTTTTATTTTCAAACTGTCCTCAGCTCCTCTATTCCTCAGCTCCGAACAAGTGGCCATCACTAGATACACTTTCTCATCCTCTGCTTAAGAGAAATGTAAAAGGATGTCATTAGTTTGTTGCAGGCAGTAGGAAAGCATTTTGCCAGCTGCCCCTGACTATTTCTGGCATCCTATAGTAAAAGGGGAAGAAGTTGGGTGCTTAGCTAGGTAAGGCATCATATGTACATACAGTTAGGAACCTACTGCACATGCACCAGGATTTCCATGATTGTGTCATATGCAGGTCAGTGTAAGGCCGCGTACACACGGGGAGACATGTCCGCTGAAACATGTCCGACGGACCGTTTCCAGCGGACATGTCTCCTCAGATTTTGGTCTGATGGCGTGTACACACCATCGGACGAAAATCCCCTCGGACTGAGGACGCGGTGACGTGGCGGTGACGTTGACGCCGCCACGTCACCACTTCAGGAAGTAAAATACTTCCACGCATGCGTCAAATCCATTCGACACATGCGGGAGATTTATATCCGCTGGTTAGTCGTACTAACCAGCGGACATGTCCGACGGACAGGTTTCCAGCGGACAAATTTCAAAGCATGCTTTGAAATTTGTCCGCTGGATAAATCTGTCCGCTAGGTCGTACACACGATCGGATATGTCCGCTGAAACTGGTCAGCGGACCAGTTTCAGCGGACATGTCCGATCGTGTGTACGCGGCCTAATTCTGGAAGTAGATGCGCACCCTGGTCTGTCGGTCGATCAGTCGGCGGTCGGGTCTGGTGCACTTACCCCATCCATGCAGAGCTTCACCGGTGGTTATCCTTGCTGGTGGTGACAGCTTTCCCTTCCTCTGCTCTCCACGGAATCGGTGGCTTCCGTTTCCTCCCTCCTCCTCCGCGGCCAATCGGGTATATTTTTTTTTGGGCCAATCGGAAAACGGGTCTCAGACCTGCTTCTGATTGGGCGGATTGAGGATCAGTGTTACAACAGCGAATATTTCTTCGCTGTTGAAACACCTGGGTGGGCTCATGGTGCAATGCTTTGCGCTCAGTAGAGCCCACTCTATTTTGAGGCCTATTCGAGCCCATGGCTCTAATCAGATGCATCAAAAAAAACACCCACCTCTGTAATTCAGGCGCCTGATGTCCTGAAAGAGGCCGATGCATGACCCCATTCACGGCCGCAGTGGCCCTAATGGACGGGCTGCCACTGCCCTGGCATATGTTATCAAAGATGGCATTGGTCAGAAGGAGTACTCTAAGGAGGAATACTGTAATCTCTTTGAGCGGTAATACATACCTGTACCAATACTTAGTATACAGTGTAGGCACATAACATAATATAACAACATATATTTGATGCTACAATATACATGCCATAGCTAGAGAACCAACATTTTCAGAAATTCAAAATTAGGAGGGCAATACCAGTCAAATTCTACCATGTAGTGCAGGTCTCCTTTAATCCTTAACCTCCAGACTCGGGGCTGCATTGCAGGATACAGGGGGAAGTTACTTACCTTGTCCCTGGATCCTGCAATGTGTCCCCGCTGTGTGTGCGGGCTCCTCAGCTCGATTCAAAGTGCCGAGTGCTAAACTTCGTTCCCTGCAACGTTACGACGCACGGGGACGGAGTTCAGTGCCAAATTCAAAAAGTGAAACACACAGTACACATACAGTATACTGTAATCTTACAGATTACAGTACTGTATGAAATAATTACACCCACCCCCCTCTGTCCCTAGTGGTCTGGCCAGTTTTGTTTTCTTTGTTTCTGTTACACAATTTTGAAAATAAATCATCTTTCTTCATAAATTTAGGCCAAAATTTATATATACAATAGTTTGTAGACTCTAAAACTTTCCTACAGACTAAATGATATACACTGATTCTGGTTATTTTTCCCAGAAAATGTAGCAGAATACATTTCTGCCTAAATTTGTGACGAAAGATGATTTAATTTCAAAATTTTGTAACAGAAACAAAGAAAACCTTGCATATAGATGCGTTTACATGTGTTGGAGGAACGTTCAACATTTTTTCTGCTCTTCGGCTCCTCTACAGAACGTGCCTTTGGTGGCTTTTGTTTCAGCCTGTATAAGCGCCTCTTCCAAAACACCCGTAAAAGCCTATGCATGTAAGAACACATACGCTTACACAGAAGTGTCTTTCCTGACAGACTCAATGGCAGACTACGTGTGGGTTAACCCCGCATCCTCTCCACTGCTATAGGACCCCCTACCCATAAATTTGAGCTCAACTCCATGGACTGTGTTCCTTTTTTGTCCTCCTCCACGGACATCTGCATTTCGTGGTTTCTGTACGATATCCAAGTCAGGAGGTTTTTTCCCTGTTCCCAGTACCAAGCTGTGCGGTGCAACTCAGGGCCCAGCTATGAGCGGGCGAGTGGTTATGGGCTTCGATACCCCTATGGTGGAAGGGAGGTGGCCCCTTCGTAACCAATCGCATGTCGCGCCTTTTTCGGCTGGCAAGGTCTGGAAATCTTCTCTTTTCATGGCAGACGTTTGTGTATATTTGTTGTCTTTTTCCCTGTGTCCCCAGGCAATACAGTGTTTTCCCGTCCCGTGGAATGCTTCTGCGTTCCGGGACGCCATCTCTCTTCCGGGTCCCGGCTGGTCCGCATCTGTGCATGTGCAGAGCCTCGGTGAGAACAAAACTTGGTTTCACGCACGCAAAGTGCGGTCAGCAGGTCCGAGGTCGCACAGGCGCAGTAAGGCTGGCCTCCTAGGCGCAGGCGCGTGACGGGGCCCGCCGTGACGTCATACCGGCGGGGGTTTTTAAACGCTGAAGGGCCCATTTGACAGGTGGGTTACCTGTAGGTTCTCCGCAGCAACTCCCGAAGCGGCACCACTCCTGGGCAAGGTAGGACTTGTGGCCTCCATCTCCCTTCCCCTTAAAGGGAAAAAGAAAAGGGGGGAAAATATATAATAATATATTTTAACAAATAGGGGGGGGGTGGAGAGGAGATGTGTGTGTATATATATATATATATATATATATATATTTGTACTCAGAGTCTCAGGTAATCGTGCTAGGGAAAGGGTCTGAGGGGAAAACAGGGAAATTGATCTGAGGTGGGAAAGTGACCTGAGGTGTGCCGGGGTCATGTGGTCAGTATGCCTAAAAGGGGGCATACCCAAGTAGAAGTAAAAGAAGAAATAGCAATAAAAAAGGGGCTGGGTGGGTGGGACACAAGAAAACCGACGCCCGCCCTGAAGGAGGAAGGAGGGCGGGTTTAAATACCTCCCGACTCCTCCTACAAACACAGGCTGACCTGCGGTCAGCCTTTCACTTGTACTCAGAGTCTCAGGTAATCGTGCTAGGGAAAGGGTCTGAGGGGAAAACAGGGAAATTAATCTGAGGTGGGAACGTGACCTGAGGTGTGCCAGGGTCACGTGGTCAGTATGCCTAAAAGGGGGCAAAAAATAAAACAGTAGGATGAGCTAGCAAAGAGATTGAAATGAAAGTAACTGTATGCAACCACAAGCCCCCAACACAAGAATGCCTGTGACAGACATGTGGAGCTGGGATATGTCCGGAAAAGAAAGCCGACTACCGCCAATCTTACTCCTCAACAACGAGAATACAGACCCCTTGACGAATGGTAGCAGAAACTGCACCTGTACTGAAAGCATGGCCCGGAGTGAATATTAAAGTGCTACCCTAGTTAGGCAGCAGGGAATGGCTACGTGTTATGCCCTGTGCTAGCAGAGAAGGGAGTACTAGGGAAAGGAAAGTGGCCTATCCCTGAGTACATCTGCAAAAGTCTGGTGCCCAGACTGTCCTGGGCCCAGCTTGAAAACCGGTTTGAGCTGAAAGTGGCAAAAGAAAACAAAAACGCAAGTAGGAACTGAATGTCTGTGAGAAAAGAACCCAGGATACCGAGATAGAAACGCCTGGAAGATATCCCAGGCCGAGTCAAGAGCTTTTTAATTGGATAATGCTATTTCTAAGGCCACAGGCGGGAAGTCGGGGTTCCTCCCCCAGGACTGGTGGGCGTTTAACCAAAGAAGGCCTCAGCATAGGCGTAATACAGAACGCTCAAGGGAAGCACGCTCCTATAAACCCGGACAGGATTTTAGAAGAAGCTGGAACTGGAATAGAGGACAGTCTTCCTTTCAGAAGTCCACCAAGAAACAGACACCTGGTGGACGCGAGCCAACAAAATCTTTTTGAGATTGGGCCCGCCCAGGCGGGTCAAGTAGGGGCTCATCTGCATAATTTCTGGCATGTCTGGGTGGCCTCGATCCCAGATTTTTAGACCATCAAAACTGTCTCCACAGGCCACACTTGGTCCTTCACCAAGATCCCTCCCCACAGACCAATGTCCACGACACTACCACGATTAGAAGAGAAACGACAAGTTCTACTATCATACGTAAACCCTCTAAAAATTCAAGGAGCAGTGGTGCCCGTACCGAAGAGCAAGGAATTCCAGGGGGTATCCTCTCTTTCTAGTGCAAAAAAAGATCAGCTCTTGGCGCCCGGTGATAGACCTTACGTTCTTCAACAAATTCATAAGGCAGGAGAAAATCAAAATGGAATCACTTTTGACCATCCAGAAAATAGTCCAACCAGGCGACTGGTTAATCTCAATAGATTTGAAGGACTCGTACTTTCATGTTCCAGTGGCGGAAGTATTCCACAA
Source organism: Rana kukunoris (assembly GCA_029574335.1). Lineage (NCBI taxonomy): Eukaryota > Metazoa > Chordata > Amphibia > Anura > Ranidae > Rana > Rana kukunoris. Next base: position 459,534,861 of record CM056050.1, read on the forward strand.
GTATCTTCGGTTCCAGGTCGGACAAGAGCACTTACAGTTCATATGTCTTCCGTTCGGATTGACGACCTCTCCAAGAGTTTTTTCAAAGGTCCTGTTGGCAGTAGTGTCTCTTATCAGAACAAAAGGGGTACGACTGTACCATTACCTGGACGACCTGTTAGTACTATTTCAAGACAGGCAACAACTTCTAGTTCGCAAGGAACAAGTGATCTCCACACTGTTGGAATTCAGATGGCTCTTAAACCAAAAGAAAAGCCAGCTAGAACCGACCCAGTTCCTAATCTACCTTGGAGCCCAGTTCAATACCATAGAGAACACCATCTCTCTTCCAGAAGAAAAAATCCCAGTCATTCGGGAAAGGATCTCCCTAGCCCTAGGCTCCTCACACCTGAGAGCTTTGCAGTGCCTAAAGATAATCGTCACAGTGGTGGCCACAGCCCCTATGGTCAAATGGGCAATGTGGAGGCTTCGTCCCTTCCAAGCGGGCTTCCTTCGGCAATAGAGGTCGGAAGACATGAGTCAGTGGATTCGGATCACTCAGTTGATGAAGAACAGTCTTCATTGGTGGCTCCAACACAAAAACCTGTTGACATGCCACTCTCTTGTTCCCATCCAATGGGTGTCTGTTACTTCCGATGCCAGCAATGCCGGCTGGGGGGCCCATTGTGGCCAAGAACTGGCACAAGGCAAGTGGGATGCCTGGCTCCACATTCCAGGTTCAAATGTTCTGGAGCTTCGTGCAGCATGGTGTGCCCTTCAATCTTTTTCCCATCTCCTGAAAGGGAAATCAGTCCTACTCAAGATGAACAACTCCACAGCTGTGGCGTATGTGAAGAGACAAGGGGGCACTTGGAGTTCCGCTCTTCTCCAAGAGGTCGAGCCCATCTTGACCTGGGCTCAAAGGAACCTGCTCAATCTGTCATCAGTCTTTATTGCAGGGGAGCAGAACATTCAAGCGGACTTCCTGTCTCGCAACAGTCTAGACAACAACAAGTGGTCGCTGCATCCACAGACCTTCAAGTGGATCCTATTGTTGGGAATCGATCCCGAGGTGGATCTGTTTGCATCCCCCTGCAACCACAAACTTAACACATACTACATTCGAGCCCGTTGCAGTCAAGCTTTCGGAGTAGATGCTTTAACGAGTCAGTGGCATTTAAACAGGGCGTATGCCTTCCCTCCACCTCCGATCATTCTAAAATTCCTTCAGAGGCTTCAATTGGAGACAGTCGAAGTGGTGACAATAGCACCCTACTGGCCGAGCAGGCCATGGGTTTCCCCTCCTGAACCAGATGAGCTTCCAGGATCCACTGCCTCTCCCTCTCAGGCCGGACATTCTTTCTCAGGGGGCGACCCTGCACCCCTGTCGAGCAATACTGAGACTGATGGTCTGGTTCTTGAGAGGGAGAGGCTAGAGTCTCTCGGCTGTGCTTCGAGAGTTATTTCTACCCTGATGAGTTCCATAAAGCCAAATGCCAACAGAGTCTACAGTAGAATATGGGCCAAGTTTGTTAACTTTTCTACTTCGGCAGGCAGATCATGTAGAGACCCTGGAGTCCAAGACATCCTCAGTTTTCTCCAGTCTGGCCTGGATCTTCGTTTGTCTGTTAGTTCTCTTAGAGTGCAAGTGTCGGCTCTGTCAGCTTTTTCGGGAACAGCATGGGCAATTCAACCACTGATACAACAATTCTTTCATGGAGCATCGAAGAAGCCTAGATTTCCCAAATGGGATCTTCCACTCGTCCTTGATGCATTATCAACTCTTGACAACAAAGACCTGTCAATAAAGGACTTGTCAATAAAACTGGCCTTTTTGGTGGCCATCACCTCGGCCAAAAGGGTGTCGGAGATAAGCTTTTTGGGATGTCAGGAACTCTTTCCCACATGTAGTCTGCCATGGAGTCTGTCAGGAAAACGGAAAATGTATTACCAAATACTTACCGTAATTTTCCATGGCAGACGGAGTTCCCATCCATGAAGAATAATATGAGAATTGGACTGAGAGTCGGCTAGTTACGGAACACAGTCCATGGAGGTGAGCTCAAATTTATGGGTAGGGGGTCCTATAGCAGTGGAGAGGAGGCGGGGCTAACCCATACGTAGTCTGCCATGGAGTCTATTAGGAAAGAAAAATTACGGTAAGTATTTGGTAATACATTTTCAGTTTTACAGGCTGACAAAAAAAAACAAACACTCAATGCCTTTAAAAGCAGCATTTTTTTTATACCCAGTGTGCATGAGGCGTCACGGTTATGTTCCAAAATCTACCAGCACTGATAGATCGCTACTAAAAACAACTGTTCTGTATCCTTTTTGTTGATAAATTTCACATGTTTTTTCTGCTTCTAATTGTTTTTCCAGATGACAAGTTCACTACAATCCGTCTCAGCATTTACCGAGAACATCACAATTTAATTTAATATTCCTTTTCTAGTTTAGCCTTGCATTGGCATCACCTGACATAATTGTTAGCACTTCATCACAACAGAGCTCTGCAGTATTCCTTGCAGTATGCACAATTAACTCCAGAGAAAAGCTTTACATTGTATTCAAATGATGTTAGAAGAAAAGCTATGCAGTGTATCCAAGGGCAACAATACTATAAAGCTGCGTCTGATCATGTGACTACATATCCTAGTATAGGAAAAAGACAGATAGAAAAATCATATATTTAGGGAAAAAAAAAATTCATGACTTGCAGAGACCAGAGCAATAAACAATTCCAAACTAAAGACAGGCAATTATATTTCCTTGTTCTTTTTCCATCAATATAGTAACAGCAATAGGAAGTATCCTCTTTTCTTTAGGTATCATTTTATTTTGACTTGAAATATATTTTTTTAAATTTTTTAATTTATAACAAACAATCAAACCAGTAATATCCATTCCCCCACCCCCTTTACATTCAAAAAGATGCAAAAACAACATTAGTAAAAAATAGAGAAAAGCGATAGAAACCTCAACACCCATATCACTATTCTAAACCAAACATGCTACCTAAAAGGGGTTGTAAAGGTAAAAAAAAAAAAGAAATTCCCTAAATAGCTTCCTTTACCTTAGTGCAGTCCTCCTTCACTTACCTCATCCTTCCATTTTGCTTTTAAATGTCCTTATTTCTTCTGAGAAGTCCTCACTTCCTGTTCTTCTGTCTGTAACTCCACACAGTAATGCAAGGCTTTCTCCCTGGTGTGGAGAAAGCCTCTTGAGGGGGCGAGCAGGCAAGTCAGGACACTCTCTACTTTGCAGATAGAGAAAGGAGCTGTGTGTTAGTGGGCGTCCTGACTATCCTGCTCGCCCCCTGCCCTTCAAGAGGTTTTTTTGCACACCAGGGAGAAAGCCTTGCATTACTGTATGTAGTAACGGACAGAAGAACAGGAAGCAAGGATTTCTCATAAGAAAAAAAGGACATTTAAAAGCAAAATCTAAGGATGAGGTAAGTGAAGGAGGACTGCACTAAGGTAAAGGAAACTATTTAGGGATTTTTTTTTTTTTTTTACCTTTACAACCCCTTTAACATTGTATTTTGTATAGAGTTTTCTGCTCACTCATACCCCACTCACCCTAAATTACCCCCTCCCCTTAGCCCTGGGTCACCTGGCTTTTCCTTTTCCCTTTTGTGGATCACACCTCTTCCAACAATCTTCTCCAAAAAGTGTCCACTTATTCACATCTAAGTATGCCCCTTCTTCCCCCCTTTTCTTCTTTTCTTTCTACTCTATCTCCCTTTATATTAGGTATCTCCATTGCCTACTTGTGGCCTTTTGGCTATTTCCCATTGCTCTAAGGGGGTGTTCTCTTGCTTCCATCCAGGGTTTCCAAATCTTTTCATATTTCTCCATACAGCCCTGTTTAATATATACCAGCTTTTTCTTCAGGTCTGGTATAGATTTTAAGGGGAACCCAGCGTAGGGGTCCCCCAAAAAATCTATACCAGACCCTTATCCGAGTACGCAACCTGGCCATATTGATGGGGACATGGGCCTCATCCCCACAACTCTTGACCGGTGGTTGTGGGGGTCTGGAGGCGGGGGGCTTAACGGAATCTGGAAGCCTCCTTTAACAAGGGGACCCCCAGATCCTGACCCACCTCTATGTGAATTGGTAAGGGGTACATGTTGCTGCAGGGACTGTTTTAAACACGGGAACAATTTAGCACTTTTTGTTTTTTATGTTAGTGTCCCATAGACTTTAAAGGGGTTCCGTGGCTTTTGAATTTTCCCAGAACTCATATTGTTCAGTTTTCGCCAGAACATCCGAACGAAAGTTTGGCCTGAACATATGCTGGGCCTGAACCGTTTGCCCATCCCTAATAGTGAAACCAGTGGGTCCAGTTCCAATATATGCCTCTACTGCCCCTCAGTTATGTTTTCTAAGTCCTCCACCCACCTCCTCTTACTAGGGGGGACTCCAGTCCCATCTAAGTCCTTCCTGCATATATGGAGATATAGACTAAAGATTAATCCCTTGAGGATGCTTGCAGTGATTACCTTGTGGAAAAGGGGAATCTCACGCCATTCTAGTGCCCTTTCTTTAAACTATGCTCCAAGAGCATGCCTAATTTGCAAGTACCCAAAAAAGAACCGTTTCGGGATAGCATATTCTTCCCTAAGTTCCTAAAACAATTTCACGATCAAGGTATCATTTTATTTAAAGGATAAGTTCAACTTTAAAAAAGAAAATGATACATGCACTTAATCATAAATGTGCATTTACAATTTTTTTTGTAGCAGTCTGTAAAGCATTGCACCCATGATCAGTAGATCGCAGGTGCAAAGCAGGGCTCTTGTAGACTGTCAGAGTAAGCTGTCTACTACTTTGTATGGGCAGGCAGTTACACAATGACAGGAAGAATCAGTGAACTACCTAGAACGCTCAACAGCGCTCTGGTAGTTCATTGAAAACTACAAGCCGTCAGCTACAAAGACTGTCAGAACTTGTAATTCATTCATTCACAGAACTTTGTGAATGAGCGACATGGCTGTGTAGATAGATCCTGACACGGCTGAACCCTTTTCAAATAGTGACAGCGAGTATGGGGAGAAGATCCTGGCCTGCTGTCACAGGGAGTGTTGGGATCAGGGAGCGGTTGCAGGAGTAGGAACATGTTACCTGTTCCACCCTAAAAACGGGTGGAACATGTAACATGTTACCAAAGGTGAACTTATCTTTTAACATACAGTATTATTACCAGAAAGCCTGCATAAGCAACACAGACTTACTGTATACTACAGTAGTAAAATCATTGTGTGTAGTGCCCCCTGACCCCTTCAGGGAGAGCTGACATTTCACCTCAGGGTGCTGGTTCTTAGGCATGGTGGATGTGGACATTTGTAGAAAAGATGGGTGCTAGACACTTTTAGAATGCAAAGGTGAGTTTATTGTTCACAACAGGAAAAAAAAATGTCAGAGAGAGGGTTGAAGCACAGGACACCCCAGAACAATATGCAAAATGCTCAGCAGACACTAAAAAACAGCACAGATAGACAGCATTACAGAACCAAGGCCCTAGGCCTGCACACAATGTTCTGTATCTACATAGCCACAGCTGTCTCCTCTAGCAACAAAACTCACAACATTATACGGAATTTCCTTGGATGAGTTCACCTTAATGTTTCCCCAGCCTCATGAAGAGTCTCCTCTGGTACTTCATCTCAGGCCTCGTACACACGATCAAATCTGTCCGCTGGAAACGGTCTGCTGGACCGTTTCAGCAGACAGATTCGATCGTGTGTACGGCCGAGCCGACGGATTTGGCCACCCGACAGATTTCAAAGCATGCTTTGAAATCTATCGGGTGGGAATCCGTCCGCCCGACATGTCTGCTGGTTAGTACACTTACCAGCAGACATGTCGTCCCGCACCGCTGCCGAATGGATTCGGCGCATGCGCGGAAGTGTTTTACTTCCTGGTGCGGTGACGCCACATCACCGACACGTCAGCGCGCCATCTGCTGGCGGGGATTTTGGTTTGCTCGTGTGTACACGCGAGCAAACCAAAATCCCAGCAGACAGATTTGTTCAAATCTGTCGGACAGACAGATTTGAACAAATCTGTCTGCTCGTGTGTACGAGGCCTTAGAACTCCATCCTACTCAGCATGCCCCCAGGCAACAACAGGTTCTTGCTCTCTGAAAGATCCTCTCCCATGCCCCCAGGCAGCAACCAGGCTTTATCCGGCAGAGCTCCCAAACACATGGCTAGGCCTCAGGCCTACCCAGCAGCAGCTGCTCCTCAGATCACCTGACTTCCTTCAAATATATACTCTCTCCCAGCATCCTCAGCGTTCAGAGAAACTCCTGCTGATTGGCTGAGGGAAGTATGCAAATTCATAACCAAAATTCACTGTAGCTCATCATACTAATGTCAAAGGCAACAGTGCCACCTACTGACAAAAGAGAGGAACCACAGCTAAACCAGGCTTAGGAGAAAACCCAAATGATCACTAAGGCCTCGTACACACGATCAAATCTGTCCGCTGGAAACGGTCTGCTGGACCGTTTCAGCAGACAGATTCGATCGTGTGTACGGCCGAGCCGACGGATTTGGCCACCCGACAGATTTCAAAGCATGCTTTGAAATCTATCGGGTGGGAATCCGTCCGCCCGACATGTCTGCTGGTTAGTACACTTACCAGCAGACATGTCGTCCCGCACTGCCGCCGAATGGATTCGGCGCATACGCGGAAGTGTTTTACTTCCTGGTGCGGTGACGTGGCGGCGTCAACGTCACCGCCACGTCACCGACACGTCAGCGCGCCGTCTGCTGGCGGGGATTTTGGTTTGCTCGTGTGTACACGTGAGCAAACCAAAATCCCAGCAGACAGATTTGTTCAAATCTGTCGGACAGACAGATTTGAACAAATCTGTCTGCTCGTGTGTACGAGGCCTAAGACTAAAGATAAGCCAGGCTAGCTACCACCTGGCACAGCTTAATTTACTAGTAGCCCTGTTTAGGACAAGGGTGCTACACAAGGCTGAAGCCCTGTACACACGAGCCAGAATCTCATCAGGAAAAAAATGTTGTTTTTCCTGACGAGATTTTTGGCAAGAATCTCTTGCCGCCCGAGAGTACAGACTCTCCTTTCAAAATAACCGCGGTTCTCTTAAAAGGCAAGAACGCGGTGAAGTCATCGCGGACGACAAGCTTGCGTTCGTCACATTCGATGCTGTCACCGCCATCTTGCTGCACCCTACCTATGACTAGGAAGCTACTGCGCATGCGTCAAAGTCATTTCGAGCATGTGCAGGTTTCCACGGCGACCAGGTAAGTATTCACTCTATCAGGTTTATCGCAGGAAAACTGCTGAGAATCTCACGACGAGAAAATAGAGAACATGTTCTCTATTTTTCTCGTCTAGATTCTGGGCAGTTTTCTTGTCGAGAAACCTGAAAGCCTCGTACACACACTCGGTATACTCGGCAAGAAAGCTCTGCCAGCAGTTTTCTTGCTGGTTCTTGCCGGGTAAACCGAGCGTGTGTACGAGGCTTCACCCTTGTAAATAAACATACTCACAATATTTTTTGTACACATGTCACCCTTTAAATTTATGGGATTATTTATTAAAGAGAATTGGTCACCACCGAACATTTCTAATAATCTATCACCCAATGACTTGTTCTGCCCCACGTCTGTGTCATTTTCTTGTGTTGTATCAAACTGCATTAGGTTTTTATTGTTTTTGTAGTAGCATCTGTTTTTAGCCTTTTTTCCAGGCAATTGAAGCCAGTGATGAGAGGACAGGAGGCTGAGCCAAGCTCCGCTGTCTGTATCTATAGATGCAGGCAGAGGGACTTGAAAGGGAGACTGCACGAGTGCCCCATAGGAAGCCATTCTTTATGGGGGCATTCGTCAGAGAAGAGGAACCAGAAGCGCATAGAAGAGAAGGTTAATTTGCACAGAGCAGGTAAACATAAACCTGTTTATTATTATTTTCTTAAATCCTTTAGCCTTTACAACCACTTAAAATTTAGCATGTTTTAATCCAGTTCAAATATCAATGCACTCTTTATTTGGTATTGCCTAAAAAATACTGCAGTGGAAAGTAAAGATTGTAGTTTTAAAATCCATTACCATTACCAATGTTCTTTAAACATTATAGATATAATTGTATTATCATTTAGATCCTAAAAAATCATCCCTTTAGTAAATGTCTATTAATATTTAGGTTATTTGTAGGATTATTTAAAAGGGAGAAATTAACAGATGCCTTGAATTTATCAGTGTTCTGATATGAGCTTTTTTCTTCCGTTTCTGCTTCATAAAAGCTGTGTCTGATATAGATTTACCATTTGCTGTTTTTACATGCAACCATGTGTTCTTTCAGTTTAATATCCGTCTCCATGGATCTTCAAGAAACTTGTTTCTGTACATGATTTTTGTTCGTTTCCAGCCTTTGTTTACCACACTAGCATAACTACCAAAGTAATTGAGAGTGTTTTTTGAAAGGGCTGCTTTTGGTCCCTAATGGGTTTGAAGTTAAAAGGGCAACCATTTTGTCCCTTAATACATTTCCAAACTACTATTAGCGCAACATTTGACTTTTTTTGTATCAGAAGAATATAGTCCCACTTGATACAGTAAGCCCTAGAAAAGTTTCACAGGGACAATCAGATAATTTTGCTTGTTATTGTAGTTTTGCTGATGTTAGTCCCCTCTCCTGGGTGAGACCACTTCCCATCTTAAAAAATGTGATGGAAATTTTGGATCAGTGGCAGTAAATAGTTCAAATTATCAAGCCTATTATTTACCCCCATGGAAGTAAATTTAGTTTGAAATCCAGTGCCTACAGTACATAGAATACAGCTTAACCACTTACCTACCCGCCCATAGTGATAACATCCGCAGGAGGGATCTCCCATCCTGGGCGGGCGTCACTCGGGAGCCGGTGCGTTTGCCCGGCAGCCGCGATGTCCGCCGGGCCCCCGTGATTGCTGGATAACAGAGCAGGACCGTGGTTCTATGTGTGTAAACACACAGATCCACGTCCTGTCAGGTGGGAGGAGACCGATGGTGTGTTTCCAGTACAGAGGAACCCTTATCGGTCTCCTCACCTTGTGAGCCCCCTACAGTTAGAATCACTCCCTAGGTAACACAATTAACCCCTTGATCGCCTCCTAGTGTTAACCTTTTCCCTACCAGTGACATTTACACAGTAATCAGTGCATTTTGATATCACTGATCTCTGTATAATTGTGAATGGTCCCAAGAATGTGTCAAACGTGTCTGATATGTTCGCTGCAATTGTCACAGTCACAATAAAAATCGCAGATCGCTGCATTATTAGTAACAAAAAAATAAAACAAAAAATGGCATAAATCTATCCCCTATTTTGTAGATGCTATAACTTTTGCGCAAACCAATCAATATACACTAATTGCAATTTTTTTACCAAAAATATGTAGAAGAATATATATCAGCCTAAATTGTGGAAAAAAATCGTTTTTGTTTATTTAGATTTATTTAGATTTGGATATTTATTATAGCAAAAAGTAAAAAAATATTGTGTGATTTTTAAACTTGTCACTCTTCTTTTGTTTATAGCGCTAAAAAGATAACAGAAATTAGATTATTAAAATAAGAACCTCAGAGGTGATCAAATACCACCAAAACAAAGCTCTATTTGTGGGGAAAAAAAATCAGAACAATTTCATTTGGGTACAGCGCGCAATTGTCATTCAAATTGTGACATTGCTGAAAACGAAAAATTGGCCTGAGCAGGAAGGGGTTGAAAATACCCTGTATTGAAGTGGCTAATCATTTCCCTACGGTATGACATCCTGGACTTTAGGGGGGGACATCTGAATGATGCCTGCAGCTAGGGATGAGCCGAACACCCCCGCGTTTGGTTCGCACCAGAACCGTCGAACAGTCCGATCGTTCACACGAACATTTAGAACCCCATTGAAGTCTATGGGACTCGAACGTTCGAATTCAAAAACGATCATTTTAAAGACCAATTTTCAAGTTATTGTTGGAAAACGTCTTGCAGAACCCGGGTCTTGCCCCAGGGAACATGTATCAATGGAAAAAAGTCTTAAAAACAATCGTTTTTTCAGGAGCAGGACTCCTGAAAAAACAACCGTTTTTAAAACTTTTTTTTTACATTGATAGTAGTATCAATGGAAAAAAAGTTTTAAAAACGGTCGTCTCGTTTCACTCGAATTTGCCGCAAACGATCATTTTTGTTCGAAATTCGACGAACGATCGAACGGACGATGTTCGAGTCGAACATACGTTCGTTTCGAACGCGAAGCTCATCCCTACCTGCAGCTACAGGCATCATTCAGACATACTTCTTTCAGCTGGCGATTCTGCACATCGTAAGAATGATCAAGAAACGATCCACCACTTGCGATTCTGATTCTTATACATCTCCTCTCTCCCGCCGCCATCCAGTGCTTCTCCAGGCTCTCCCGTGCCATCGGAGGCTCGGAGAAGGAATCTGCCGGCGCCGGATGAGGAGGATAGAGATTTTCGGGGACCAGATGGTCACCGGTCATCTCTATGACCGTCAGAAACCCGGGCGTGACGTTATGAAATCACGCTCGGGTGCGCGGAAGTAAACAAAGCCGCAATCGCGGCTGAAAGCATGAGATCGGTGATTTTTTTCCCCGATCTCATGCTCTCCAGCCTGGAGGAGAGATGTGGGGTCTTATTGACCCCGCCTATCTCCATAAAAAGGACCTGTCACGATATATTCCCTTTGACAAAGGATGTTTACATTCCATGTAATAGAAATAAAAGTGATCAAAAAATAAAAATGTAAAATAAAGTTGTAAAAATAAAAAAAATTAAGTAAAAAAAAACCGCCCCTGTCCTCAGTAGCTCGCGCTCAGAAGCAAACGTGCACGTAAGTCCCGCACATATATGTAAACACCGTTCAAACCACACATGTGAGGTGTCGCCGCATGCGTTAGAGCGAGAGCAATAATTCTAGCACTAGACCTCTTCTGTAACTCTAAACATGTAACCTGTAAAAAAATGTAAGCATCGCCTATGGAGAAGTTTGGCGCCATTCCATGAGTGTGCGCAATTTTAAAGCGTGACAAGTTAGGTATCTAATTACTGGACATAACATCATCTTTCACATTATACAAAAACATTGGGCTAACTTTACTCTTTTGTTATTTTTTTTTTAATTCATGAAACCGTTTTTTCAAAAAAAAAGGTGTTTGAAAAATTATTGCGCAAATACCGTGCGAGATAAAAAGTTGCTTTGACCACCACTTTAATTCCCTAGGGTGTCTGCTAAAATATATATACATATATAAATATATTGTGACAGGAAGTCAGGGAAATCTGTGGGTGTTGTCACAGACAGGAGATACATTTCTGCCTTGTTTAGACAATTCACCAAATACTATTAGGTGTCGGCTGCAGAATTAGCCAGAAAGGTTTAGGGCGTTGGAAAACTTCAGCTGTTCAGAATGAACTGCTAATCAGGGGAAAAAAACTATCACCTACTTACCTACATAATCACAAACTGGCTGAACAGAGGTAAGAAGGTAAAACACACAGTACATACCGTATACAGTATGTGTTTGCATAGACAGGTAATTGGGCTATTATGTTCCCTTTCTTTTGCTCAGAAAATCTGTAATTTATTAAATAAATGATGTGTCATTCGGCCACTTTCTGTAAGCCCAGGTGTCACTGACACACCTCCTGGACCAAAGTCTCCATGCAGTCTTGGATCACAGTTGAATGTTGCAGAGAATAGCATAGCACCCCCATATTACATAATCGCTGTTCTATGCAACAGTAAAGGCCTATTACCGCCAACACTGGAGAAAAGAGAGAGGGACATCTGCATGGATGAAACCTAGGTTTAAATTATGCAAACTTTGATTTATTAAAATTAAGTTGACTGGAGGGGATAGAGAGGATGATACAAATTGGTCTTTACTTCCAAACATATTTCAAATCCCATCACTTATTACCTTTTTATTTTCTAGTACAACAATGAGTAGTAGAACGTCCAGATGATATGCAACAACTTTCTTTAATGATTCTATAGAATAAACAGGGAACAGCACAACATTTAAAGGATAAGTTCACCCGTCATAACATGTAATATGTCATGAAGCGTACACACGACCGTTTTTCGGGTTATAAAAATTACATTTTTAATGCTCTAGAAAAAATGACGTTTTTTTCAACCCGATCATTAAAACGGCCTTGCCTACACACGATGGTGAAAAAAAATGCTCTAGCAAACCGCGATGACGTACAACACATACGACGGCAATATAAAGAGGAAGTTCCATTCGAATGGCACCACCCTTGGGGCTGCTTTTGCTGATTTTGTGTTAGTAAAAGTTTGGTGAGAGACGATTTGCACCTTTCAGTCTGTTATATTCAATTTTTTTTTACCTGCAAAAAGATGTGCATTTTTTCCCCACAAAGGTCAAAGTTGAACTTATCCTTTAGACTAGGTTCACACTGATGGCGCATGTGGCTCGCAGCAGGGGTCCCATGCATTCCTGTTCTCCGGTTCAGGGCCAAATCAGGGCCACATTTTTGCCTGAATTCGGCCCTGAAATAGAGCCAAAGACGTACAGGACTCCTGTGCAAGCCGCTCTGCAGCCACCATGGAGATATGTGAACCGCCTCCATAGCGAGCCAGTCACAATCTCCTGTCAAGTGCAATTCGCACTAGTGTAAACCCAGCCAATATCAGACATGTCCGAGGAAACATGTCCGACGGACATGGAACTTACGCTTTAAGGGAAGGTGACTCACTGACATGCCACATTTGTAAAGGTCATTCCCTCTTGTTAGAGGGTTCCAGCTCCCACTTCTTCCCTGGGCACCGTGGCATCGGAAGGAAGTTCACCTCTCCCTCTCGGCAATCATCTGGGTCACGTCACAGATCCCATATGATTGCTCGCTCAGTCACGGTGCGCAGTGCGGCTTGCGCGTGCGCAGTGCGTGGTCGGCTGTGAAGCCACAGCCAGGCGTCCACATTGTTAATGCCGGCGGCTTGGAGAGAAGGGGGAAACGAGCGGTTCTTCGTTCCCCCGCACCGCTGGACCCTGGGACAGGTAAGTGTCCGATAATTACAATTATTATCAGCAGCTGCAGTTTTTGTAGCTGCTGACTTTTAATACTTTTTTTTTAGTAGGAACATCGCTTTAAGTTCTTCTTTGGGTCTGTGTCAAACTTATAAACAGCAAAAGATTTTGTAGGTGTGAGTTTTCATTAAGCTCCCTTTGCACAGAATACCTCTTATGCAGTTTCTGAATCCTGTAGATTCCCCTTCTTCATTTCATTGTTTTTGTAAACTGGAAAATTAGAAAATAAGAAAATGAGAAAGAAAATCCAAAAATTTGAAAGAAAAAGTAGCTAACTAACTAATAATAACTAACTATTAATTTATAGGTATTGGAATTTTCTTTCAAATTTGGCTGATAGTGAATTAATTAATAATAAATAATAATCATAATAATAATAATAATAATAACAAGTTTTTATTATTATTATGGTTATTTATTATTATTAATTCATTACGTTCCATTTGTTTAGATACAGAATTCTTTATTTTGGAAAATTCACAACTTTGGATAAATCCGTATTCGTTACGTTCACTAGCAGCCAAATTTGAAAGTAAATTACAATACCTATAATTAGTAATAGTTAAAGCGGGGGTTCACTCAAAAAAAACTTTTTAACATTATATTCAGCCGAGTTGTGAGATTGCGGCAATGAAATAAAAAAAAAAACAGCGTACATACCGTATTTTCACCGTGGCTTCCGGATATGTTAACTGCGGCACTGGGCGTTTCTAATTGATTGACATCCTTCCGACCGGCGCATACAGCACGTCACGAGTTGCCGAAAGAAGCTGAACGTCGGTGCGCAGGCGCCGTATAGAGCCGCACCGACGTTCGGCTTCTTTCGGCAACTCAGAAGGATGTCAATCAATTAGGAACGCCCAGTGCCGTGGTGAAAATACGGTATGTACGCTGTTTTTTTTATTTCATCTCACAACTCGGCTGAATATAATGTTAAAACATTTTTTTGGGGTGAACCCCCGCTTTAAGTTATTATAAGTTAGTTATAATTTCAGATTTTCGAATTTTTTAATATTCTGAAAAAGTTGTTAAACGGGTATTCGTTAATTCGGAAATTTCCAAATTAACAAATTTGTCTAAATTTGTTAGAAAACAAATTTGGAACGAAACAAATTGCACATGTCTAGAAAAATCCCCTTTATAGGATCTGCCATCCTGTCCACCAGGAGGTGTACAACATTGGACACTGACTTGTCCACAAGTATTGGAGTGCATCCTGACTGTTCCAGATTTGTATGTAACAGCAATTTAGGAAACCCATGGCATGGGTTGCCCTTTGTATCATGGCTGTATCTCTACTTTGAATTTCAGATCAAATGTTATTGTTGACTTTTCTGCTGACTTAGCATTCTGCCTCCTCTGACCTCATCTGTGTTTCTGATTACAAGGTTTGTCCTTTTTTCTGGCTTCATATTTGGCCAATTTTTTCCCCTGGCAGCAACTTTCTGAATCTCTTTCTGCTTTTGTCTCATCCTTTGGCAACAAGCGACCTTTAGTACACCTAACATTTGGCTACCCACCTCACCTTTTCAACATTAGCTTACCCTTCCTGGCAAACAGTTTCCCTGCTAAAATCTGATAATTCAGCCCTTCTGGGGCACCTAAGTACACACACAAAAATAATTCTCAAAGGGCAGCTGCGGTAGGTTAAAGGGGTTGTAAAGGTAAAAAAAAAATTCCCTAAATAACTTCTTTTACCTTAGTGCTCCTTCCCTTACCTCATCCGTCCATTTTGCTTTTATATGTCCTTATTTCTTCTGAGAAATCCTCACTTCCTGTTCTTCTGTCTGTTACTCTACACAGTAATGCAAGGCTTTCTCCCTGGTGTAAAGAAAGCCTCTTGAGGGGTTTCTCCACACCAGGGAGAAAGCCTCCCATTACTGTGTGGAGTTACACACAGAAGAACATGAAGTGAGGATTTCTCAGAAGAAATAAGGACATTTAAAAGAAAATTGAAGGATGAGGTAAGTGAAGGAGCACTGCACTAAGGTAAAGGAAGCTATTTAGGGATTTTGAACGAATTAACTTGACAGCTAGACACCGGTATCTAAAAATGGAAGTTTTTTCCCACGTTTACATGCCGCATTTAGCCACTTTTGCATCTAGAAGCGTTTGAATTTTTTTTTCTTTTGTTAAAATGAAAAACGTCTTTAAGCGAAGCACTGCTAAACATGTTTACCAGCATTTGGCACTTGAAATGCCTTTAAACACAACTTCTGAACCCATTTTATTTGGGTTCCAGATTTTTTTTTTTTTAACTCAACTGCCTAAAAATAACTATAAATGGCCCAGTGTACTGATAAGATAAGATAGAGGAGAGTTCAGGGGCACCTGAAAAAAAACGCCCAACTGCTCCAAAACATCTGTTTACAAGCAGCAGTTTATGTGAAGCCTAAAGCAGAGTTCCACCCATTTTAACATGTTCCTGTGATGAATGGTCACCCACAGTACAGTCAGAAATGGAAACTCTTTTTTTTAAATTATTTCTTAATGCCTTTTTAATGTATGTAGGTGGCACTTCCGATCCCAGCCGGCTAGGTCATCACTAGGCAAATCTGAAGGACTCCTGAGATATCAACATCATCTATCCCAGGAGTCTTCCAGAAGCCTAAGGTCCCTTTCACATGGGGCAGTGGAGGTGCGGTGACGGTATAGCAGCACGATTTTTTGCGCCGCTATACCATCGTATTTACTGCGATAATCAGCCAATAGCGGTGTGGTTTTAACCCCCGCTAGCGGCCGAAAAAAGGTTAATACCGCCCGCAATACCGCGGTTTCTAATTGATTTCAATGGGAAGGAGCGGTATAGGAGCGGTAAACACCCCTGGACTGACAACTCATGGGGCCCCTGGGCAATAGAGTATTATGGGGCCCTCGGGATTACAGATGACCACCACACGCCTGCATAGGCAGGGCAGCTAAAATCCCAGGATTTTAACATCAGAAGCATGTCGGTTTTAGACATATCAGGGACAGATGTAAAAAAACACAGATTTTTACATACTGTCCCTGGTTTTATTGAGCCTGGCAACCCTGATGGGGCCCCCTAGTGGCATGGGGCCCTCGGGCAGTGCCTGAGAGTCACAATGGTCAGTCCGCCCCTGCCGCATTATTGCTCTCCCAAAGGTGTCCCAGGTCTTTACAATCCTATAGTGTATACTACAAAACAAATTGCCATGCACCGCTAAAGTGTTCAGGTTTGGCTTGAAGAAAAGGCAACCCTAATCTCATATCTCCCTTTACCCCAACCAGGTTATATCCCCGGGGGTCTGGCAGCAGGGTGATTTAGTGGATGTTTGTTACTAGTAGCAACCAGGCGCTACACTTCAATCTGGAAAATGCATCCAGTTGTAGAGTTTCTGGAAATGTTCTATTCAACCGCATTTGTATAGCACTGGCGCTGTATAATTGTCAATGGTCCCACAAATGTGTCAAAAGTGTCAAAATTTGTCCGCCGCAATGTTGCAGTCCCGATAAAAATCTCAGATCACCACCATTACTAGTAAAAAAAGTGCCATAAATCTATCCACAATTTTGTAGACGCTTTCATTTTTGCGCAAACCAATCAATATACGCTTACCACTACAAGTGGTGACTACCCCAATTGGCATATACATTATAGGCATACAGGAGATACCTAACAGCACCCTTATTAAGGACGTCTATTTTGTTTGGGTATATTATCGCACGATCGTGCAATTGTCAGTTAAAGTGATGCAGTCCCGTATCGCGAAAAATGGGCCGGATTAGGCGCAACTGCTCAAGTATTGAGGATTTCCAATCGCAGGCACAAACTCTCAAACAGAGGTTTTTGGATAAAGGATACCCTAGCCATGAGGTAGATAATGAGATCAACAGAATCTCAAAAGTTGATCGAACTATACTAACTAAAGAAAAACCAAAGACCACTCTAGATTCAAAATTTAGAAACTCCTTTTTCACCACCTTCTCCACACAATATAAACAAATTAAAGGGATAATTGAAAGACATTGGAAGATCTTAAAAGGTGATAATGTCCTGGGCCCTTCACTTCCAGATCGAGCTGGTATTATTTATAGGGGAGCCACCTCCCTAAAAAACCAAATCGCTCCTAATGTCCCTGACCCCCCCAATAAGCCATCCTTTTTCCCTCTATCCAAAGGATATCACCCTTGCAGGAAATGTTCTGTTTGTGTCAATAACACGTGTGGAAGAAAGAAATCCACCAGTTTTAGATCCACACAGACGGGAATTGAATACCCCATGAAACATTTCTTCACGTGTGCCACAACACACATTGTGTACTTGATCACCTGCCCTTGTGGGAAGCAGTATGTGGGGCGCACCATACGCAGTTTCTCCACAAGGGTGGGTGAGCATGTGACCAAGATTACTAAGGGCCACGATAACCACACTGTGCCCAGACACTTTTTGGAGTGTCACAACAAAAAATTGGGGGGTACGAGTTTTCAAATTTTTGATAAATTTGTACCCCACTGGAGAGGAGAACCCAAAGTCAGAGGGGTATCCAAATTAGAAGTCTATTGGATATACCAGTTGAAAAGCTATTTTCCGCATGGTTTAAATGTGGAGTGGGATGTAAATGCTTTTATCAGCCAGGCATGAACACCCCATTCATACGTTGCATATTTTTTACATTTTTTACATTTTTTCTACATTTTTGTGAGGTTCGACATTGCTAAATACACATATGTATTGCTGTATAGGGACCACTGGAATATCATTAGGTCCATTTGTTGCTAACTGGATTCCATTATATGTATAGTACCAGTGCTGATCAGTATTCAATGGTTTTTCTTGTTTTTTAATATACCCACCTGTTTAGATAAATTATTTGATTCCACTTCCCCAATGATTTGGAGACAAGTTTGGGCTGTATACACCTAGGCCGTCCACAAGAGGGGGCATGCATACACATACATTTGTTTTTCAAATTAACATCCTTGATGTACTGCTATGCACTATGAATCCTGTGTGAGCGCACTCCGACTTCGCGTTGTATGACACCACTGGTTGTCAGCGTGATAATAACGCTTAGACATTCCAATGGGGGAGTGCCAGAACGAGGCGTGGAACGCAGCGTGAGACGCGCGGGACACGCGGCGCGATTGACCCTGACATATACGTGACGTCATCACGCCGGAAAGTCGCAATTGAATAGCGCCACACACCATCCTCCTATGGGAGAGATGATACGATGAGAGGAGGAGGCATAGCAGTATAGGATGTGTGGAGCGTGGTTGATACAAGCTCCACTATTGGTAAACACTGTCCCGCCCCCACACTTCCGGGGCCTGGAACGCACAATGAAGGCAACATGCCTAATTGGAACGCACGCCGCCACCTCCCAGAGGGGGAGCGAGAATCTAGAACAGGTGGGTTATTATCCTTTTTCAAAACATATACAGTATATGTGCACAGGTTGATGGGGTCCATGCTATACATCCCTGTAGAAGTCTATTTAAGACGAAACCGGTCGGGTACGCTGGGTTCATTCCCAACCTTTTGCACATCTTTTGATATACTCCTACCTATCCAAGGTGGTGGAGTTAAAGTACATTTTTATCTGTGATGTGGTTTCCCATTGGGACCAATTTATGTTTATATTCTTTTTGGATTGGAGTGTGACATTTTGCTGTGGGACTGTTTATATATTTTTATACTTTTATTTTGTTTTTTTTAATACATTTTTATACATTTTCACACTATGAGAATTTTTTCTCTTTTTTGGGTGTGACTATTCACTGATTGAATACACCATTCTCGGTTTATGGAGTCACATCTCTATACTCTTGATCGTGAATACTATCTTCAAACACCGGAGGCCCTCTGGATCCTGACATTTCCCTGATGACATCATGGAGAGGACAAAGAGGAGTCAGCCACGGATTGATCCATGCTCTATAGACCCTCCACCGTATGGTGAGTTACGGGTCCACAGAATCTGGTAAGAGTACCTCATTATTCCTACATTACCACACTTTTGGATGTCATCTTCTGAAGTGCATGAACCTGTTTACATCTACCGTGGGAAGAAAGGTCTTGTTCATAAGAACCATAGAGTGGGCGGACTTACCTTTTCCAGTTTTAGGACTATCTCTAGGACCCAGTGTCGACGTCCTGTGGAGACCTTGTTTAGGCTCATGAACTTTTCCATAGATGGTGTTTGATCATACAAATCTAGTATACTCACCACCCCCTTTCACTTGAGTGTGCACATTGGTTTGGAGGTGTTACTGTGATCACTATTACAGATTAATATTTATCGGTCCAAGTTTTGACACTTGGGGCCTTTGTTTACACTATTTGTGCAGCACGGATTTCATCATCAACACTTGTAAAAGTTTTGTGTTTTTTGTGTTGTTTTGTTTTTATGGTAGGGCAGATCACGGTCATACTTGTTGATTATTTGTTTTTTCACTTTTGATATACAACTATCACTTAAGGGAGAGACGCCCCTAACACTAGTGGGAAGGAGGACTGGAGTTCCTGTCTCCATTTTCCACTCCACAAGTGGAATTTTTCTTTCTGGCGCTACACTAATTTTTCAATATAAATGTAGCAAAGGTTACTTATCCGTTTGTAGCTTCTAAAGATAGGAGACAAGTTCTCATGAAAGAGGATGGTTGCCAAATGCCCTGTAGTTGGTATGCAGAGAGCTGTATTGCAGAGAGGACATCAGCAGCAAAGGAGTAGTGGTTTCCAGAAAGGGTGTTGCAGCATAGGGAGCTGAAGAAGCGGCTGCTGTAACAGGGCCTCAATGCTGACAACTTCAAGCTGTAGCTGTGCAACAACTGACATACGGCTGGGAATATTAGAACAACACCTGTATCTCCTATGCAGGCCTTTATAGGCAGGAGATCAGGTGTAATACATGGCAGTGAAATTCAAATAGAGCGCCGTATAAGACGCACTTCCACGTTCCAATCTGGAACGCATCATGGCGCCGATTGATGACGTCATCGCACGAGCGCCGTATGCGTTCCAACATTGAACGCACTACGGTGCTGAAGCGCCCACAGAGAGAGGAGAGCAATGGTGCAACGCCGCCTGTTACATAAAGCAGCTTCGCTCTGCCCCCAAACTCCGGCTCCCACACTTCCTGGCTCGAAAGGGCTCTCGGTAAGGCAGTCTAGTTTGGGTCTTTAGGGTCAGGGGACACTGATAGGGGGTTCCCTGATCTAATAGAGGTCTCTAAGGGGGGGGGGGTGCTGATATAAGGGGACCTAATGGCAGTCCTCTATAAAGGACCCCTAAATTATGGAGGGGGTAACACTGACCCATATTTTATGAAGGGGGTGAGAATGACCCTTGTGTTATAGGAGGCTACACTGTCCAATAAAGCATGCCGCATTACAGGGGTGGACTGACAACTCATGGGGCCCCTGGGCAATAGAGTATTATGGGGCCCCCGGGATTACAGATGACCACCACACCAGGCGGCATTGCATAGGCAGGGCAGCTAAAATCCCAGGATTTTAACATCAGAAGCATGTCGGTTTTGGACATATCAGGGACAGATGTAAAAAAAACACAGATTTTTACATACTGTCCCTGGTTTTATTGAGCCTGGCAACCCTGATGGGGCCCCCTAGTGGCATGGGGCCCTTGGGCAGTGCCTGAGAGTCACAATGGTCAGTCCGCCCCTGCCACATTATTGCTCTCCCAAAGGTGTCCCAGGTCTTTACAATCCTATAGTGTATACTACAAAACAAATTGCCATGCACCGCTAAAGTGTTCAGGTTTGGCTTGAAGAAAAGGTGGCAACCCTAATCTCATATCTCCCTTTACCCCAACCAGGTAATATCCCCGGGGGTCTGGCAGCAGGGTGATTTAGTGGATGTTTGTTACTACTAGCAACCAGGCGCTACACTTCAGTCTGGAAAATGCATCCAGTTGTAGAGTTTCTGGAAATGTTCTATTCAACCGCATTTGTATAGCACTGGCGCTGTATAATTGTCAATGGTCCCACAAATGTGTCAAAAGTGTCAAATTTGGCCGCCGCAATGTTGCAGTCCCGATAAAAATCTCAGATCACCACCATTACTAGTAAAAAAAGTGCCATAAATCTATCCACAATTTTGTAGACACTTTCATTTTTGCGCAAACCAATCAATATACGCTTATTGCATTTTTTTTTACCAAAATTATGTGGAATAATACATATCGCCTAAACTGAGGAAAAAAATTCTAAAAGAAAAAAAAAATGGAAAATTTATTATAGCAAAAAGTAAAAGATATTGTATTCTTTTCTAAATTGTTGCTCTTCTTTTGTTTATAGCGCAAGAAATAAAAACCTCAGAGGTGATCAAATACCACCAAGAGAAAGCTCTATTTGTGGGGAAAAAAGGACGTCTATTTTTTTTTTTTTTACCAGAGAAGCAAGTTTATTGAGATGTGTTCAAGTTATACAAGGCTTACAGTACAGCTTCCATTTCGTCTTATCACACAGAGCATACAAGCATACATAATCCTCCCTCAGTGCAGTTATGATCCATAAACCTACAAGTGGTGACTACCCAAATTGGCATATACATTATAGGCATACAGGAGATACCTAACAGCACCCTTATTAAGGACGTCTATTTTGTTTGGGTATATTATCGCACGATCGTGCAATTGTCAGTTAAAGTGATGCAGTCCCGTATCGCGAAAAATGGGCCGGTCATTGAGCAGCCAAATCTGCTGGGGCTGAAGTGGTTAACCATGACGACTACAGCTGTCTTATATATGGTTAAAGTGGGAGTAAACTCCCATACATAAATGTTACCTATAGGTAAGCCTATAACAGTGCCATTCTAAAAGGGAGTGGAACCTTATATGCACGTGGTGTGGTGGATGAGTTGGAGGACTACAATTCTTATTTACTTCAAGTTTGAGCCATCATGGCCTATTTATGGACTGTTTAACCACAAAGTAATATTGCAGTCACTATGAGTATAGTGACTAACAGTTGCCATTGGGTGTTTTGTTTGTCATTATTCGGTTATCAGTGCCACTATTTACTTAAAGGTATAGGGTAAATAATTATGAGCATATAATAAGGCTTATCTATAGGTACTGTAGATATCTACTAAACGTGCACAGTTTAGGAGATATGTATTGTACATACAGCCGGTGACATCACCGCATGCGCTCTAAAGGAACAGGCACCCAAGTTGTGTGGTGTAAACGGCGGCTCCCACATATATGCGTGGGAGTGATGTCTGTCTGCGGTTCCGGCCATTCAGTTTGCCTTGCAGGTTAAAACAAAAAAATCGCCGGCGGTTTACTAACGCTTTAATTAAAGTATGCCATTCGGTTAACACTTTGGGCCAGATCCACATACAATTGCCCCGGCGCAGTGTATCAGAGATACATTACGCCGTAGTATCTTACCTGGCTCTAAGTCGAATCCTGGAAGATTTTGCGCCGTAAGTTACGGCAGCGTAGTGTATTTCTGGCGGGGGAATTCAAATCGGCGGGTAGGGGGCGTGAATCATTTAAATGAAGCGCATCCCCGCGGCGATCGAACTGCGCATGCTCCGTTCAGAAATTTCCTGCCGTGCATTGCGCGAAATTACGTCGAAACGTCGTTTTTTTTTTTTACTAGCGTAAATTACGTACATTCCTATTCACGGACGACTTACGCAAAAATTTAAAAAAATTGAAATTTCGACGCGGGAACGTCTAACTATAGACCGGATAATAGCAGCTTTAACTATACGCCGGAAAAAGCCGACTAGCGACGGCCTAATGCCGCGTACACACGGTCGTTTTTTGCGATGAAAAAAAACGACGTTTTTTGTGAAGTAAAAAACGACGTTTTTGAAACGTCACTTTCAAAGACGATTTTGCATACACACCATCGTTTTTTTCACAAAAAACGAGGTTACGTTCACCACACTTTTCCATTGAAGCTCACTTCATAACTAGCTTCTGGGCATGCACGGGTTGAAAAACGTCGTTTTAAACGACGTTTTTGCTACACACGGTGACTTTTTGTGAAACAAAAAACGACGTTTTGAAAAACGACACAAAAAATTCAAGCATGTTGGAATTTTTTTTTGGTCGTTTTTTTTAAGACAAAAAACGACGTTTTGCCCACACACGATCAATTTAAATGACGTTTTAAAAAACGACGTTTTTTTTCATCGCAAAAAACGACCGTGTGTACGCGGCATAAGAGAATGCAAAGGCTCGTACCTTTGTGGATCGCCATAAAAAGCTAATTTGCATACCCAACGCGGAAAGCGGCGCGAACTCCACCCAGCGGGCGCAGAAATATTGCACCTACGATCCGAAGGCGTACGAAGACGTAAGCCTGTCGGATCGAAGCCCGAAGCCATCGTATCATGGTTTAAGGATTCAAACTAATGATACGACGCAGGTAATTTAAAAGTACGCCGGTGTATTAGTAGATACACCGGCGTACTGGCTCTGTGGATCTGGCCCTTTGTTTCTTGTAGAGCCAGGTCTATATTAACTTAATGCTCCATGCCTAATTAAAGTACTGTACATTCTCCGCCTACAATGGCTTGCTGCAAACACAGCAAACAGTGTCCCTAGAAGTTTCATTTTGAAATGTTGGTAACTATGAAAGGGCAAGCAAGTGTGTACCCCCCACCTTCCCATCTTCCTTAGCCATACCAGACCATAAACCATCAACATAGGAAAAGTATCTTGCCTGGTTATCCCCTTACGAAAATAAATATGACAATGCACATAAAAAAGCACACATATGAAGGGGGACTTTAACAGACATACTTTATTTTCTATGTCTGATTATTAAATTGCGCTAGCACTTGTTTTCTTGGTGGCTGAATGCCTTTAAAGTTAAATAACAAAATCAAATGCCAACAGAAATGTTTTTGTAATACATGTCAATCAGACGATTTATCTTGGGCAAGTGTTTCAGATGAAAATATACAAAACATGATTAATTAATATACAGTAAAGAACTGTATTTGACATAAAATCTGACAATAGTATCTACTTAACATAGAAGTAAATGTGTGTTTAGACAGCACATTTTAGCTGAGTCGATGTTTTTACATTGATTTCCATACTGACTCCCTACCCATCTCCTCTACATAAATGACAGGAATTGACTTTTTAACTAATATAAAATTCTAATGTATGTCCAGCCATGCTTGCCCATGTCCCACGCCTTTCAATTGTTCAGCTTACTGACAAAAACATACAACTTTAAAAGAAAAGAAACTCATTATAAGCCGGTAAACTCCCATTTATTTATTTATTATATAAATTCATTGACAACTGTTGCCTTGTCTGAAAACAGATGTGTTTATTCATGAAATATTTTTTAGAACAAAACGTTGTTTTTTGTTGTTGATGCTGGGCAGATTTAGTATTTCTTTGTGTAAGAGTATAGAAACATAGCTGAACATTTAGTCATGATGAGAAAAATGACATTTTTTAAATTGGTCGTGAAAAACGTGTGTCGTGTGTAGGCTCCAGGGCATTTTTCTTGATGAGAAAAATGGGCTGAAAAAATTTAGAACCTGCTCTATTTTTTCTCGTCGTTTTTCACATCGTTCTTTTTCACGTTGTGAAAAACGGTCGCGTGTACGCTTTTATGAGGGGGATCACTGTCATCCCCCACAAAACACAACACTGCAGCGTTCGCAGAGACAGGCCTGATCCCTGCGATCGCTCAGGCCCCGTACACACGACTGAGCTTCTCGGCAGAATCCAGCGAGAAGCTCGCTGGGATCCATATTCTGCCGAGAAGCTCGATCGTGTGTACGTTTTTGCCGAGCAAACTGTTGAGCGAGGCGTCGAGCCAAAATAGAGAGCGGGTTCTCTATTTCCTCGACGGGCCATCGGGACTAATGGCTCGACGCCTTTTTCGACAGCCTGGTCGACGAACTCGACGGCCGGCCGAGAACCTCGTCTGGCGGAACGATGGGTTTAGCCCGACGAGGTTCTCGTACGTGTGTACGAGGCCTCACAGTTTTTTTTTGGAAGCGTTTTCTAAGTAAAAAATAAAAACTCTCTCTCCCTCTCTATTCTCTCTCTATTGTTCTGCTCTTTTTTTTTTTACTGTATTCTATTCTGCAAAGTTTTATTGTTATTATGTTTTTTCATGCTTTCTTTTCAGGTATGTCATTTACTTTACTGTTTTCAGGTACGCCATTCAGCTGTTGCGTGGACTTATTTATCTTGACAGCAACAGCGTTTGCTCCCACGATATATAAAGCCGTGACTCCAGTGCTGTAGGAGCATGGGGGCATTAGGGGCGGAGGAGCGATTTTGCTCCTAATACTGAGTACATACGGTCGACATTCCTACAGAGGCTTGCCCATGGAAAAGTCCGAGCATGTGTACACTGCATAACTTTTTTGCGAGAGGATGCCCCGTGCTTCGGCATATTTATATTTTAGGCACAGGTTGCGTTAAAAAATTTGTTTTTTACTATGTTTTTTTTGGGGTATTTGCTTTGCAGGTATGGTATGGTCTTACTGATTAGTGTTGCTCACGAATATTCGCATTGCGAATATTCGCTACGAATATTGCATATTCGAGTATTCGCGAATATCTCGAATATCGCGGCGAATATTCGCTATTTCGAATATTCGTATTTTTCAAATTTCGCAATAAATTTCGCCAAAAATTCGCAATCAATTTCGCATTCGCGAATTTCGCAATTTTTTTTTTTTTTTATAAAATATCACGAATATTCGATATTTACGAATATTCGCGACCGCATATGTGAAATTTCGCTTTTTTTTTTTTATAAAATATACCGAATATTCGTAAATATCGAATATTCGTGATATTTTATATAAAAAAAAAAAAATCGCGAAAATTCGCATTAGCGAAAATTCGCATTGGCGAAAATTCGCAATTTTTTTTTTTTTTTTTTAAATATCACGAATATTCGATATTGACGAATATTCGCGAATATTCTTCGAAATATTCGCGAAATATCGCGAAATCGAATATGGCGTATTCCGCTCATCACTATTACTGATATACTGTAATGTTACTTTGTTTTAATGTTAACCATCATTTGCTTAGCAGGTATGCCATTCAGTTGCAGCGCGGATTTATTTAGCGTGACAGCAACAGCATTTGCTCCCACGATATATAAAGCTGCAACTCCAACGCTGTAGGAGCATTTATGCTGAAGCATGGGATCATTAGGGGTGGAGGAGCGATTTTGCTCTTAATGCCGCGTACATCTTATGGGTCTTCCAACACCCGTTGGCTTCCTGCTGTCATTGCAGAGACTTTGGGACCCAAGATGTACAAGGTCCGCCTGGAAGATGGTTCCATTTGCAGACGTCATGCGGACCAACTGCGTCCTCGTTCTCAACTGCCCGAATTCCTCATGCCGGCTGAACCACCAGTGTCTCAAGGATCTGCTCCCAGCGGATCAGGATGCACAGAGACTGATGATTGTGGAGACTCTGAACTTTTGAACTCAGCTCCAACCGAGCCCTCCAGCTCTGGTCCGGAGGTCTGTTTACCCTCTGAGTTGGGGGATCCCTTCTTGGCCCCGCTGGTACCCATTCCAGCCAGCCCTGTTTCCTCCGGTCCCGAATCGATGGATGCCCGGCCTCAACGACACTGTCGCCCTCCTGACCGGTTGCAGTTGCAAGAGCGGTTACGAGACTTTCGACGGGGCCGACGGAAGTGATTCGATGACATATTAACCGCAACTGTCCCTGGAAGCTTGAAGTCCTGTAATTCTCCTGTGTTTGGAGGACTGTTATTGGACAGTTATCAGTTATCGTTTTGTTCTAAAAAATATTATCTATCTTATCTATATTTTGTTGGCACAGTTGATAACATATAAGAACAAAATTCACTGCAATACAGAATAGTAGTCATTTGTCTGCCAGGGTGTCTTTGGCTCACAGGGTAAACTGTGCCCACCTGTCCAGTGCCACATCTCATCTATATTTTGGTGGCACAGTTGATAACATATATGTCAGGGTATCAATCCCACTCACCTTCCGATTCCCCAGCTGCGTGACAGCCCAGCGCCATCGCGCTCCCTTGGGCGGCGTGTGCGTGCGCCTGGTGCGTCTGCCCGCCGCGTGCACGCGCGGTGCCCGTCCCGCTCTCGGCCAATCAGTGGCCTGAGCGGCCTATTTGAACCAGCCCCTTCCTCCTCTCTGGTTGCTGGTTTGTAAACAGCTACTGTGTGATTTGCTAAAGACTACCTATTGGATTCCTGTGATACCTGACCCTTGGCTTTTGTTTCTTGGACTGCTGCTTTCTGGAATTACTTGACCCCGGCTTGAACCTTGATATCCGATCTGCCTCCGCCCTTGACCTCCGGCCTGAACTTGGACTATCGCTATCTCTGAATCCCCGTCCACGGTTTGTTACCCGGACCTGTTTCCAGCCCTACCCGACCTGCAAATTACCTGATCCCGGTCATATACCTCTGTGCACGGACTACCGTCTGCTTCATTTGCTGCAGCCTTCCAGCCGGTGACCTGCCAGTACCTACTCCACGCACCTGCCTTGATCTGCCTGGACCCGCTTCACGCACCAGACCTTCACCTTCCCACTGGTACCGGTGCCTCCGGGTGCGTCTGTCCCTCTGTTCCCATTCCAGGGGACAGATCGCATCAGGTCGCAAAGGTGAGCCACCCTCAGCATCTCGGCCTTGGTAAGTGAACTTTCTGACAATATAAGAACAAAATTCACTGCAATACATACTATTAGTCATTTGTCTGCCAGGGTGTCTTTGGCTCACAGGGTAAAACTGTGCCCACCTGTCCAGTGCCACATCTCATATATATTTTGTTGGCACAGTTGATAACATATAAAAGCAAACTTCACTGCAATAAGAATAGTAGTCATTTGTCTGCCAGGGTGTCTTTGGCTCACAGGGTAAACTGTGCCCACCTGTCCAGTGCCACATCTCATCTATATTTTGTTGGCACAGTTGATAACATATAAAAACAAAATTCACTGCAATACATAATAGTAGTCATTTGTCTGCCAGGGTGTCTTTGGCTCACAAGCTAAACTGTGCCCACCTGTCCAGTGCCACATCTTATCTATATTTTGTTGGCACAGTTGATAACATATAAGAACAAAATTCACTGCAATACAGAATAGTAGTCATTTGTCTGCCAGGGTGTATTTGGCTTACACTGTCCAGTGCCACATCTCATCTATATTTTGTTGGACGCTTTACAGACGTGTTGTTGATGGAGGACATGCAGAGCTTTTTAAGTCCTACGCATCGCCACAGCCCTTCGGGGTCCATCCTAAGAGAACGACTCGACCAACAGGTAGCAGACTACCTCGCCTTAACTGCAGATATCGACACTCTGAGAAGAAATGAACCCCTTGACTACTGGGTGTGCAGGCTTGACCTGTGGCCGGAGCTATCCCAATTTGCGATAGAACTTCTGGCCTGCCCCGCTTCAAGTGTCCTTTCAGAAAGTGTCCAGCAGGAGGTATTGTCACTGAGAAGAGAAGTCACCTAGGTCAAAAAAGTCTAGATTACCTTACCTTTATTAAGATGAATGAGGCATGGATCCCGAAGGGACTGACAGTGGGCGATACATTTGACTAAAAAAGGCCTGATGAGATGAGCTGCCTTGGGATAAAAATGGTCCACACGCTGCTGTATTTTATCTATCTTATCCGCCACCAACTAGGGTCCCAGCCGCAATGTTTTAGTGCACTTTCTGCCTGGAAAACATCAAGCTTTCTGGCCGCTGCTACAGCAGCAGCTGCAACAATACCTACTTTTTCAGGCATGTGTACATGCCTAATTTTTCTGACCTCTGGTGCTGCACCATGGCTGCAAAAAAAAGGCACATACATGTGTCAATTCCCCTTCGTGATCGTTACCTTGTTGTGGTGAAGGGGCTTGCATATCACAATGAAGCGTCCACCTCTATGAGTGTGTTGGCAATGGCAATGTTGACACACCCCAGATGATAAGGTTGTTGCTTCATTGTGAACAGACCAAAAGCGATCGGCTGGATAATTTTGCATAGAAAAAACATTAATTTTCTTTGTGATCATCTAAGGTGATCATTAACGCCTACTAGGCCAACAATGGGCCCACACTGCAGAATCATTGTTATCTGGGTCAATTAACTGTCACTGAATTACCTTAGCACGACCATAGGCTTTGAAAAACCCCCATCGCCTGCAATCTCCCAAACGTGCGCACAAGCACAGTCATCACTACACCAAGATTGACTCATAGAGGAATAACATTTATGTCATGAGTGTGTCAACTATTGACAACTCTTTGCGGTTGTCTAAATTCTATTCCATACACGTCCCCTGATAGGGGATGTATCAGGGATTAAACTGATAAGCATTGTACTACTTAACATACCAATCATTTTGGGATTGCACAGTACATTACACAGCGCACAAGGCCGTAGATGAGCATGAAGAGAAAGAGTTGTGGTCACCATAACCACTAGAAGCAGCCTTGTCGTCGTTGATTGCTGGACCTGCGGCAACGCAGAGGGAGGAGTCTGAAGAAGAGGAGTCAGAGGAGGAAGGTGGCTTAGAGTAGGTGAAAGACTAAACACAGCAGGCGTCCCAGGGGGCTTGTTGTCACCTTTCAGGGACCCTTGGTGTTGTACGTGGCTGGGTGGAAGAAGAGACATTCAATGACATCAGTGAGGATAAGGAACGGGACATGGCTAGCTTGGTATCCAACCTTGTGTAAATGGGGAGTTTGTGGTTGTGCAAATGGACTGTTTGCGGTTGTTTGCGCTGCGTTTGGTCTGTCAGAGTTTGGTCTGTCACTGTGAACCCTAACCCTAACCTTGTCTGTAACGCTAACCCTAACCCTATCTGTAACCCTAACCCTGTCGGTAACCCTAACACTATCTGTAACCCTAACCCTTTCTGTAAGTTACAGACAGGGTTAGGGTTACAGTTAAGGTTACAAATAGGGTTAGGGTTACAGCCAGGGTTAGGGTTACAGCCAGGGTTAGGGTTACATATAGGGTTAGGGTTACAGATAGAGTTAGGGTTAGAGACAGGGTTAGGGTAAGGGTTACAGATAGGGTTACAGTCTGGAAACCCAAACCCTATCTGTAACCATAACCCTATCTGTAACCCTAACCCTGTTGGTAACCCTAACCCTGTTGGTAACCCTAACCCTATCTGTAACCCTAACCCTTTCTGTAAGTTAAAGACAGGGTTAGGGTTACAGTTAGGGTTACAGACAGTGTTAGGCTTAGGGTTACAGATAGGGTTAGGGTTACAGATAGGGTTAGAGTTAGGGTTACAGACAGAGTTAGGGTTACAGATAGGGTAACCCTAACCCTACCTGTAACACTAACCCTAACCCTTACACTCGATACAACGTCATACCTGTTGTTTTAAAGCCTGTTATTCCAAACAATTTAGGAATGTTAGGTGATTTATGCCCTTTAAGGATTAAAAACGAACTCTGCGACAACTATGTAATTTTCCATTGGAGTTTTGCCATGGATCCCCCTCCGGCATGCCTCAGTCCAGGTGTTAGTCCCCTTGAAACAACTTTTCCATCACTATTGTGGCCAGAAAGAGTCCCCGTGGGTTTTAAGATTTGTCTGCCGTTGAAGTCTATGGCGGTTCGCCCGGTTCGACCATTCGCGAAAGTTTGCGTTCGCCGTTTGCGAACGCAAAATTTTAGGTTCGCGACATCACTATCTATAAGGTGTCAGGTACTATAATTTTTTCGTGAATTATCATAATGTTCTATACACGAGGATGCTTTACTAGAGGTTGATAGGACTTTATGCCATTGTTCCCATGTACAGGTTTGTGAAAAGTCCTTTTCCCATTTTAACATGTTTGGATTTTTTTCTTCTGGGGAGGAAGGGGTGAGAAGGTTGTAGAAAAGAAATTCCTCTTACTTTTTGAAATTTGTGGTGTGTGAAATATTGCCATATTTCTGTTGGGGTATCAATATTGTCAGAAAGGTTTCTATTTTTTAGATATGCGCATTTGCTGAATTTACCTTCCACTATGATCTTGAAGTGTGCTGGTAGGCAATTATAAGTCTGGAAGCCTTGTTTGGTCCATTCTTTTGTTGATTGACTTATTTTACAGTAGTCTACTCTTGTGGGCAATGCTATTTTAGCAAACAAGTTTCCCTTTTTGGTTTTAGATTTTTCCATGCTATTAAAGTTTATTTAATAGAAGGGAGGTTTGGAACAATTACATTTTTTTGATTATTACATGCTTCGCCATAAAAAGGGTGAAAAGGTCATGACCTATAGTCATTTCTTTTTCGATATTTAACAATAGTTTATCATTAGGAGAGGTAACCCAAAATTTCATTTGGTCTAATAAAGAAGCATAATGATAGTTTATAATGTCTGGCAGTCCCATTTCTCCTAGATCTTTGTTGGCAGTTAGTATTGAGAATGCTACTCTTGTTTTTTTCCCATTCCATATGTAATTTTTAAATTTAGTGTTCATTTATTTAAAGAATTTGGAGGGTAACAGAATTGGAAGAGAGCGGAAGTAATACATTATTTTGGGCAATATTTGCATCTTAAATGCTGCTATCTTCCCGACGCATTAAAGTTGAGCTCTTTGGATTTGGACCAGATCATTATTAGTTTGTTCTAGAAATTATGAAAAATATACATCATATAGTTTGGAGGACGGATATGTAAGTTGTATACCTAAATATAATTTACAACATTTTATAACAGAAACAAAGAAACCTTTTTTTTGTTTTCAAAATTTTCAGTCTTTCTTTTTATTTGTTGCGCAAACGATAAAAACCCCAGCAGTGATCAAATACCACCACAATACCAAGACAGCTCTATTTGTGGGGAAACAATGTAAACAAATGTTTAGGGTACAGTGTAGCATGACTGCACAATTGTCATTCAAATTGGCTTGGGCAGAAAGGAGGAAGGGGTGTAAGTGCCTGGTATTGAAGTGGTTAATGATTTACTTTGAACTTCATTTATTTAGCGCTGCAATTTTTATTATGTATGTCTTTACTTTTTATTTGGGGGCTTGCTAGTTAATTTATTTTAAGGGGGGGGGGGGGCGGTGATCACTTCAATGTTGTCCAGGTAGATCTCTCTCTCTCAAAGGTTGCCTACCCCAGCAGTAAGGTTTATATTTACTTTAATGATGTATCTAGGCAGAATGCAATTTGTTAGCAATTATGATTAAATGTATGTACGTATATATAGTCTAACACTGTCAGATTGCTATGAAAGCAGTTACCATTAGTTATTATTTTGTCATGTCAAAAGTCTCATTAGCAAGATTTTCTTTAAGAATGTAGGTTGGTGAAACAGATGTTCATGAAAAGTTTCTTGTGTGCCAGTGCTTAGTACAGTTCAGTAAAAAGGAAAAAATGTCATAATACAAAATGTTACCCATTTTTATTTTATTTGCCTTACTTCATCTGAAGTCTTGAAAGTACATTTTACTAGAGGAACTCCAGACTTAGCATTTATGCTATATTTTATTGCTATAATTTGTAAAAAAAAAAAAAAAAAAAGACGTCCTTTTTCTAAAAGAAATAAAATACCAAGCAGACACATTTCTAGTAAAATGAACTAAAATGTTTCTATATTTGGATCATTCAATTGATGTATAGCAAGTCATGTTTTCGCATTATATGCTCAATAACATTGTTATTATATTGCATTACATGTAAAGAACTGCAGAGTAGAATCACTAGACTTTATCTAAGTTCACAATGAAATGCTCACAATCACTAAGTTTATCTAAGTTCACAATGAAATGCTCACAATCACGCACTTTCCCAACAGGCGACAGACACATGCTACTTTTTAGCAGATTCACTGGGTACCATTAATTCTTAATAGCACCCCCACGCATTGGTAAAATGCCCAAGTTTCATGTAGCAGATTTTTTAAATAGGGACTTGGGCCTTTATATATATATATATATATATATATATATATATATAGTAGGATTTGGGCATCATACTCCAGTGGTAGGTGCGTTACCCCAGTCCAGAACTGAGTTTTTTTTTTTTTTTAAATTATGTTTATTGAATTTTTCAAAATATTAGTGTACAAGCATTTTCAATAAAGCATTACACATCAAACTTTTGTGTTGAGAAACACCAACTTCTTGTCTTACATAAGTTTAAATGAACTGACATATTAAAAACTTTAATAAGTATATATATTTAAAGCAGAACTTGAGTAAATGGGGAGGGGAAATGATAAGAGAGAGGAGAGAAAGGTTTGTCTGTTTACTGAAATGAGTAAATAATATTACGTATCAATAGGCATATTTTATAATTTCGTTATGTTATGTGCTGACTAAAAACGTCCAGAATAAAGGTCAATTTATCTAGAACAATCCATCAGGATTCCAGTAAGGCATGACAATCAGCGGAATTCACAAAGTGTGTCCAACAGGACCATTTATCAAGATACGATCTTGAAGAGTCCCTAGATTGATGAATTAATTCTTCCATTTTGGAAATATGATTTACCTTACGTATCCATTCCGGAATGGTAGGTGGGAGATTTTGTTTCCACTTTGCTGGTATGCAAAGCCTCGCTGCATTGATGAGGTGTATTATAATAGTGTCTTTGTAAACAGAGTGAGAGAGGCTAGACAAGTGTAATAAGTATTGTCCCGCCGTGAAATCGGGAGAGTAAGTAGTTATTTGTACTATCAATTTATGCACTCCCATCCAAAATTCAGCCAATACATTGCATTCCCACCAAATGTGTATCAAACTTCCCGGCGCGATCATACATCGCCAGCAAAGGGGCGATGTGTCGGGGTTAAATTTGTGAATGACCAACGGGGTCTTGTACCATCTTGAATAGATTTTGTATCCGTTTTCTTGTGTACAGATGTTCAATGTGCCTTTGTGCAATCGTTTAAATACATTCGCCCATTGATCATTCGTCACAGAAACTTGAAGGTCCTTTTCCCAGTGAAGGTTTGTTTTGTCCAATTGAGGGTCTATGTCAGAATTTAGAAGGTTATAAGTGAAGGAAATGAGGTGGCTCTGAGGGGATTCCCTAAGGCAAATTGTTTCAAATTGTGTCTTTGGCCTATACCATCCACTCATTGGTTCTAGCCTTTCAAGAAATCTAGTGATTTTAACATAATTGATATTGGAGATTTTACAATTAGGGTCAGTAGTTTGGAAGGATTCAAGAGATAAAAGGATATTATTCTTAAAGAAATCTGTAGCTCTATATAACATTACTGGAGGAGTATCGGATGTCGATGTGTTACTGTCAGGAAGATAAATTTCAGGATTTATTGTGATTGGGGTAACTGGTCCATACATGGAAGACACCTTCTTCGTCTTACATAAATTCCTGAATATCTTCAGGGACGCTCCTACCATGGGATGTGTTTTAGTTATACGAGGGATCTTTTTGGGGTTGATCCATGGTAGGTGTCTTATAGGTGCACTCGAAAAACAGGAAAGTTCCTCCAATGCTATCCAATCTTTGGATCGAGCATGCACTTGCCAGTCAATTATCTTGGATAGGTGGCAGGCCCAATAGTACTTGCGCAAATCCGGGAGTCCGATACCTCCCAGATGCTTGGGTTCCACCAATTTGTCCCATTTAATTCGAGGTTGTTTCCCACCCCATATAAAGTTTACACAAATCTTACGAAAGGACGTGAAAAAAGAGTTGGGGATACAAATAGGCAGTGTCTGAAACAGGTATAAAAATCTCGGTAGGATGTTCATCTTAATTATATTCGCACGACCAAACCATGAGAATAGTCCCTTATCCCATCTTGTTAAATCGGATCTAACCACATTCAATAGTGGAACAAAATTATTAGAGTATATGTCATCTAAATGGGGGGACAAATTAACGCCCAAGTAGGACAATACTCTATCTTCCCAAACAAATGGGAAGTTCTGTTTGCATAGATTAACCTGGTCTGGAGGTAGGGAGATATTGAGGGCTCTGGATTTTGCAAAATTAATTTTCAGGTTGGACATGTCTTGGAAGATGGAAAAGTCTTTTAACAGATTGGGGAGTGTAATTATAGGATTAGTCAGAAATAATAGCACATCATCAGCGAATGCAGCTAATTTATATTGTTTATCTCCAATGGTTATCCCCACAATGTCCTGATTGGCTCGGAGCTTACATAGGAGGGGTTCCAATATTAGAACGAAAATGATCGGTGATAATGGGCATCCCTGTCGAGTTCCATTGGACACAGAGAAAGCCTCCGACAGGCCGCCATTTATTTTGATCCTTGCTGTTGGGGAGGAGTAGAGAAGGTTGATATATTGTAGCATACGTTCGTTTAGTCCCATAAATCCTAATGCTGTGTGCATATAATCCCAAGCTATCCTATCGAAGGCTTTCTCTGCGTCCAACGAAAGTACAAATCCCGGGAACTTCGATACCAGTAACCAATTTTGAATGTTTAGGACCTTGATGGTATTATCTCTGGCCTCTCTCCCAGGAGTGAATCCCACTTGATCCAAAGAGATTAGGTTATTCAGGAGGGGTAATAGGCGGTTCGCTAATATTTTCGCATACAGCTTTACATCCACGTTCAGCAGTGAAATGGGTCTGTAGTTGGATACTAGATTTTTGTCTTTGTTTGGTTTTGGGATCATCACTATATGTGCTTCAAGCAGATCTTTGGTCGATGTCCATTGGGTTGGATCCGAATTAAATGCTTTTATAAAATGGGGGATTAGGAGTTCTTTAAAGGTTTTAAAATAATCAACCGAGAAACCGTCAGGGCCCGGGCTTTTCCCGATATTAAGTTGTTTGAGAGCTCCAAGAGCTTCACCTGTTTCCAAGGGCTTATCTAAGTCTTTGGCTATCTTTGGGTCAATCGGTTTGGGACAGTATGAACTTAGAAAATCAGTGATCATGGATTTCCTTGAACTTGAGTCGAATTTCGGTGTTGTGTCACGTAAATTATATAAATTAGAGTAGAATTTTTGGAACTGTCTGGTAATATCAGAAGTACAGGTTAATTTTTTACCTGTTGGATCATTGATAGAGTGGATGTTGTCAAATTTTTTGTTTGAAGCATTCAGGGAGTTAGCTAGAAGTTTGCCCGTTTTGTTACCAAATTCATAAAAGAATTTCTGCGAGTAAACTTTGTTACGTTTAATTTTTTCCCCCAATATTTGAAGTAATTCATTCCTGGCAGTAGTTAATTCAGCTAGTACATCTGATGCGAGTGAGCTTTTATGATTCCTTTCTAACATCTCTATTCGGTCAGTAAGTAGTTTTATACGTTCCCGCCTATCTTTATTCCTTTTTGCCAACAAGGAAATCAGCTCGCCTCTTAACACACATTTGTGGGCTAGCCATAATGTGGGAGGATGCACGTCAGACGTTGAGTTTTCCTTGAAGTAATAAGAAATTGCAGAATCCAATTTTCGGATTGTGTTTTTGTCATTTAATAATGAATTATCTAGTCTCCAAGGTTTCCGGGAAAGGGGTTTGTCTTCAATGGACAAACACATCGTAATGGGATTATGATCGGATAGGATCATGGGATCAATAGAAGTGTTGTTTAGTAATTCCAGGCCGTTTTGCGAGATATAAAAATAGTCTAACCTAGAGTAGGAATTATGTGGGGGGGAGTAGAAGGTATAGTCTTTAGAAGAGGGGTTCATGGTGCGCCAGGAGTCATGTAACGATAGACGGTGTAGCAATTTTTTAATTAAATTCAATGTTCTGTATGGGGTCTTGGAGGAGCCCGATGAGGTGTCTAAAAGGGGGTTCATTGTTAAATTAAAGTCTCCACCTAGTATCACTAGACCCGAAGCAAAGAGTTCTAATGATTCTATTATGTCTGTAAAGAACGGGGCGTGAAGTCTATTTGGGGCGTATATGTTAGCCAGGGTTACCGATTGGTTGTATAGTGTACCTTTTATGAACAAGAATCTACCCTCCCTATCAACCTTAGTATCCAAAATTTGTATGGGACAGTGTTTAGATATCAAAATAGAAACCCCTTTGCTCTTGGAATCGGAGTTAGTGGCATGTAAGATGTGGGAAAAGTATTTATCGGTAAAGATGGTATAGTTATCAGTCTTAAAGTGTGTTTCTTGTAGGAAAATTATGTCTGAGCCCGATTTCTTTAGAAGTAGCAGAAGTTTTGACCTTTTTTCTGGTATATTGAGCCCTTTGGTGTTCAAGGAGTATAATTTGATCTTCCTTTTCGCAGCATTCATATTATTAGCGGAAAAGGATATTTCAGTAAATAGAATAGAATTGAATAATCAGATCTGGAAGAAGGGGAAAAAAAAAAAAAAAAAAAAGGGGGGGGGGGGGAAATAACAAAAATGAGATAATAAAAAGAGATAATCTACTGTATCTTCGAATCCTCCTGAAGGAGGATAGAAACCAAAATATAATATGTAACAATGTCTCTATGCCCTATACCTAAAAGGTGAGATAGGCAAAGATAGTTGCTACTTGGGGGTTGAAATCTAAGTCCAAAATCAACAACAGAACTAAATCACTACCCGCCGCCACAACTGTGTATATAATAAATATATACTGTAAGAGGCACATGTATATTACAAAAATTAGCCATTCATCCTACTAAAAAATAGATAAACATATATTGAACAAGAACCACAAGTGTTGCGTACATGTACATGTCATCTCACTCAGTTTGATTATCACATAACTGGTAGTCATGCCGACCACCAGCTTGTGTGTAAACAAACACATTGCCAATGCAGGGAGTTCATAGCTATAATATAAATTGGGTTCACTAAAGGAAAATAATGCATAAGACTGGTATAGTAAGTAGTCCAGAAAGTGTGGACATAAAAGGGTTTTTTAAACCTAATATGTCAAGAGATAAGACATATATATTATAAAAGTTTAACCATTCACCCTGCTGAAAAATAGATAAACATATATTGAACAAGAACCACGAGTGATGCGTGTATGTTTAGGTCATCTCACTCAGTTTGATTATCACAGAACTGGTAGTCATGCCGACTACCAGCTTGTGTGTAAACAAACACATTGCCAATGCAGGGAAATCACTGCTATAATGCAAATTGGGTTCACTAAAGGAAAATAATGCATAAGACTGGTATAGTTAGTAGTCCAGAAAGTGTGGACATAAAAGGGTGTTTTAAGCCTAATATGTCAAGAGATAAGACATATATATTACAAAAGTTTAACCATTCACCCTACTAAAAAATAGATAAACATATATTGAACAAGAACCACGAGTGATGCGTATATGTTTAGGTCATCTCACTCAGTTTGATTATCACAGAACTGGTAGTCATGCCGACCACCAGCTTGTGTGTAAACAAACACATTGCCAATGCAGGGAAATCACTGCT
This sequence comes from Rana kukunoris, assembly GCA_029574335.1. Classification (NCBI taxonomy): domain Eukaryota; kingdom Metazoa; phylum Chordata; class Amphibia; order Anura; family Ranidae; genus Rana; species Rana kukunoris. Next base: position 459,573,213 of record CM056050.1, read on the forward strand.
ATAATGCAAATTGGGTTCACTAAAGGAAAATAATGCACAAGACTGGTATAACTAGTAGTCTAGAAAATGTGGATATAAAAGGGCGCTTTAAACCTAACATGTCAAGAAATAAGACATATTATTTGAAAAGTACCCTGCCAGTATAAACAAAGTTACTTTTCAATAACCCTTCAGATATTAAACCTAGAATTAATGTGAAAATTGGGAGAAAAGGGAAAATAGAAAACAGTTCTAGGCTTAAGTAAAACAAAACAATTCAAACTATTAATATTCTTTCCTTGCCCTCCTGGGCTTAGGTGTAGTTGTAGCTCGAGAATCGTTCACCGAATCTGCGCTGGGTGGCTGGCTGTCGTCCGATGATTGGGAACGTCGTCTCCGGACCCTGGAGGAGGATGTTTCCATCAGATCATCTTTAGCTTCATCTTTTGCGGGAGTCTTAGCTCTAAAGTCTGCATACCAATTTGGCAAATCCATATACTCTATGTCCATCGTTTTGCAGAATGACCGTAGGTCCTCCGGCACTCTCAGAACCGCAATGTGACCTTGATTATTGGCTTGTAGACCGAATGGGAATTTCCATTTGTATATGATCCCCTTGTCACGCAATTTGTCTAGGAGTGGTTTCACATCCCTCCTATTCTGCAGGGTAATATGAGACAAGTCTTGATAAAAGGAGATGATGTTTCCTTCATACACGTATTTAGCTCTTAGTCTAGCATTTCTGAGTATGTTTTCCTTAAGTAAGAAATCATCTATGTGACAGATTATGTCTCTGGGGGGATCAGATGGTTTGCCTCTCGGTCGAAGCGCTCTATGGATGCGCTCCATTTTGATGGTAGTTTGCGGAGGACGTCCTAATAAGTTGTTAAAAATTCCAGTTATTATTGGAGTAATTTGATCTGCCTCCACCGATTCTGGGAGTCCCCTCACTCTCACATTATGCCTCCTGCTGCGATTTTCCAATTCCTCTACTTGGCGATTCAATTCCCTAAGGTGTAGGGTATTGGCATTAACTTTAGAATTTACATGACGCAGCGCTGCTCCTTGTTGCGCAGTATGTAATTCCATCTCTTGTACTCGCGCTGTAACTGCACGGATCTCCACACTTAGTTCTGTAATGACAGCTGTTAGCGTGGTTTTTATGTCTGCCGCAACCAAGTTTAAATCATCCAGGTTTAGATTACGTTGTACCTCGCTCTTGGTTGCCGGTACTCGATCACCGTATGTGGGAATTTGATTAATTCCCAGTAAATGAGCTCCGTTGTTCCCAAGGGGGAGAGTCTGTGATTCCGCCATTGCGGTATAGGGCTAAACAGATCAAGTATTGGTGATTGCCCCAAGAGTCTTCCGTTTCGGGTAAAAGTGGTATCAACAGATTCCCTGGGGTTATGGGATGTCAAGTGGCCAATATGGGATGATCGGTCCTCTTACCGGCGCCTATGTGTTCAGAGCTTTGTCCGTGGCGGCGGGAGCTTTCCGTTCAAGCTGCCATACTTGAGCTCGGCTAGACCACGCCCTCCAGAACTGAGTTTTTAAGGGCCTGGTAGCCCACTTTTATTTAAAAGCACAAAGGTTCACAAATACATTAGTAGCCCTCGCAGGGGGTTCCACCTTTACTGTATCTTGAAAACTCAACAGTTTAGCCTCCTGGCTTTCATACTTGCCATCTGGCTGTTTCAGGCCTTTAGCCTAGGCCTAAGTTCATTTCCTCAGAGCAAACAGAGTTTCCTAGAGATAAGCTCAAACCTCGCTTTTCTCCTGATAAGCATCTTGCTGCTCAATCACACGACATCTGCCTCCTGCAGATATGCATGCACTAGCTGCACATATGCAGCATCTCTGAGTCCTCTCAGAAGGTTGGGAGCTCACCTGGCTCCCAGGACCAGACGTCCTGTCTGTTGGGTGGGGCTCTGAGACATGTCAGGTCAGAACTAAAAAAAACAGGACACAGCTGTGCAATTAGTGTGTCTTTCTCTCCAAAATCTGGCGTAAACCACCAGTCTTTAACATAGTACAGAGTCCCACCCTTACAAGTGTACAAATACAAGTGTTTAGGCATTCTCAAAAGTGGAGAAACAAGAAGCCAAATCTGGCACATTCCATGCAAAACTCCAAAAATGGACTGGCAAATTTATTGCCACCTTTTCAAAATTGTAAAAAATAATTGCGTTCCAAGTTTGTGATGATCCTGTATTTTGTAAACTCACCTGTATCAATTAACAAGCAATATAGAAATCACACCGGTAACCAGTTAAAATGGTGAAAAATTGACTCAACCTTTCTGTTGTGTCTCTCTGTGTGCCACAGAGCACGGAGAAGAGAAAGAGCAGCAAAGAATTGTCTGAGAATTTGAGAACAAAAATTGTGGAAAAGCATAGACAATCCTAAGGTTATGTGTCTATCTCCAGAGATTTTAATGTTCTTTTATCGACTGTGCGCAACATTGTCAAGAAGTTTACAACCTATGGCATTGTAGCTTATCTCCTTGGACGTGGGTGAAAGAGAAAAAATTATCAAAGGTTGCAACAAAGGATTATTTGAATGGTGGATAAAGAACCCCAGACAAATTCAAGCTGACCTTCAGGCATATGGTACTACTGTGTCAGCTCGCACTATACATCGGCCATCTGAATGGAAAGGGATGCTATGGTAGGAGACCAAGGAGGACCCCACTGCTGACACAGAAACATAAACTTACCTGAGGAAGCCAAAATATTTTTGGTAAATGTGCTGTGGAAAGACAAAGCAAAATTACAGCTTTTTGGTAAAGCCCATCATTCTATTGTTTTCAAAAAAAGAAATGTTGTGGTGTGTCAGTTTGATGAATCATAACTCTGATCTATGTAAGAGTCTCTGACTGAGATCTACCACTAGGTATGAGCTTGATGTTCGGGTTGAACGTAAGTTCGACTAGAACATCGGGTATTCACCCATTCGTCATTATGGGGTGTTCGCGCAAATTGGCCTATGCAGATTATTCACAGGGCCTGGAAGCTGTACTGGCTCAGGTACAAGATGGCTGCAAACAGGTGATTGTCTACACCAGCCACAGCCTCAGACCTTTCAAAAATAACACCTATAATTACAGCTCCTTGTAGCTACTGGCCTTGGTGTGGGCCATCACTGAAAAGTTTGTCTGTAAAGACCTCACCGGGGCGGTACTTGAAGGTCTTTACTGACAACAACCCCATTGCCTACCTGGACACAGCCAAACCTGGAGCAAAGGTGGGTCACCCGTTTGGTGCAATTTAAGTATAAGACCTACTATACAGTAGGCCTGGGAAACTTAAAAGAAGTGCTCTGTTCCGCTATCCAGGAGAACGCCCAATGGAGGATGTGGACTCTTGTTGAGAAGACATTGAAGTAGCCCCTGTTCTGCCCATGGCAGCAACCTCATGCTCTTTCAAGAAACAGGGAGCGGTTCCCCAGACGAAGTCCACCAAAATGTAAAGCCAAGACGAGTGGGCGCTGATTCAACAGAAGATTCCAGATCTGACGCAGGTGCAGCGCTTCCTCTCTGTGGCATATGCCCTCCTCCCATGAGTCTCAGAGACTGTTCAACACAGCTCAAGTGATTATAAGGCAAAGGAATGCGCCAGGTGCGTATTCCTACTGAACAGTGGGACTCTACAAATTTTGGTCCCCCAGTAGCATAACCTCTAAGTCTGCAAAGTACTACACACTGAGTGGACACTTTGGGGCTGACAGAACTGAGTCCTTGGTAAGGATGAGCTTAATGTTTGGGCCAATTTTTTTACCTTTTTTGTCACTTTTTTGGGTGAATTGGTAGGAATACAATGTACCCTGCTACCAATTCACATGGGGGGGGGCATCTGGGGGTCCCTTTTGTTAAAGGAGGCTTCCATATTCTGATAAGTCCCCCGCCGGGCAAGGGTTGTGGGGATGAAGCCCTTGTTCCCATCAATATGGGGACGTCCTCCACATGTTGAGGGCATGTGGCCTGGTACGGTTCAGGAGGGGGGTGCTCTCTTGTCCCCCCTCTTTTCTGCAGCCTGCTAGGTTGCATGCTCGGATAAGGGTCTGGTGTGCCATTTTATTTTTTATTTTGGCGTGGGGTTCCCTTTAAAATCCATATCAGACCTGAAGGGTCTGGTATGTATTTTGAGGGGGAACCCATACACCATTTTTTTTTATTTGGCGCAGGGTTCCCGAAGGGCCTGGTAATGGAATTTGGGGGACCTCAACACATAATTTTTTTGTTCGGGCTTCCCCTTAATATTCATACCAGACCCAAATGTCCCAGTAATGAACTGGGGGGAACCCATGTCGTTCTTTTCAATGATTTTTACCTGTATTGCCAGGACCTGACAATTCATTATAGCCGTGAGTAGTTTTAAATTATTTTTTTCCCTTTAGAAATGTCATTTTGTGCAGGGATTTTTCTTTTTTTTTATCTTAATTTTTCTTTATTGTTTTCCAATGTTTAACAATACATATTTACTTGCAATTGCTATAGGTTATAAAGTACAAAATATATAAAAATATAACCCCATACATAGATTATGTGCATATAATGAAACAACATACCCAGTCATCCCAGTTTTCAACTGATGGAGGAGCATGTGCTTGCCATCTCTGTGCTATTAGCTTACGTGCCTGAAATAGGGCTCCTGGTGTTACTCTATGGTCCTCCATGCATCCTAAGAGGCAAGTTTTAGCCTCTGGCTCTAAAGAGGTCTTAAAGGATTTTTTGATCCTATTTATCACTTCTATCCAGTACCTGAAGAGCTTGGGGCATCTCCAGAACATATGGATAAGATCCCCTGTTGCCTTGCATCTGGGGCATTCATCCTTCTGATTTGAATTTTTTTTTAGGAGTATGATATACTCAATTCAATAGAAATAAGTGCGATAGTCTCTGTGCTGTGGCAATAGACACCTATATGTAGGATCTTGCTCCACTGCTCTGAGGTTACGACCCCAAGATCTTTTTCCCATCTTTCTCAGCTCTTGGAAATGCCAGTTTGATTTATGGCTCTAGCTCCCAGTTTATCATATAGCTCTGACATTAAGCCTTTCACAGTATTGGTTTGGATTATTTTGAGAAGAACGGGAATCTGAGTCCTAACTATCGGTTGAGTCTTGAACTGAGTTTGGATGGCTGCCTGATCTGTAAATATTTGTAAAACGTTTTATTTGGTGTATTAAATTAATTTCTCAAATCCGAAAACGTTTTCATGAGGTTGCCCTCGTACAGTTGGAGTAGGCGTGTAATTCCCTGTCTTTCCCAAACTTTAGATGTTACTATATCCTTGACTTCTATTAAGTTCTTGTTGTTCCAGAGGGGGGCAAACTCAGTTACCCCAATATAACCCAACAAAGCCTTCGTTGTCTGCCACACTTTGCTAATTAGCTTTATAGTCGGGCATTTGTGAGCAAATGAGGTTGCCTCGAGGGCTTCCACAAATATTTTATGTGGGGCCCCTAATAGCATTAATCTGAAACTATAGTTTCCTGAGCTTCGATTGCCACAGCCCACTATGTGTTGTAGCTGGGACGCCAGAAAAATATCCTCGGGTATGGGACCGCCATCCCCCCCTCCTTTACTGGGAGCTGCATAGTCTGCAAACTAATTCTGGCCTGGCCTCCTTTCCACATTAACTCCCTGAATAATGTTTCCATTCTTTTAAACCATATATGGTTTACCCACATCGGGGCGTTGTGGAGTACGTATAATATTTGGGGGAGCCAGATCATTTTTATCAGGTTACATCTCCCAGCTACAGAGAGAGGGAGGCTGTTTCAGGTATCTTTTTTTTGTCTCAGGTTTATTAGTAGGGATTTTTCTAAGCATGCGAAACATGCGCTACTTTACAGGCATACTATATACACCCCCAGGTATGAAATTTAAAGGAATATTTCACTTTTATTGTTTCACTTTAAGCATTATTAAAATCACTGATTCCCGAAAAAACTGCTGTTTTTAAAACTTTTTTTGCTTTCATACATGTCCCTTGGGGCAGGACCCAGGTCCCCAAACACTTTTTATGACAATAACTTGCATATTAACCTTAAAAATTATCACTTTTTGATTTTGATGTTTCATGTTCGTTTCCCATGGACTTTAATTGTGTTCGCTTGTTCGAACAAATTTTTTGCCTGTTCGCATGTTCTTCTGCGAACTGTGTTCAGGTCATCACTAGTCCTTGGTCAGAGATACTACTTCTGCCTGTGGCTGGCAGATTGGGTCCAGAAGGTTTGTTAGGAATGTGAAACTTGCTCTGTCCATAAGCCCTTCCTGAATGGACCACGCCAATGACCATTCACACATTGGAGCCCCTTGTGCTGGTCACCATGGAATTTTTTAACTATCTCCAGGTTGCCCTTAGGACATTGATATACCTTAGGTTTTGTAAACCACGTTACCAAGTTTCCTACGAAGGACCAGATGGCCCCAACCATAGCAATTATTATAGGAACATGTGGTCCAGCCTCTGGCCCTTTTTTGATCTGGAAGCAGGAAGCCCCATTACTGTGACTAAGGGCAGTCAAGCCACTCCTGCAAGTTCCACAAACTGTCCAGAAGCAAACCAAGGATTCGAACTTGAGCCCAAGTGATGAGGATTCACCTCCATCCACCTATGGCCCCAGAGTCGCAGCCAAAAGATGGTTACCTGCAATCTGACTACACAGAAGACACTGTTTCTGGTCACCCTTTGCAGTCTAACTGCTGCCAGCTTCCTGCAAGGTACTCCAATTATGTTGTTTGAAGTTGTTCCAATTGTGCTTTATTTATGTTCATTGCATTTTCAATGTTGTTCCTTACTGTGTTGCAATGCCAAGAACAGCATCTGTCAAGGTGGAGCTTGACCGCAGTAGCATTGACGTTTGAGGGAAAGTCAAAAGAAACTTGGTTTCTCTTTGGTTTCCTGAGTCACTAGGGAAGTTATCGAACTCTGGCAGCCATCTTGGGGCAGGTTGAGTCTATTTAAAGCTCTGGCTTTTAGGCCTGGGGTGCATTTCACATGTGGGTAGTGTAAGGACAGGTCACAGAGACAGTGATCAGTGGCAGGGAGAGATTTCTGATGAGTAGGGTAAGGATAGGGACAAGCCAGTCTTCCTGTAAATCTCCTCATATGGGTACAGATTGGCCAGGCCGTATTCTGCCCCTTTAAAGCTAAGACCTGCTCCCCTATACACTGCTGATATATTCTGTGAGTATTCCCAGTCGTGTGCCTTCCCACCAGGTCTGTTGTGAATTACTGGATTCTATATTACTTTTTTTTTGAATGAAGAGCACTGCCAGAAACACTAATCATTGTGTTCTGATGGTGGGGAAGGCTACCTGTTGTGAGAACACAATAGCACAGCAGGAGTGATTCCCCCACCCACCTCGAATAAATGGATGCAGGAAATCAATACACTTTTTTTTGTTCAACCTATTGCAATGTATGGCTTGCCTTACTGTCCAGCAGGGATGCATGGAAGGCAGAGTGAAGTTTAGCTTTACAGAAAAAGTTGATATTTGCATATGAATTCATGTACCGTTCTCAAGATATACTGATTGTTTTAACATATGCTTTTCACTAAAGGTACTGTATGATTATGTATTTTTCACAACATGCTCAATTTAAATTGTCCAGGATTGTGACAGGTTTAAATTATAGCAATCTAAAGCAACTAATCATAATCCATCATGTACTGATCTGAATTGAACAGATGTATTTCTGATTGGTTGCTATAAATCTGCACGTATCTTAGAACTCCAGTCAAATTATTTTTGCTTTAAATAGAGCATGAAAGGGTTTTAATCTTTTTCAGGTTTTCTTTTTCTGCTGTCTTTGTCTGTATTGGGGAGAACAACTATCATTTGAAAGGGGGAATGAAAAAATGTATGACAGCCAGTCAATGGAAATAGGATAACTTCCAATGGGGAATTCTGCTCTATTGATAACTGTCAAAAGTGGGATTTGTCACCCTCACTTATGGGGCTATAAATAACACTTAAAACCAGAGAGGTGTCTGTCATATTTAAAATTTAAAGCAGAACTAAACCTTCCTTTTCTTTACAGCTAATTTAGTTGCCATTTTAGTCTCTGTTGGACCTGCAGTTGCAATGATGCTACACTTGTGATCGGTTATGATTAGAGTTGAGCGGACACCTGGATGTTCGAGTTCGACGGGTTCGGCCAAACTTCGGAAAAAAGTCCGGGTTCGGGACCCGAACTTGACCCTGAACCCGAACCCCATTGAAGTTAATGGGGACCCGAATTTTTGACTACTAAAATGTCTCTAAAAAACTAATGGAAAGAGCTAGAGGGCTGCAAATGGCAGCAAAATATTGGTAAGAGCATGGCAATTACTCTGCAAACAAATGTGGATAGGGAAATACCTTAAAATAACATAAAATACATAAAAAAATATATATATTTTTTGCACCAAACTGGTTGTTTTTTGAACAGAACAGTAAAAGAATGCTAGCTAAAGTGTTTATCTCACACGTAAAGATATGGAGGAAACACTACAAGCATTGGATGAAACACTGCAAACACTGGAGGAAACACTGCAAAATATATTTTTTGCACCAAACTGGGTGTTTTTTTAATACAACAATAGAAGAACACTAGCTAAAGTGTTTATCCCACACGTACAAATATGGAGGAAATACTGCAAACACTGGAGGAAACACTGCAAAATATATTTTTTGCACCAAACTGGGTGTTTTTTTAATAGAACAGCAGAAGAACACTAGCTAAAGTGTTTATCTCACACGTACAGATATGGAGTAAACACTGCAATCACTGGAGGAAACACTGCAAACACTGGAGGAAAAAACTGCAAAAAAATGTTTTTGCCCTAATTGGTGTTTTTTTAATAGAACAATAGAAGAACACTAGCTAAAGTATCTTGCAGAGTATCTCACAGTAACATATGCAGTGCTGGTGTACTTAGATTTCTGAAGCAGGACAGTCTGACTCCTATCTAAATCTCTCCCTACAAGCACAATCAGGAACCTTTCCCAAAACTATCTTGCAGAGTATCTCAGAGTAACATATGCAGTGCTGGTGTTTCTGAAGCAGGACAGTCTGAGTCCTATCTACATCTCTCCCTGAGAGCAGCAACGGCAACCTTTCCCTACCCTAGCTAAAGCAGAGTGACGAGCTGTGCTGTGTGCCTCTAGCTTATATAGAGGCTGGGTCACATGCTGGGTCACATGCTGCACTGGCCAATCACAGCCATACCATTAGTAGGCATGGCAGTGATGGCTTCTAGGTCACACAAGTAAAACAAATGGTGATTGGCTGCCCTGCAGCGCGCCATTACATTGCCGAACACCAAACCCGAACCTGAACTTACAGCAAATTGTTCGGGTTCGGGTCCAGGTACAAAAAAAAAAAGTCCGGTATGAACCCGAACTTTACAGTTCGGGTTCGCTCAACCCTAGTTATGATGCCAACCATTTGATAGCTTGACAGTTCAATTACAAGCATAAGCAAATGTAATATTATCATTGCCTTAGTTAGCATCCCTTGAAGGTAACTGTTTTGGGAATTTGTTAAATTGATAGAGTTTAGTTCTGTTTTAAAGTTACACTTTTTTGGGAAATCAAATGTTTACTGAATAAATGTTAGTGCTTCAGATTTATTTCTGTTAAAGTGGTTATAAACCTTTACATATATAGCGCTACCCCCTAGAAGGAGACTGGATTATGGGTCCCCCTATACCTGCACAGCTGTAAAACATGCATTTTCCAACTCGCACACAAAGACAGAAATCAGTCCATGGGCTTGTTTTTGTTGTTTTATTGGGGGGAAAACAACTTGGATGGGGAATAGGAATTATGAGATGTCCAACTTGACCGCGATTGTACACGAGAACAACTTCTTTCACTCTGTACACTAAAAAATTGCAAATCCTGAACTGTATTGCCTCTGGAACATCATCAGTCTCTCTGTAAATAGCAGTAAGAATTCCCCTTATAGGAGCTCTGTGTCCCCTTGGTGGAATTTAGCAGTTTTAAGTCCCAAACTTGAAGGAGCTCTATATGAACTCTTATGAAAATACCAGAGTACCTGGCTGCCTTAAATAGTGTCTTAGGGCAAGGATTGGGTTTAGCTGTTGGGACTGTCCCTGTAAAGCTTGTTGGATATTTCATCTGACAGCCTTCTCCCTTTTAGGCCACGGGGGTCTAGAGGTACTCACACTGTCCCTGGATATCTACTGCTTTGAAAAAGACTGCTGTCAAGTCCTTGCCATGCTAGCCAGGGTGTCTCCTAGCAGAGACTGAAGTGTAGTAGAGATTTCAGTGTCCAGGTTCTCTTCTTCTTCATCTCCAGCCTGGAGGCAGACCCCTCTCAGCCCAGAGGGTACCCTCCCAGGCTCTATGACACAGCCCCAGCACTCCATCTTCCACCCAACTCTGCTGGCCAGGCTCCATAATATTTATGGGCCAGTTCTGACCACTCTGCCAGGCTTCCTGCCTGGGGGTTGGTCAGATTTCCATGAATATGCAGATCATGGGCTACTTGCCTTCACCTACTAGTTTCTAGAAACTTCCAGGGGGCGTTATCAGAGGCCTTTCCTGTAGAGCCCTCTGGCCTGACCTACAGCAACCCCAACCAATTACCAGACTCACACAGCTAATATGAGTCAAGATACACGTTCCTCACACTAGACTGTACAGTGGGTGCTACTCAGTGACGTGAATGGCTTTAGGCATTGTACCTGTTTATCCACAGTCTTCTCTTCTCTACAGCCATGCAAAGTGCAGAATTTATAAAGCTAGTCTGAGGTTTCAGAAAACAGGGGGCAGAGAGCTGAAATTACACACTGCAGAGCTCAGTGAGGAGAGCTCTGAGAGGTGGTTGAAAGGAAAGGTAAATACCCCCTTCACACAGCACAAAGTAAAACAGCTGAGGCTGTCAATCACAAGCTGTGTGCTGGAGATCTCTCCCCTGTCACCCTTTTTCTCTCTGTGTCACGAAAACTTGTCAGAAGTGATTCATTCTGATAGTAGAGGACCGAAGCAGTAGACAGTATTGGCACTTTGTGCTCTTAATTGTGACAAATACACTTTATAGGGCGATATGCTTTGTTCAAATTTCATGTCTGAGGTTTACAACCACTTTAACCTTGACAGTTCAAAATTGTAAAGGAGCCTAAATATATTCATGAGGGATAGCTAATTAAACATTATTCACAAACAAAGAACATTAATGTTCAAATTGTCTGTAATAGATTCCCCTGATGTTATAATTTCCTCTAATGACAGCGGGCAACATGAGAAGAATAGAAGAGAAGGGACAGCCTTGTCTAGTATCATTATCAATTCATATCATGTTTAAATTGTATCCTTTCAAAGATTCTTCAAGGGGATTGTATATTATTTGAATTATTTTCATAAATATGCAACTAGATTTCCATCTCTCCTACACAGAATAGTTATATGTTGTGGTTGCTGGACTGGCTTTCCTACAGATCTAGAGTAAGTAAAAGGGGATATACATAGCATGGGATGGAAGGGTCCACTAAAAATTAAACTGATTCTAAAGGCAGAAGTTTTATTTACCCTAATGCATTCTATGCATTGCGATAAAAAAAACTTTGGTCTGCAGCAGCCCCCCTCAACGCCTCTAATACTTACCTGAGCAGGATCTTGCTCCAGCGATGTGCACGAGGGCCTCGGCCACTCAGAGCTCTCCCTCCTGATTGACTGAGACACATTGGCTCCCGCTGCTGTAAAACAAAGTCAATTAGACAATCAGGAGAGAGAAAGGGTGGGACAGAACAGTGGCTCTTTGTCTGAATGGGCACAAAGAGATGTGGCTCGGCTCGGTGCCCCCATAGCAAGCTGCTTGCTGTGGGGGCACTCGGCAGGAGGAAGGGGCCTGAGAAGAGGAGGATCGGGGCTGCTCTGAGAAAAAACATTACACAGAAAAGGTAAGTATAGACATGTTTATTATTTCTAAAGAAAAAAAAACAAGACTTTACTTTCATTTTTAAATATTTGAAGGTATACAATTATTTGAAAAAATACATATTGATGATGCTATTTTATATCACAATGTTGGAATTGCTTCATATTATCTTCTATTTGTAACATGCTTAACTGGAGGAAGGCAATTTATCTCTAAAATGTAATAGGTAATGCAGAGGAACACAAATAATTAGATATGTGCATTCCCGTTCGTACGAATGTTATTTTCATACGAAAATGTTCATTTTCGTACCCGCAGGATAATGTGTACATACGAAAAAATTAAAGCACCAAAATACGAAAACTACGAGATTACGAATGAGCCGCATAACGAACAACCGCAAATACGAACGAATGATCCGACAAAAACGACAAAACGAAAACGGCAAAAGAACAAAAATGACATCTATAACAAAAGATTTACATTCTGTATTTTGTTTGAATCCTTTTTCTGCTTGTTTTCAGTCCTATGTTCATTGTTCATATGACATCTATAACAAAAGATTTGCATTTTGTATTTTGTTTCAATACTTTTTCTGTTTGTTTTCAGTCCTATGTTCATTGTTCATATGACATCTATAACAAAAGATTTGCATGCTGTTTTTTGAATCCAAAATACGAACAGAAAAAATGCAAAAAAATTAAATACAGAATGCAAATCTTTTGTTATAGATGTCATATGAACATAGGACTGAAAATAGCAAAAGAAAAGGGTTTCAAGATACTGCAAATCATTGACGAAAATTCACGAAAATTATTGTCTAACAAGTAACGAACATGAATTAAACAGAATAACGAACCATCCCGCATGTACGAAAATAAAACAGTAACGAAAATACGAAATACGAAAAACGAACGGGAACAAACAGGAAAATGGGCGTCTTACGAAAAACGAACGAAAACGAAAAAACGGAACGATACGAAACATATACACCGTAGGAGCTGCTGGTTAGATTTCGGGCCTGCACGTTACCTCAGCATTTGTTGTCTAGGGGAAGAAAGTCTACACAAGATGTAAAACCTCCAACTGACAGGTTTTATTCTTTTGCTTAAAAATTGTGAACAAGATAGAAGGATGGAGGGGGAAGGGGAAGGTTCAGGTACACAGTACAAATCACTGGGGAAAACCCCTAAACTCCAAAGTCATTCGCCACTTCACTTGAGTGGGTATTGCTCACCCGGATAGACCCCTCTCTTCTGGCCCAGCAGCCGGAATGATGCACGAACCAGTTCAATAACAGTCTCTGCCACAGACTGATCAGGAACAAAAATGAACAGTCCAGAATCCCCTGCCACAGGATATATCACCTGAACTTCCAGCCTTACAGTTAAAGAGCCTTTAAGCCAACCCGGCGAACTGTAAGACAACTTGAGTTGTGGATCCCTCCTTAATAAGGTCGCCAGGCTATCCTTAGACATAAGCCTTCCGCTTGGTCTCCTCCAGGGCAGATCCTGCCCCGGTTTCCTTTGTTAAGTTCAGCTTCCTTCACTCAGATGGACAGCTTGGGATCCCTTTGGATTCGTACGCCCCAGTCAGCATAACTTGGCCCACTGGTTGAGATGCAGCCTCGGACCAACGTGGTCCCGGAGCTGGAATTCACACAACACATACCTTGTGGCAGGAGGGCCACGAGGCAAAGGACCCCAAAAAATGGCATCTGCCCCTTAAGTATCCCTCCCTGGCATGCCCAGCAGGGCACCACTCCCACTGGGCTGTTCTCGAGGAGAGACACTTAATAGTCTATGGCTTGCCCATGTTCCAACACTGAATTGTGGGGGTATTGCAACCTGCAGACAACAGTGGGAAAATGCTATCAGGCACAACCACTGCCTGGACAGAGGCTAGTTTTGAATAAATCATGCAGTCTGAGCAACATTATCGGCTCAGACACCCTCTAAATTTAACATAGCGCCCAGTCAATTGGAAGCAGGGCGCTACATGCATAATAATTAAAAACCCAACAGAGGCTGCAGCACTATCAGACCAAAATAAAAACACAACATGCACCAGTTACACCAATGAAAAGATCAAATGTTTTCCATCTAATATAAACCAACTCAAATACATTTTTGACATACAGTTGGTATAGAAAATAATCTCCCCCTTTAAAACAATTACATTTTGTTGCTTTGCATCCTTAAATGAAGACAGAAACAGTTGTTGTCTTATCCAGCTGTATTTACATCCAAGTGAAAAATAAAACACCAACATGTCAGAAAAAAAATCAAAACAGAATCACTGAGTTGGAAAAAGGATCACCCCTAGTGTTAGTATTTTGTTGACCCACCTTTAGCTTCAATTACAGCCTTTAGTCTATAAGGATATGTATACATAACTTTCCACATCTAGACTTTGCAATATTTGCCCACTCTTCTTTGCAGAACTTCTCAAGTTCAGTTAAATTTTATGGTGACCGTTTGTGGACTGCAGTCTTCATGTCATTCCACAGATTTTAAATGGTGTTTAAGTCTGGGCTCTGACTAGGTCATGCAAAGATATATAGCTTTTGGTGATTTGTACAATAGCAGCACCTTTTATTTAACCACTTGAGATCCGCCCCACGTCTAAAGACGTCATTTTTTTGAAGATGGATATCTCGGTAACATCAGCAGCTGCTGCCACAACGGAGATATCCATCTCTTCATGGGGACCTGTTAACGATAATGGCGGTCATCGCGGTGGATTTGCAGCGAGATCGCCGTTATCGGTGGCGGGAGAGGGTGCCCTTCCCCACCCGCTGCTCTCCCGCTCTCAGCGGCGGAGGCGATCGGGTCTGCTCGTCATCTGTCCGGGGATGCAACTGAGGGAAAAAATGTCCCTCAGCCGTCCGCATACCTCTGCTGGGCGGAAGTGACGTCAAAACGTCAGTCCCGCCCAGCGTCTTAAAGAGACATTTTTTTGTTTACTTTTTTTCTTTTTTTTTTTTCTTTTGCATTTAAGTCTAAATATGAGATGTGAGGTCTTTTTGACCCCAGATCTCATATTTAACCACTTTAGCCCCGGGCCTGTTTTTCAGATTCGGTGTTTACGAGACTAAAACATTTTTTTTGCTATAAAATTACTTAAAACCCCCAAACATTATATATTTTTTTTTTCTAACACTCTAGAGAATAAAATGGCAGTCATTGCAATACTTTTTGTTACACCGTATTTGCGCAGCGGTCTTACAAGCGCACTTTTTTTGGAAAAAAATCACTTTTTTAAATAAAAAAATAAGACAACAATAAATTTGGCCCAATTTTTTTACATATTGTGAAAGATAATGTTACGCCGAGTAAAATGATACCCAACATGTCACGCTTAAAAATTGCGCCCGCTCGTGGCATGGCGTCAAACTTTTACCCTTAAAAATCTCGATAGGCGATGTTTAAAAAATTCTACAGGTTGCATTTTTTGAGATACAGAGGAGGTCTAGGGCTAGAATTATTGCTCTCGCTCTAACGATCGCGGCGATACCTCACTTGTGTGGTTTGAACACCGTTTTCATATGCGGGCGCTACTCGCGTATGCGTTCGCTTCTGCGCGCGAGCTCGTCGGGACGGGGCGATTTAAAAAATTTTTTTTTTTGTTTTCGTATTTATTTCTATTAATTTTACCAATTTTTAACACTAAAATAAAAAAAAAAAAAAATGATCACTTTTATTCCTATTACAAGAAATGTAAACATCCCTTGTAATAGAAAAAAGCATGACAGGTCCTCTTAAATATGAGATCTGGGGTCAAAAAGACCTCAGATCTCATATTTAGGCTAAAATGCAAAAAAAAAAAAAAAAATTTTAAATGTCATTTTTCAAATGACATTTAAAAAAAAATGTCTCTTTAAGACGCTGTTTGGAACTGACGTTTGACGTCACTTCCGCCCAGCAGAGCTACGGGGATGGACGAGGGAAATTTTTTCCCTCACTCGCATCCCCGCTGACCAGACGAGCGCACCCGATCGCCTCCGCCGCTACCGACGGCTCCGGTAAGCGGCGGAGAGCGCGGGAGCGCAGCGGGAGGGGGGGGGACGCTCGTCCGCTACCGATAACGGCGATCTCGCGGCGATTCCGCCACGGAGACCACCATTATCGTTTACCCGACCGCCCACAGAAGAGATGGATATCTTGGTTGTGGCAGCAGCTGCTGCCGTTACCGAGATATCCATCCTCAAAGTGCCGACGTATACCTGCGGTGGGCGGTCGGGAAGTGGTTAAGAGGACCTGTCATGCTTTTTTCTATTACAAGGGATGTTTACATTCCTTGTAATAGGAATAAAAGTGATCAATTTTTTTTCTTTATTTCAGTGTAAAAAATTAAAAAATAAATTAAAACAAATAAGAACACAAAACATTTTTTTTTAAAACGCCCCGTCCCGACGAGCTTGCGCGCAGAAGCGAACGCATATGCGAGTAGCGCCCGCATATGAAAACGGTGTTCAAACCACACAAGTGAGGTATCGCCGCGATCATTAGAGTGAGAGCAATAATTCTAGCCCTAGACCTCCTCTGTATCTCAAAAAATGCAACCTGTAGAATTTTTTAAACGTCGCCTATCGAGATTTTTAAGGGTAAAAGTTTGACACCATGCCACGAGCGGGCGCAATTTTTAAGCGTGACATGTTGGGTATCATTTTACTCGGCGTAACATTATCTTTCACAATATATAAAAAATTGGGCCAAATTTATTATTGTCTTATTTTTTAATTCAAGAAAGTGAGTTTTTTCCAAAAAAAGTGCACTTGTAAGACCGCTGCGCAAATACGGTGTGAGAAAAAGTATTGCAATGACCGCCATTTTATTCTCTAGGGTGTTAGAAAAAAATATATAATGTTTGGGGGTTTTAAGTAATTTTCTAGCAAAAAAAAACTGTTTTAGTCTCGTAAACACCGAATCTGAAAAACAGGCTCGGGTCTCAAGCGGTTAAGCTAAAGGTTTAGCATTAGAGTAGGCAGCGTAATAGGTTTGTGCAGTTAAAAGTGATAGAATGATAAACACTAGTCTATTACTTTCACAGAGTCTTGATTCTAGAAGTATCTAAAGTATATGGGAAAGGGACAATACTGCTAAATAGCTGCATAAGTAATTGGCTTTTGTAAATGTGTACATACAAATATGGCACCCCACTTACAACCCTTATTAGGGAGGTACTTCATCTGCCAACCCCTACCCCATGTACTGATAATACTACATGCACATAACCTGCAAAACTGTTATATATGTTATGCCACGATCCTTGAAACACATAAAAAATTACTCCATGTGGCTGTGCTAACCGAAAATCACCAGAGCAGACAACAAGTTAAGAGACATCAATATAATGCCGGTCAATTTTACAGAATTCTTTCTTCAATATCAACTAATAGCATCCACAGGAAACTATTGAACTTTTCTTACCACATTGCACTGGCCAGCAGGAAAGTTAAAACAAGCAAGGACAAAAGAAGAAAAGACGAAACTGTTAAAATGACACTCACACTGAGAAACGCCCAGGGGAATCCTATTAAAAAAAATTGTCTATCAGATATAGTTAAGAAAAACAGTAAAACGCTATAGAAGCAGGCAGTCCATGGGAACTTTAGGTAGACCAAGGAATTTTCTTCTCTAAGTAGTTAAAAGCATGTACACTAGGAGAAAGATCAAGACTTATCTCTTTTGATATCAAAGGAGACAGGAACAACAAGTGCCCAGAGGCGATTTAGTTCGCATGTGCCGTGCTATATACGTTTTTATTCATTCATTCATTCATTCACTAGTATAAGGGACTTTATATCATGTCACATATTCTGTGTTATAGTGAGTAAAAAAAAGTATTTGATTCCCTGCTGATTTTGTACATTTGCACACTGACAAAGTAATGATTAGTCTACATGTTTAAGAGTAACAACAAAAAAAATCAGAAAAACGCATTTCCAAAAAGTTATAAATTGTTTCGCATTTTAAGGAGTGAAATAAGTATTTTACCCCTTCACAATACACGACTTAGTACTTGGTGGCAAAACCCTTATTGGCAATCAAAGAGGTCAGACGTTTCTTGTAGTCGGCCACCAGGTTTGCACACATTTCAGGAGGGATTTTGTCCCACTCATCTTTGTAGATCTTCTCCAAGTCATTAAGTTTTCAAGGCTGATGTTTGGTAATTCAAACCTTAAGCTCCCTCCACATATTTTCTATGAGATTAAGGTCTGGAGACTGGCTAGGTGACTCCAGGACCTTAATGTGCATCTTCTTGAGTGACTACTTTGTTGCCCTGGTTTTGTGTTTCATGTCATTGTCATCCTGGAATACCCATCCACGATCCATTTTTAATGCCCTGGCTGTGGGAAGGAGGTTCTCACCCAAGATTTGATGGTACATGGCCGGTCCATTGCCCATTTGATGTGGTGAAGTAGTCTTGTCCCCTTAGCAGAAAAACACCCCCAAAGCACAATGTTTTCACCTCCATGTTTGACGGTGGGGATGGTGTTCCTTGGTTCATAGGCAGCATTCCTCCTCCTCCAAACACGGCGAGTTGATTTAATGCCAAAAAAGCTTGATTTTGGTCTCATCTGACCAGAACACTTTTTCCCAGTTCTCATCTGCATCATTCAGATGTTCATTAGTAAACTTCAGACGGGCCCGTACATGTGCTTTCTTCAGCAGGGGGACCTTGCAGGCGCTGCAGGATTTTAGTCAATCATGTAGTGTGTTACCAATTGTTTTCCTGGTGACTATGGTCCCAGCTGCCTTGAGATCATTGACAAGATTGACAAGGTTCAACCTCCCCAACCTTCCCCTCTTGAACGTGGAAGAATTGCGTTCAGGATAGGAACCTTGTCACATTTTACATTTTCCCATGGCCGTGGTTTATCATTGCCAAGTGTACATGAAGTCTTGGAAATTTGTTTAGGGAAAAAGTCTGTGCACATTCTTTTGAACCTATTATGCTGACAGTTCCCAGTAAAGCTTTTGAAACTTTGTCATGCCTGGTCTAAAATGACTTAAAGGGTTGGATGGTGGTAATAAAGAACAGGGCCTGTAATGCACACACAAGGGGTGAAGTGGTCACATGCTGTTGCTGGGGGGCAAAAAGTACCAGAGAAGGATGAGATGATAGGTCTCATGCATAGTGACGGAAGCGGTCGGTGCCCCAACAATAGGGAATGGACCCATGTGGCAGAGACCCTAGGGACCTTGATTATGGGATACTGCTATAATGTTGATGTCCCATGTATGGTGCCCCACCTGGTCCCGGGCATTGGCGAGCATGTACACCGGAAAGTCCGTATGATGGAGAAGAGTGAGAGAGAGCAAAAATGTCCAGTTTTAAACAGGCAAACTGGTGCCAACCACAAGCATTTGCGCTTCTTTAATGTGAATGTCTATTTGTTATTGTTTTTCCTTTTTTTTTTTTTTTTTTTTATAAAGCGGTATTATCCCATGTGTGGGATAAACGCAAAACAATTTAGCCAATTCCCCCATCTACACATTCAATGTGGATTCTGGAATCCTCTACACTGTGTTATTGTATTCTGATAATGTGAAGATACAGAGATCAGCACTGCAGCCTATTGATCAGCACCGCAGCCTATAGATCAGCACTGCAGCCTGTATATCAACTCCTGTTCAACCAGAGTGGCCACATATGGTTTAAAATTCAGCCATCCCTGCTGAACCAGCTTTAGTGCGTGCATTGTAGTTTGAAAATCAACTTTGGCGGTTGGGTATTGCACACAGT
Organism: Rana kukunoris; assembly: GCA_029574335.1. Lineage (NCBI taxonomy): Eukaryota > Metazoa > Chordata > Amphibia > Anura > Ranidae > Rana > Rana kukunoris. Next base: position 459,592,844 of record CM056050.1, read on the forward strand.
GTTTATTATGTGTTAAAAAATGTTGCTAAAGTCCTTAGCCTGCTCAGCGGGGAATCTGTTCGCCAATCCCCGCTGAGCAGGCCGATGGCTGATTTGTGTCCACTCCGCTCATGCAGAGCAAACACAGCTCGCTTTTCTCTATGGGTGGTTGGATGTAAACGAACCGCCTGTTTACCTCCAACTGTCATCCGATCCCCATACGTCTGTTTTTAGTGGACCGAATCGGATGTTGGTGGTTGCCCATAGAGGAGACTGGAGGGTCCGGTCAGGTTTGCTAGAAAAACTGACAGGCAGACCCAATCGGTCCACCAGTGTGAAAGGGCCCTTATTTTAGTCCTGGAAGCTCCTTTGTTTTCTGTCAATTTTATACCAATCTAATTTTAGCACTGAACTGAGGCAGGTGACAACAAATTCTGTAGATGGCCTTAGTGCATGAATTTGAGTGTGCACGAAGTTTAGTGTGCACAAATAGAGAATACAGCTAAACAGAACAACAAGATATTTGTCAAAGGTAAGGTAATGTTACAATTATTACAATTGAAAATTTAGATTATACAGCGCTACCCCCTCAGGAGCCGCTGATTGATTTTGGGATTGGCGTATTGTCCAGGATAGGCTTATCAGGTCTGTAAAGTAGAGAATCAGGAAACATTGAAGAACCGAGATGGAAAGAGGGGAGAAAGGTAGGATTTAGGGGTAAGAGCTAGGACAAGGAAAAAGGGGGAGGAGGAGAAAAAAAAAAGGGGGAGGGGAGAGGGGGAAGAGAGCATCATAAGGAGAATTTTTTTTTTTACAACAGAAAGCAATAGTCCTGTTCGAGTAGAGTTCGAACCGGAGTCCTGTATACATATTTGTCAATGAACATTATAAAATCTAGACAATGTATCATGAGATACCAGGCAGGCAATACTATAAGATACCCTTGTTTCAACCTGTAGGAAATCGTGGTCAAATTCAAGCCATTAATCGCTGATAATCATTGGAATATTTGAAAACAACCCATGGTTGCCAAGTGTCATTGAAGGCCAACGAGCTTTCTCTCTTCATAGCCACTAGTTCGTCCATTTTGTAAATATATTGTACTCTGTCTAGCCAGGGCCGTCTTTAATATGGTTTGGGCCCTGGGCAAACATTTTTTTTGGGCCCCCTCCAGCTTATTTTGGGCCTGGCTGGTTCACATGTATGTGTTTTGGCGGCCCTCATTTGTGCAGGCACAGCAGCCCATTGATTTGAATGGGCTGCCATGCCTTTGTTTCCTGCAGAAAAAAGGTTCATTCAGCATTTTAAAAATACAGTTGCCTTGAAATCCATTCTGCTTTTGCACCATGCTACTTACCTGCAGTTCTTGCACACACAAACGCACTGTGTTTTTAAAAGCGTGACCTAAACGTCTAAAAATGCAGCAAGTTTGACAGTGCGGGAACTGCAGATGAGTCACAGCAGACAGCAGAATGGACAGACAGTGCTGTATTTCATTGCTCGGTGGGCATAGGTGTGCCGTGTGCGCAGCCTATTACATGAGGCATGCGCTTTTCTTTGCAGGAAATGCAGGAATGGCGGCCCATTCAAATAAGCTGCCAAAACACATACATGTGAACCAGTCAGGCCCAAAATAAGCCCATCAAGCAGTTAAATACAGACAGTAATGCCATGTGCTCTGAGGCCTTACTCAGCCTGGACTGCAGGTCTGCTCTGTGATTTAAAGAGTTCCTCTATTATACACATGGCATGGCCTGGGGTCCCATGGTGCTAAAGCAGAATGGACAGATGGTGCTGTGACCCCATGCCATGCCATGTGTAAAATACAGGAACTTTTTAAAACACTGACCAGACCTGCAGCGAATCATCAAATATTATAAAGACTTTGGGCACACTCTACAGAAAACTTGTATTTACAATATAGTTTAGCAAACAGTGACATACCTTGAGGAGCAGGAAGAAGTCAGCCTCGGGAAGATGCTATAAAATCACATTCTAATTCACTTTTCACTTTTATATACAAGCTGCACCCAGTGGCAGGAAGGGAGAAGTGCACGTCTAAAGGGAAGCCAGGGGCGCTGTACATTTTAAAACGCTGGGAAGGGAAGCAGTACTGTCACTGGCTGCGTGCCAGTGCCTGATGATTTTCAGCCTGATTTGTGGGCAGCACAGGGGCTTAACGGGTGGCAGGGCCGCCATCAGGAATTATGGGGCCCCTTACACAGCTTCAGGCATGGGCCCCCTGGAGCAGAGAAGCGGGGGGGGCTGCCGCGAAGGGGGGCCCTTTAGAAAAAAAAGAAGAAATAAAGAAAAATATATATAAAAAAAGGGGTGTAGCCATCCGGGGCCCTGGGGACCTCTGGGCCCTTTAATAAAAAAATATTTAAAAAAAAAATATATAAAAAATATATTATTTTTTTTTTAAAAAAAGGGGGTTGCCATCTGGGGACCTCTGGGCCCTTTAATATTTTTTTTTAAGAAAAATTACAAAAAAAGGGGGGCCCTTTAATAAAAAATAAAATAAATATATATTAAAAATAAACATTTATAAAAAAAAAAAGGGGGGGGGTTGCCATCCAGGGCCCTGGGGACCTCTGGGTCCTTTAATTAAATATATATATATATATATATATATATATATATAAAAACTAAAATAAAAAAATAAACATTTATAAAAAAAAGGGTGTTTGCCACATGGGGCCCTGGGGACCTCTGAGCCCTTTAAAAAAAAAAATATATAAATAAATATATATATATATATATATATATATAAATAAAAATATAAAAAAAGGGGGGTTGCCATCCGGGGCCCTGGGGACCTCTGGGTCCTTTAATAATAATAACATTTATATTATATATATAAATATATATAAAATTATATATATTTATTAAAAGAAATATATAAAAAAAGTTTATTTTTTTATAAAACAAGTTTTTTTTTTTATAAAAAAAAGGGGGATTGTCATCCGGGGCCCTGGGGAACTACGGACCCCTGGGGACCTCCAGACCTCTAAAAAAAAAAATTGTCCCTTTAAAAAATAAAATAAAAATATATAAAATAAATATATATTTTTTATTTGAAAATAAATAAAAAAGGGGGGGTTGTCATCTGGGGCCCTGGGGGCCTCTGGAGGGATTGCTATCTGGGGCCCTGGGGGCCTCTGGGGGGGGTTGTCATCTGGGGCCCTGGGGACCTCCGGACCCCTAAAAAAATAAAAAATAAATGTTTTTTTTTTTTTTTTCAAAGGGGGTTGCTTTGGGCCCCCAACAGTGACAGGGCCCTGGACAGCGGCCCCTGTTTGCCCTATGGTAAAGACGGCCCTGTGTCTAGCCATTCTTTAACTGAAGGGCATTTAGTCGTCTTCCAGTATAAATGGATTAGTGTTTTCGCGGCTGTCAGTAAGTGCCTAGTGAGTGAGTTTTTGTAGTTTCTGATTGACATATCATTAACATGCAGTAGGCAGGCAGCTGCATCTAGATGGATACGTGTATCCGTAATAAATAATGTCCAATGCTTAATTTGGGACCAATAATCACGTAGCAGGGGACAAGACCACCATATATGCGAAAGGGATCCGATTTCTTTTTTGCAGCGCCAACAAGTATCAGAGGTGTCAGGCATCCACCTCTTAGTTTTTAAAGGGGTAATATACCATCGTGTAAGAATCTTATGTGATATTTCCTGAAATCTTGAACTGAGGGAGCATTTATGCGCAAATATGTTGGCTCTTTCCCATTGTTCGTCAGACAATGTCACATTAAGTTCATTTTCCCAATGGGCTTTGAGTCTATTCTGCGAATGAACCTGGGGTTGGCACAGCCAAGAGTAGGCCATCGCAGTCGTTTTAACGACCGGAATGCCTTCCAGGCATATTCGCTCAAGCTGTGTATGTGTCTTACAATATACCTTTTTATGTTTACTATTAATTAAGAAATCTTGCAACTGAAGATAAAATCAAAAACCGGGGAAAGCCTCCCCCAACTCTGATTTTAATGTGTTAAAAGTTTTTATTCTGTTACCCGAGAGTATTAAGTTACCTCTGTATGATGTCTAGGGGTGATTGCAGTGAGCAGAGCAATAAGAGAATGTCCAAACCTGCCGCTGAATTTTTCTGAATGCTTTATTTCCTGGTCCAACACGACCAACATCAACATGAGGTAGAGAGAAAAGGTTGATGAAAGGAGAGAACGTTGAGGTATCAAGCTTTGGATGGAAACTGCACTTCCAGAACAACCTCAAGTTGTATTCAGAGGAGCACCTTCATTGAGAAATACTCTGGCACCTGGAGTTTGTAACCCTCCATCGAACAAACCGATGTTCTTTCAAACTAAGAATGGTTACTATAAATGCAACAAATGTGCTGTGTGTAAAATTAATGCAATCTGTGAACGTAAAACTTTAAGTTTTACTTCTAACAGCACATCTCAAGTATTCAATATAAGATCCTTTATTACTTGTTCATCTACTCACATAGTGTACCTTTTGACCTGTCCATGTGGACTTCAATAAGTTGGACGCACAGTTAGATCTTTCCAAATAAGGGTCAACGAACATATTGGGAATAACAGGAGAGGCTACAAAAATCATTCTGTGTCATGACATTATAGAGAGGTACATGATAGAGATCCTAGCGGTACCTCCTTTGTGGCAATTGATATCCTGAAACCCTACTGGAGAGGTGGACCAAAGAGAAGAGCCATCTCTAAGCTTGAAATGGGGTGGATCTGTTGGATCAGGTGTCTCAAGCCTTTTGGCTTGAATGTAGAGATTGAGGTTAATGCCTTTTTGGACAATTCTTGAGAATCAATCTCCCCTCTTCCCCTCCTCCTCCCCCACATTTTTCTTTATTCTTTATTTTTTGTCCACATTTTCTTTTTTTGGGGCTCCAAATAAGTACTGAATACCATAGTAGCCTATTTCCAGACTGATGGTAATCCCCGAGTACTGGAATTGGTTAGACTTCAATATAGATTTTTTATTGTATAATTTTAAAATAAGGAGATTTTTTTTTAGATAAATTCTCTTTCTTTAGGAATGCCTCTTAGGTATAGACTGTCCTTTATTTGGATTGTGACTATGTATACATATTTGACTAATTTAATTTGGTTGCTCTAGTATACCCTATTCTAGATGGATATAGAATGCATTTGAGATCTATTATAGGGAGAGTGTCCTGGGATAGGTTTATACATATGTTGGAATACCATTCCAGTGTATATATGATAATATTCATGTGGATTTATTATTGTAACTTACTAATTTATATTTCATTTTTTTTAGTGTCATTCCTATAAGATTTGAACAGATAAGATAAACTGTTTATATGTGCTACTTTATGGTGCACCTATATTGTGATAGACAGTTCCAATATGTGTTGTAGGTTTCCAATGTGAGAGTGTGTGGAGAATGGAGAGTGGGTGGAGTTTTTTTCCGTTGATTAGGGAGGACAATATGGGTGAGGTGATTGACATCAGACACAGGTTTGATCTTTCGGGCTGGGTCAGCTCCCTCCCATCTTCACTCCAGCCCGCCCCCTCCCTGTTCTCCACGCGTTCCGGATTGGCTCAATAGACTATAATGGGGTTGCTCCCATTGGTTGGAACCACACGAGAGTGAGGCTTGGTTTGCTCCTCTGTGGTTATAAATGGTGACGGTTTAGTGCATCGCCCCTGCCCTTTGATAACGACATCTATGTCGAAACATGTCAGGGCGGAGCCACGCACTGGCGTTATCGCTTTGAACGTGGAATACCATTAAGTAATCTGTTTTTTTAAACTTTTTTTAACTGAGAATTATTATGGAGTGTACCTTGACATACACTTTTTAATAAAGGCCTATTTTGGCGGTACTTCACTATTTTGAGTCTTCATCTTTCCCTGGGTTATCCCATTGGGTATTGGAGCCTCAAAGCGGAGCTGAGTGCCCTGAACGGAGACTGATTCCTACACACACCTGGCGAGGATTAGCTGGAAGCAGCGGAGTCTGCAGTCCTTCATCACTAGATTGAGTGGACAGATATGCCTTATATGAGCTGATTTCTGGTAAGAGTTTAATACTTACTCCTTCCTCGGTGTGCTTTCAAGATTCTCCTTATTCTAACCAACCTTAGGTGATGGAATTTCCTCATCTTCACCTTCCAAACTTTCCATCCTTGGAGCTTTTGTTTGGATTTGGACAATTTATCTAAGATTCATCCATTGTGTGGGGACTAAGGCCGCGTACACATGACCCAGGAACTCGTCGGGCGAAACACATCGTTTTCCTCGTCGAGTTCCTTGGAACTCATTTTGGGGACTGTTTTTTTATGTTTTTGATTTTTTGCATTTTGCAATCTGCCTCTGGTGTGCTATAAATTTAATCAGGACTATATAATATATATTTCTCCTTTTCACCATTTGCACTTAGTTGATTATATATATATTTATTTATTCAATGTATTTATTTATTTACACACTTCATTATGTGGTATCATTAGCGCAACCCTTCTTTTTGTTTATTTGTTTTGTTTCAGATGTATATCACGTGTATGTAGGTGTTGCAGTTTGAGTTATCCATTTAAAATGTTTTCATTATTTTTCCCTACTTCATCAATTTAATTTAAATATTTCACTTTCCTTAACGCTATATTTACCTTTGTTTGCATATTTCTGTTTTGGATGGAAAGGAAGCAGTCCTGCTTTCCGTAGTAGAACAGTTCATCGCCACTCTAGCCAGAGTGGGTAAAGTGCCTCCGGACAGACTTCTGCCACAAGCCTGGCAGCCGGAATGTCACTTATGGTTGCTTATCACATCTCTTAAAAAAGGTATGGTAAATGTCATGCTGCTCCCTAGATTGTATCCTCATACAGTGTGCAAAGAAATGCCAGACCTCCATGCAGATATAATAATCACCAATGCATGAATGTATTTAGTAAAAATATGTATTTTTGAAAATTGTCTTTTCTATTGAGTAAAAATGTATACAGAATAGAAAAGGTAAAAATCCACAATACCTCACAATCGAGTTAAGGTTTGTTTTTTTACAAAGCTTCCCTGACAAGGATAAACATAGTGGGTTCCCATGTGGCTGATCCAACTCAACTCTCAAAGAATACAGCACAAAACATAACAATCACATTATAGCACAGGAGAAATAAAGAGTGTAGACATAGAGCATGCATAATTGTTGTTAGATAATCAGGTAGGCCTTTAAAGTGGATAAAGGTGGATACCAGAAAAAGAAAGAAGAAAAGGAAAGAACATGAAAAAGAGAAGAGACAGAAGAGGGTACCCGATGCACTTCAAGACCAAATGGAACCTGCAGACCCACTCCCCCCCCCCTCCCGTGGAGGAAAGGGGCAGGGTATGTATAGTAACGACTGGAAATAGCCGAGGTGGATATTCGAAGATGTGCCACAACTCCCAAACTCTAAAGCCTCGTACACACGTACAGGTTTCCCGGCGGACCTTTTCCACCGGGAAACCAGAGGGGAAAACAGAGAACCTGCTCGGAAACTTTTTCCCCCTACACACGACCGGGTTTCCCGACAGGAAAACTGCCATGAGAGCTTTGGTCGCGAATCCTGGCCGTGTGTATTCTACATCGCAGTGTTTTCCATAGGAAAACTGCCGGGTTAAAAACCGGCGGGAAAAAAGAGAGCTGGTTCTCTTATTTTCCCCGGCAGTTTTTCTGTCGGTGGAAAACTGCGATGGAGCATACACACGGTCCAAAGCTCTTATGGCAGTTTTTGGACGGGAAACCCTTACGTGTCTATGAGGCTTGATATGCCTTGTCCTAATGCCGTGTACACACGATCACTTTTTGTGATGAAAAAAAAAGGAATTTTATCTCACGAAACAAAACAACGTTTTTCAAACTTAATTTTAAAAAACGACGTTGCATACACACCATCGTTTTCCCAAAAAGCTCTAGCAAAGCGCGGTGACGTACACCACGTTCGACGGCACTCTGTTCCATTGAAGCTCCGTCTCATAATTTGCTTCTGAGCATGCGCGGGTTTAAAAACGTAGTTTTAAACGTCGTTTTGCCCACACACGATCACTTTTTATGACACAAAAAACGACATTTTGAAAAACGACACAAAAAATTCAAGCATGTTCGAATTTTTTTTTGACGTTTTTCAGAAGACATAAAACAACGTTTTGCCCACACACGATCATTTTAAATGACGTTTTTTAAAACGTCGTTTTTTTTCATCACAAAAAGTGATTATGTGTTTACGGCATAAGAGTCATTCAGGGCTGCTAGATATTCCATTCTCTGGACATCCTGGATCCTAGCATGGAGCTCCGTCAGAGAGGGAGTCTCACGCTGTTTCAATTTAAGGGCCACTAAACACTATGCTGTCGTGAGAAGGTGTGATAGCAGCCTTTTAGATGTTTTATAAAACTTAGAGAGGCAACCCCAAGATAAAAGTTTTAAAAGTGCATGGCATCCAGTAATCAAAGACTTGATGGATAAGAACGTGTACTGCTCAGCAATAAGCTTTGATAAGTGGGCACGACCAGTAAATATGTAAAAGTGTTCCCAGTCTATCCCTACATCTCCAGCACCTGTCACCCATAGTAGAATATATAAAGCAAAGCTTATCTGGTGTATAGGACCAGTGAAAAAGTATCTTATATCGGTTTTCTCTGTATAAGGTACAGATGGAGCTCTTAGCCTCTTGAGACCATATCTTCTGCCAAATGGCAAAGGGTAACTCCTCTCCCAAAACTTGTTTCAATTTTTTCATATGTAGCCAGGAGTTGCTACTATAGTTATTATTGTTGAATGGTTCATTGCTTTATTGTGTATGAGTTTGGCTCCCCCTAGTGAGTTCTGAACTCTGTAAGGATTTTCTTTCCTCCTTGATAGTGAACAGAGCAATGCATTGTGGGACATGTAGTCTGGATGAGGAAGTGACACTTTTGGCTGGGCCAGCTCTGGACTACTGGACACACAATGCAAAGTACGCAAAACACCCTGCTGGGAGGAGAGATAAAAGGACAGGCGCTGCCTTTTTTCAGCCTCTCTGGACGCCATTCTGAACCTGCCAGCAGAAGGTCTGTGTGACAGGGAGTGAGTGACTGGGGCCTTTACAGTGGAGAGCCGGATTGCCCTCCTCAGAGGGACCTCAGAGGACAGCACCACTATTCCAGCACCGTCTGCACTCCAAAGCATCTGGGACCACCTTCACTCCAATCCACTGGGAGTCGCAGCACGGCGTGGTAGCTCTGCATTTGCAACAAAACAATTAGGGAGAAAAAAACCCCCTACCCTTTTTGTTCTGTAGCGATAAACCACATACAAGGTTAAATCCTACTATTTATATGTTTTTGGGGTGTTATAATTGCTCATTCGTTGATTGCTTATGCCACCAGCTTATTGACTGTTTTACTCATTGCATAAACTCATTACTAGGGATGAGTCGAACACCCCCGCGTTCGGTTCACACCAGAGCCGTCGAACAGACCGACCGTTCGCGCGAACATTTAGAACCCCATTAAAGTCTATGGGACTCGAATGTTCGAATTCAAAAACGATAATTTTAAAGACCATTATTCAATTTATTGTTGGAAAACGTCTTTGAGAACCCGGGTCTTGCCCCAGGGAACATGTATCAATGGAAAAAAGTTTACTCCTGAAAAAATGACAGTTTTTAAAACTTTTTTTTCCATTGATACATGTTCCCTCGGGCAAGACCCGGGTTCTCAAAGACGTTTTCACAGGCGAACTATAGACACCCAGCAGGTACAATATTTAATGGAATTTTTCATTTTATTTTTTTAAGTTAAGCATCATTAAAATCACTGCTCCAGGTTTATTGATGCTTAAAAAAATTTAAAATTCCTTTAAATATTGTACCTGCTGGGTGTCTATAGTTTGCCTGTGAAAACGTCTTTGAGAACCCGGGTCTTGCCCGAGGGAACATGTATCAATGGAAAAAAAAAGTTTAAAAAAACGGTTGTTTTTTCAGGAGCAGAACTTCTGAAAAAATTACTGTTTTTAAAACTTTTTTTTCCATTGATAGATGTTCCCTTGGGCAAGACCCGGGTTCTCAAAGACGTTTTCACAGGCAAACTATAGACACCCAGCAGGTACAATATTTAAAGGAATTTTACATTTTTTTTTTTTTAAGTTAAGCATCATTAAAATCACTGCTCCAGGTTTATTGATGCTTAAATAATAAATAAAAAAATTCCTTTAAATATTGTACCTGCTGGGTGTCTATACCTGTGATAACGTCTTTAACCTCCCTGGCGGTATGATTCTGTCTGGAATTACGTACCAAAAGCGGTACAATTTTTTGCATGGAAATTTGGCGTTTTATACTGTTGGCCTGCAATTCTTGGGAATAACTCACTTAAACTTGTCCAAACCAGAGTCTGGTAGACATCCCGGGTATGATAAAGTTTGAAACACAAAATCATAAAATTATAATATAATAAATAACTATAAATAATTATAAAAAACAATAATGTAATTATAATAAAAATTATTCAATAATGTAATCAAATCAAAAACACTGAAATGTGCTCAGTTGCAGAATTGTCGCTGTCATTACTTTTATTTTTTATGACGAATTTCCCCACAAATCGCTATCGCTCAATTCTGCAGGTGATTATAATTTATTATCACTGTTTTCCAGCTGCTCTAAAATCACTTTTGACATAAAGAGACACTTTTGGTTGCTATGGACAATCTACAGTTTGCAGGCACAAAAAAAATGTTTTTATTATATAAAAGTACATGTAGGACACAGGGCAGACCACTAGGGACAAGGGGTGTATGTATTTTTTACATACAGTACTGTAATCTATAAGATTACAGTGTACTGTATGTAATGTGTTTGTTTACTTTTTTTAATTTGGCGCCGGTCTCCGCCCCCCGTGCGCCGTTACGTCGCAGGGAACGGAGAACGGCGGCACATGGAGGCACTGTGTGAGTCAAGCGAGGACGCCACTCGCTCACACAGCGGGAATGCATCCCTGGATCCAGGGACAAGGTAAGTACAGTACCCTGCCTGGATAAAAGGTAAGACAGCGCGTGCTGCAGGCTCTGCACATACACCCTGAGCGTGACTCGGGGTTACCGATTTTTACATTGAAAATCCACCCCGAGTCACGCTCGGGGATACCGCTAGGAGGGTTAAATAGCACAATCACCTGCCTGCCAGTAAATTAGGAAGAACTGATCTATCTAAGCTATACAGTGTATAAATATATGTACAACTCCTAGGGATGTGTATATATTCTCTACACACTGTAAATTAAGCTAAACTGACTAGTCTGCCTGCCTGCTCTATCTAGCTAAAAAGACAATCTCTCTGTCTCTCTGACTGCTTTCATTAACAAGCTGGAACACACTACACATAGCCGCCCAGCAGGCGGCCTTATATAGTGTGGGGCGTGTGCTAAAGCCCTGAGCCATAATTGGCCAAAGCCACCCAGGCTTTGGCCAATTATGGCTCTTCGTTTTTTGCGCGCTGTGATTGGCCAATCATGCGAGACATACAGCATGCTTGGCCAATCATCAGCGCGCAATGCCGTAGTGAATTATGGGCCGTTTTGTGTCACTTGAATTTGGCGCGAACGACCGCTTTTGTTCGAATTTCGTCGAACGTACGAACAGACAATGTTCGAGTCGAACATACGTTTGTATCGAACGCGAAGCTCATCCCTACTCAATACTATCTGCCAGTAAACCAAAACCAGTACCTGGCACTTTACACTATGCTTGGGGCAGTTCTCTACTAAAGTTGAGCGGACACCTGGATGTTCGGGTTCGACCAAACTCCAGAAAAAAGACCAGGTTTGGGACCCGAACTTGACCCTGAACTCGAACCCCATTGAAGTCAATGGGGATCCAAATTTTTGACTACTAAAACGTCTCTAAAAAAGTAATGTAAAGGGCTAGAGGACTGAAAATGGCAGCAAAATGTTGGTAATAGCATGGAAAGTACTCTGCAAACAAATGTGGATAGGGAAATAACTTAAAATAACATAAAATACATAAAAAATAAAATAAAATCTTGACCCAGGAGGACGAGGTCCTTATGGAGTAGGAGGTTGAGGTGGCGGTCGATGTGGCGGTGTAGGTGGAAGTAGCGGTGGAGGAGGACGGGGTAGCCAACACAGGTTTTTGTTTTTAATTTATTTATTTTTAAAATTAGGGTACACCCCAAAAGAGTGAAAAAGATCAGAAATACAAGAATGGCTGGGTAAGGCCGGTATACGTGTCTATTCTGCACAAGGTATGGACAAGTCCTGTGGGATCCATGCCTGGTTCATTTTAATGAACGTGAGCTTGTCTACATTGACTCTGGACAGGCGGCTGCGCTTGTCTGTGATAACGCCCCCTGCCATGCTAAATACAAGTTCAGATAATACACTGGCTGTAAGGCAGGCCAGCACCTCCAAGGCGTAAAGGGCAAGCTCAGGCCATGTGCCCAATTTAGAGACCCAGAAGTTTAAGGGGGCAGACCTGTCATTCAGTACGTGTAGGCGTGTGCACACATACTGCTCCACCATGTTGCTGAAATGCTGCCTCCTGCTAAAACCTTACATATCAGCTTGTGTTACTGTTTGTTGTGGCGTGCTAACAAAGCTTTTCCACATTTCGGCCGTGCTAACCCTGACTTCTGAGGTGCTGGCGATGCCCCTGGCTGCGTTGGTGACCTCCTCCTCTGCCTTCGCCTTGTGCTTCCACTGTGCCCCCACTGTCAGGTGGGAATTCCACCAGCAGCGCGTCTACGTTCTTGTAACAGGGATCCAGCAGCGTGACCACCCAGTAACCAGCACCTGTTAAGATGTGGGCAACTCGGCGGTCGTTGCAGAGACACTGCAGCATTTAATCGCTCATGTGTGCCAGGCTGCCCAGAGGCAATGAAAAACTGTCCTCTGTGGGAGGTGTATCGTCTGTATCCTCTGTATCCACCCAGCCACGCACCAGTGATGGCCATTAGCTGGTCTATGTGCCACCCTGCTGTGAACATGTGAATGACTGCCTGAAAGCCTTTGAAAAAATCACGATTCCTCCTCCTCCTCCTGTGCCACATTCTCTTCCATCATCGCCCAAAGCATTTTTTTCAAGGAGGCATAGAACTGGGATAGTAACGCTGAGAATGGCGTCAACAGCACTGGCCATGTTGGTGGAGTAGTCGAAACAGCACAACAAGGCACACAGGTCTCGCATGGAGCCCCAGTTATTAGTGGTGAAGTGGTTCTGTTCCGCAGAGCGACTCACGCATGCGTGCTGCAGCTGAAACTCCACTATCGCCTGCTGCTGCTCGCTCACTCTGGCCAGCATGTGCAAGGTGGAGTTGCACCTTGGGGGCACGTCACATATAAGGCGTTGAGCGGGAAGGCCGTAGTTACGCTGCAGCGCTGACAGGCGAGCAGCAGCAGGGTGTGGCATATCGGGGTAACTTTTAAGGAACCTCTGCACCACCAAATTCAGCACATGCACCAGGCAAGGGATGTGCGTCAAACAGGCTAGGCCCAGAGCTGCTACAAGATTTCGCCCATTGTCGCACACCACCGGGCCCGGCTTGAGGCTCACTGCCGCCAACCACTCATCGGTCGGTTGTTCCATGTCCCTCCACAACTCCTGTGCGGTGTGGGTTTTTTCCCCCAAACAGGAAAGTTTTAAAACTGCCTGCTGTCGTTTACCCATGGCTGTGCTGAAGTTGGTGGTGAATGTGTTATGCTGACCGGATGAGGAGGCGGTAGAGGATGAGGAAGCGGAGTAGGAGGAGTTAGCAACAGGAGGCAAACTAAAGCGCCCTGCAATCCTCGGTGGTGGAAGGACATGCTCCAAACTGCTATCCGCCTCAGGCCCAGTCGCCACTGCATTTACCCAGTGTGCCGTTAGGGAGATATAACGTCCCTGACCATGCTTACTGGTCCATGTATCCGTAGTTAGGTGGACCTTGCCACAGATGGCGTTGCGCAGTGCACATCTGATTTTGTCCCCCACTTGGTTGTGTAGGGAAGGGATGGCTCGCCTGGAAAAGTAGTGGCGGCTGGGCACGACGTACTGTGGGACAGCCAATGCCATCAGGCTTTTAAAACTCTGCATCTCCACCAGACAAAATGACAGCATTTCAAAGGCCAGGAATTTTGAAATGCTGTCATTCAAGGCCAGGGATCGCGGGTGGGTACTTCCTCTTCCGCTCAAGTGTTTGGGAGATAGAGAGCTGAACGCTTCCATGGGACATTGTGGAGATGTTTGGTGACCCAGGTGGTAGTGTTGCTTGCCGATCCTCTGATTACGGGGTGGCAGGTGCCACTCTCACTACAGAGGTGGATGAAGAGGCAGAGACTGAAGCAGAAGAGGAAGCAGGAGGAGCCAGAGACCATTCTTGGTTTTTGAAGTGTCTACTCCACTGCAGCTCGTGCTTTGCACTTAGATGCCTGGTCATGCAGGTTGTGCTCAGGTTGAGAACATTTATGCCTCGCTTCAGGCTCTGATTGCACAGAGTGCAAACCACTCGTGTCTTGTCATCAGCAAATTGTGTGAAGAACTGCCATGCTAGGGAACTCCTTGGACCTGGCTTTGGTGTGCTCGGTCCCTTGCTGCGTTGGGCAGTAGCAGGTGTACTGTCTAGGGGACAGATGCTCCGCTTTTGCACCCCGCTCCCTCTTCTGCTGTGCTGGTGGCTCTGTGCGACCACCGCCTCTTCCTCCAAACTACACAGGTCACCTGCATGACTTTGATTCCATGTGGGGTCGAGGACCTAATCGTCCACCACATCATCTTCCACCCAGTCTTCACCACTGCCCTTCTTGTCGGTCTGCACAATTGCGAAAGCAGCAGCAGTTGGCAACTGTGTTTCTTCATCATACGAGACGTGCTGTGATGGTCCCCCCATGCACTCATCTTGAAACATAAGTGGTTGGGCATCGGTGCACTCAATCTCTTCCACTTCTGGGGCAGGGCTAGGTGGATGGCCCTGGGAAACAATGCTAACAGAGTCATCAAAAAGCAAAAGAGACTGCTGCATGATTTGGGGCTCAGACTGCTTGGCTGATTTGCAAGGGGTTAAGGTGAAAGACTGATGGACATCGGCTGCAGGTGCCAACTCTGATCTTTCAGCACAAGACTGGTTGGGAGACAATGTGAAGGAACTGGAGGCACTGTCAGCAACCCAATCTACTATCGCCTGTTCTGCTCCTGGCCTCAACATTCGTAGAGCCGGATTAGGCCCCACCAAATACCTCTGCAGGCTCTGTCGCCTATTCGCACCTGAGAAAGGGGTTTCACTTGTGCGTGTAGCTGGCACAGATTGACCACGTCCTCTCCCTGCAACAGGAGCTCCACCAGCCGCAACACGACCGCGGCCATGTCCCTTGTTTGACGTTCTCCTCATATTTCTCAAATGTAGGATCTTGCCCTAAATGTTTTTTTTTTAATAGCACAATAGAAGAACAGTATCTAAAGGGTGTATCTCACACGTACAGATATGCAGAAAAAGGCACCAAAAAAAAATGATTTGCCCTAAATAAAACATTTTTGGAATAGTACAATAGAAAAACAGTATATAAAGTGTGTATCTCACACGTACAGATATGCAGCAAACGCACCAACAAAAAATTATTTGCCCTAAATGGCTGTTTTTTTAATAACACAATAGAAGAACAGTAGCTAAAGTGTTTATCTCACACGTACAGATATGGATGAAATACTGCAAGCACTGGAGGAAACACTGCAATCACTGGAGGAAACACTGCAAAATATATTTTTTGCATCAAACTGTTTTTTTTTTAACAGAACAATAGAAGAACACTAGCTAAAGTGTTTATCTCACATGTACAGATATAGAGGAAACACTGCAAGCACTGGAGGAAACACTGCAAACACTGGAGGAAACACTGCAAACACTGGAGGAAACAATGCAAAATATTTTTTTTTGCCTTAAATGGGTGGGTGTTTTTTGAATAGCACAATAGAAGAACACTAGCCAAAGTGTTTATCTCACACGTACAGATATGTAGGAAACACTGCAATTTTTGTTTTTTGAATAGCACAATAGAAGAAAAATATCATGCAGAGTATCTCACAGTAACATATGCAGTGCTGGTGTATTAGATTTCTAAAGCAGGACAGACTCCTATATATTTCTCTCCCTACAAGCACAATCAGGAATCTTTCCCTAAAGTATCTTGCAGAGTATCTCACAGTAACATATGCAGTGCTGGTGTTTCTGAAGCAGGACAGTCTGACTCCTATCTAAATCTCTCCCTGAGAACAGCAGCAGCAGCCTTTCCCTACCCTAACTAAAGCAGAGTGATGAGCTGTGCTGTGTGCCTCTAGCTTATATAGAGGCTGGGTCACATGCTGGGTCACATGCTACACTGGCCAATCACAGCCATGCCATTAGTAGGCATGGCTGTGATGGCTTCTAGGTCACACGAGTAAAACAAATGGTGATTGGCTGCCCTGCAGCGCGCCATTACCGAACACCGAACTTACAGCAAATTGTTAGGGTTCGGGTACAAAAAACTTTACAGTTCGGGTTCGCTAAACCCTATTCACTACCATTCTCATTAACAATCGGTTCCCTTACGACTGGACTAGGTTTACCACCTTGTGGACCTATAATCCTGCCACATGTATGAAACTAAGCTAATCCATGTCAAATGGACTATAGCACTGTCCCTGTTAATTCTGTTCAAGAGATCTGACATGTGTTTCCAATTAACTATCTAACCAACTACAAATGCTGAAATCGGTAGAGTAAATTATAATGCATAGCCAATATCTGGGGAATAGAGTATCGTTGAGCAACCAGTGCAAACCTGATCAGCCTAGGAGCAGGTGATGGTTAGGGGAAGGGGTCACCCACCTAATAGTGAGAGATGCCCAACCCTTCATGCAACATGTGCCAGGTGACCTGGACCCCCATCTTTCATGTGCCCAGGGTGTTCAGCTGGACTTCCAGAGCCCTAATCTGACTCATGCTGAAACTGCAGGGCCTTGAGTTTTTTTCAAGCCTTCAGGTGTTTGGAGGTTGCTGTGGACATGGATCAGGGGGTGGACTGTAAATGTCTCAGACCACCATCTGAACACATATCTGGCAGACAGCCTGCGGGGGTTCAGATTTGCTGATCCAATGAGGTAGAATGGACTACAGTATATACAAGATTTTAGTAATGAAAATGGTATCATTAGCAGTAATCCCCATGTGGAAGAAAAATATATTTTAAAAAAACATTCTTAATATATTTTTCCCAAATATATTGCCATATATTTGAAATGCTACAATTTTGGCCAGATTCAATATATTTCAAAAATATATTTCAATATATTTGTGAATATATTGGGAAATGCATTGTGAAATATGTTGCAAATATATTCATAAATATATGTTAAATGTACTGATAAATGCATTTAGCAATATATTTATGCAGCCATAAATATATTGCAACGTGCATTTTGGAATGCATTGTGAATATATTCAGAAATATATTGCTAAATGCATTCAGAAGTACATTTAACATATATTTCTGAATACATTCCAAAATGCACGTTGCAATATATTTATGGCTGCAAAAATATATTGCTAAATGCATTTAGCAGTACATTTAACATATATGTATGAATATATTTGCAACATATTTCACAATGCATTTACCAATATATGCACTAATATATTCACAAAAATATTGAAATATATTGAATCTGGCCAAAATTGTAGCATTTCAAATATATGGCAATATATTTGGGAAAAATATATTAAGAATGTTTTTTTAAATATAAATGTAAATGTACTGAATGCAAAATAAAAAAAAAAATACATTCCTATTACATTTTGAAATGCTGTGCATTTATATATTGTATTTTATATATTGTAGGCCTATAAAACCAGCAAATATTTGGAAATAAAAAAAAAAAACACAGTACAATACACACAACTTTATTATCATGTAAATATACAAAAACTACAACACAGAGAATAGAAAGTGGTGTTAACTGTGGAAAATTACATTAATGACATAAAAGTTTATTTGTGGTATTCTGATGAGGTTCCTGATGTTTCCCTTCAGGTGATATTTCAACGCCGGAATTTTTCTCGTAAAAGCGTCACTGATCACACCTTTTGAAGTCCCAGGAAACTTTGCCAAAGTGGCAGGTTTAAAAAGTAAATGGAAAATATTAGACTTATTAGATTTTCCCTGTGAATCAAAAGCCATATAAGACCCTTTTCACACTGTAGCGCTGCTAAAGCTCCGGCGGTTTTCGCAGTGTTTTTGTAACACTTTTTAGGCGTTTTTTTTTTTTTTTTTTAAAGGGAAAAAGTACAGTTTTTAATGCGCTTTTAAAGTGCTTTGGAAGTGCTGCCCATTAATTTCAATAGGCAGGTGCGTTTTAGGAGCGCTATTTATAGCGCTCCCAACCCGCCCCAGATGCTGCTTGCAGGACTCTTTCTAATGTTCCGCAAGCGCATCGCCCCAGTGTGAAAGTACCCATTGCACTGAAAGGGATGCAGTTTCATGAGCTTTTTAGAGGCCATTTATACCGCTAAAACGCCTGAATACTGGCTCAGTGTAAAAGGGGTCTAATAGATGCAGCTGAGTAGATAAAACTAACAAAATTAAGCGTGTAAAAAAAACATCAAAATATTGTAGACTTTTAAAAAATCTGTATAAAAATCAACATTTTGTCTACAACTTGTCTTATTAGTTCAGACTACTACCAGACTGAGCACGATATATCTTATTTTGACACAACATTCAAATCGGCTTACAGTCTACATGTCAAAGCTGATGTTTTCATAGGGTCTAACTGTACCCGCTTCTCTCCATCTGTCAGCCGCTTGGAGGTACCGCCTTAAAGGTTACTTTTTATTGAAGTGGTTGTAAAGGTACAAGAGTTTTTACCTTCATGTATTCTATGCATGAAGGTAAAAAAAACTTCTGTGTGCAGCAGCCCCCCTATACTTACATGAGTCCCCTCTCGATCCAGCGATGTCCACGAGAGCCTTGTCTCTCCAGGGACTTGCATTGCTGATTGGCTTTCTGTAGCGGTGGGAGCTATTGGCTCACGGTGCTGTCAATCACAGCCAGTGAGCTAATTAGGAGATGGGGTCAAGGCAAGGCT
Source organism: Rana kukunoris (assembly GCA_029574335.1). Classification (NCBI taxonomy): domain Eukaryota; kingdom Metazoa; phylum Chordata; class Amphibia; order Anura; family Ranidae; genus Rana; species Rana kukunoris. Next base: position 459,611,908 of record CM056050.1, read on the forward strand.
CAGTGTGCGATTGGACACACAGAGCTCTGGTTCAGGAGTACCAGCATGGGACCTGAGAAGAGAAGGATCTAGGGGTGCAACGGATCAAAAAACTCACGGTTCGGATCGTTCCTCGGATCAGCAGTCACGGATCGGATCATTTACGGATCGCCAAAAAATTTTTTTCTCCCCCGCTGTAATATCCACATCTCTTCCCCACTGCAGTGGCTTTCAATAGGGTTGGTGTCGCCCAGGGCAGAAAAAAAATGGTGTCACCCCCCTCACACCAACTATAGAACCCCCTCGGAGCCGCGGCAATCTGCAAATCACAGTGTGTGCTGATCCGAAGGGGGTGACCCGTTCGGATCAACTGTGATCTGTTGCACCCCTAGAAGGATCTGAGCTGCTCTGTACAAAAACCCTTACACAGAGCAGGTAAATAGGATTAGGACATGTTTGATAAAAAAGACAACGTTTTAATGTTTCGATACCAAAAGAAAACCTACCTGTTTAGGCCTTGAGTACGACACTTGACAAGGAGATGAGCTCAACTCTTCAGATGGGACAGAAGGTGATGCACACAATACACCCACACAGGATGAACTTCCACCATCATTCTTCAGTGCTATTAGCTGCGCTCTTGTTGTTTTCAAAATATCCATTACACCAGGCAACTCTATGGAAATGCATAAAGACTTTTTAAGTAGCATAATGGCATATTTTCTCACTATATCCATTCACTTCATTTGTTAGAAATTGATGACTTGGGGAAAAATGTACTTACATGATTAGAGTGTTTCCTCCAGTCTGCTGCTGACCCCCACACTAGATCAAAAATATTCCAGGAGGGTTTCTCCCAAGGTTAAAGTAAGGATGTTCCACAAAACAAAAATCTTACTTGTGCATATAGTACGTAGTTACCTCAGTGCACTCACTGATACTATAATGAATGTAGTACAGTAAACTTCCAGTTACCAAACGATCCCCATTGGTACTGTTATTTCTGGTTGCTTGAGATCTAATAGTAACTCTCAAGCATCCACCTCCCATGGCACCCTGACCCCCACTTAGCAGCTAAAGGGGGTAGGGATTGGGGGCAGGATTTTACCACCCCCAAATTCACATGTGAATGAGCCCTAAAAGTGCTATTGCCAAATGCAACTAAGAGCTCATTCACAAGTGCGATATGCAATGCTCCAATGCGCCTCTGAGAAATTCTGCAAGGTGGTGAGGAGGCAAAATGTTTACACCAAAAATTGCAGTGAAAGGCACACGATTGCAGTGCAGTAGTACGGCAATTATAGGTTTTAGTCAGTGTGGGGAGGCAACATTGGAGGACACTGTGCCCTGTGATCTTTGACTTCTCCCATGTTGTTCAGGTAGATCTCCACCTCTCTAAGATTGCCTACCTCTGCCTTAAAACACTGTAGAATGAAAGGGCAAATGATTGGTCAAACAGAAAATAAAGATAAAAAATAAAATAAAGGCAGCAGAAAATAAAGATAAAAAATAAAATAAAGGCAGCATTACTGGTGGAATAACACACAATAAATAGATAAAAAATGAAGACTGCGCCAATATAAAAAAAGACAATGAAAATTAAAATTGAAAAATTTCACCAATACCAATTCACATTGAAAGATTGGCATCCAGGGGCTGATATGCCAAAAACGGTGCACAATAATTAACCAAAACAAAAAAAATCAGTGCAAAAATCAGTGCAAGGAAAAATTTGTATATAAATTCACAAAATTAATGTCAAATTATATGTATAAACAATGAGAGTTTAATACGCCAAATCAGTGATCCCAAAATTGTATGCCAACAGCACACAATTGGCAAACCAAACCTCAAAAGTTCTTAATGATATCACCACAAAACTCAAACATTGATAACCAAATGAATAATTAAGGATGATGCAGATATGATGATCAGATACAGTGCCCGTTGAATGCAGTGATATAAAAAAAACAGAAGGTGCCCACCACCGTAATTAAGTTGTCCGCTTCCCAAAGGCAAGTTGTCTCAGTTGTTGGTTTTCTTCTTCCAAGTGCTTATTCCGGTTTTATATTCACAAGTTGTCAGTCTTGGTCAGGTGCTTTGACAGCGGCTGGCGGCCCATCTTTCAGAATCAAAAAAATTAAAAATTAGCTTTCCACCTCCACACCCCCCATCCACCCCCTCCACACACATACACACACCCCAGACACCGCTAACCTCCTTCTGCACAATTTATTTGATGGTAGCTGAATGTAAACAGCAGGTAGTGGGGGAACCATAGCCAGACTGCCATTGGCTGTTTCAAATTTTAAAATTAGGCTGACTATTGTGCTCCCTTCCCACTCCCTGTTGTCAATCAGCAGAGGAAGACCTGAAGAAGAATGTTCTCCTTTAAATCCCCTCCTTTGCTGATTGACAGCAGGCAGTGGGCGGGTGTAATAGCCCACTAGCTATTGGCTACTGCAATTTAAAATAGTCAATAGCAACCTGGCTACTGATTCCCCTGCTATCTGCTCTTTTTTCCTGCATTCTGACAGTGGCCAGTGGCTGTTAGAATACAAAAAAAGGCCTAGGTGTCAACTGACATCAGGCTACTTCTGGGGCAACTGGATGTAAACATAATATCAGTACCTCATATTGTTATCGGCCTGAAAGGTGGCCCATAATTGGTATCTGTATGGAAAAATCCATATCTAATGGCACCTAGTAGCAGGGCAGATAATAATATGCAAAAGGGGAGGGAGACATAAAACATTGGTAGCTCTGTGACCTGACATTATGGGGTATATGTACTAAAGGCAAATCCACTTTGCACTACAAGTGCACTTGGAAGTGCAGTCACTGTAGATCTGAAGGGGACAAAAAATAAATAAATTTTGCCTGTACATGATTGGATGATAATCAGCAGAGCTTCCCCTCATTTCAGATCTACCCCTCAGATCTACAGTGACTGCATTTCCAAGTGCACTTGTACTGCAAAATGGATTTTCCTTTAGTAAATCAACCCCTATGCTGCATGGCGAGTGGATATAGAATGGAAGCCGTATAATATTATATGCAGCAATGTGCACTGAAAGTATGTTACACAGTTACTGGATATAACACGGAAGCCATACATATTATATGCAGCAGGGTGACATGCATTATAAGAGGAGCTCTATAATATTACATTACTGTGCACATGCTGTATGGTAACTGGGAAGGTGAATGCACACAGAATGAGAACTATTCAGCAGGAAATAGACAAATACAACTTAACTCATACACCAAACTTTCACAATTCTAATATTATTTGATAGAAGGCTTACCTTTCATCCAGGAGAAAACATCCAGCAGAATACATTCAGAAGAATACAGAGAACTTCATCATGCCATGCTTTCCTTTTCAGAGGCCTTACCAGGAAAGTTCACCCTCTGGTTCCCACAGCTCACTTCCTGTAACAGACCTCCTGTATTGTTTCCTGTATTATGATTGCAGTCTCATTTAAAGAGTTTTCCCCAGGGCTGAATTTACATATTATAAGATCGAAGGCACAGAAATTAGACCCACATCCCAATAAAAAGAATGAGATAAAAGAAATGAGAAAAATATTTACACATGTAAGTGATGGGAGATGCATTGTATATATATATTTTGTATCTTCATTCTGGTATATGTGTGTGTGTGTAGATAGATATATATCAGATATACTCTATGTGTAAGCGTGTATATTTGTATATATACTAAGGTGACCAGATTTTTTAAATAAAATCCAGGGATACAATTTTTTTTTTACTAGTAATGACGGCAATCAGCGACTCTTTGCCCATCACTGCAGCCGCCCACCACACAGCCTGCCAAGTCTTACTCTCCGGGTCCTACTGCTTGGTGGGGTGTGTAGGAAGATCACTCTGCCAGGGAAGGCAAGGAGATAAGCAGGCAGGCAGCTGGCCGGGACTTGAGCCCAGGCGGAGCTGAATGGGAATGCACCCGAAACTGAAGAAATATTCCCTTTGCTCCAACCAACACATGATCATCAGAAAGGGGCACAGGTAATGGAAAAAATATTATTTTTTTATTTCTGCACTGACTGACTTTGAAATTGCCCCAGCCCCTGTTCAAATCCAATCCGGGGACAAAACCAGGGACAGACTTGGTCTAGGGACAGTGTCCTTAATCCAGGGACTGTCCCCTCAAACCGGGGATGTCTGGTCACCATATATATATATATATATACATATATACATACACACACACACACACACAGTATATCTGATATATATATATATATATATACACACACATACACATACATACACACACACACACACACAAGAATGCAGCTCTCATCACTTACATATTTATCTTCCAGCCCAGCCTAGCATTGGCACATGACAACAATGCAGCTTGGGCAAGGATATGACATTTAAAGCAGAGTTCCACCCAAAAGTGGAAGCTCCACTTATTTGCCTCCCCCCCCCTACTTTGCCACATTTGCCACTTTTCGGGGGAGGGGAGCAGGTTCCTCTTTTTGACAGGTACCTGTCCCCACTTCCGAGAGATCTCGCTGCGGCGGATGCGTTCCCGATGCTTTTCTGCATGTGTGTTTTTGATGCATTCAAGAGCATGTTTGGTGTGTTTTTAAAGCATTCCAGTGCATTTTCCCCTCTTTTTCTTAACCTTAGATAAAGACATGTTTGTTCCAGTGTGTTCAGGTGCATTCTAGTGTGTTTTTGATGTGCTTTAGGCTGCATTCACATCTAGGCGGCAAGTAACGCCGCGTACGCGGCATTACTTGCCGCGATTCGATTCATTTTTTATTTTTTTTTACAAATTATCTCCATTGAGGTCTATGGCCGAACACCAATGTCGCCTGAAAAAAAGGGTCCGGGACTTTTTTTCAGGCGACAGGCATTCGGCATTTCAGAGATGTGAACCATCTCTATAGACATCAATGGGAATTTTCCCCTCCAGCGGCACGAGCGTCGGGCGACAGGCGTTTTGTCGCCTAGATGTGAATGCAGCCTTACAGTGTTCCATTACAGTCCAGTGCAGGAAAAATGCAGCATGTTCTACTTTTTTTCTGGAACTGCAAGCACTGGTGTGAATTATGCCATTGAAAACCATATAACTTACTTTCCATGCAGACAAAAAAAAAAAAAAAGACACACTGGACTGCATGTGGTGTGAATTGGCCCCTATAGGCAATGGAGGCAGCAGCACCCGAGAGCCAATGGAAACATTGGCTGGGATACCAACATCGCCGGATTCCAGGACAGGTAAGTGTCCTAATATTAAGTCAGCAGCTGCAGTATGTGTACAGTATGGGGGGTTATTTACTAAAGGCAAATCCACTTTGCATTACAAGCGCAAACTACAAGTGCAAAGTGCATTTGAAATTGCACTAAAAGTGCACTTGTAAGTGCAGGCGCTGTAAATCTGAGTGGTAGAACTGAAATGAGGGGAAGCTCTGCTGATTTTATCATCCAATCATGTGCAAGCTAAAATGCTGTTTTTTTTATTTTCCATGCCCCCCTCAGATCTGCAGCGACTGCACTTCCAAGTGCACTTTCCTTGCAATTTCAAGTGCACTTTGCATTTGTAGTTTGCACTTGTAGTGCAAAGTGGATTTGCCTTCAGTAAATAACCCCCTTTGTGTAGCTGCTGAGTTTTAATTTTGTGCTGGAGAGAACTTTAATATCCCAATTCCTTTTAATTGGCTGCTGGAATTACCCTTCGGCAGGTACTAAGTCCAAACAATGGACTGGACTTAGTATAAAAAGAATATACAGTATATATACTATATTTATTATATTGCCAAAAGTTTTGGGACACCTGCCTTTACACGCACATGAGTTTTAATAGCATGCCAGTCTATAACAGCTTCATATCCTCTGAGAAGGCTGTCCTATGGGAATGTTTGACCATTCTTCCAGAAGCACATTTGTGAGTTCAGGCACTGATGTTGGATGAGAAGACCTGGCTCACAGTCAGGACTCTGTGCAGGCCAGTCAAGTTTTTCCAACCCAACCCACTCATCCATGTCTTTATGGACCTTGCTTTGTGCACTGTTCCACATCATTATGGTGTGGGGGGGGGGGGTTATGGATTATGGTGTGGGGGGGGGGGATTATGGTGTGGGGTTGTTTTTCAGGGGTTGGGTTTGGCTCCTTAGTTCCAGTGAAAGGAATTCTTAAGGCCTCAGCATACCAAGACATTTTGGGAAAATGTCATGCCCCCAACTTTGTGCGAACAGTTTGGGGACGGCCCCTTCCTGTTCCAACATGACTGATCACCAGTGCACAAAGCAAGGACCATAAAGACACTGATGAGTGAGTTTGGTAATAATAGTGCAACTACTGATTCATGGATTAAACAGAACATTGAATATTTATATCCAGAGTTTCTCTCGGTACTCTGTAAGCAGACAAGACCCTTGGACTGTGGAGGTGGATGTCTGTGAAGGTTCTCATTCATTCAGGTTAATCAATCAATCAATATAACTGGACTCGCTGTATTTTAAGACGTTTTGCTGGTCCGCCGACAAGCGTTCTCAATTCAGAATGACTTATACAAAAATTCTTTGGGAATGGAAAGTGGATGCGAGAGGTTTATCTGCTTTGTATTAAATGGATTATGTGCTTAAAATCTTATAAAAAAAAATTATATTTTATTTGAATCTTTTGTTTTTTATTTTTTTTATTTTAAAAGAGTAAAATACAAAAAAAAAATGGTAGTGGGTCTCTTATAAATGTATTCAGAATGTTATCTATGACATAGTTACAAAAATATCAGACAAAATATATGTTGAAATGTCTTTATTAGACATTAAATATTTTCAGAAAAACATATTTTAAAAATATATTTTCTAATATATATCTTTGTAAAATACATTTAAATTATATTTTTGGAATGCATTTACAAGTATATTTAAAGATATATGTTGAAAAAAATCTGAAGAATATATTTAAAATATATATTTTCCAATATATGTCTTTGGAAAATGCATTTAAATTATATTTTGGAATGCCTTTACAAGTATATTTAAAAATATATGTTTAAATGCATTTTTTTAGATACTCAAAAATATCTGTCAAATATATTGAAAAAAAATATATTTTAAAATATATGCCTTTGGAAAATATATTTGAATTTACATTTTTGGAATAGATGTAAAAATATATTCGCGTAGGCCAATATATTGTAAATATATTTAAAATATATAATTTTTTAAATAAATATATTGGAAATATATTTTTCTTCCATATGGGTCAGCATGGATTCATGAAGAATCGTTCTTGTCAAACCAATCTATTAACATTCTATAAGGAGGTGAGCTGCCATCTAGATAAAGGAAGACCCATAGAGGTGGTGTTTTTCTAGATTTTGCAAAAGCATTTGACACAGTTCCCCATAAATGTTTACAGTACAAAGTAAGATCTGTTGGCATGGATCATAGGGTGAGTACATGGATTAAAAACTGGCAACAAGGGCGAGTTCAGAGGGTAGTGATATGTGGGGAGTACTCGAAATGGTCAGGGGTGGAAAGTGGGGTCCTCCAGGGTTCTGTGCTGGGACCAACAATCCTATTTAATTTGTTTATAAACGACCTGGGGGATGGGGGAAACCGTTAAATCTCTGCATTTCCGGACAACACTAAGCTAAGCAGGGCAATGACTTCTCCGTAAGATGTGGAAACCTTGCAAGATGATCTGAACAAATAATTTGGGAGAGTAACTACATGTCAAATGAGGTTTAATGTGGGAACATTTTAAACAATGCATTTGAGTGGCAAAAATATGAATGCAATCTACTCAATCTACTCACTGCTTCGAGAACCTCTGGAGAAATCAAGGATGGAAAAGGATCTGGAGTCCTAGTAGATGATAGGCTCAGCAATGGCATGCAATGTCAAGTCAACAAAGCAAACAGAATATTAGCATGCATTAAAGGACCCGGACAGTTGTGATTCGGCACTGCGTCGCTTTAACAAACAATTGCGTGGTCGTGCGACGTGGTTCCCAAACAAAATAGGCGTCCTTTTTTTCCCCACAAATAGAGCTTTCTTTTGGTGGTATTTGATCACCTCTTCGGTTTTTATTTTTTGCACTATAAACAAAATTAGAGCGACAGTTTTGAAAAAAATGCAATATTTTTTTACTTTTTGCTATAATATCCCCCAAAAATATATATAAAAAAAAATAAATTTCCTCAGTTTAGGCCGATACATATTCTACCTATTTTTGGTTAAAAAAAAAAAAAAATCGCAATAAGCGTTTATCGTTTGGTTTGCGCAAACTTTATAGCGTTTACAAAAAAGGAGATATTTTTTTGCATTTTTATTAATTATTTTCTTTTACTATTAATGGCGATGATCAGCAATTTTTTTTCATGACTGCGACATTATGGCGGACACATTTTTGGGACCATTGTCAATTTCACAGCAAAAAATGCATTTAAAATGCATTGTTTACTGTGAAAATTACAATTACACTTTGGGAGTTAACCACAAGGGGGCGCTGAAGGGGTTATGTATGACCTCATCTGTGTTTCTAACTGTAGGGGGGAGTGTGGCTGTAGGTGTGACATCATCGATTGTATTTCCCTATAAAAGGTATCACACAATCGATGACGCACACAGTACTCCCTGTTCTTCAGCTCCAGGGACCGATCGCGGGACTCCAGCGGCGATCGGGTCCGTGGGTCCCGTGGTCACGGAGCTTCGGGCTGGGCACTTAAAGAGGACGTACCTGTACGTGCATGTGTCCAGCCATGCCATTCTGCCGACATGCAGGAGGCGGTCCTTAAGTGGTTAAAAAGGGGATTAACTCCAGAGATAAAGCAAATTTCTCCCACTCTACAAGACTCTGGTCTGGCCTAACCTGGAGTATGCTGTCCAGTTCTGGGCACCAGTCCTCAGGAAGGATGTTCCCGGAAATGGAGCGACAAAGCTAATAAAGGAGGGTATTAGTTATGAAGAAAGATTATGAGCACTAAACTTATTCTCTCTGGAGAAGAGACACTTGAGAGGGTATTTGATTTTAATTTACAAGTACTGTACTGGTGACCCTATAATTCGGGATACAACGTTTCCATGGAAGGGAGTTTAATAAGACACGTGGCCACTCATTAGGATTAGAAGAAAAGAGGTTTACCTTAGACTGCGTAGAGGGTTCTTTACACGATCATTTTCTGTGAAGTAAAAAACAACGTTTTTGAAACGTCACTTTTCAAAGACGATGTTGCAGACACACCATTGTTTTTTTCACAAAAAGCGAGGTTACGTTTACCACTCTTCTCCATTAAAGCTCGCTTCATAACTAGCTTCTGGGCATGCGCGGGTTGAAAAACGTCGTTTTAAACAACGTTTTTGCTACACACGGTGACTTTTTGTGAAACAAAAAAACGACGTTTTGAAAAAACGACACAAAAAATTCAAGCATGTTAGAATTTTTTTTTGGTCGTTTTTTTTTAAGACAAAAAACGACGTTTTGCCCACACACGATCAATTTAAATGACGTTTTAAAAAATAGTTTTTTTTTTCATCGCAAAAAACTACCGTGTGTACGTGGCATAAGAGAGGCAAGGATGTGAAATTCACTTCCACAGGCAGTGGTTTCAGTGGGGAGCATCAATAGTTTCAAAAAACTATTAGAAAAGCACCTGAACGACCACAACATACAGGGATATGTAAAGCCTCATACACGGTTCGACTTCAAAGAAACTTTTCCGTGGATTTTTGTTTGAAGGGTGTTGGCCGTGAACACACGGCAGGACTTTTTCAGCAAACTTTCCCAAAATCACATGGTTTTTCAGCTCTTTACCGCCAACCTTTGGTCATCTTCTGCTATTGTTGGTTGATTTTAACATTGGTTCTGATGGACTTCTGTACACACAATAGGACTTTGCACCGTAGGACCTTTGTTGCCGAAAAGTTTGTCCGTTTGCAGAGCGAACCTTTGTCCGATGAAAACCAAAAAAGCTTGTTCGATGTAGCGTACACACGATCGGATTTTTTTTGAAAACCTGCTCATTTTGAAGTTTGTTGTCAAAAAGTCAGACCATCTGTATGGGGCTTAATACTAACATATAATTCGAGATTTTCCTAGCATGTGACGGAAAATATTGATTATATGAAGACAGGAGGCGAGTATCTTATGCATTATCTTTCTTTTAATAATGCCCATAGCAGAACAATTCTTAAAATAGTTTAAAACCAAAAACGATAGAAAAAACAGGGAGAAAACTACGTTTCCCAGCAGTCTTAGCTTGTGGCCACTCCCGTTTGCCTCTATATAAGGACTGCTGACCCTGAAGACTTCCTCTTTCTTTAGCGAAATCCAACGATAAACGAAACTTGGCCTCCGAGGTATCTCCACATCCGAATCTTCGGTCCCTCCGCTTGTTCTTCCATCCGGGAAAACATCTTGACTGGCGCAGATAAGGTCCAACGAGGACCAACAACCATGAATCGTAGCCAACAGGGCGTCCGAACTGTTTAAAACAATCCCGAAATGCAGATCGTCAATATCCAACGGAAGCGGGTGTTATCAGTATCCTGAAACAAGACATATGTATGTAATAGGGATGGGTAGGGAGGGAAGATACTCACCTCCTGTCTTCATATAATCAATATTTTCCGTCACATGCTAGGAAAATCTCGAATTATACTTCAGACAGGAGGCTCATATCTTATGCAAATTCAAAGCTTAGCATCAACAATACAGATCACATTCAAAGAGAGATACACAATATATATATACATATACACAACCATGAACGTAATTACAAAACTGTCATGGCCACATGTTCCTCTGGTCTGAAGTAGAAAGAGCGAAAGACGGTCTCGGAGGACCAATCGGCCGCAAGAAGTAGGTCCGACAAGGAACCCCCCGTTTTGATCACCTTGGAAGCCATGGCTCCTCTGGCTGAATGAGCTCCAAACTGGGATATGTCTATGCCCGCCATGGCCATAGTCGATCTAACCCATCTAGCTAAGGTAGCGGAAGTCACTGGGCGATGGGGTGTGACGTAAGAGAGCAATAGTTGGGACGATTCCGGAGAACGCAATTCCGTTGTGCGGGACTCGTAGGTTTGCAGACATCGAACCACAAAGTCGTGGGTGTTCAGCGAAGAAAGGATAAAATATTGACGTCAGGTCCGTCTTGGTCCTGCGGACCACCGAGAATCGAACGCCTTGCGGGGAAAATTGACGTCTGGAGACCTCTAAAGCCTTTACGTCTGAGACACGTTTAATTGAGACCAAGCATAAGAGAACGGTAAGTTTAAATGATAGAAGTTTGAGAGATAACGATTCGTTATCGTCCCAGTTAGAAAACATGGTAAGGATTTTGGAGACGTCCCAGGTTGTTTGATACTTAGGACGAGGAGGGCGTTTGAATTTTATCCCTCGCATAAGTTTGCAGATTACTGGATGTTTGCCCACCGGCAGCGAGTCCACCAAACCATGGTGGGCTGAGATGGCGGATCTATATACATTGATAGATCGATATGCCTTACCGGAATCGAAAGCATCCGCAAGGAAGTTAGTGACAAGCGTTATAGGTGCTTGAAAAGGATCAGCCTGCCGTTGAAGACACCAACGCACCCAGATTCCCCAGGCCGATCTATATGCCGATCGAGTCCCGGGGGCCCAGGCCATGGCGAGGAGGTTTCTAGCTGATTGTGAAAGGTCCTCACCAACACCGATGACCCCGATATCAGGCAGGCCAGAAGGGTCAGAGAGCCGTCCAATACCAAAGGATGTACCGTCTTGGACTGGTGTCGAAGAATGTGCGGAACCGAGGGAAGAACCCGGGGATGGTCTATGACCATCTCCAGGAGAAGGGGAAACCATGGTTGCGTCGGCCACCAGGGTGCGATCAATACTACTGTCGCTTTCTGGGAAGCAATCTGCAACAAGGTTTTGGGGATCATTGCGAAGGGTGGAAACGCATAGTGTGTCTCTCCGTTCCACCATTGGCGGAATGCGTCCACCGCTCTGGCCCCGGGGTCTGGTCTCCAGCTGAAATAGCGGGGTAATTGATGGTTGAGGCGGGAAGCGAACAAGTCCACCCCTAGGGGACCCCATAGCCGGTTGATTTGGGTAAACATGGACCGGTCCAAACTCCATTCGCTGGAGTCCGATAGATATCGGGAATTCCAGTCTGCAACGATATTGGAAACACCCGGTATGTACTCCGCTATCGGAACAATATTGCGGTCCAAGCAAAACTGCCAGATGTCTTTGGCGAGATTCGCCAAAATCTTGGATCTGGTGCCGCCCAGGCGATTGATGTATTGCACCGCCGCGATATTGTCCATGCGTATTAACACGCAGCAGTCGGAGTATTCCGAGAGGAAACTCTGGATTGCGAACGAGGCCGCTAGGAGTTCCAAGGCGTTGATGTGCCACAGGGACTCCTGTTCGGACCAAAACCCCCCTGTCGACGTCTCGCCCAAGCGAGCTCCCCAACCTTTCCGACTCGCGTCGGATTCTAGAATAACGTCTGGCTGTGGGTTGAAAATCGACTTGCCATTCCATTCGATGGCATGTCTCAGCCACCATTGTAGTTCCAATTCGGCTTCCGTGGACAGTGGAATGACGTCTGCGTATCGAAGACCTTGCCGAAGATGCAGTATCTTCAGACGCTGGAGTGCCCTGTAGTGGAGGGGGGCCGGGAAAATGGCCTGAATAGAGGCCGCCAAAAGACCCACTATCCTGGCCAGAATCCGAAGTGATACGCTTTGTTTGCGTAGCACTGCTCTGATCTCCGTCCGGATCAGCGTAAGTTTCGCCTTGGGAAGACGGAGGATCGCCCGATTGGTGTCCACCAAGAAGCCCAGGAATTCTAACTCTTGAGTCGGGACCAACATAGATTTCTCTTGATTGATGAGAAAACCTAACCCTTCTAACAGATTCACCGTCCAGGACATATGAGCCCGGATTAGTGACCTGGAGTGCGCCATGATGAGGATGTCGTCCAGATAGATTATGAGACGTACACCTCTGCTCCGTAAGGTCGCTACGACCGGTTTCAACAGCTTGGTGAAACACCATGGGGCTGAAGACAGTCCGAACGGTAGGCATGTGAACTGCCACGCGCGTCCCCCCCACAGGAAGCGCAGTAGATGTTGTGAGCCCGGGTTCATGGGTACCGTGAGGTAGGCGTCTTTGAGATCTACCTTCACTAACCAATCTCCTGGTTGAAGAAGATCCCGGAGGCAATGAATCCCTTCCATTTTGAAGTGGCGATACACCACATGTTGATTTAACTCCCGTAAGTTTATCACGGGACGGGAGCCGCCCCCTTTCTTCTTTACCAGGAAAAGGTTGCTGGTGAAACCTGGGGAGTTTGGATCGACTTCCATGACGGCCTTTTTGGATATGAGGTCCCGTAATTCGTTGTCTATCAACATTGCGCTTTGCGTGTTGAAATAAATGGGGGGCGGAATGACGCCCAGTAGGGGGGGGGATAGGAGTTCTATGTGAAACCCGCGGATGGTATGTAGTACCCACGGGTCTGCCGTAATCGCAGACCAGGCGTGGGTAAAATATCTCAGTCGTCCCCCCACAGGCTTGTGACAATAAGTTATAACATTTGGACTCACCGGTAAACGGGCGTGATCGAGGGTCTCCTCTGCTCCCTCGTCCTCTCCATGGCCTCCCTCGGGGTGGGAAGAAGGGCGCCGGTTGAGACACTGCGGCGTATGAGGTATGGGTCGGAGCATAAGGAGGTGCCGTTGTTCTGTTGAATGGCCTGAATGATTGGCTACGGCCGGCAGAGCGGCCCCTACCTCTGCCGGCCCGGGCAAAAATCTTGGTATTGCCCGTTCGTTTGAGGGAAGACTGGGCCTTGTCCAGGCTATTGAATAGCCCTACAAATTTGTTAATATCCTTGACTAAGGAGTCGCCGAACAGTAATCCTTCGGCACCCGGGCCCGGTTCAGTTTCGGCTAAATGAGCCAATTGTGGATCAAGGCGCATCAGGATGGAACGTCTACGTTCCGTGGAGCAGGCTGAGTTTGCGTTTCCAAGAAGGCATATGGCCCGTTGAGCCCAACCACGGAGTTGGGTTACGTCAACTACCGCGTCTGAAACCACCGCCTGTTCGGAGAGGTTCAGAATTTTTGTTAGTGGGCCTAGGAGGTCCAGAAGGCGGTCTTGAATGTTCCTAAAGGAACGGTCGACCCCCTTTTTGGAAAATTTTCCGGATTTAGTCAAATATTTGGCTAGGATCGGATCAATCTCCGGGGTATGAACCACTTTTTTAGGAATGTGGGGGCGTGGACATTCTGCTCGCAATTTATTGCGGTTTGCTTTGTCTAAGGGCCTACGTGCCCAAAATTCAACATATTGGGCCACATGAGGTAGTGGGGCCCAATCACCCGAGCGGGGATGGGAAATGGCATCCGGGTGAAAAAGCGGTTCGCCAAGGGCGTCCGTTAAAGTAATGCCCTGATCATCAGGGTTGGCGTCGAGGGGGAGCGCCAATGACCCAGCATCCGCTCTGTCGTCCTCATCGGACCCAGAATCCTCATATTGAGATGAATCGGTCGATGAAGCATCGTCCGAATCGAGGACGAACGAATTTGGTTTCGTTCGTCTCGAAGGTGTGTGCCTCTTAGTTGACTCCCTGAGGCCCAGGGGTTGAAAAGGGTCCAAGGGATGCGTGGGGTGGCATTCCGGGGAAGGTAATGCCTTAGACATATTGTTTACTTCCCCTGCCGGGGAGTCAGTAAGCAGTGCCACATGTTTCCTCTTCTGGGAGGATTTACCCCTCTTCACCTGAGGCTCATCACATATGGCCAGCGGTGAGGGAGTGTTAAGGATAGGAGCTAGTGGTCCTGAGGGGAGAGAAACTGCAGCCATGGCAGCTTGGACGGACCGAGTGACTAACTCCTGGATCTGAGCAGCGTTCAGAAATCCAGCTGCTCCTTGTGGCATGCCATCTCCCATTGTGGGAGAATCATTTCCTTCAGCCATGTTTATGGTATTATTGTAGGTAGTTACAGTATTTTTTGGGGGTTAATGCACCGCTCACCCTCTCCCTCACACGTCCGCAGCGGTACTGGTGTTGCGGTGAGGGAGGGGAGAAAAACGCTCGTTCCCTACGAAAATCCCGCGAGATTACGGCCATGAAACTTCCCATTGGCCGGCGTAATCTCGCGAGATCGCGGAAACGAGATCTCGGCAACAAGAGGGGATTGTGAGGTAGTCTGAGCCCCCCCCGCAGCGCGCGAAAAGGGCGTAATGGGTAAATGGCGGCCGGCAGAAAGAAAGAGGAAGTCTTCAGGGTCAGCAGTCCTTATATAGAGGCAAAGGGGAGTGGCCACAAGCTAAGACTGCTGGGAAACGTAGTTTTCTCCCTGTTTTTTCTATCGTTTTTGGTTTTAAACTATTTTAAGAATTGTTCTGCTATGGGCATTATTAAAAGAAAGATAATGCATAAGATATGAGCCTCCTGTCTGAAGTATAATCACACACATACAGTAGGTCGGACCTTTTTCAACCTCACGTACTATGTAACCTATGTTCTCACTGCAGAGAAAGCGAGGGATAGCAACCTAGGTGAGTATAAATGCTTGTTTTTTTTACAATTCCCAACACCTTTAAAACATTTTCTGTCGTACCTAATTTATTGTCACCTTGGAGTTGAAAAGTAAATTTATGTTGGCTATCTTGTCATATCTATTTTCAAGGTATTGTCATTTACTTTCCTGCTCAATTTTGAGTAAATAATTTAGCACCATACTTTTGTGGGCACAGCAAAACAGTTATAAAGGGAATCTCTGTCAGAGATAAATAGATCAGTTCTGTGTTTGTCAAAATGGTGACAATATACCGGTACTATAGCTTGCCAAGGAATGTAACACTTGGAAAAAATCTTTTGGTCAGATAAATTCCATTTCCTGATGTTTATCACTGTTGGAAATACCAGGATATGGTGATAACCACATGCATTTTTACATGTGAACTGTACATTCTAGCATATTCAGTGTGCTTGCATAGGGTTTTTCTCATTACAGATATTAATAACCTTACAAAAAGACTCAATGGGGCAGATTCACAGAGAAATGGATTATCGTAGCGTATCAGAAATACACTACGCCGCCGTTTTTTACCTTGCTCTACGTGGAATTCAGGTAGATTTTCTACGGTAAACGACGGCGGCGTAGTGTATTTCTCCCGTCGCAATCCATCTGCGCGAGTAGGGGGCGTGAAACATTTAAATTAGGCGAGTTCCCGCGGCGATCGATCTGCGCATGCTCCGTTCGCAAATTTCCCGCCGTGCATTGCGCGAAATCACGTCGTGACGTCATTCGTTGTTTATGTAGCGTACTTTACGGGCGATCCACGTCCCGACGAGTTACGTAAACAAAATAAAATTTTAAATAAATTCGAAGCGGGAACGACGGCCATACTTAACATGGGCTACGTAAAGTTAGAGCAGCAAAAAGCTGCTCTAACATTACGTATAAAAAAAATAGACGAACAGTGCGCATGTGCGGGACTTCCGGGAAGACGCACTGACCGGGAGCTCCTAGCCACCCCAGCACAACGCGGCTCTTAGTACACGATCGGGTGGGAGAACCGAGCCGAGGACGGCCCTATAGGGGAGCGGAAGGTACGGTGCACGTTCCTGGATGTCTGGCCCCGGTGACAAGCGGGGAATCAGCCGGCAGCTGGACTTTGGCCTAGCAGCCCCCTCAGCCTCCAAGATGGCGGGCGCGACCTCTCCTTGCGGTGACACGGCGGACCTTACCACAATTACAGACCCTACGTCCCCGATCCAGCCTGCTATACCCCTGCTGGCAACACCAGTGAGTACCGCTCCACCTCATTTAGCCTCACCAGCCTCCACTGAGTCGCTCCTTAGCCGCACAATGGCGCACATGATGAATACCCCCATGCTGCAATCCCCCATGAACCACGCTGGCTTCCAGATGCCTTCCCCCATCCTGTAGCCCCCCCATTCTGACATGGCTCAACTCCTCAATTGCTTCTCAGACATGCTAGCAGCAGGTCTGACACAAACAGCAGCGCAGATCACATCCTCTATTAAGGCAGACCTGCAAAACATTGGGGCTCGCATTGAAGCCATTGAACAAGTAGTGGACAATACTGTAGCCCGCACTAACCAAAACACTAACTGCATACAGACGCTGCAGGACCAACTTGAAGTCGCACTCGCTAAAATTGATGAGTTGGAAAATCGCAGCAGGAGATATAATTTCCCTATTAGGGGAATACCCGAGAGTGTCACTAATATTCCTGAAACAGTGAAACTTTTCATTAAAACCGTTATTCCCGACATCCCAGACCACAAGCTCGAGCTGGACAGGGCCCACAGAGCACTCCAGCCTCCCCGCCAAGATGGGCTCCCGAGAGATGTTGTGGTTAAACCCCACTACTACAATGTAAAAGAGGAAGTTATGCAGAGATCCCGTAATCTTGATGACCTCAACTTCCAAGGTAACAAACTACAGATCTTCGCCGATATCTCTCCTACCACGATCCAGAAGAGGAGGTCCCTGAAACCCCTTTTAGGGGTCCTCATACAGAAATCCATCAAATACAGGTGGTCCTTTCCATTTCGCCTCCAATTCGACTACAAAGACAAATCGCACAGCTTCTCAAGCTTTAGGGATGGTGAACAGCTGTTGCTACGGCTCGGATTTATCAATCAAGAATTACCCCCCCAGGATCCATCTCTTCGCCCTGGCTCCTCAAAGAGGCCTCCCACAGGCAGCCCTATTACTCCACTGTGGAACAAACAGCAACCAAAGAGACATCGAGACTCTCGCCCCCCGAGATGACTTTGTTTCCCCCACTCATCTCTCTGAGATCATTGTATCCTAACTTAGGGGTTTTTCCCCTCGTCGGTATGGTGCTATTCACTATTCCCACCAAGTTTTGTTTTTTGCCATTAACATCTCTTTCTCTCCCTTAGGTTTTTTTTTTTTTTTTTTAAGGACAATCTCTGGATTGTGCTGTCCACCCTGCTCTACCCACGCTGGCTGCGGGACATTATCCCTTTAAGTATTGCCTATTTTTTTGTTTTTCCCCCTTATTCCTTATTCTTTATTTTTATTATAATTTTTTTTTTTTTTTTTTTATTATTTTTTTTTTTTAGTATTTATTTCTTTATAGCTTCCTGGTTTATTCCATTGCATGAGGGGGGTGCGAGGTAGGCAAACATAGTGGAATATTATAGAACTGCTGTAGCAAGAACTCTGTTCTCATTTTTTGTATTCTTTCTCCTCTTTGTTTTGGTACTTATATATTGCAGCTCATTTTTGTCATGTAGCTCCGTATGCATACTGTCCCCCCCTCTGCCTCCCCCCCCTGCATCGCCCTCTCTCCTTCCCCTACCCTTCCTCCTCCCCATCCTTCCCTCACCATTTTTCAGGCAGCATCAAGGTTTCTAAGTTATGGTTTATTATGTTAGCCATTTGGTTTGTGCTTTGTCCTCATATATGGTTACAGCTTTTTTCTATGTTTATAGTTTGGCTCCCCATCATGGAGATCTCCCATCTACAGTTAATGTTATCTTTCTGGGGGCCGATGTGCTGGGGCGGTCAAACATGCCACTTTTTCTGTAGTGACGGGCAGGAGTTCGCTCCTCTTGTGACTGCAGGCGAACAACCCCCTTAGAGGTTGTTACTCTCCTGAGCCCATCCTCTCACTGGGTCTCAGTACAGGACTTGGCCGATCAGTCCTGCATGCTCTTCTCCCTAGTCGTTCTCGCCTAGGCCTTTCTTTGTTTCATTGTTCCTTTTATCCGTTCTCTTTTTCTTATTTAATGTTTAAATCTTACTTAATCTGTTTTACTTTTTATCCTTATTTTTCCCCCCAGGAACTTACACGGAGGGCCTCCATCACTCCCAGCCCGCATCTACGTTCTCTCTCAGGTTCTCCTATGCTCGTTCCCAGTCTCTCGAGGTTCAAGGTAGGCCTGTCTTCAGTTTGCTCGTGCCCACCCTCACGTGTCCATGGCTGATACATCTCCCCGTCAGGCTGCCCTTAAGGTTGCTTCGCATAACACCCAAGGCTTAAATTCCCCAACAAAAAGACGCAAGGCATTCCAGAGTTACTACTCGAGGGGCCTGGATATAATCTTACTCCAGGAAACTCATTTTCCTGGCAGCTACAATCCTCCTTTTCTCCACCGTGGGTACCCCACCTTTTTCCTGGCAAACGCTGACACTAAAAAGAGAGGGGTAGCTATCTTATTCTCTAAAAAGACCCACTATGTACATTCCATGACTGTCGCTGACAAGGAAGGGCGCTATATTTTGGTTAAAGGATCAATAGAAGGGACAGTTCACACCATAGTCTCTTATTATGCCCCTAACCGGGGACAATCTAAATTTTTTTCCACTATGCTTAATACTCTCGCACCTCTTTTTGAGGGCAGGGTAATATTGGGTGGTGATTCCAATATCACATTTGACAATGTCCTAGATAGATCAAGGTCAGGAAGCCCCCGCCTTAAAAGACCACCTAAACAGAGCCTCCACATTGCTCGCCTTTTCCACACTCTGGGCCTCATTGATATGTGGCGGGAACTTAACCCTTCCGAAAAAGACTATACGCACTACTCTGCTCCCCATAAGACCTACGCCAGAATTGACCATATCCTTATGCCCTCTTCTGACATTCACGTAGCTTCTCACGCCTCCATTCACGAAGTCCCTTGGTCTGACCATTCCTTAGTTCTCCTTAAGCTTTCTAACACGATATCCCCACCTGGGCGTCGTCCGTGGCGCCTAAACTCATCTCTCCTCTCCAACCCGGTGCACTGCGCTATGTTGGAGAGGGAGATGCGGGAATACTTCGGGAACAATGATAAAGAGGATATCTCCCCTGTTTCCCTTTGGGGAGCACATAAAGCGGTGCTTCGGGGAAAAATTATTCAACTTTCATCGCAACTGCAGCGGGAAAGGAAGTTGGATATTGTGAACCTTGAGAGGGACTTTAAACTCCTTAGCAAGGACCACAAACGAAACCCCTCTCAGGTCTCCCTGGCCAAGCTCGATTCGGCTAGGTTAGCACTCAATTTGGCTCTTACCTCTTCGGCGGATAAGCATCTGCAATGGCTGAATGGTAAGCATTATATGCGGGCAAACAAGTTTGGCCCACAGTTAGCAGCCAAACTGACCCCCAAATTAAGGATTCAATCCATTCCCAAGATCAGGGCCACGGACGATGCCCTGACTCAGAACCCTGAGAAGATACTCAAGGCCTTCCAGTCACTTTACTCCAACCTGCATTCATCTGACACCCAACCCTCACATTCCAGTCTTGACACCTTTCTACACAATGTCCCTCTTCCCAGACTCTGACTCCCACCGTTCCACTTTAGACTCACCATTTCTGGAAACCGAGATTTGTGCAGTTATTAAAGACCTTAAGAAGGACTCGGCCCCAGGCCCGGATGGGTTTTCAAACCATTATTACAAAACCTTTTCTGGAATCCTATCTCCATATCTGGCCCGGTTCTTTAATTCCCTGCGTGAGAACCCCTCTCTTGATCCCACAGCGAACTTAGCTTTCATTTCAGTTATTCCTAAACCGGGTAAGGACCCTAGCGAGATAGGCAATTACAGACCGATCTCTTTGATCAACAATGACCTGAAGATAATGACGAAAATATTAGCGAACAGGTTAGCTTTATTTATAGGTTCATATATCCATAAAGACCAGGTGGGTTTTATACCGGGGAGACAGGGACCGGACCAGATTCGGAGAGCAGTCGATATCATCTCCCTCATGAGGTCGGGCTGGGATGGTGGCCCCCCCCAGGAAGGTTACTTGCTTTCCATCGATCTCCAAAAGGCATTTGACACGGTTGCATGGCCCTATCTTTTCACTTTGCTCCAGAAATGGGGATTTGGTCCAGGTTTCATCAAAACTTTAGAGGCACTATACTCCCAACCGATAGCACAGGTTAGGTTCCACGGTCACTTTTCAGATCAATTCCCCATCAGGAAGGGCACGAGACAGGGTTGCCCCCTTTCCCCTCTCCTGTTTGCGGTAGCCATCGAGACTCTGGCTATCGCGATCAGAAACCACCCAGACATCCAAGGAGTTCGCTGCGGACAATCGTCGCACAAATGCGCCTTGTTTGCGGACGACGTCCTCCTCTTCATTACATCTCCACTCACCTCGACCCCCAACGTGACCCAACTCCTCGAAGATTTTGGCAGCATATCCGGCCTCAAAGTTAACATGACTAAGTCAATGGCTCTAAACATAACAACACCTCAAGCCCAAATAGACAGTTTAAAATGCCACTTCCCTTTTTCCTGGAATTCTGTTTCCATTCCTTACTTAGGCATTCACCTCACCTCGCGGACTGAACTCCTTCACAAGCTTAACTACCCCCCCCTGGTTGGAAAGCTCATGAGGGACCTTTGCCAATGGTCCCTTTATAAACTATCCTGGCTAGGCCGCATAAATGCAGTCAAGATGACTCTGCTACCTAAAATTTTATATCTATTCCGCTCCCTTCCCATCCCAATCACTAGATCATACATTAACTCTCTCCAATCTGCTATAAACCGTTTCATTTGGGATAAGAAAGGACACTGTTTAGCTAAGACAGTCCTTTATAGGCCTAGATTGAGGGGGGGCCTCGGATTACCCAATCTGTGGTGGTACTACCGAGCTGCCCAACTTAGCCAGTTCTCGATAATCTACCTGAAAGGGCCCAAGCCGGATTGGGTTTCCATGAAAAGGATGGCAACCCCGGGGTTTACCCTAGACTTCCTTCTCTGGAATCATCCCAAAAGTAGACCTCCGATTCTTGCTCCTACATTATCCCACTCTATGGCACTCTGTGACTCTCTACACAAACTGAAACCCCTGATATCCCACTGGCACCCACTGGCCCACATCTTCCACAACCCTCGGTTTCCCCCTGGGCTGGACATTATAGCCTTCAAATGGTGGCTTGACAAAGGCCTTTACAGAATCGGACACTTCTTTAATTCCAATGGGCCCCTCTCTCTAGGTTATTGCACTTCCAAACTTAAAATGCCCCCTTCCGAGAAATTCCGGTTCTACCAGATCTCCCACTTCCTTCGCCAGGTCATAAAAACCAGTGTTGACCCACCATCAGTAACCCCCTATGAACAATGGTGTTCCTCAGCCAGGGACACAAAAGGGGGTATCTCTCTTATTTATTCAGCTTTGGCCGAGCCACTGGAGAAAGCGTCATATATGACCAGTTGGGACCGAGACCTTGACCTCGACTGGACGTTGGAACGTTGGCTTTCTAACTTAGCCCGCTCATATAAGGGCATTATGAATACCTCGCTTGTAGAAGCGAACCTTAAGGTCATGACCCGCTGGTACTTGGTTCCCACTCGCCTTGCCAAATTCTATCCACAATCTTCCCCTCTATGTTTTAGGGGCTGCGGACACACAGGCTCCCTACTCCACATAATGTGGGAATGTCCTAGGATTCGGTCCTTTTGGTATAAAACATTCAATCTCATCCGTAAAGTCACAGGGGTGGGGGTAACCCGAGATCCCACGATTGCTTTACTTAACAACCCAATACCTGAAATACCCAGGCACACGCAGGTTCTGATATTTTTTATCTTACTTGGAGCCAAGATGACTGTTACTAAGGCCTGGAAGTCCCCAACAGTCTCTTTCCTAATGGCCAAAAGGAAAATTTCCTGGATAATGTCGAATGAGAAGATCTCCAACACTATCCTTGATACTATTGATAGATTCAAACTCATTTGGGAACCATGGGCTTCGTATGTTGGAGTCCTTTTATGATTTGACTCTGACGTCAGTTAGAGTATTGCGGTTTTCGGGCCCGAATCCTCTTAACTTGTGACCCTCCGTGTAATTCCTGACCCTTCCGCACCTTCTCTTTCTTTTTCTCTGCTCCCTTTTCCCCTGTCTCTTCTTTCTCTGCTGTTTCAACTCCTTTAGCTATTCTAATATAACAGTCAAGACTGTTATGGACCATAAGGGTCCTTTAGTTGTGTTTCTTTCTTATCCTTTTTTATAGTTATGGTTTAAATTGTTATCATCTGTGTTGTGTGTCTCTCGCGTGCCACTTCCCGGACCCAGGGGGGGTTTGGAGTTCTCTCCTCTCTCCTGGGCCTTGGACTACCTTGACCCTTTTGCCTCGATAGTTTTTGGTCAAGTTCTATGCTTTCAGCGGGATAGCCCGCCTATCCGGGATTCAGGTGCTTATCACCGAGCAGGCGCTACATTGGAGGTGGCTCGCGCCACACACCCCCCGCGCAGCACGGTCCCATCTGGGGCGCGGGGGTGAGGTGGAGTGGTTGCCACAGGCTCCATGGTATGTAAAGGTTAGACTTGCTCTTTAGTGTCTCTGTGGTTAAGGTATATTAACATTTTGTACTTGATCTTGTTACTGTTTGCCTTACCTTGGTATTGTTGTAAACTTTCAATAAAAATATGTTTAAAAAAAAAAAAAAAAATAGACGAAAACGATTGCGACGCCCACTCGTATGTTCGTGAATCCCCGTAAAAACACATTTGCATATCCCGACGCACCAAAACGACGCAAACTCCTCCCAGCGGCCGCAAATAGATGGCAGCGTAGATCCGAAGGCTTAGGAAGACGTAAGCCTCTCGGATCGAAGCCCGAAGCCGGCGTATCATGGTTTGAGGATTCAAACTAGTGATACGCAGCGCGAAATTTGAAATTACTCCTGTCTAACCCCAGTTAGACAGGCGTAATTGTTTTGTGAATCTGCCCCAATGACTTTAGTAAATTCAACTGATCAGGTATGTCAGTTAAGCATATGAATTTTGGAAAAAAAATAAGGTAAATCATTTTACAAACCAGATCCTCATAATAGATTTGGCAAGCATCTAATAATAAAAGTCATAAATCCACTGTGCGGTATTTGGTAATTTTCTGAATAAAATTGCTTTCGAATTGCTATAATCACTGTTTTAACAGACTGGAGTCTTTCTGATTGTCTTTAATTCCATTCTAGTGATGAGTGTGATCCGTGGAATGTGATACAACAGCTGTAGAATCTAGCAGAGCTTTTTTCCTTAGGGATATTGAGCTTCCTTTATCAAAGTGTCACTTTCTGTGATATTTTTTTAGCAACCAATTAGATTAACACCTTAAAACTGTCATTATGCAGGTTTCATTTTTTGATGTAAAGCAGCACAAACTTTGTTATATCACATGCTTTGGAAATTGATAACTATTGTGTGACCTATCATTGGTGGTTCACTATTATTCATTACTTACAAGTGTTAAAGGAGTTGTAACGGATTTTTTTTTTTTTGCTGAAATTACTGTTTACAGGGTAAAGAGACATAATAGTTCCTTTTAAAAACGATTAAAAATAGATAAAAATCAATCATATAATGTACCTACAGTTTTAGTTTAGTTTTTGCATGCTGTTCCTGTCTCTCTGATGTACAGAGTCACAGAGCCAATACAGGGCAGTGATTGTTTGGAAAATGAAAGTGATTGGTGCTGAGGGGTTTTAGACACACAGTAATCACACCTCCCTGATTAGTGACAACAGAGAGAAAGCTCCCAGTACTGGTGGTGATCAGGAAACAGACAACCAGGAAGTGTGG
Source organism: Rana kukunoris (assembly GCA_029574335.1). NCBI lineage: Eukaryota > Metazoa > Chordata > Amphibia > Anura > Ranidae > Rana > Rana kukunoris. The sequence continues at coordinate 459,636,471 of CM056050.1, forward strand.
AGATCAGAGAAGGATTACAGCAACTTGAGAACAAAAACGAACAATGAGGACATGAAAACAGCACTGCATTAAGGTAAAGGAAGCTATTAAGATAAAAAAAAAATCCTTTACAAACCCTTTAATATCTGACAGTAGTTACAGCTCTAGAAATTGAAGCTGCTATTTTTTAATTTCCTAATAGCAAAAACTTCTGGTCCAGAAGGTTTACGTGGAGAATGGTTATAAAGAATATGCTTCCCTTATTGCAGCTAAACGTTAACATTTATATTTATCCTGTCTTGAGTCCAGGGAATTGTCTTCCTCCATGTACTAAGCTTATATAGTTTTGTTACCTAAACCTGGTAAAAACCTTATTGTGCCTCGTATAGACCTATTCCCCTACTAAATTATGCCTTCAAAATCTTAACTAAAGTCCTAGCAATCCAGTGTTATAAATCTTTGAAGATTATTTCCCCAATTTCAGCTTCCCCCTGATGATTCTCATACTAGAGTGTTGGTGGCCTTGGACATTGAAAAGGCCACCTATTAGCAATATATGAACAATTAATTATTTGGCTTTGGCACAGTTTTTTGTAAGTGGTTTAAACTACTCTATAAATCCCAATGGCAGGAATTAAATGGGCAGGAGCAGTTTCCCCTTCCTTCCTGATCAAGTGTGGGCGCTACAGGGGTCCCCATTTTCCCCTGCGCTACTCATGCTTGCCATGGAGCTCCTGGCCACAGCCCAGTGTCAGTAGGATAAGGTGGTTGGAATAAATGAGGGCACCATCTCTGCATTATATGTTGATGACTTAATGCTGTTCCTTCAGGACCCTGGTTCTTCCTTTGACTTCATGTCAATTGGAAAAAGTCTCTTATTATTCCCATAGACTCTGGCACTCAGGAAATCGTGAACCTACAAATTTTGTTGCAATGGACCAATCCCATTAAATAATTGGGTATTGTGATTTTCTCAAATACCAGTGATTACTGTCTCCTCAGTCTGGAGGTGCAGATCAATATGCAGAGGTTGAGAGCCTGGGAAAATCTGTCGCCAACCCAAATAAGGGAACATTAATTTAATAAAAAATTAAAATACTTCCTGTGCTATTATGTGCTCTGTGTCATTCCCCTGTTTGGATCCCTAAATAATTTTTTGGTATTCTTTTGCATTCTTTGATAAGCTCATTTATTCTTAGGAAATATTGCAAAAAAAAATATTTGCAGACCCTGGACACAAGGTGGTCTGGCATGTTCAGACATCTATATGTACTTTTTGGCAGCGCTTCTTGCCCATGCACATATTTGGGGCATTTTGGACAGTTCAAATTCATCTGTGGACTTAAGAGGCGGCACACTTTGACTGCTATGAAACTCTTAGCAGTCTTCCATATCGTGGAGCTTGGTGCCCCTTCTTGACCCTCACTCTCTCGATGAAGGCAGTAATCAAAGTCTAGCAGATTATTATGCAAATAAATGCCTTGCTCTCTGCTTTCTGGTCTCCGCATACTCCCCTCTGGTTTAACCCAAAACTCCCAAGACTATCAGTGATCCTTCTATCTGCGCTTCACTTGGTATAACATATGGCTGACATTTGTGACAGGGACTCCCTGATAACGTTTTGATAAGTTAACTTAAAACAAAACCATAATCCTCCCGAGCTCCTTATTCTTTTGTTTTTTGCAACTCCACCATGCTTACTTCACTCAATTTGGAAATCCTACACTCCACCTACTCTAAAACAATCTAGAATCTTTACTGCATGATGAAGATCTGGCAAAGACTTTATTCACAATTAATACGGCTCTACAGCCACCAGTGCCTGCTGGTCTTGAGCTTTTATAATCCAAGTAGTAGATGGAAATGCCAGATTTGGATGAAGAAGATTGGGGGGCTCTCTGGGATTACCCCTTTACTCAATTGGTAGCTATATGGGACAGGCTAAAGCAAATAAAAATTCTCCACATGGGCTACCTTACACCGTTGAGATTACACTGAATTTTACCCACAGTAGAACCTAATTGTTGGTGGTGCGGAAACACACCTGCAGATTGTTTTTCATATTTCCTGAGCCTGTTCCAGCATACAAACATTTTGGCCTGATTTCCTAAAGTTTATTTGCTCAGTAACCACAATTTCAATTCCTCAAATGGTGGTCGTTTGGCTATTGAGTTTGGTCAACCATTTATCCTTTTCCAGGGCCTCCAGAATGCTTTTGGGTCTTCTTTGGTTTTATGTTAGAAAAGCTATTGTTTTTTTGGCGTAGAAATTGGATAGACCCCCACTTTGGAGAGCTGGAAGAAACTGATTTGTTTAGCAGTTCCATTTTATAAAAATACATATCTTTCCCTCTTTCCCAAGGATACCCAAAAAAAATTCACAATATCGGGGACGTTTGGATTCAATCTCCCGCTACTACTAATGCTAGAGTTGATACTGTGCTTGACTAAAGTGGATAGTGGGCTCATACTGCAAATCATTATTTATTGTATTATACTCTTAATTTTCTTGCTTCTATTTTTGAAATTTGATATGTGCCTAATCACTATAATAGTACCTAATTTGTACCCCCCCTCAATTACTTATCTTGGTCATGTGGATGCTGTTATCCTGATTGATCGAGGGGTACTAGATTTGCGACTACAGTTGGGAATGTTTTGTTCTTTGTAGTATTTTTCTAAAACGAATAAAACAACTTTAAAGAAATAAATGTCTGGCAGTAGTTTATGTTCTTTATTTTCAGTATGTTTACCTTTATTGCATCAAATGTGTTTCCTTACTGTGCGGTTTATGGTCAATTGAGCACTTTTCAATTATGCATATTTGCTCCAATTTCTGATTTCCTATAGTGCGAGTACACTATAATTTTTAACACTTCAAAACCTTAAAGTAGAACTAAAGGCAAAACTTTTGTTTTAGTTTTTGACAGAACTTTAAGAACGTTTGTCAGTTTGTATTGCTGTCTGTGCCTTTGTTAAAGAGATTCACCCTCTCTGTTTGTCCTGTATAGCATTATCATTGAAAGTAAAAGTAAAAGAAAATCCCAAATTTTAGATTGTCACAAAAAAATAGTGGTGAAATTTTCCAATGGGGACACTAGTCCTGGTGACCTGGGGGTCCCCAAGGAATTCCCTTAATTAGCAGGGATTTCCTCTCACTTCCTAATGACTATGGGGCAGGAAGTGAAGGTAAATTTCCACAATGGGACACAGATATCAAAATAAAATCTGATAGAGGTTATAATCCTTCATTGCTCTATCCAAAATGAAAAAAAAAAAAAGTTTTGCCTCTAGCTCTACTTTAATAAATAGTAATAATTAAAAAAAATATATACTACTCTGCAAATTTTACATTTCCATCTCTGCCTGATGTGTAAAAACTACACATTGCATATAGCACATATCTTTATTTGCTTTTTGATTGCTGTAATTTAATAACATGCCAAAATAAATTTTGGTTGCTCAGGCAGGCACAAAATGAAGGATCTTATTTAGTGATTTTTATAATTACAGTTTATACAATGGGCATGATCATTATTGTTATAATGATGTCATGAATAAAGTTATAATAGTCTGCTGTATACAAAATATCCTGAGTATACTGTACATCCAATTTTTCATTATAGATAGTATTGAGCTCTGAGCCACTTTCGGTCTACTTGCATGCTTTCCAGCAATGTCTGCATGGCATTTCCCAGGGCGAATTTCCTATCCTGATGGTAACAACTGTGGACCAGGACTACCTAATGTGTATTTAACAGCCACTGTTCATAGGACAGGGTGACTTTTGAAAGTCACAACATTCAAGGTGTACGGTAAAATAGCTGCCCTGGGCAGGAAAACATTAGCATTAGACATTTAAAGGAGAAGTGTGGGATTGTAAAAAAAACAAACCTTCATACTCCCCTCCCTACTGTAGCATCAGTGTGATGTTGTAGGTGTCCCCCCGCCGGTGCTAAACCTGATCTCTCAGTTCTTGGCCAGCCACCGTTCCCTGCTCAGCCCTTCCAGCACTCACTAAATCACTGGGCTGGGGAGAGAGCATGCTGAGAGGCTGAGTCAGCTTCTGGTCAGGCTTCTGGGTGGATCCTGACATTATTGTTGGGATCCTGACAGAATGTAACATCCCTGCTATGTAAATACAGTAGTGCAATTGGATTTAAACTATAGAGGTTTCTCAGGTACAACCACCAGTTCTCTTTCAGAATAAACAGAAAGTTTGGGGTTAAATCACAACCTCTAATGGACAACCAATTGAAAGACTGTAGATGCTTATTCCCTCATAAGCAACTAACTGAGGGGGAACAGGTAAGTATCTCTGATACAGACAAGGTAGGATGGAAGTGACTGTTATCTTAAACATGCAAGGTATTACTGCCAATGTAGAAACAGACTATAGCTAAAGCAGGTAGTATTTGATACTTGCGGTTCTGCTGAGTGTAGTAGTAGCAGGTGACGAAGGAGATGTCTGGAAGTCCCAAGCAGATGCAAGCTATTCGTATATAGAACGGATCAGCAGCTATCAAGGTGACAGCAGGTGTCTAAACAAAACAGGAACCAAAGACAAGTCCGGGGCACAAGCCGTGGGTCAAGGGCTGGAGATGGTAGAGGAAGTCCGAAGGTACAGGCCGGGGTCAAACGACAGGAGATAGCAGCAATCCGAGGTACAAAGCAAAAGGTCAAAAGCCGGGGTCAGTCTAGAAGCTGAAGATCTGTACAGACAGGGAGATCAATCACAATGAACTGACCCTGCTCTCAAAGTGAGGCAGCGCTTTATACGCTGGCTAATTGGGTAAGCTGCGTCAGCTGGAGCAAGATAATCAGGTGTAGAATGTAATGAGATCCAGCTAATGGTGAAGAACACATTCAGCACCACCATAGCTGGAAAGCAAGGAGAAATCCCCAATTGGAAAGTGGCTCAGAGGTAAGGTGTTGGAAAAGCAAGGGTGAGGTCCTGGGTTCAAGCCCATCCAAAGCCACTTGGAGCACGGCCACGCCTCGCCATCTGTTTGGCACGATAGGGATCGTGACACAGAGCCCGGAATGGCTCTGTGATGTCAACTGACATTGGGCTCTAGCTGGGTCACAGGGAAGCAGAAGTAAGAGCACTATTGTGACCCTCAGGAGAAGAATGGCCAAAAAAGCTTTGGCTATACCTCTCTTTTAATTCCAACACAATAATAGTTGATTTAGAAATGAAGGAAAACAACCTTAGTATGAACTGGAATACTGCATCAGTAGAAAGGAACATTCATCCATCAATCTTGGAAAGTAGTGTGACTCTCCAGTGTTTGCAGGATTGTTGTGGAGACATTGGCATTACGTGGCTCATGGTATAAAGAGTTTAATACAATAATAAGCTGAAGTATATATTTTCTTTCTTGTTCACTGAAAGACACTATTTGCTAACTCTGACTGTAGAGACCATGTGCTGCCCAATGGGCATAGATTTGTTATATATACACAGTATATACATATTGTTTTTCAACCATTTTCTATGTGTTATGTTTAGTTTACATGCTGCCATCTAGTGACCTTTTATGATAATGCACAGTTCTGTATTTCTTTTGTTTGATCTATGACACACTTCCTTTCTGTCTAATGCTCCACCCTTCTTCCTGAGTTTTGGTACTTTCTGTCTATGGAGACTGCTTACAGGCCACATGTAACAAGGGCATATGTATTCTGCATAGTAAGCTACAGACAATATCATCCTTTGACCGCACAATACTACAACCTGTGCATCTGCTGTAACCTGTCACCTGATGTATTCTGATGTTTTGGATTAAAGCAACTTCTGTGAATAGAATCGGTATTGGTGAGTTCAAACTATCTGATAAGGATTGTCCTCAGTGATTATATCTGCTTATACAGGCCAGGCATAGCGCTCTCACAAGGGATAAATCGAGTCAGAATAAACGATAAGCATACTTCAGCACATTCCCCTACAGAATCTTTATCCTACATGACTGCAGCCATATTAGCCTCTGAGCCTTTGGTTGTGGAAGAGTCTTAAAAATCTTTGCAGGATGGTGTTGTCCCTGAGAAGTTGTTGTGAGCCATCATAACTCCGAGGTTTAGAAAGTCTATTTTGACTCTCATTGATGTGGTGCACGCCAAGTTAAAAATGGAGGAGCAGCTGATAGCTTTCACCAGTGCTAGTCTCCCATGCATTTGCTATTCTGACATTCTGCACACTGACAGGGAGACTCCTTATAAGCTGTTTTTACATCCCAATTCCTGTTCCCACAGTTGCTTTGCCAGTATCCCATATTAATAAAGCTCTAGCACATATTCCTATAGAAAATACGTCATAATTTAAAGGGGAGTTCCAGGTTTTTGGTGTTTATTAAAAGTCAGCAGCTACAAAAAGTGTAGCTACTGACTTTTAATAAACAGACACTTACATGCTCCACATTCCAGCAACGTGGCTGCCCAGAGCTCTGCTCCCCCCCCCCCTCTCCGGCCGGCGCCTCCATTCATAGTGTGGGCACCTGGTCATGACAGCTTTCGGCTGCGCTCTATGAATGGACAGGCGATCTCCTGGGACCTGTCACGTGTCCCTGGAGATCGCCTAAAGGAGGGGCTGCCTAAGGTCCCTGGGTGGAAGGAGGATATGGGACAGGAAGTCCCACTCCTACCGAAGCCCCCACTCCACCCCCAAAAAGAATGACATGCCAAATGTGGCATGTAAGGAGGCGAAGAGTGCTTAAAGTGGAAGTTCCACTTTTGGGTGGAACTCCGCTTTAAGGATTGTGTAATGGTGTATACCTCCTGCGCTACCACAGTTGCTTTAATTTAAAAAAATTATTGCATAAACATATCAATTTATATAAAAGGTGTGGTATCTCACGCCAATAATAAAAATTAATGTGACAACAACATATAATTATAGTGAAAAAGAAGCTCCCCTAAGATAGAGACCTCATCAAAGGTCTGAACTGAACAGTAATGGTATATGGAGGGGGCGCTAATAATGAATAATAAGAGAATAAACAATAAAGTGAAATCTAATAAATGGTCCGTCTGAACCAACAATAGCAGACTTAGTGAACAGCAACACACTGAAAATAGTGAAATAGAAATAAATTGTACAAAAAAGCGAATGAATGAATAAATAAATAAACTCAAGTCCATTCAAAGAGTGTTAGATTAAGTCCGATCAAGGCTAATCTTTCTCAGGTGCAAATTGTTGAAAATTCATTGTAAAATGTGTCCACCTCCACCAAGAAGATCCCCCAAATGTGCACTAATGGATGGCTTCTTACCACACGGTGTTGACCTGATTGTTTAGAAAAGGTCAAATACAGCAGTTGGTCACTAAACCAGTTGAATGATTCAGCTGCACAGCTCTATGTTTCCCGGAATCAAACACTCTCATGAAGGAGGGAGAGGGGAAACCACCATAGTGAAGTACAGTTTATTTAAAATATGTCACAGATAAAACAGCATAGCCAAATGGCCTCTTACTTTAGTAGTGCCTAGGACCCGGCACTGAGGCTGGTCAGCATGGCAGGATGGGCTATGATGGGAGTTCCTCGCTGGGGAACTGGCGTGTAGTCCAAGCCGCATAGGAGTTCCTCACTAGGGAGCTGGCGTGTGTTCCAAGCCAGAGGACCAGCGGGACCGGAAGTGCGTCGTTCGTATGTATCCAGGCACTTCGACGTACGTTTCGTGATTAACACGTTGTCAGGAAGCGTGCCTAGATACGTAATGGACCCATAGAAATAGGTCTAGCAGTTGGAATGGGCGGGGTTGGCCTATGACGAGCCTCAGTTCCTGGTTCAAACAGTTAGTTAACCCATGCTAGATTCCACAAAATATAAACATTAAAACGTGTGTTCAAACCCACATTTAGAGTATCATACACACATATAACCACTGATTGGCTGATAAATGTATAAAATATAAATATATAGAAGAAAAATAAAATAAAATCATTATTCATTGGTTAAAAAGCAGTTTAAATCCAACTCAATATTTAACCCTAGTGGCTGCATTGTCCTTAAACTATGTATCCATTCTGTTTCATTTTGCGATACGGCTTTTTTGAGGTCAGTGCCTCTCCAATGTTTAGTGACCCTGTCTATGCCATAAAGGTCAGCTTGCGAGGGTCCTTATCATGGCAGTCTGCAAAATGTTTGGAAACACTATGGTTAGGGAACCCTTTGATTATGTTAGCCACATGTTCGTTGATTCGCACTTTAAGTTCACGAGTTGTGCGTCCCACATATTGTATTGCAACTTGCACGGGCATTCTAGGACATAAGTCACATGATCTGAATGACAGGTGATAAGTGGTTTTATCGTGAATTTCTTGTTGGGTGACAAAAGAAATGAATTTGCTCTTTTTCTTTCCCTGTCTGGTGGTATTTTTACATTATCTGCATTGGGTACAGTAATGGAATTCAGATCCTTCCAGAAAGGTCAGAGGTCTCTCAGGTGGATCTGGAACATTGGCCACAATTTTATTTCTAAGGCCCGGAGCTCGCCTGGAAATGAAATTGGGCTTGGGGGGTAATATTTTGGCCAAATCTTTTTTATTTTTTTTTGGCCTATCCTATTACAGGATATAGATTTGGCCAAAATATTACCCCCCAAACCCAATTTCATTTACAGGCGAGCTCCGGGCCTTAGAAATAAAATTGCGGCCAATGTCCCAGATCCACCTGAGAGACCTCTGGACCTTTCTGGATATTAATTGCTAATGGAGAGGCTGCTGCTGGGCACGGTGCAGGCTGCATTCATTTACAATGGTGAGGCTGCATTAATGGGTAATAGAGAGGCTGCTGATGGGCAATGTGCTGGCTGCATTAATTTCTAATGGAGAGGCTGCTGATGGCCACTGTGCAGGCTGCATTAATTTGCAATGGTCAGGCTGCTGATGGGCAATGTGCATGCTGCATTAATTGGCAATTGTGAGGCTGCTGATGGGTAATGTGCAGGCTGCATTAATTGGCAATGGTGAGGTTGCTGATGTGCAATGTGCAGGCTGCATTAATTGGCAATGGTGAGGCTACTGATAGACAATGTGCAGGATGCATTAATAGGCAATGGAGAGGCTGCTGATAGGCACTGTGCAGGCTGCATTTATGGGCACTGGTGAGTCTGCAGATGGGCACTGATTAGGCTGCATTGATGGACTGTGACACTTATTTTGCTTCAAAGTCTTTATTTAAAATGTACATTTTTTTTTCTGAAACTTCCCTCCTAAAATAAAGGTGTGTGTTATGGGCCTGTGCGTGTTATACGTCAATAAATATGGTATATCCAAATAACACGCTTAAGCTCATCCATAGTCCTGAGTAGCAATCGGAGATTCATTGGGGGCCACAAAAGTTATATATATATATATATATATATATATATATATATATATACAAATATTATGCCCAAGCTCATATCTTTACCACACACAACCACAAAGGCAAGAAAATTCTTGTTGGGCAGTGTATAAGTGCTTGGACAAATTTTAATGGTTCAAGGAATGTCAGGCGAAAGGGTCAGCCCTCACGCATGTTCACTTCATAAAATCCGGCTCTCTTTGAAAAAAGTTTGGACACCCCTGGCCTAGAGCCTTCACCCGCCTAAGGTGGCTTTTGACCTGAACCTGGACATTTTGTGTTCCCCTTTGTCATTTTTGATAGTCCCTGTAAAGTTGAACTAGCTTACCGTTCCATCATTTGCCAGTGGCTCAGACAAACCCTCATTCAATCATGTTTTTAAGGATTTTCCTGCTCTTTCCTGTCAAGGTGCACTCTACTAGATCTGTGAGTGCTTCTTGGGCTTTTTGACATTAGACAACTGTTTCCCACATTTGCAAGGCTACCACTGGGTCTTCTATTCACACATTTGTAGTGCTACCCCCCGTAAGAGCCGCTTGAAGATGTTTGACCCCAGTGGTTGCCCTGACCTTGAAAATCTCCCAACCTCTCTGACACTCTGGGTTCAGATATTTCTGGCTGTACAGTGCAGACACCAAACTATAATACAGCAAGCAAGTAATTATTTTGCAGTGAGCATATTAACAAGTTCTATAGGTATAGGTATAGGTACACATGGAATTATACAATTAGCACAATAAACAGAATAATTGTGGGTATGGGATATCAAGGATGAAAGAGTAACAGCAACTTGCAATCCAGAGCTTATGGCCACAGGTAAGAAAAGGGAAGCATGGTGACTACTCCCTCCTGCTCCCTGGTGCCAAAACCCCAGAAAGAACACAACTGTTCGGCGATATTTCACAGTTTATGTGCAAACTATTGTACACTGGTCTCTAAAGAAAAAGTTTTCTTTTAGGCAATATAGTACACACTGTGTTTTAGTAAGGGGGGGAGAAGCTAGAGGAGTCCTTTTATTGCAGGTGTGTTTTCTGAAAGCACAACACAAGTCCTGCATGCTGCATTTTTGGTTCACTTTCAGACAACGCACCAAAAATTCACAGAAGTCTGTGGCAAACCACAGCAAAACCCCATGAAAACTGCAAGTGCACTGCACTGCAGTTTGGCAACAGCACTGCAGTGTGAAAATCGCCTTAGGCAACTCCCTTAGCTACAGACATATTTCATATTTTTCTGGTATTTATAGTTGGGCCTGTTAAGCCCTGTACACACGATCGGTTTGTCCAACGAAAACAGACTGTTTTCATCAGACAAACGAATCGTGTGTGGGCCCCATCGGTTTGTTTTCCATCAGTGAAATTTTTTTTTTCATATGGATACAAAAACGATAGAAAAAAACAATTGTCTGTGTGGAAGTCCATAGGTTAAAAATCCATGCATCCTCAGAATCAAGTCGACGCATGCTCGGAAGCATTGAACTTCATTTTTCTCAGCATGTCGTAGTGTTTTACGTCACCGCGTTTTGGCACGTTCGAATTTTTGAATGATGGTATATAGGCAAGTCAGCTTCATCGGATATCCAACGAAAAAATCCATCGGATTAGATTCCATCAGATATCTGATTGTGTGTACGAGGCTTTAGTGTTTTATTTACTGTGTTGCCTACCCCTCAGTTGCACACCTTCTACAAAGCCTTCTATTGTAAGTTCATTGAGGGTCTTAGGCCCACCCATCATGTTTACAGTCTTGTTCTCTGCACTACTTATTACAAAACTTGAAGTGGGAGAGGTTTTTACGAGGATGGTCACTGTTTTTGTAGGCAGTTATATAGCCCAATTGTCCCTCAATGAACTTCTAATAAAAGGATTTCACAGTTAGTACAAATATCCACTTTTTCTTGCCTCTGAGTATTTATCAGCAAAGATCAAATGTGATATATACATGATTCTTTTACTTGGAATGTTTTCAAAAGTAAAATGAATTATCCTCTGAAATAATGAACAATCTTTTGAAAAAGAATGCACATATGTAAGGAATTTTGCCTAGTTGGAATAAAACTGTATCTTCAATCCAGAGAAGCAAGAACCACTTCAAACATCCCACAAATTGAGCACAACATAATTTAGCAGTCTCTTGCTTTCCAGGAATGCACATTTTTAGAAATGCCTTAGTAAATCCCTCCTGTCAGAAAAAGCAGAAGAACAGTGCAATAACGAAATATTAGTTTTTCTGCAGCATTATATGACATTTAAGGGTTGAGCGCTATATTTATAGCCAAAGCAGAGGCATACTTAAAGCAGAACTAACTCCCTCAAAGGACTATTTACTATTTTGTCCCTCCCCTCTTGCTCTTACACAAATGCTAACAAAATGTATTCTTTTTTTTTTTACCATTCAGTTAATTTTTTTGTGCTGCATGCCAACACTTTCTGGTGTATGGCCTATTCCAGGAGGCAGTAGGTTACTAAGCCACAACTTTGCTGCTCTAGTGTGGTAACATTTATGCGCATGCTCAGATACACTGCAGGCCTCTTTCATAAGGTGACCAGATTTTTTAAATGAAATCCGGGGGACATATTTTTTTTTTTTTACTAGTAATGGAGGCATTCTCTGCCCGTCGCCACGCCGCTCGCCTCACAGCCCGTCGAATCTTTCTCTCCAGGACCCGGCTACTACTGGATGGGGAGCAAAGGAAGATCACTCCGCCAGGGAAGGCAAGGAGATAAGTAGACAGGCGGTTGGATGCGATTTGAGCCAAGGCAGAAGAACATGTGAGCGAAGCTGAATAGCCTGCGCCAAAACTGAAAGAATATTCCCTCCGCTACGACCAGCACTTGACCATCAGAAAGAGGCACAGATAATGGAAAAAAATACACCCCCTAAGCTAGTAGGAGTGGTGGAGTGGGGGGTGTAATTCAGAATTTTTTTATTTTTTGAATTCTGCACTAACTCTTTGAAATTGCCTCAGCCCCTGCTCAAATCCAATCCGGGGACAAAATCGGGGACAGACTTTGTCCGGGGACAATGTCCTCAATCTGGGGACTGTCCCCATAAACCAGGGATGTCTGGTCACCCTACTCTTTCAGCTCCCAAATGCCTGGAAGTGACCAAAGGTGCCTCTGCAGAAGCATGGATCTTTTGAAAATGGCAGTGCAGAAGAGCCGTTCGGTGAGGTATCGCTGATCACTGCCACAACAGTTACAATGTCCCTGATTACCACCAAACCTATTCTACTGCCATCAGACCATTGTATCCCATAGCAATAGTGTTCCATATCACCGCCACACCTGTTGTTGTGTCACCACAACAGTGTAAGTCAGCAACCGTGTCTCTAATTGTCTCCACACCAGCCTCAGTGCCACCAGTTTAGGTTAGCCGCAGTGCTCTCGATTTCTGAGCAACGGGCAACGGGGGAAATTGCCACAACAAGAAATTTGTTGCCGGTGTGTTGTCACATTCTGCTCACCATCACAGAATGCTCCTGAAGTCACGTTCCGTCGCCGCCATTTTGCTTCACCCCACACTTCTGCACAGTAATGATAGAGTAAGAAGGGGGCAAGCGGACATCTTGTTACACCCATCTGAGTTTTAGATTTCACACCTATTTTCAACACAAAACCGAGCATATATGTCACATGAGCAACCATGTAAGGTCAGCAGGTTTGCTGCTGCTTTCAACATTTAACATTTAAACAGTCCATCGGATTTCCAAATACTGTCTTTAAAGGGGTAGTTCCCCCAAAAACCTTTTTTTTAACATTGATTGAGGCTCGTTTTGTCAAGGGGAATCGGGTGGTTTTTTTTTAGGATCGAAGCAGTACTTACCGTTTTAGAGATGCATCGTCTCCGTCGCTTCCGGGTATGGTCTTCGGGGAAGGGCGTTCCTATTTGATTGACAGGCTTCCGACGGTCGGATACATCGCGTCACGATTTTCCGAAAGTAGCCAAACGACGGTGCGCAGGCGCAGTATAGAGCCGCACCGGCGCTCGGCTTCTTTCGGCTACTCGATGTATGCGACCGTCGGAAGCCTGTCAATCAAATAGAAACGCCCAGACCAGAAGACCATACCCGGAAGCGACGGAGACGATGCATCTCTAAAACAGTAAGTACTGCTTAGATTCTAAAAAAAAAACACCCGATTCCCCTTGACAAAACGAGCCTCAATCAATGTTAAAAAAAGGTTTTTGGGGAAACTACCCCTTTAAGCATATAAGCTCTGTTATGTGTTGTGGTGGGTGTAACAACATGTCCGTTTGCCCCTTCTCACTCTATCTTTACTGGGCAAGAGTGTGGGGTGTAGCAAGATGGCGGGGGAAAAAACTTCACTTTCGCAGCATTCTGTGATAGGAAGCGGAATGTGACACTACACCGGCGGCTGATAGCGGGCATCTCCGTGGGCAGGCAAGAGTGAGCGGCTTTGTGGGCAGCTCTGCGGGTGGGTGAGAGAGTGGGCAAGCTGGTTGGCGTAGTTTGCGAGTGGGCGGCGCAGTTTGTGGGCGGCGGCCCGGATTGCCAGTTGGCTCAGTGAGTGTCACTCATGTTATCCCTGTACTTGGTAGGCAGGGGCGGACTGGGCCAGGTGGAAAGATGGATATTTCCCCCCAGGCCGCTCACATTATCTTTAAAAGGGCCGCGGTACTGGCTGTCTGTAATTTCTTTTTTTTTCTAGAACTCGGCCGCGGAGGCCACTGATTGGCTGGCTGCTGCTGGAAGGCTGCACTGCATTGTGGGATTAGTAGTTTGGCCACGACCGCCGCCGATTGGCTTGCTGCTGCATAGGCTAGGCTGCACTGCATTGTGGGAGTTGTAGTTTGGTCGTGCTAAAGTTAAGGAACTTATCAGTGCAGCAAACTACAACTCCCACGAGCCTTAGAGGTAGGCAGGTCATGTGGCATGTCAGGGGAGGGACACATTGCTGCCTGAGTGGAAGTTTAGAATTAGCATTGTGGAGTTGTGTTTTACAGAAGTATTTTTTTTTTACAATTACTTTGGAGTAATCCACATTGGCCCAGATTCAGGTAGATGGGCGTTTCTTTATTCTGGAGTAACGTTTCTCGTTTACGTTACTCCGCCGTAACTTTAGGAGCAAGTACTGTTATTCACAAAGCACTTGCTCCTAAAGTTGCGGCAGCGTAGCGAAAATGAGCCGGCGGAATTCAAATTGGGCGGGTAGGGGGCGTGTATTATGTTAACTATGCGAGTTCCCGTGGCGAACGTACTGCGCATGCGTCGACTGTCAGTGCGCATGCTCCAAATTCTTTCAGGGAACGTCAATGACGTCAATCCCCATTAACGGAGGTTTTACGCAAACGACTCTAATTTTTTTTATTGCGACGCGATGACGATGGCCATACTTAACATAGGATACTCCACTAGGGGGCTGCTTTATCTTTGCGCCGCGTATCTCTTACAGAAACGTCGGAAAGTCACTGCGTCGCGCCCGAATAAGATTGTGAATTTCCGATACCCGCTGATTAACATATTCTTGGCGTTAATCAGCGGGAACGCCCCGCACGCCATTTTTAAAATTGTAGTTACGATACGACGGCGAAATACAATTACGCCGCTAGTATAGTAACTCCAACCCGGCGTTTCATGTTTTCTGCTTACTGAAAACAGAAACGCCGGCTCAAAGTGAGAGTTAGGCTGGAGTATCACTGATACTCCAGCCTAACTCTACCTGAATCTGGCCCTTTGTTTCTGAAAGTGAAGATGCCTGCTTATTTTTATGGAGAATGCCACCCTCCAGCAGGGCCCCTCAGTGGTAAAGCTGGTCCTGTAAAGCCTCTTCTCTAAGGTGATCCTGCCCATGGTCACACTCCTGGTTCCTTCGCGTACAATGAAGTGTTAACAGCCCTGGATTGTTCATGATGCAGCTAAAGGACTGGCTGCACCTGGAGTGCAAGGGGGATATGAAGACAGTGACAGGGCAGAGGTAAGGTAAATAATCCTGCTTTCTAATTTCCCCAATAGCAAGCATTCAACCCTTGCAGTGTGAGAGACCCCACTACAGGCATACCCCGCTTTAAGTACACTCATTTTACATACACTCGCGAGTAAGTACATACCCGTGAGTGTATGTAAAGTGCCTTACAAGTACTGTACAGACATTTTGAAGCCGCAGTAAAAGGAGCTGAAGCTCAGAGAGCATAGCCCGCCCTGTTCCAGTGTGCCCCTGACACCCCCACTACAGCCCCTGAGACCTTAACTACAGCTCCTAACACCCCCCTGACCCCCCACTACACCCTATAAGTGAAAAAAGGTATTGTACTTTCACTTTAAGTACATTTTCGTTTTACATACATGCTCTGGTCCCATTGTGTACTTAAAAGTGGGGTATGCCTGTATAGTTTTCTTTTTCTTCCAGCTCACATGTCATAGAAAAAGACTATATGACACTGGACATCCACCAGCTAAGATGAGGCAGTTTTTAATCTTACTTGGTGTAGCATCTAAAACACACTATGAACAGCTCCCCGTTTTCTGTGACTCTACTATAGGTTTAGCAATAATGCTCAATTGTAGCATAAAAGTTTGCAACTTTTACAATTCTAAGACAAGGGATGATCCAAACTGCCCTGCGTCTGGTTCAAGCAAGTGACCTATAGTCCTGGTTCACACTGATGCTACTTTGAAATCGCACTACTTTACTTGAAGTATCGCGATTTCAAAGTAGCAAGGTCAGCACGATTTCAGGTGCTACTTGATAGACATTTGTGTGGCTTCATACACAGGTGTCTATAGAAATCGCACCTGAACTCGGCAAAAGTAGTGCAGGAACTACTTTTGCAAATCCGTGCGGCTCCGCAAAATCGGTGTCGCACCGATTGGAACAGTGCCATTGCCGCCAATAGGCTGCGACTTGTCATGCGATTTGATCTCTCAAATCGCATGACAAATCGCTCCAATGTGAACCTAGGCTTAAAGAAGTCCAAATGTTGAGGCCAAACCCCACTGAAATCAGTGGGAGATAAACCTGTCCAATGAAAACATGTCCATTTTCTGGGAGAAAAGGCAAAGAGTTTTCAAAAATAGTATGCAGGGTGGGCACTGCCCTGAGGAACATTTACAAGTGCAATAAAAATTGTAAATTAAATTGGTCTGGGGACAGTGATTTTTTTTTTTTTGTTTTAAACAATGATATTTACAAAGTAAAATGCTTTTAAACTGCTGACACATGACATTTCCTGCTGACAAAACACACAGCACACTGACCCCTCCAAAGTTTTTTCTAAATATCTGCCTTTTTTTAGGAAGCCAGCAATAAAATTAAAATTTTCAATCAATCTAAACTGCTTTGTTTTTTTCTTTGCAAATATCACTTTTGCTGTAGTACATCTAGGAAGAATGTAAAAAGCCTAACCATACCAGGCCACATGCCTTCAACATATGAGAGGGCTTTTCCCACTGGCAAAGCACCTTGTCCATATGTTGATGAGGACAAGGACCTCTTCCCCACAACTCTGTTCTAGAGAGGCCCGGAGCAAAAGAACAAGCCATAGGCGGAAGGGGCCGGGCATGACAGGGTTAACAGAAACCCTTACAAGCCAGGGGGGAGTGGTCATGAGAGATGCAGTGGGGAGGGGAGGAGAGGCTATAAATTCTCCCCCCTCCTTTCCCGGGTAACACAGTCTGGGAGAAAAGTTCTAAGGTAGGATTGCTGCTGGCCTCTCCTGAGCCAGGCCAGCAACCAGGCCGGGTTATCCGGGGGGGGGCTACAGTCTACCTGGAGCCTCTCCTGAGCCAGGCCAGCAACCAGGCTGGGGCACCCGCGGGGGGGCGGGGCACCCATGGCCTCCGTAGCGGTACTCCCCGGGGCCATCCACCAGGCAGCTCAGGAGGGAAGGGAGCCCAGCCCGGGCCCCCCAGCAAAAACGGACAGCGGCGGGCCCTATAGGCCCCGCGAGGCGTGGGGGGGGCGGCCAGGGGGCTCCAAAGCGGCGGCTAGGCCTGCCCTACATGTGGAACAGGCTGCTGCGGGCTCTCACCCCGGTTGTGCACCAGTGGTTTATGTGCCTCGGCAAGGGAGATTGATCGCAGCGGTGGCTAACCCCTTGCCTTCTACGGCTAGCCACTCTGGAACGCATTGCGGAGCGATTTGGGGTGCCGCTGGCATCCGAGAAAAGGTAGGGGCCGAAGTCGGTCATGCAATTTTTTGGCATAGTAATTGGCTCGGAGGCAATGGAGTGCAGATTACCATGGGACACACTGGAAAGCCTCACGGCAAAAAATTAGCGAGATATTGGGTTCACAGAAAGTACAAATCTGAGCGCGGCAGTCGCTCCTGGGAAAACTTATTTTCGTGTGTCTTATTCTTCCTATGGGGTCGTTTGCACGCGCCGCTCGGCAAGCATGGCGGGGGGTTAAGTCACTCAAACACTTTGTGGGTTTGTGAAGGAACACAAGGAAGACCTGTCGGTTTGTCACTCCGTTTCGGAGTCCTTTAACAGTACGGCTCTGTGGATATTCGGTCCGGTCAGCAATGTTGACATGGAACTGTTTACGGATGTGGCCGGGGGTTCGGGCTTTGGTGCATTCTTGCAGGGACAGTGTAGGGTGGGCCCTTGGCCCCAGTCCTGGTGCAAGCAGGGTTCACTAAGAACTTGGTTCGGCTGGAACTGTTTTCCGGTAGTGCTGGTGGTGGAACTATGGGGGCCCTGCCATCCGGGACAGGAAGGTCTGTTTACATGGTGATAATCTGGGGGTGGTACAGGTGTTCAACAGGGTGACGGCTCCTCTCCCCCGGTCATTCGTCTCTTGCGGCACCTGGAGCTGCGCTGTTTCCAGAGGTATACCGGGAGTGGACAAGGTTGTGGTGGACGCCTTGTCCCGGTTTGCAGTGGGGACAGGTTCTGGGTTTGGTGCGTTAGGCAGAGTAGCAAGTGGTCCCCTGTCCAGCGTGTGTGTGGAGGATTCAGTTTGAATCATCTCACCAGGGGCGTACCTAGAGCATTTGGCACCTGGGGCGGACCTATATCTGGCACCCCCCACGGTAAAATGTAAAAAACACCCCACTGTGTCCCCTGCATACCTCTGTATCCTTCAATATGTCTTTGTCACTACTGTGTACCCCCTCTCCACAACTGCACCTCTGGACCCCCTTTACATTACACAGCCACCTGCACTACCGGAACCTTTTACATTACACAGCACCCTGCACCTCTGGACCGCCTTTACATTACACAGCACCTTGCACCTCTGGACCCCCTTTACATTACACAGCACTCTGGACCCCTTTATATTACACAGCACCCTACACCTCTGGACCCCTTTACATTACACAGCATCTTTCACCTCTGGACCCCCTTTACATTACACAGCACCTTTCACCTCTGGACCCCCTTTACATTACACAGCACTCTGGACCCCTTTATATTACACAGCACCCTACACCCTGCACTTTGCACCTCTGGACCCCTTTTACATTACACAGCACTTTGCACCTCTGGACCCCCTTTACATTACACATCCCCCTACACCTCTGGGCCCCTTTACATTACACAGCACCTGGCACCTCTGGACCCCCTTTACATTACACAGCACCTTTCACCTCTGGACCCCCTTTACAATACACAGCACTTTGCACCTCTGGACCCCCTTTACATTACACAGCACCCTGGGCCTCTGGGCCCCTTTATATTACACATCTGTGACGGTATTAGAGCATATCTCCGCCATCCTCTCCCTTCTTCTCCCATAAAAGAAATCACCCGTCACAACATCCCCCTGCACCTCTGGACCCCTTTACATTACACAGCACCCTGCATCTCTGGACCCCTTTACATTACACAGCACCCTGCATCTCTGGACCCCTTTACATTACACAGTACCCTGCATCTCTGGACCCCTTTACATTACACAGCACCCTGCATCATTATACCCCTTTACATTACACAGCACCCTGCATCTCTGGACCCCTTTACATTACACAGTACCCTGCATCTCTGGACCCCTTTACATTATACAGCACCCTGCACCTCTGGATCCTCTTTACATTATACAGCACCCTGCACCTCTGGACCCCCTTTATTAGACTGCACCTCTGGACAGTGCAAACCACCCCCCTACAATACAGACCCAACAAAAATACAGAACCCCCCCTCCACAATACAGACCCACCCCTACAGTTCAGACCCCCCTACAATACAGAACCCCCCTCATATACAGAACCCCCCCATACAGAACACCCTTCACTATACAGAACCCCCCCCCCAATACAAAATCCCCCCCCCTATACAGATACCACCCCTTCAATACAGAACCCCCCCCCCCCCACAGTTCAGACCCCTCTACAATACAGAACCCTCCAACAATACAGAACCCCCCCATACCCTACAATACAGAACCCCCCCACAGATACCACCCCCCTACAATACAGAACACCCCCCCACAAACCAGAACACCCCCAAATACAAAACCCACCCTATTACAGATACCACCCCCCTGTCCTACAATAGAGAAGCCCCCTCCCTCACATACAGAACCCCCCTATACACAACACCCCCCCACAATATTGAACCCCCCTCATATACAGTACCCCCCCTTACAATAGTGCAGAGTGACACCCCCCCTTGCCTTCAGACCCGTAGTGCTGCTGCTGATGATCTGCGCGCCGCGTGCGAGCACTTGTATGGAGGAGAGGAGGAGGCGGCCGCAGCTTCACGCTGCTGGCTGTGTGACTGTCAGACAATCACACAGCCGATAGATAGTATCAGAGCCGTGGCGCTGCAATACCACAGAGAAGGGGGATCTTTGCGGCCGGATCACTCGGGAACGGCTCGCACGGCACCCCCCCCCCCGCCGAATAGTCAGGCTGGGTGTTAGTTACCGGCTAGTCTGCGGTCCATCATGCTGTCACCACGGCCATGCCTCAGACGCGGAGGAGGGGGACGTCGGCCTGACACCCCCCCAGTGTGTGGCACCCGGTGCGGGTCGCCCCCCCCGCCCCATGGTTGGTCCGCCAGTGCATCTCACAGAAGGTTGGGAAGGTGAGAAAACATAGGCGGCCTAAGAGAAGGTCTGGTTGGTGTGGCAGATGCCGGTTCGGGGGTCGGAGGTGTAGCTGGCGAGTCCAGAGGTATGGGTCCTGATTCGGTATTGTTTGTCCAGGAACAGGCTGGGATGTCACAGTAGGTACTCGATAAGAAAAGTTGTTGAGTCTGGTATTCTCGTTTGAGTGGCTAAGGTGCCTGGAATTTTACTATGGTTTTTGGGTGCGACAAGCGCTCAAGGGAACGGCGGAGGGAGGCGCGGCGCCCAGTATCGTTACATCTTAAGAGGTGTTATGGAGAATGTGGGGACAATGTGTTAATCCCGGTATGGGGTTGTGTCGTTTCTGCACAGTGTTTTGGTCTGGAAAATTCTTTGGAGCATTCGGGGTGGGCGAGTTAGTTAGCCCCTCCAAGAAACAGTTCAAGGCGGCATGTTGGCTGCTGACATGTGGGGGGCACATGAAGGGGCCACACTGCTTTTAAGCAGATCCAAAACGGAGCAGAGGGGGTGAGATAAGTTAGTGCAGGTCGTCACTGTTGTTGGTTCAGACCTTTACCCAGTCGGGCTGGTGGGGAATTCCGGCAGGTACGCCCGAAGGTGGGCGGTTCATTTGGTTACATAAGTAGGGGGATCCAGGGTCGCGGTATCAGTTCGTGGCAGGGTTTAAGAAAGGTTTGGGGACTTTGGGCCTAGTGGAGAAGGAATTCTCTGGCGTTCCCTTAGGATTGGGGCAGCGACAGAGGCTGCACGTGATTGTCTTGATGAGGAAACAGTCAAGGGGATAGGCAGGTGGGAGTCGAAGAGGTTTCGACTAGATGCAGGCCACAATGGTTGGTGGGCCTGGCGTAGGGGTAATTTGGTGGTTGCATCAATGGTTGTATAGGTTGCTAACTGTCTTTCAGGTACAGTGCAAGTATTAGTTGAATAAGAAGGAAAATTGCGCAAATCTAAACAAAATAAGTGTACAAATATTGAGCAGCGTCTCAAAGGTGTTATACAACACCAAAACAATATATAGAAAAAATGAAGTCGCGCTATAAATGGTATACAGTAAAAAAATTATTTAAAATACGTGGAAAGTATCATTAGTGCAAACTGAAATAACACATGAGCAAGCTTATCAAAAACACAGTAGTAGTGAACAGTGAACACGATTTGAAGTCCATATGGTAATTATACAGTCCATCAAGAATTATATTGAATAGACAGAAAGAATTTCCCAGTGTTGATAGGTCCACAGACAGATATGTGTAGTGACAAAACAAAGACCTCCACCGCACAGAAAACACTGACCCTTACCAGAGTCTATGATCTCACCGAGATCAATATCAGCAATTTGTAACATTCATGTTTCAGCAGGGAACGAAAGAGGACATCCACAAATTCCAGCCAGTAGGTGTATTCGGCTCAAACAGCGATCAAATATCAACCCGTGGTCACATAAAAAATTGAGAGAAATCCACATAGCGTAAAACCGTACTTTTAATCAAATAAAAAAAGGATTGTATGCACTTACATCCATCCGTATTAAAACAGCATATATCAGCATAAATTCAAAGAGAGCCGGCCGGCGTTTGGAGCGTGTTTACCCGACTTCCGGGTCCTCACACGTGATGCGGTGACGTCAGAGCGTCGCCTCCCGACGTTTCGTCACAAAAGGGACTTGGTCACGGGATGAGGCGACGCTCCGAGTCACCGCGTATATGTAAACAAGAGAAGGCGGAGCTATCCCCAGGGTAATCCCAGTTGATCGTACTCTCGCCATTTTAACTATTGGAAACATATTACATATACCAATAGGTTTAAGTACAGCAACTAAGGGCAAAACCGAAACGGCAGCCCTGTTGTAATACAACTCACCATGTTATCGTGTAATACGGCAAACGGTGTGTTTTCAGAGTCAATTTATACCTGGTATACATTGTGTCATAGATATGTAGTGAGGCCGGAGGCAATCAAAGCCCCACACACAAACAGCAGATAATGTATGTACATTGTAATGAAATACATTTCAACTACTATATTGTAATACATATGTAAAAAAAACAACATATAAAGCACTGTTATACTGCAATGCTCACAAAACATTGGAAATATATATGTAACAAAAATTGGACAGCCATATAGATGCTGATTAGTCTGACAGTCAACAATAAGCATATATATTCTCTATTTTACAAAATGTAATAAAAGGAAGATAATAAAAATTAAAAAAGAAAACATTGACATTAATACCTATGTGAATCTATAAATTCGTGCTAGACATGTTTATCACTTCCTCCTTGAAAAAAGTATATATATGGCTATACTGACATCAGTATATTACATGTCAGACACCCCCACAGGGAGAGGGGGGGGGGGCTACGGTACAAAAAACATAGTAAAAAGGACGCTGGCATGTAGGACATTAAATAAAAAATGATAATCATTATATGTCCCGATTGATATAGGGGAAATGGGAAAAAACTCCTAAAGTCCCTATTTTTTACACATAAGAATACGTGAAAAATCCTTTCTGTTATGTGACACAAATGGATAGATATTTATATATTAACCATTGTTAGATGGAATCAGGAATTATCAATAAAACAATTGATGTCCACCTCAATGTTCAGGCCGTGGGGGGTGTAACACTTTGTTTTATGTATCCACGCCATTTCGGAGCGAGAAATACTTCTCACTAGGTCGTTGCCACGCCAATGGGGATTGAATTTGTCTATGCCCAAAAACACCGTGTTGTTTGGATTTTTATCATGTACCAACAGAAAGTGTTTTGACACAGAGTGTTCAGTAAACCCATTCCGAATATTTGCAATATGCTCATTAAGGCGTATATGTAGAGGGCGTTTAGTTCTGCCTATATATTGCAATCCGCATGGGCACATGAGCATGTATATAACCCCTATAGTTGTACAGGTAATGAAGGGCTTAATCATAAAGTTTTTCTGGGTGCTGGTAGAACGAAATGTAGTACTTCGTTTGGATCTGATGCCATTCAAAGCACAGCTCTGACATTTCCCACACTTATAGAAGCCAGAAAGATCTGTCAAAAACATCGATGGTATTTTCGGGGGATTTAGCACATTAGGGGCCAATTTATCCCTAAGGGAAGGGAGACCCCTAAATACTACCTGTGGCTTTTCTGGTAGTAATCCCTTAAGAACATTGTCGCTTCTTAACACATGCCAATGTTTTGAAACAACATGTTTTACATTTGCATGTTGGCACGAGTAGTCTGTAACAAACGGATTTTTAAATCGGTGGGCAGTGTCAGTACGGGATTTTTCTGTTAGTAAATCTGCCCTATCTCTCTCAGATACTGATTTTAAAGTATCACTCAGAAAATTCTGACAGTAACCCTTAGTCAAAAAACGTTCCATAAGAACCTGTGCTTGTGTTTTGAACATGGCGTCATCAGTGCAGTTTCTTTTTAGGCGTAGAAACTGGCTTTTAGGCACAGATTTTAGCCAGGAAGAATGGTGACAACTGTCACTGGAAATATAAGAATTTCTATCAGTTGATTTGAAATATGTTGAGGTCACAAATTTATCATCTTCAACAGATATGGCTAGATCCAAAAAATTAATTTTTTCCTTACTGGCCTCGTATGTCAAAAGGATGCCACGCTCATTGATATTAAGAAAATCAATGAACTGGGAAAGTTCACCTTCAGTACCATCCCACAGGAGGAGGATGTCGTCAATATACCTGGCCCACAGAAGAATCTGGGGCCTAGGCTGATCATGGACGGCATCCTCCTCCCATCTGGCCATAAAAAGGTTTGCCAAACTTGGAGCATATTTGGCTCCCATCGCGACACCACGATTCTGTTTGTAAAACTGACCCCCATGCCAAAAGAAATTATGGGTCGCGGCAAAAACCAAAAGCTCTATTATAAAGGAAATCTGTTCATCCAGTAAACCACTATCCCTATTTAAGTAATGGGATACCGCTTCGATACCCAAGTCATGTGGAATAATAGTATACAGCGATGTTACATCAGCTGTAACCATCCACATGTTAGAAGTAGGTTTCAGGTTAGATAGTAGGTTTATAACATGCTTAGTATCTTTAATATATGACGGCATTTTCTTGACGAGGGGTTGCAAAAAGAAATCAATATATTTGCCCACCCGGGACGTGATTGAATCAATCCCACTTATAATGGGACGTCCCGGGGGGCAAACTGGATTTTTGTGGACCTTTGGAAGGTAATACATAATAGGGGTCCTTGGAGCTTTAGGCACCAAGAACACAGATTCCTTTTCATTAAGTATACCATTCCGTCGGCCTTTATCCACGATATTTTGTAGAATTTTTTTGTATTTCTTTCCAGGGTCTAATATCAAAGGGACATAGGTGTCCTTATCACCAAGGATATGTTGCATTTCCTGCAGATAGTCTTTCTTATCTGAATCTGAATACAATATTCCAACACATAACAATTTTTTACCTTTAGGTGACTGTTCTAACCAAGATGGAGGATTTTATGGTCCACCCCCTGGGCCTAACTTCCAAAACGGGGAGATCACTGAAACATACGAGTTTGGGTATGGATGTGATAATGCCCTTATACAACCCACTAACCATGGCCAGCCACATTGGGGTTTTCCCCGGGCAGGCCAAGGCGTCAAGAGAATCGCAGAACTAAAAGAGGGACTAGAGGGGGGAGGGCTAGGAAGCCCAAAAAGACCGAGAACATAATTGGAGCTGGTATTTTTAATTTGAGTTCACATGTTTTGGACAAAGCAGAGCTTTTAGTCCTGGACAAAGGACTTAAATATGTCCCTCCTAAAAAACTTGACAAATTTAAGACCTACATGGATATTCATAAGTATGTACGGAAACTGAATATCCAACGATATATGAGCTCAAATCCGTTTAATCCTTCCACGACTTCAACGTTAAACTATACACATTCTGGCCTGGCCAATGCCTCTGTGTATAACCCACCAGGGCAGTTACCAGCAGCCCTCAGGGTGTTTAGGGACTTAGCCCTTAAAGACCTTGAGGACATGGAGATCAAACAAATACGTTGTAAAAAACAGCTAGAGGAAGGCATTGATTCTCTATGTAGGAACAAAAATTTAGTTATACGTCCAGCTGACAAGGGGGGTGGAATTGTTGTCCTTGATAAGAAAGACTATCTGCAGGAAATGCAACATATCCTTGGTGATAAGGACACCTATGTCCCTTTGATATTAGACCCTGGAAAGAAATACAAAAAAATTCTACAAAATATCGTGGATAAAGGCCGACGGAATGGTATACTTAATGAAAAGGAATCTGTGTTCTTGGTGCCTAAAGCTCCAAGGACCCCTATTATGTATTACCTTCCAAAGGTCCACAAAAATCCAGTTTGCCCCCCGGGACGTCCCATTATAAGTGGGATTGATTCAATCACGTCCCGGGTGGGCAAATATATTGATTTCTTTTTGCAACCCCTCGTCAAGAAAATGCCGTCATATATTAAAGATACTAAGCATGTTATAAACCTACTATCTAACCTGAAACCTACTTCTAACATGTGGATGGTTACAGCTGATGTAACATCGCTGTATACTATTATTCCACATGACTTGGGTATCGAAGCGGTATCCCATTACTTAAATAGGGATAGTGGTTTACTGGATGAACAGATTTCCTTTATAATAGAGCTTTTGGTTTTTGCCGCGACCCATAATTTCTTTTGGCATGGGGGTCAGTTTTACAAACAGAATCGTGGTGTCGCGATGGGAGCCAAATATGCTCCAAGTTTGGCAAACCTTTTTATGGCCAGATGGGAGGAGGATGCCGTCCATGATCAGCCTAGGCCCCAGATTCTTCTGTGGGCCAGGTATATTGACGACATCCTCCTCCTGTGGGATGGTACTGAAGGTGAACTTTCCCAGTTCATTGATTTTCTTAATATCAATGAGCGTGGCATCCTTTTGACATACGAGGCCAGTAAGGAAAAAATTAATTTTTTGGATCTAGCCATATCTGTTGAAGATGATAAATTTGTGACCTCAACATATTTCAAATCAACTGATAGAAATTCTTATATTTCCAGTGACAGTTGTCACCATTCTTCCTGGCTAAAATCTGTGCCTAAAAGCCAGTTTCTACGCCTAAAAAGAAACTGCACTGATGACGCCATGTTCAAAACACAAGCACAGGTTCTTATGGAACGTTTTTTGACTAAGGGTTACTGTCAGAATTTTCTGAGTGATACTTTAAAATCAGTATCTGAGAGAGATAGGGCAGATTTACTAACAGAAAAATCCCGTACTGACACTGCCCACCGATTTAAAAATCCGTTTGTTACAGACTACTCGTGCCAACATGCAAATGTAAAACATGTTGTTTCAAAACATTGGCATGTGTTAAGAAGCGACAATGTTCTTAAGGGATTACTACCAGAAAAGCCACAGGTAGTATTTAGGGGTCTCCCTTCCCTTAGGGATAAATTGGCCCCTAATGTGCTAAATCCCCCGAAAATACCATCGATGTTTTTGACAGATCTTTCTGGCTTCTATAAGTGTGGGAAATGTCAGAGCTGTGCTTTGAATGGCATCAGATCCAAACGAAGTACTACATTTCGTTCTACCAGCACCCAGAAAAACTTTATGATTAAGCCCTTCATTACCTGTACAACTATAGGGGTTATATACATGCTCATGTGCCCATGCGGATTGCAATATATAGGCAGAACTAAACGCCCTCTACATATACGCCTTAATGAGCATATTGCAAATATTCGGAATGGGTTTACTGAACACTCTGTGTCAAAACACTTTCTGTTGGTACATGATAAAAATCCAAACAACACGGTGTTTTTGGGCATAGACAAATTCAATCCCCATTGGCGTGGCAACGACCTAGTGAGAAGTATTTCTCGCTCCGAAATGGCGTGGATACATAAAACAAAGTGTTACACCCCCCACGGCCTGAACATTGAGGTGGACATCAATTGTTTTATTGATAATTCCTGATTCCATCTAACAATGGTTAATATATAAATATCTATCCATTTGTGTCACATAACAGAAAGGATTTTTCACGTATTCTTATGTGTAAAAAATAGGGACTTTAGGAGTTTTTTCCCATTTCCCCTATATCAATCGGGACATATAATGATTATCATTTTTTATTTAATGTCCTACATGCCAGCGTCCTTTTTACTATGTTTTTTGTACCGTAGCCCCCCCCCCCTCTCCCCTGTGGGGGTGTCTGACATGTAATATACTGATGTCAGTATAGCCATATATATACTTTTTTCAAGGAGGAAGTGATAAACATGTCTAGCACGAATTTATAGATTCACATAGGTATTAATGTCAATGTTTTCTTTTTTAATTTTTATTATCTTCCTTTTATTACATTTTGTAAAATAGAGAATATATATGCTTATTGTTGACTGTCAGACTAATCAGCATCTATATGGCTGTCCAATTTTTGTTACATATATATTTCCAATGTTTTGTGAGCATTGCAGTATAACAGTGCTTTATATGTTGTTTTTTTACATATGTATTACAATATAGTAGTTGAAATGTATTTCATTACAATGTACATACATTATCTGCTGTTTGTGTGTGGGGCTTTGATTGCCTCCGGCCTCACTACATATCTATGACACAATGTATACCAGGTATAAATTGACTCTGAAAACACACCGTTTGCCGTATTACACGATAACATGGTGAGTTGTATTACAACAGGGCTGCCGTTTCGGTTTTGCCCTTAGTTGCTGTACTTAAACCTATTGGTATATGTAATATGTTTCCAATAGTTAAAATGGCGAGAGTACGATCAACTGGGATTACCCTGGGGATAGCTCCGCCTTCTCTTGTTTACATATACGCGGTGACTCGGAGCGTCGCCTCATCCCGTGACCAAGTCCCTTTTGTGACGAAACGTCGGGAGGCGACGCTCTGACGTCACCGCATCACGTGTGAGGACCCGGAAGTCGGGTAAACACGCTCCAAACGCCGGCCGGCTCTCTTTGAATTTATGCTGATATATGCTGTTTTAATACGGATGGATGTAAGTGCATACAATCCTTTTTTTATTTGATTAAAAGTACGGTTTTACGCTATGTGGATTTCTCTCAATTTTTTATGTGACCACGGGTTGATATTTGATCGCTGTTTGAGCCGAATACACCTACTGGCTGGAATTTGTGGATGTCCTCTTTCGTTCCCTGCTGAAACATGAATGTTACAAATTGCTGATATTGATCTCGGTGAGATCATAGACTCTGGTAAGGGTCAGTGTTTTCTGTGCGGTGGAGGTCTTTGTTTTGTCACTACACATATCTGTCTGTGGACCTATCAACACTGGGAAATTCTTTCTGTCTATTCAATATAATTCTTGATGGACTGTATAATTACCATATGGACTTCAAATCGTGTTCACTGTTCACTACTACTGTGTTTTTGATAAGCTTGCTCATGTGTTATTTCAGTTTGCACTAATGATACTTTCCACGTATTTTAAATAATTTTTTTACTGTATACCATTTATAGCGCGACTTCATTTTTTCTATACAGTGCAAGTATTGGTCTGGATTATGGGCCACTCCTTCGGAGATTGGGGGGGCTTGGAGAGTGTATGTGCGACCGGTGGGTCAACAGCTGGAGGTCCCGAGATGGCAGGCTCGTGTACATTGGTTGCATTTCCCAGGAATGATGTGGAAGTAGAGTGGTATCGGAAGTGCACAGGTTTGCACGTTGGGACCGACCACTGGAGGTACTGGTTCTCCATGTAGGAGAAATGATTTAGGGGGTGAGGTCAATGCTGGGGTCGTGAGGTTCCCGGATACGATAGTGGTATGATCGGTCATGGTGGCTGGAACATCATAGAGGATGGCCAGACAGTGGAGGGGGTGAAAAAGAGCTTGGTGGAAGATGGACAGAGAGGTGGTGGGGACACTGCGGTCAGTGGTTGTCTCTGAGCCAGCCTGTCGGCTTGAGGCCTATGACCAGGGGTTAGATAACGCAGTGCCAACCAAATGTGGTTTGTAAGTAGAAACGGGGGCCTGGCGGACAGGCATCTGGGAGTTGGAGGTGTCTACGTGAAGATACTTTAGGAGTGATGGAGTTTACTGCACAGATGTTGGTATCGATATGGTGGGGGTTGGGCCCGTAGGACGGGGTACAGCAAGCATTGAGGGTGTGGAGGTGCGCCCAAAGGCAAATGGTTACCTTTGGGTGCTGGTGGCGGGTGTTTGGACTTTGCAGGAGAAGAAATTACCCCAAATATGGATGCCATTACCCAGAGGTGGTATGGGTTCTGAAGGGGTGTGGTTTGCAGTCTACCAAGGTGTAGCTGGAATGTTGGTTAATGGGGGCACTGCGGTCAGTGGTCGTCTCTGAGCCAGCTTGTCGGCTTGAGGCCTATGACCAGAGGTGAGGTACCACAGTGCCAATAAAATGTTATAATGTTAAAAGGTTTTACAAGTCAGTGTTAGTGGTGCCTGCAAAGTCCAGCACTAGTAAGAGAAGAACTGTTTTTCTCAGGAATTATATGGTTTATATATGTTATTTATTATTGGATGTTATCTAAAATAAAGGAGGCTGCTACAGACAGTTTTTACTCCAAGTTACAGTGGTGGTCTCATTATTATTAAAGGTTTAAGGGGGAGTATAAATCTATGGGTCTTAGTAGTAAAGGTTATATCTGGGATACCATAGTCATGTGATTGTGGGGCTCTGCAGGCAGGGGGCTTGGATTATCTAATCTTTAAAAATAAGGGGTACTGCCCTCCCTCATGTTAGTACCCTTAAAAAAATAAAATAAAAAAAGAATCCTAGAAATAAAGACAAACATTTAAAGGGGTTGTAAAGATTAAAACATAAAAAAAAATACCAAACACGTCATACTTAACTTCACTGTGCAATTTGTTTTGCACAGAGTGGCCCTGATTCTCGTCTTCCTTGTCTCCCAAGGGGGTTAGCTTGCAGGCGGTCATTGATTTGATTGACAGCAGCGGGAGTCAATGGCTGCGCTGCTATCAATCATTCAATGACAAGGCCACAAGAGCTGGGGGAAACCATCGTGCCCATTACGAGCGGGCTGGCTGGAGAGAGAGAGACTGCAAAAGTAAGATGACCTGTGATGATGACCTGCCTCTGTCAAAACTTTATCACTGTACTGTATGGGCGCCAGCAGACTCATTCAGCCACCCCCCCGCAAGCAGACTGAGTCAGGCTTAGCCAGCCACCCCCAGCAGACTCGGCCAACAACCCCCCAGCCAGCAGACTCAGCCAGCCACCCCCCCTGCCAGCAGACTCAGCCAGCCACCCCCCCCCCCCCCCGCCAGCAGACTCATTCAGCCACCTCCGCGCAAGCAGACTGAGTCAGCCACCCCCCCCCCCGGCAAGCAGGCTTAGCCAGCCACCCCCAGCAGACTCAGCCAACAACCCCCCAGCCAGCAGACTCAGCCAGCCACCCCCTCCCACCACCAGCAGACTCGGCCAGCCACCCCCCCTGCGAGCAGACTCGGCCAGCCACCCCCCCCCCCCGCGAGCAGACTCGGCCAGCCACCCCCCCCCCTGCGAGCAGACTCGGCCAGCCACCACCCCCCCTGCGAGCAGACTCGGCCAGCCACCCCCCCTGCGAGCAGACTCGGCCAGCCACCCCCCCCTGCGAGCAGACTCGGCCAGCCACCCCCCCCTGCGAGCAGACTCGGCCAGCCACTCCCTCCACCAGCAGACTCAGCCAACAATGGGCCACTTGACAGGCCTAAGGCTGCCAGTCCTCCCCTGTTGGTAGGCATAGTGGATTGTGTTTTGGGGTGTAATAATAAATATGCCTATGGCATGTAAGAAATAACTTGTTAAGATGCCAACTTTATGGAACAAATCATTTAATTTTTTTATTTTTAAATTTTCCAAAAAACTGTGACAAAAAATGTCAGCTTCAAAAAACTCATCATGCATTATATTAAATACCTTGGACTGTCTACTGTCTTACCAAAAATTGTGGACTCCAGCTCTGTGACTGGTCGGAGCCATGTGACGCATGCACGGGAGCCCTCAGTCACAGCATGACCCCTCTAGAAACGCCCTTTCTAAAGTGCTCAGGCTTACCTGTAGGTGAAAGTGGTTGTACAGGGTGTACAACCACTTTAACCACTTCCCCACCGAGCCATAGTAAAATGACGTCGGTGGGGACCTCTAGTCCTTCAGACTGGACGTCATATGACGTCCTTGCATTTCCGGCCGCTAGGGGCCGCATTCCTCGGGGACCCGGTGCGCGTGCCCGGCGGTCGCGATGACCGCCGGGCACCTGCGATTGCCCGCAATCACGGCAGAAACACAGATCCATGTTCTGTCAGCGGTGAGGAGACCGATGTGTGTTCCCAGTACAGAGGAACACACATCGATCTCCTCCCCTTGTGAGTCCCCCTAACAGTTAGAACACACTTTATGGAACATATTTAACCCCTTCAGCGCCCCCTAGTGTTAACCCCTTCCCTGCCAGTCACATTTACACAGTAATCAGTGCAGTTTTATAGCACTAATTGCTGTGTAAATGTGAATGGCCACAAAAATGTGTCAAAAGTGTCCAATGCGTCCGCCGCAACGTCACGGTCACAATAAAAAAACCGCAGATCGCCGCCATTACTAGTAAAAAAAAATCAAAAAAATGCCATAATTCTATTTCCTATTTTGTAGACGCTAGAACTTTTGTGCAAACCGATCAAATACGCTTATTGCGATTTTTTTTACCAAAAATATGTAGAAGAATACGTATCGGTCTAAACTGAGGGAAAAAAAAGAATAAAAAAAAAAAACATTATGATATTTATTAAATCAAAAAGTAAAAGATATTGGGCCAGATTCAGGTAGATGGGCGTTTCTTTATTCTGGAGTAACGTTTCTCGTTTACGTTACTCCGCTGTAACTTTAGGAGCAAGTACTGTTATTCACAAAGCACTTGCTCCTAAAGTTGCGGCGGCGTAGCGAAAACGAGCCGGCGGAATTCAAATTGGGCGGGTAGGGGGCGTGTATTATGTTAACTATGCGCTATCCCGCGGCGAACGTACTGCGCATGCGTCGACTGTCAGTGCGCATGCTCCAAATTCTTTCAGGGAACGTCAATGACGTCAATCCCCATTCACGGACGTTTTACGAAAACGACTCAAATTTTTTTTATTGTGACGCGATGACATCGGCCATACTTAACATAGGATACTCCACTAGGGGGCTGCTTTATCTTTGCGCCGCGTATCTCTTACGGAAACGTCGGAAAGTAACTGCGTCGCGCCCGAATACGATCGTGAATTTCCGATTCCCGCTGATTAACATATTCTCAGCGTTAATCAGCGGGAACGCCCCGCGCGCCATTTTTAAAATTGAAGTTACGATACGACGGCGAAATACAATTACGCCGCTCGTACAGTAACTCCAACCCGGCGTTTCATGTTTTCTGCTTACTGAAAACAGAAACGCCGGCTCAAAGTGAGAGTTAGGCTGGAGTATCACTGATACTCCAGCCTAACTCTACCTGAATCTGACCCACTGTGTTTTTTTTCAAAATTGTCGCTCTTCTTTTGTTTATAGCGCAAAAAATAAAAACTGCAGAGGTGATCAAATACCACCAAAAGAAAGCTCTATTTGTGAGGAAAAAAAGGGTGTCAATTTTGTTTGGGAGCCACGTTGCACGACCGCGCAATTGTCATTCAAAGTGCGACAGCGCTGAAAACTAAAAATTGGTCTGGGCAGAAAATGCCCTGTATGGAAGTGGTTAACCCCCCTGCCGGTAAACCCGAGCGCGACTCGGGTTGGATTTTTCAGGTAAATAGCGATATCCACGAGTCGCGCTCGGGGTCAATATGCAGAGCCTGCAGCGCGCGCTGGCTTACCTTGGATCCAGGCGGGGTACTGTACTTACCTTGTCCCTGGATCCAGCGATGCATCCCCGCTGTGTGAGCGAGTGGCGTCCTCCATTCGACTCACACAGTGCCCGCGCGCCGCCGATCTCCGTTCCCTGCGACGTAACGGCGCACGGGGGCGGAGACCGGCGGCAAATTCAAAAAAGTAAACAAACACGTTACATACAGAATACTGTAATCTTATAGATTACAGTACTGTATGTAAAAAGTACACACCCCCCCTGTCCCTAGTGGTCTGCCCAGTGCCCTGCATGTTCTTTTACATAATAAAAACATTTTTTTTGTGCCTGCAAACTGTAGATTGTCCATAGCAACCAAAAGTGTCCCTTTATGTCAAAAGTGATTTTAGAGCAGCTAGAAAACAGCGATAATAAATGATAATCACTTGCAGAATTGAGCGATAGCGATTTGTGGGAAAATTCGTCATAAAAAAATAAAAGTAATGACAGCGACAATTCTGCGACTCAGCAAATTTCAGTGATTTTGATTTGATTACATTAGTGAATAATTTTTATTATAATTACATTATTATTTGTTATAATTATTTATAGTTATTTATTATATTATAATTTTATGATTTTGTGTTTCAAACTTTATCATACCCGGGATGTCTACTAGACTCTGGTTTGGACAAATTTAAGCGAGTTATTCCTAAAAATTGCAGGCCTACAGTATAAAACGCAGAATTTCCATGCAAAATAATTGTACCGCTTTTGGTACGTAATTCCAGACAGAATCATACCGCTAGGGAGGTTAAAGGGGTTGTAAAGGAAATTATTTTTTTCATAATAAGCATCCTTTACCTGCAGACATTCCTCTTTTCACTTCCTCATTGTTTGTTTTTCCTCAGAAGTTGCTCTATTTCTTCTCTGTTCTGTTCACTTCCTGCTTGTCTGATTTTACTGACCACCGTGAAGGGAGACTTTACTGCGGTGGTCAGTAACATGCTCGTCCCCTCCTGGGAACTACATCTGTGTGGCAGGACGCTCTCTACTTCAAGGAGGTGTGAATTACTGGGCGTGCCGCAATCCATACTGGGAAATGTAATTCTTACATGAACAAGTGATGGAAACCAGGAAGTGGATGAGAGAACAGAAACTAGAACGCCGGAGGTGATATAGATGAAGGAATTGAATAGGTATTTACTTGTTTGTTAACAGAATCATTACACTATTCTGTCTGACATTAATTTTAGGCAAATAAAAATTTCCTTTACAACTCCTTTAAGTCTGGGTTCTGACTAAGGGCTCGTTTACACTTGCTTCGGGTTCAACACACATTAAAGTGCCTACCGCTTTAACATGCTTTTATGTTGTGTTTTTGATGCTTTGGTGGTGCTTCGATGAAGCTTTGGTGGTGCTTCGATGAAGCTTTGATGATGCTTCAGTGAAGCTTTAGTAATGCTTTGGTGATGCTCTTTTGAAGCTTTGTTGAAGTTGCAGACGCCCGGTGTGTATGGATCTCTCATACCTGCAATTTCTCCAAAACAAAGCAAAAATAAAGCTTGAATGTATACCTCTCAAAAGATGGAGATGCTTCAAGCAAACATTGTCATAGACTTCTATGGAGGCTTTAAAGATGATTTGAAGCACCACTAAAATGAAATGGGGTATCATTTTTGAAGCAAACCCAAAGAAAAGCAATAGCAAGGTATAAACAGGACTGTAAGCTAACTATTTTATTTAGTAACAGGGGCTTTGACTGGCGTTCAGAGAGTTTTAACAAAGCGTGTCCAAAGTCTTGTTTTGAAGCAAGTGTTAACTA
Source organism: Rana kukunoris (assembly GCA_029574335.1). Classification (NCBI taxonomy): domain Eukaryota; kingdom Metazoa; phylum Chordata; class Amphibia; order Anura; family Ranidae; genus Rana; species Rana kukunoris. The sequence goes on from CM056050.1 coordinate 459,671,433, forward strand.
GCCCTAAGCCATGCAAGGACATTCACATCCTTTTTCCAACTCTGTGATTCTTCTGTTTTTGTTATAAGTTGTACTAGTAAATATAGCTGGATAAAACAAAAACTGTGGCTGTCTTCATTTCAGGCTGCAAAGCAACAAAATGTGATCGCTATCGCGGGAAAGAAAGCCAGGATGGGAATCTGTCAAAGTAAACAGACAGATCCCCATTCTGACAGGGGAGGAGATTGAGATCTGCTGTTCCTAGTGATTAGGAAGAGCGTTCTCTCTCCTCTTCCAGTCAGTCCCCTCCCCCCACAGTTAGAAACACCTCCCAAGGAACATATTTAACCCCTTGATCGCCCCTAGTGTTAACCCCTTCCTGCCAGTGAAATTTTTACAGTAATCTATGCAGTTCTATAGCTCTGAGCACTGTATAAATGTCAATGGTCCTAAAAAAGTGTCAAAACCAATACCATAAATCTACCATGCATTTTGTAGACACTATAATGTTTGAGCAAACCAATCAATATACGCTTATTGCAATTTTTTTTACCAAAGTTATGTAGAAGAATACATATTGACCTAAACTGATGAGGAAATTCTTTTTTTTTTTATATTTATTATAGCAAAAAGGTAAAATATATATATTTTTTTCAAAATTGCCCCTCATTGTTTTGTTTATAGTGCAAAAAATAAAAACTGAAGAGATGATCAAATACCACCAAAAGAAAGCTCTATTTGTGGGGGGAAAAAAGAACGTCAATTTTGTTTGGATACAGCTTCGCATGACCGCGCATCTGTCAGTTAAAGCAACATTAACCTCCCTGGCGGTGTTCCCGAGTCTCACTCTGGGTTAGATTTCTGTTCTACGATCGGTAACCTCGAGTCAGACTCGGGCTCGCCTCGCAGCATCCACAGAGACTGTTTACTTACCCTCTCCGTGGATCCAGCGATGCATCCGCGCTGTGTGAGCGAGCGGGTGCTCGCTCGATTCACACAGCGTCCCCGCGCGCCGCCGATCTCCGTTCCCTGCGACGTTACGACGCACGGGGACGGAGAACGGCGCCAAATTCAAAAATGTAAACAAACACTATACATACAGTACACTGTAAACTTATAGATTACAGTACTCTATGTAAAAAATACACACCCCCCATGTCCCTAGTGGTCTGCCCTGTGCACTACATGTCCTTTTATATAATAAAAACTGGTCTTTCTCCCTGCAAACTGTAGATTGCCCATAGCAACCAAAAGTGTCCCTTTATGGCAAACATTGTTTTAGAGCAGCTAAAAAACAGCGATAATAAATCAGAATCATTTGCAGAATTTAGCGATAGCGATTTATGGGGAAATTCGTCATAAAAAAAAAAAAAAATAATGACACCAAAAATTCTGCAACTGAGCAAAAAATCATACCCGGGATGCCTATTAGACTCTTGTTTGGATAGATTTAAGTGAGTTATTCCTAAGAATTACAAGCCTACAGTATAAAACGCCAAATTCCCTTGCAAATAATGGTACCGCTTTCAGCACCTAAAATCTGAAAGAATCATACCGCCAGGGAGGTTAAGGGGGAAAATCTTCTGGTCTGTAAGTGGTTAAAGGGGAAGTATAGCCAAATTTATTTTGGCTATGCTTCTCCTATGGAAGTCAGGAGTGCAGTTGGTTCTGCACTCCTGTGGCCCATTGTCATCCGACAGCGGGCTACAGCCCTTGTTGGCTGATGTCAGCTTGCTAGCCTGGCCAAGATCAACAGCTGGCTCAGCCTTTCAGCAAGCCATTCAGAGACTGAACCAGCCGCCCACTTCACAGTCCTGTGCCCCAGTGAGGGGCAGAGCAGAGAGCTCTCTGCACTCTAAATACCAAGAACTGAGTAATAAGCAGTTTTTGATTGCTCAGTTCTTTTAGGCCGTGTACACAGGATCGAACATGTCCGCTGAAACTGGTCCGCAGACCAGTTTCAGCGGACATGTTCGATCGTGTGTATGGCTTATCGGACCGTTTTCCAGCGGACCAAAGCTTCAAAACATGCTTGAAAACCTGTCCGCTCGAAACCTGTCCTTTGGACAGGTTCGATGGTTAGTACACAAAATCATCGGACCAAAAACCCACGCATGCTCAGATCAGGTCGACGCATGCTTGGAAGCATTGAACTTCGTTTTTTCATCACGTTGTTGTGTTCTACGTCACCGCGTTCTGGTCCGATGGGATTTTGGTCCAATGGTGTGAATGCACATCAGACCAATAGACCACTTCAGTGTGGTCCGATGAAAACAGTCCGTCGGACAAGTTTCATCGGACATGTGTGATCGTGTGTACGCGGCCTTAGATGCTGCAGGGGACAGCTGCAGTTGGGATAGGTGCTGCAGCCATCTGAGTATGATTGTTTGTCTCCTTAGGTGGATGTCATACAGGGGAGGGCTGGCAGCCTTAGGCCTGGGGGGCAAGTCCAGTCAAGTGGCCCATAGAGCGTGGAAAAGTGATGGATCGAGGAAAACAGTGTAAGATTTTTCATGATCACAAAAGTCCTCACAGAGCCTCCCCTTACATTAGAGTCCGCACAGAGGCTCCCCTTACATCAGAGTCCACACAGAGGCCTCCCTTACATCAGAGTCCACACAGAGGCCTCCCTTACATCAGAGTCCGCACAGAGGCTACTTTTACATCAGAGTTCACACAGAGGCTCCTCTTACATCAGAATCCGCACAGAGGCCCCCCTTACATCAGAGTCCGCACAGAGGCCCCCCTTACATCAGAGTCCGCACAGACCCCATATACATCAGAGTCCACACAGACCCCATATACATCAGACCTGATGCAAGGGGTGTTCTGGGAAACTTGATTTAAGGGTGCATGCTGTGGACTATTGTGTAAAGCAGGTCTCTGCTCACCAAAGCCTGCCTCCCCTTCCCTTTAACAAAGTCCACAGAGCACCCCTTTTTATACATTGGGAGGCAGGAGAGACTAGAATGGGTGAGCTTACCAGGATGGAGGCGGAGGTGCAGGCAGGCTGTCTGATGATTTTTTGGGTTCAAACATCCTGTCCAGTGCCCACACATGCCCGGGGAGTGTGGGCAGGGCAGACTCAGAAGGAGGAGGAGCAGATGAGCTCTATCTCTCCTCATGTCTGTGCAGAGAGAGAAGGGGATATCAGCGCTGGTGTGCACTGAGGCTGACCTATGTGTGAGACGAGACATAGCTCAGCTCTACAGCCATCTACCTCGGAGCTGACACAGGCACGGCTGCACAGTGGGAGGTGAGCAGCGGCCGTGACCTGTGTTAACAGAGCTCCAGCAGGCATATTCCTGCTCTGCAAAAACAGCATTTGGTAGTGGCGGCCGGTGGCTGTGCATATTGTCACCAGTCCGGGGGGAGTTTTTCCACCCTGCACCCCCTGCCAGCCCTCCCCTGATGTCATATGATGTCCTGGAGTTTAAGTGGTTAAATCTGAATGATGCCTGCAGCTGCAAGCATCATTCGGATATAATTTTTTTATGGTGATTCCCCATCATGTAAAAACAATCATAATGGCTGTTGAGCCACTTGATTGTTTTTATAGGCGGCTGAAGGGGATGTCCCCCCCCCCCCCTCCCACTGCCCTCTGGTGTTTCTACTGGCTCAACTGAGAGATCGGCATGCTGGAGAATGAATTGGCCAGCGGCGGCAAATTACCATATCAGCGGGGAGAATTCCACGGACCAGATGGTCTCCAGGAGACTCTATGGCCTCACGTCACGTCACATTCGGCCTCGGCAAATATAAACACAGCCGTTCCCTTAGCTGGGAAGCGAGATCGTTTTAATTTTTTATTTATTTCAGGCTTTCCAGCCTAGAGGCGAGATCTGGGGACTTATAGACCCCAGATCTCGCTGTAAAGAGGACCTGTCATGCCCTATTCCTATTACAAGGGATGTTTACCTTCCTTGTAATAGTGATAAAAAAATATCTAAAGGGAAAGTGTCAAAATAAAAAATAAAAGTAATATAAATAATAATAAAACAATGTAAGCATCCCCGTTCCTGCATGCTCGCACACAGAAGCAAGCGCAAAAAGACGTTGCGCCGCAAATGTAAACGGCGTTCAAACCACACATGTGAGGTATTGCTACGAACGTTAGAGCCAGAGCAATAATTATAGCTCAAGAACTCTTATGTAACTCTAAACAGGTAATCTGCCAACAAATTTAAATTGTCACCTATGGAGATTTTTAAGTGCCAAAGTTGGGCGCGATTCTCCCGAGTGTGCACAATTTTAAAGCATGTTGGGTATCTATTTACTCTGCATAATATCATCATCTTTCACATTATAGAAAAAAAAAAAACGGGCTAACTTTAGTGTTTTTTTTTTATTTTTTACAGTAATTCATGAAACATTACTGCGCAAATACTGTGTGACATTAAACGTTGTAACGATCGTCATTTTATTCTCTAGGGTCTCTGCTAAAAAAAAAAACATATATAATGTTTGTCCCCTGTGGGACAAAGAACATGTAATACATGTCTACATGTCCTGCTACTGCCTATACTTTCGCTGCTCATCATTGTTATATTGGAGCCTACGGGCCGGATTCACAGCCGTCGGCGCATCTTTATGCCGGCAAAGCGTATCTAATATACGCTACGCTGACACAGCGCGCGCAGGCAAGCACAGTATTCACAAAGCACTTGCCTCCCAAACTGCGCTGGGTTTCCTCGGCGTAAGCCGGCGTGTGTGGGAGTGGGCGTGAAACATGCAAATGATGGCCGAAGTGCCAGCCAGATGTTTCTAACGAATGACGTATGCGCCGTCCCGTGGATGCATCCCAGTGCGCATGCTCAGAATCACGTTGGAACTACTCCCTAGGATACGTCGAATCACTGCCTACGATGTTAACGTAACCTACGCCCAGCCCTATTCCCGTACAACGTAAACGGCGTAAATTTCAACGGTGTTTGTTCCCTGGTCCATACCTTAGCATGAGTTGCGCCTCCAATATGAGGAATAACTTTACGCCGGACGTAAGCCTTACGCAAACCGCGTATATGAAGCGGCCGGGCGCATCTACGTTCGTGAATCGGCGTATCTCCCTCATTTGCATATTTAACATGGGTACGCCGAATGCTCCAGCGTAACTATGCGCCCACGATACGCCGGCGTAGGCAAGTTACGTCGGGTGGCTGAAGCCATGTTTTTCAACGTATCTAGCTTTCTGAATCGGCGCAGAGATGGGACGGCGCACATTTGTACTTAGGACGGCATATCTTTAGATACGTTGGCGTAAGTCCGACGTGACTCCGGGCCTTCTTCTCTATTTTGCTGGCAAAAAAAGTGAATAGAGCACTAGAAGTGTAGCTTGTAAGGACATGTTCTTTATAAATGTGAAAACTGAAACTATAAACAATATAATACTAAGTAACACAAAACGGATTGTATAAAGTTGCACATTTATTTATTTTTTTAGATTATTTGATTTGCCCCACATGTAGAAAAAAGTACCAAAAGAATATAATTAATTCTTGAAGCAGCAATAAATTAACAGAAGTTATAAAAAAAACAAAAAACATGGAAAGACTCCATTTCCAACCATCTGTTATCATCATTTTTACAATCTAATCTTTTTTATGTTGTATTACTGCCCTGTTTTGTGGAGTTAATTGGATTCAACAGATTGCCATCATTTCACATGAACAACTTAATTTTTGAAACCATCATATGTCCTTGATACAGAGATTCATAAAGATGTTTTATAAAATTTAACATGCAAATACATTGAATGCTTTCTTTCCAAATGTCTGTTTATTCACCAATGGGCTTTTTAATAAGGCAAGTAGCAATATACAAAAGTGTAGTCATTTATAGAAACCAATCAAAAGTCATATTTCATTTATTAGACTGCATCTGAAATATGATTGGTTACAGAAGGGTTACTGGTCTCTGCACATCATAATTACTGTTTGCGCTTCCTTTAACCGCTTGTCAACCGCCGCATGTAGATGTACATCGACAGAATGGCACAGGCAGGCCGATTGGCGTACAGGTACGGTCTTTTAAATTTGATGACCAGCAGGCTCGTGCCTTGTGAGCATGTTTGCAGGTCCTGGGAACTCAATGTTCCCAGGCGGCCCGCTATTGCGGTCGGCAAAGGCAGAACATGGGAATGCCTTTGTAAACAAGGCATTCCCCTATTCTGCCTAGTGACACTGTCACTGATGGCTGTTCTCCGTGATCAGGAATGGACATCAGTGACATGAGGGAACACCTAAACCCTACAGTGCCACCTAGTGGTTAACCCCTTCACTGCCAGTGTTATTTTCACAGTAATCAGTGCATTTTTATAGCACCGTTTGCTGTAAAAATGACAATGGTCCCAAAAATGTGTCAAAAGTGTCCGATGTGTCCGCTATTATGTCGTAGTCAAGATAAAAACCGCAGATCGTCGCAATTACTAGTAAAAAAAATATTAATAAAAATGCCATAAAACTATCCCCTATTTTGTAGATACTATGGGCCAGATTCAAGTACAGCAGCATATTTTTTGGCCGGCGTAGCGCATCTCATATGCACTACACCGACGTAAAACAGGGAGCCTAGAACTGTATTCTCAAAGCAGTCGCGCCGTACGTTACGCCGGCGTAGTGTAAATAGGCCGGCGTAAGCCCGCCTAATTCAAAGTAGGCAGGTAGTGAGCATGCTTCATTTAAATTGACCCCATGTAAATGAGCGGCCAAGCAAACGGCGCATACGCGCGCATGGTCAGAATCACGTAGAATAGAATGCCTAAGATACACGTCGAACACTGCCTACGACGTGAACGCCACAGCCCCATTCACGTGTAAACGATGTAAAAATGACGGCTGTTCCGACGTCCATACCTTGCATGGGATGTGCCACCTTTTTGGTGGTTTATCTTTTTACGCCGAAAAAACGCCTTACGTAAACGTCGTAGATTACTGCGTTGGGCGTACGTACGTTCGTGAATCGGCGTATCTTGCTCATTTGCATATTTATAATAGGAACGCCGAATGCGTCCAGCGTAAATATGCAGCCAAGATATGACGGTGTTGGAGACTTACGTTGGTTGTATTTTGGCAAAATTCAGGCGTATGTGATTTAAAGAATCAGCGCATAGATACGACGGCGCACATTTGGACTTACGACGGCGTATCAGTAGATACGTCGGCGTAAGTCTTTGTGAATCTGGGCCTATAACTTTTGCACAAACCGATCAATAAACGCTTATTGCAATTTTTTTACCAAAAATATGTAGAAGAATATGTATCGGCCTAAACTGAGCAATAATTTAGCATTTTTTTTCAAAATTGTCGCTCAATTTTTTATATATATTTTTTATATATATTATAGCGCACAAAATAAAACCCGCAGAGGTGATCAAATACCACCAAAAGAAAGCTCTATTTCTGGGAAAAAAAGAGCGTCAATTTTATTTGGGAGCCACGTTGCATGACCGCGCAATTGTCATTTAACGCGATGCAGTGACGAATCGCAAAAAGTGGCCTGGTCTTTGACCAGCGTAATGATTTGGGGCTTAAGTGGTTAAAGTCATCTGTTTGTAATACAATATACAGCAGTTACCGTACATACTGCAGTACATAAAAAAAAAACAAAAAACATAATTATAATGTAGTGAATGTGACATTTTCAAATTATTCACTGCAAGTGTATTTTACAGGTGCATGTGTTTTTAAATCACAGTGATTAATTCTCTGCAGTGAATGTTTAAAGGGTAACTCCACTTTCGTGGGGAAAAAACTAGCAAATAAAGAAAATATAATATAGCATGTGCAATTGCAATACAAGTCATATTGTAATTGAATGCTATTAAAAATACCCTTTCTTTTTTCAATCTGCAGCCGCTGTAATGTTCTATAAATGCAATACAATATGGCTACGTGGAGTTGTTCTGTACACAGAATGTGTACTGACCAATCCCAGAAACATAATTTACTGCTTGTGTGATTGGCTTACCAATTTTCCAAGAAGTCTGTCTAAGATACAAGTTGGATTTCAGGCATTCCCTGTAACAAAAATAATTTTTTTGATGAGATATTTCCAATAGGAACACGTCTAAAGGGATGCAGGCCCAGTAGATTTCCTCATTAGTACCTGCCACAACGTCAGATACCGTAATTATGAAACCACTCCCATTAGACCCATTATGGACAGAGGCACAGACAAACACACATGGATTTCTTCAGAATGACAAAAGGTAGGGATCAGCAACAAAGGTTGTTTTAATCCTTGCATGTACATAAATCACCCAGGTGGAATGTTTTTTTTTTCCCAACAAAAGTGGAGTTACACTTTAATGAATATCACATTTACTACTCTATACATATGCCCTTAAATTGTACTAGATACACTGGGGCATGTGCTAGAAAAATGTTAACTAATATTGTACAAATGCACAGGAAGGACATGTATAACTCTTTGTGTCTTGAAAAAAGTTGCTATGGTATATGTTAGCATACTGTTTATACGGTCATAGTTGCAACAAATATTCTCATATATTATAGTTGAATGCTAAAGATTCGTAGTTAATGCTTTTATAAAACCTCTATCAAAGCCTAAGTTTGAAAAATAATTGCGAAGTGGGGTGTTAACACACTGTTTATACAGTCATAGTTTCGACAACTATTCTAATATTTAACCACTTAATACCCGCACGCTGTGATATGACGTCCAAAAAGGGGATCTGTTATCCCGGGTGGATGTCCTGCACTTTTCGGGGGGATATCTGAATGATGCCTGCACCTAGAGTTCCACGGCTTGATCATTCTTACAGGTGGCGGGAGGGGGCCCAGAGAGATGATCGCCCTCCGCCGGATGTGCAGCATAGAGATGACTGGTGACCAGATCTCTATGACCGTTGGAGGCCCGGGCGCGATGTGATGACGTCATGCCCGGGGACTCGTAAGTAAACAAACCGCAATTGTGGCTAGTTTAAATGAGATCTGTGAATTTTTTTTCATGATCTCATTCTTTCCAGCCTGGAGGAGAGATGTGGGGTCTTATTGACCACGCATCTCTCCTTAAAGAGGACCTGTCACACACTATTCCTATTACAAGGGATGTTTACATTCCTTGTAATAGGAATAAAAGCGATCGAAAAAAACGTGTAAAAAATAAATAAATAAGTAAAATAAAAAATAAATAAATAAACAAAAAAATTAAAACGCCCCTGTCCCCGGTAGCTCGCGCTCAGAAGCATACGCACACATAAGTCCCCCCACCTATGTAAATGTCGTTCAAACCACACATGTGAGGTGTCGCCGCGTGCGTTAGAGCATGTGCAACAATTCTAGCACTAGACCTCCTCTGAAACTCTAAACTGTTAACCTGTAAACATTTTAAAGCGTCGCCTATGGAGATTTTTAAGTAACAAAGTTTGGCGCCATTCCATGAGTGTGCGCAATTTTTTAAGCGTGACATGTTAGGTATCTATTTACTCGGCGTAACATCATCTTTCATATTTTACCAAACAATTGGGCTAACTTTACTGTTTTTTAATTTTTTAATTCATGAAACAATTTTTTTTACAAAAAAAAGGCGTTTGAAAAATTATTGCGCAAATACCGGGCAAGATAAAAAGTTGCAATGACCGCCATTTTATTCCCTAGGGTGTCTGCTAAAAAAACATATATAAATGTTTGGGGGTTCTGAGGAATTTTCTAGCAAAAGAATGATGATTTTTTACATGTAGGAGAGAAGTGTCAGAATAGGCCTGGTATGGAGGTGTGTTTTAAAGTCCGGTTTTGAGGTGGTTAATTTATTCTCATATATATCAGTTCTGCCACCAAGTGCAATAGGGTTACATTTATTGCTTGAATAACATATTGTTCTCTCTTTTTGAACTACATGGTTATGCTATAAATTCCTCTCTGTCCCTTCCTGTTGTTTTTCAATAAGTGCCGGTTCACATCTAAGCAGCATCATAATTGCGCGTCTTTGACAGTCGACATCCTGCAGTAGTAGTGCAGGAACCTTTTTCTAACTTACTGAAACTTGAGTCGCAACGATTAGAACGGTTCCATTGCAGTTAATGGGATGTTAATTGTCATGCAACTTTGAACTCTCAAGTTGCATGGCAAGTCTCTGCAGTGTGAACCGAGCATAGGACAAGAAGGGCTCAGCCATATGTTCATCACCGGCTCACTGGTAAGAGTCATATCTGCCACAACTTTTGTACAGCTTATGGGCCCAGCCACAGCCAAAGCAGTAAATACTGCTGCAGATACATTTTCAGGTCAAAGTAACAGTAAAGCAGTCTAAAAAAAAAAAGGTCACAAAATATACAGTATATGAGGGATACTAAAGGTGTTTAATTAGATTTTACAGTTGTTAATCTCACAAACCAGGACTACCAGTCCTGAAAATGTTTAATTTAAATGCTGCTGATAACAGAGGGTACATGTAAGTGTATACAAGTAGCTAGATTCAGGTAGGGCGGCGTATTTGTAAGCGGGCGTAGCATATCGAATATACGCAATGCCGCCGCAAGTTAGAGAGGCCAGTGCTGTATTCACAAAGCACTTGCTCCCTAAGTTACGGCTGCGTAGCGTAGATGGGCCGGCGTAAGTCCGCGTAATTCAAAGTAGGCGGAAGGTGGGCGTGATCCATGTAAATGAATCGTGACCCCACGTAAATTACGCACCGAACGAACGGCGCATGCACCGGCCGTGGACGTATCCCAGTGCGCATGCTCAAAATCACGTCGCAAATAGTCAATGCTTTCGACATGAGCGTAACCTACGCCCAGCCCCATTCTGAATCGGCTTACGCAAACGATGTAAACGACGTGAAATTTGACGGCTGTTTCGACATCCATACTTAACATTGGCTGCACCATCTTTTTGGTGGTTTATCTTTACGCCTGAAAAACGCTTAAGGTAAACGGCGTAGCTTACTTCGACGGCCGTGCATACGTTCGTGAATAGGCATATCTTGCTCATTTACATATTCTAGGCGTAAATCAACGGAAATATTTGCAAAGTGATTGCTTTGCCCCTGGGTGGCAATCAACACCCTTAATAATATAAGTGCCACGTCCTACAATATTGAGGAGGTTTGTGTGAGAAAAAATTGACTTTCTAGGCACAATTTTAAAGAAAATTAGAAAAATAAATTTAATCTTTAAAAATACATAAATAGATACAGTTCATCAAAGACCACACATCTTGATGTGTCCTGTATATAAAAGGATTATGACATACACAGCAAAAAAAATATGTATCAAGGACAAATACGAAACACTAGATATATATTATAGTATACAATACAGAGTAGACGGGGGGTTATTCAAACCCAAGATTGAATGCTTGGTGTATCACTGAGTAGTTTCTATTCAGAACTTGATGTTCGTTTAGTTTCTCTTGGAATTGCTCAACATGTTTCGTGGTACTCCACTTCATCGGGAGCATAGAGAAATATACTATACAAATGAAACAAAGATATAGTGAATATACAGTATCAAAAACATCATCATTAGCCCATCGCTGGATGGGTCAAAAAATGTTTAATAAACTCACCAAAACTTTAGTGACATACAAATGACAGTGAGAAGCTAGTTGCGAGTCGACTGCCCAATAGAGCCAAGAGAAACCGCTGGTGTCCCCGATGGGGACAGAGTGAGGTGGTAAGGGTGGTCAGATGTGGATAGAGTGGCGCCTTATTAACTCCGGACAGAGCAATCCCCCGCCCGAAGGGGGTGCTGATAAAAAAACTATAAAATGATTAACAATAATTATACTATAATACATTTTTATTAAAATTACTTTTAGTGAAATTACTGTTTTCCTATATATATATGCCTATGCGTATACACAAATTTGGTCATATAATAGTATGAAGTATTTCTTGAGAGCAAGGTGTTGATATGATAAGCTTGCACTTTAAACTGCATGGTATTGCTGCATAGGCCACTAGAGGGCACATTGTATTAGAAAATTAATTTGTTAAATATATAAACCTTTCTCTATAAAGCCAGCTAGATTATTTAGGCTTTTTAGTGCAGCAAACAGCAGGTGAAACAGTTGCTACATAATATGTGTACAGAGACATCTAATCATACAGAAGTTTTTTTTAGTTATAACTTGCCTGAATGTTGCTGGGGTTTGGATATTGAGATCCAGAAGGTAATTGGACCAGTGTGGTCTCTGTAGTACAGGAAAGTAAAAATGGGCGGCTGAACTTCATCACAATACATTGGCTAGCAAGCGTGTCATGATAGTACTATAGTACAGCATTACCTGGAAGTGTTCATCCTTACCTAGTGTTGGCTACAAGCTGGCGCGGTTTTCCCAAATGTTTTTGTGCAGCTGCACTTGGTCATCGACTGGCCAGTGCTGGTGCCGCTTGTTTTTAAAGCCCCCCGACTCGCGCATGTAAGACAGCGTCTGACGTCACGCGTGTGGACCGCGCGGACTTCCGTGTATGCGCCGTAGCGCCGCTGAACGCTGCCAGGACCTCGCATGGAGGAACGGGAGCAAGTGTGGGCGGAAGTCCAGATGGGCTGCCATTGGTGGAAGGACTTGGGCTTCCTCCTCACAGGGAGGAGGCATGCCCGTCCAGTAACATCCAATGGCTTACGTGGCCCACAGGCGAGGGGTGTGACAACTGCCCAGAGGGAGGCACCTGATCCACCACATCCGCCCATCAGGCTACTAGAGCAGAGTTTGTAAACAAACGATCTACGGCGGTGATTGGGCAATCGCAAGGTTCTCCCCTGGAATGTTTTTCCTTAGAGGTCGTGCCGCATAGTGTACATACATGTGCACATATGAACCATATGCCCAGGTGTGTACACACATAATATAGTGATTATATGGATACAGCGTATTCACAGAAAGGGACGGTATGTTAATATCTCATTAATGCCTGGTGGAAAGGTCGCTCCCAATCTTTCTATCCATATTGTTTCTTTTTGTAGGATCTTTTTATCCCAATTGCCTCCTCTTGGGTCTTTAGGGATAACCTCTAATACAATAAATTTGATCAATGAAGTATCAAATCTGTGGTACAGCCCAAGGTGCCTACTGACTGGTGTGATCATCTTTGCATTTTGGGAGTAATAAATGTGGTCGTATATCCGTTGTTTTAGTTGCCGTATGGTTTTACCTACATAGAAAGCTTTGCATTTACATTGCATGAGGTACACTACTCCTTCGGTATTGCATGTGGCGTGAAATCTTGGTTTAAATATTTCCCCATTTGGTAAAGGAAATGTAGTGCCTGGTTGTACCCATGGGCAATATGAGCATTGACCACAAGTGCTTAGGCCTCTACCAGGTTCTCCACCCTCATTGGGTGGTTTATATTCACTCGTAGTTAGTTTGTTACCTATAGATGGACATCTACGAAATGTGATTTCGGGCCTTTCTTATTTACATATTTATTGAGGATTGGGTCTTCTTTTAACAGATGCCAGTGTTTCTCAAGGCAATTTCGAAGTGTATTGTGTTGAGCTGCATATTTTGTGATAAATCTAGTCGTGCTGGAATACTGCCCTTCCTTTATTTTTGGTTTCTTGTAGATTAGGGACATCCTATCTTGGCTCATTGATTTATTGTATGCTTTTCGCAAGAGGCTTTTGCTGTATCCTCTTTGTAAAAGTCTATCTCTCAATTCATTGGCTTGTTGTCGAAAATCTTCATCATGTGTACAATTCCTACGTAGTCTCAAATATTGAGCGTAGGGAATGCTATGAACTAAAGTTTGGGGATGAGCGCTGTCTGCGTGGAGGAACGTGTTCCCTGCTGTACTTTTGCGATATAATTTGGTGCCAATATTGTCTTCTGGATCTCTATAGATGGTGACATCTAAAAAGGATACCGAATCGCGCTGCCATTCGTATGTAAATTTAAGGTTGAATTCATTTGAGTTCAATAGAACCAAGAATTCATGTAACTTAGGAATAGGGCCTGTCCAAATAACGAAGACATCATCAATATATCTGTACCAACATAAAACAAAGGTCAAAAAAGGTTGGTACCGTTGATCAGCAAAGATTTCCCGCTCCCACCCCCCCAGGTACAGGTTCGCGTACGCAGGGGCACAACAAGTGCCCATTGCGACACCCTGTACCTGGAGGTAGTGGGAGCCAAGGAATGAGAAGTAATTATGCTTTAAAATAAAAGCCTAAAGGGATACAATGAGGTCCTTAAATTTCCATTGTCTGTGATCCTCTTCCATTAGGAATGATCTAATGGTTTGGAGGCCTTTTTCATGTGGGATGCTCGAATAGAGAGCTTCAACATCTATTGTAACTAAATGGGCTCTCGTAGGGATTGAGAGTCCGTCCAGTTTTTTGAGAAGATCTAGGGTGTCTTTAATAAGGCGCCACTCTATCCACATCCGACCACCCTTACTACCTTACTCTGTCCCCATCGGGGACACCAGCGGTTTCTCTCGGCTCTATTGGGCAGTCGCAACTAGCTTCTCACTGTCATTTGTATGTCACTAAAGTTTTGGTGAGTTTATTAAACATTTTTTGACCCATCCAGCGATGGGCTAATGATGATGTTTTTGATACTGTATATTCACTATATCTTTGTTTCATTTGTATAGTATATTTCTCTATGCTCCCGATGAAGTGGAGTACCACAAAACATGTTGAGCAATTCCAAAAGAAACGAAACGAACATCAAGTTCTGAATAGAAACTACTCAGTGATACACCAAGCAGTCCATCTTGGGTTTGAATAACCCCCAGTCTGCTCTGTATTTTATACTATAATATATATCTAGTGTTTCGTATTTGTCCTTGATACATATTTTTTTCGCTGTGTATGTCATAGTCCTTTTATATACAGGACACATCAAGATGTGTGGTCTTTGATGAACTGTATCTATTTATGTATTTTTAAAGATTAAATTTATTTTTCTAATTTTCTATTAAATTGTGCCTAGAAAGTCAATTTTTTCTCACACAAACCTCCGTAAATCAACGGAAGCGTCGTCGTAAGTCTTTCTGAATCTGGCCCAAGGTCTCCAGAGCAAACCCAACTACAGATGAATGGACCGATGCGCATAGATGATGTTCCAATTGTGCATTTTTGCAAGTGTGAAATTGAAAACAAAATGTAGCAGCTAGAGAAAGTACATGAAAGAGAAAACAATGAACTCTACTTAATTAGAAAGCTATACCAGATAAAGCTGATTAAAGACAAGTGCATGCAGGACTTAACCTACTTGCATTTCTCCTGCCTGTACCCATCCAGTGCTTTTATTATTATGCTTCAATAAAGACTTTCTACTTTACTCTGTATGTGGGTGTTCTGCCGATCCGAAGAGTCTCTGTTACACGCATGCAGGACTAGTTATGATCTACCTCTTGCATGATGGAACACCTGGGATGAAGGAAAAAATCCTGGATCGCCGCACTCTTCGGAAAACAATGCGCCAGATTCACATACACTTAATATTGCGCTGCGTAATTGAAATACTCTAAGCTGCCGTATTTTACCAGGCTCTACACCAAATTCTGGTAGATTTTTGCCCATACGCTACGGCGGCGTAGTCTATTTCTCGCCGCGTAATCAAAATACGAGATTAGGGGGCGTGAAGCATTTAAATTAAGCGCGTCCCCGCGGCGATCGAACTGCGCATGCTCTGTTCAGAAATTTCCCGCCGTGCATTGCGCGAAATCACGTTGTTACGTCATTCGTTGTTTGAGTAGTGTCGTTTACGAACATTCCTATTCCCGGACGACTTACGTCAAAAAAAATAAAAGACGTCGGAAAACGTAGAAATTCGACGTGGGAACGACGGCCATACTTAACATGGGCTGTCTAATATTAGAGCAGCAAAAAGCTGGTATAGTGTTACGCAAAAAAAAGATGACTAAAGGTGCCGTAAGAGATTGCGAATGAAGATCGTAATTTCGGGGATCGCCGGCAAAAGCTCATTTGCATACCCAGACGCGGAAAACGACGGGAAGTCCACCCAGTGGCCGCAATTTTATTGCAGCGTAGATCCGAAGGCGTATGAACACGTAATCCAGTCGAATTGAAGCCTGCAGCCGTCTATTCATGGTTTGAGGTTTTCAACTAGCTAGAAAACGCGCGTAATTGGAAATTACTCCAGTCTAACACCAGTTACACAGGCGTAAGGGCTCTGTGAATCTGGGCCAATGTCTTTATTTAAGCATAAGCAAACAAAATTTCAATAGAAAAAAAAAAAACAGCCAAAATGCATGCAGTCAAAAACGGTGAGTGGACAAGGAGAAAAGGGCTGACATGTTTCGCATCATGTAATGCTAACTCATAGCTGATGGAACACCTGCAAGCTATAGGAAAATAAATAAAATACTTTCATACAGGGCTTTTTTTTCTCATAGAATAGGTGCAGGAACTCCCTACTTCCCAGTCACCTGTTGTGTTCAACCATTACCCACCTCCGAGCACCATTCCTCTGTTCCACCCCCTACCCACCTCTGAGGACCATTCCTTGGTTCAATCCCTACCTACCTCCTAGCACCATTCCTTGGTTCCACCCCCTACCCACCTCTCAGTAATGGATACAGAACCAACTTTCATATTGTGGTGCTAAGTAATTTGTATATGATAGGAAGTAAAATAGATCCACTGGTGCCAGCAACAGTGGAACTCCCCCAGCAACAATAGACTCTGAACAGCTAGCAACAATAGACCTCCTCCCTCAACAGTTGATGTCTCCCAGTAGCATAAGAGCCCCTCCCAGCAACAATAAATCCCCCTACCAGTGACAACTGACCTCCCCAGCAACAATAGATCCCCCCCTGTAAAAATAGATCCCCTCAAGCAGCAACAGATCCTCCAACAGCCAGCATTATTAGACCCTCCAGTACACCCCAGCACACCTTACCATTACATACTTTTAGAGCTGGAGGTAGCAGAACTGCCTTCTCCCGTGTTCCTGCTGAAAAAAAGCCCTGCTTTCATATAGCATCACTGATGGTTAGTGGTTTTCCAGACCTCACTTGATATATGGACTCAAAGTGTGCAAATGATCCTAGTACTAGCAAATCTTCAAGACAAATATGCAATTCGATTCACATGTGTTTCTAAAAACAAATATGACTCTGCAAGTAAAGTCTACAGATACAAATCAAGACAGGTATAATTGTATTGCTCTCACCAGACCATTTCCTGGTGAAGACTCCTGGTGAAGATTATTTATGAGTTGAAACGTGTTGAGGTTCAATACCATTGACAGACAGATATTAAAGATCTCTCTGTTTGATGGAATCTAGGTATGCTATATAAACCCTTGATGTAGTTTGATTGCAATCTTTTATTTTGCGTTTACTTTTTTTTACCTGAATAAATAGATATACTTTATACTTATTACTTTTGTTTTGGGTACATATAAAAAGTACCATTTCATGTTATGGATATAATATGAAAAAAAACGGATTGCAAAGAGACATGCACAAAAGTATGGTGAAAACTATGATGCTACTTTTGCACCCGTTTCAAAGCAAAGTATTTTTAGAACCTTGTTGATTATAGTGGCCCAATGAAAAATTATTGTGAAACAATGACAGCAGAAGAGCCTTTGAAAAGCAACAAACAGAAGAATGAATGGGATTAATAATGGTGCCGAAAACCCCCACAGAGAAAATGTATGCCTTGTACACAAGGTCAGACTTTTGACATGCAAAAATCCGCCGTGAATCAGTCGGAAGTACGATGGAAAGATAGAGAACAGGTTCACATGATCGGTCAAATCCGATGAAAACGGACTGAAGGTCCGTTTCATCGGTCCAAACCAATCGTGTGTGG
This sequence comes from Rana kukunoris, assembly GCA_029574335.1. Lineage (NCBI taxonomy): Eukaryota > Metazoa > Chordata > Amphibia > Anura > Ranidae > Rana > Rana kukunoris. The sequence goes on from CM056050.1 coordinate 459,689,170, forward strand.
GCCCCATCGGTCAGTTATCCTTCGGTCAGAAAAAAGAGAACTTGTTTTAAAATTTGACCGATGGACGCCTGACCGATGGGTCAAAACCGATCGTTAGTATGCAAAAGCATTGGTTAAAAGGCCGTGCATGCTCAGAATCAAGTCAACACATGGTTGGAAGCATTGAACTTAGTTTTTTTCAGCACATCGTTGTGTTAAGACACGTAAACGTCACCGCATTCTAATACGATTGTTTTTTTAACCGATGGTGTGTAGGCACATCAGACCATCAGTCAGCTTATCGGTTAACCGATGAAAACGGACTGTTCTCATTGGATGGACTGATCGTGTGTACGCCGCCTAAGGTCCGTTGGACTTCCAAAAATAAAATCAGATGCTACACACGGCCGGACTTTCCGAGAAAAAAAGCACGTCTGACGTTTTTCTCAGAAAGTCTGTGTGTACGAGGCATTAGAGAGTCATATTCATAAAACCAAGAATATTATTACAGTTTATCCTTAACAAGTTTTCTGGGGAAGTGGTTTCCTAAAATACATGAAGAAGTCAGATGTAAATTGCTCAACCACCCTGAAATATCATCCTCCCTCATATACTGTATCAAGCACAATAGGAAAGGTCAGGAGGGAGGGTGATGATTAACCCGGGTTCAGGGCTCTCTCTACAGGAGATGTGTTACTGGCCAGATCACCAGGTGAAAACAAAAACAAAGAAAAGAAAACTGATGCAGCCACCACATCTAATGATTGGTAAGCTGCAATATATAACATTTTGGGTTTTGGGTTTAAAACCGTTTAAAAAAAAAAAAACATAGAAAATAAAAACCTATGCAGCCACCACGAGGCCTGGTAAACTACAGTTTTTATTCTAATATTTAGATATATGTTAAATATATTTTTATTGGTTTCTACTTTCAGGACATATTTTTTCCAAAATGTTAAAAGCTTGTCACTACATCAAGGTTTAATTTGTAAACACATCCTAAAATATCTTACGGTGAATTCCTCTTGTTATCAGTTTTCTTATCAGTCAGTGTTTATCTGTATGTCTTCCAGTGTATATTGGCTAATGTGTGCTTGTCAAAACAAGAAATCTGTCAGCCTCTTGAAAAACAAATAACATTATTTAAAAAGTGATAAAGTGTATAAAAATTGAGTATGAGGCCGGGTTCACACTGGCGCGACAAATGCTCCGACATTGGGCGCTCATGTCGCATGACGTGTGAAAATCAATGTTTCCCTATGAGAGCCGTCTTAAATGGTCAGACACAAGTCTGTCCGACTTTGAAAATGCTCCCTGTACTATTATGGTTCAACTTTGGTCCTACTTCAGCCCATTGAATATCATTGAAGTGGCATCAAAGTAGGATCCTTGCCCTTACCATCCGACTTTTGACATCCGACATGGTGATTACAGCAGCAGTAAAATGTATCTCACACTGGGATTGTTTTGATTGTTCAGAGGACAAGTCAGACTATCACAAAGTCGAATCAAAGTAGTATCCTTTTCATTCAAGTCAGATGGATGTAGGACCAATGAAGGCCTGATGTAGGACTGATGTCGCAGAGCAAAGTAGGATGAAAGTCATATGACTGTCATGTAGTATCAATGTTGCTGTGATATGTAAAAATTTCAATTTCGTTTTTTACATTTTAAAATGGGGAGCCTTGAGATTTTGCATAATTTGAAAGGGAGCCTTGACTTAAAAAATGTTGAGAAACACTACCCTAACCCCGGGTATATCTTTCGCTGTTGATATATTTGTTGATATAGGTTTGCTTTCTGCTGAGAGAGCCTCCCAATCCTTTCAGGTTTTATTAAAGGATCACTAAAGGAAAAAAGAGTTTGGGCTGAAATGACTGTTTACAGGGTATAGAGACATAGGGCCAGATTCTCAAAAAATGGCGTATCTGGCGGCGTAGCGTATCGTATCGCATTTACACTACGCCTACGCAAATTACTGGAGCAAATGCCGTATTCTCAAAGCACTTGCTCCGTAATTTTCGGCGGCGTAGCGTTAATACGGTGTCGTAAGGCCACGTAATTCAAATAGTGAAGGGGGCGTGCTGTATTTAAATTAAGCGCGCCCCCGCGTCAAACGAAGTGCGCATGCGTCGGCCGGGAAAAAAGCCCAGTGCGCATGCTCCAGCTCATGTCGGAAAGCGTAGTTGAAACCAACGTCAAAACGATGTGATCGTCACTTACGCAATTCCCTATTCGCGAACGACTTAGTAAAACGACGTAACCGACGGAAAAAGATGACGCTGACCCGACGCCATACTTAACATGGCGTTTCTGATAATTAAGTATATTCTCGGGGTCCTTATGAGCACAATTGTCTTTTTTGTTTATGGTAGCATCTACATGACTCTGGATATTGGCAAGCAAAAAATGTATTGATAATAATTATAATTTTTTGTTATTTCCTTTTTTTTTTTTTTTTTTTTTTTTTCTTCTTTCTTCTTTTTTTTTTTTTTTGCTTGGGCAATTAAGTGCATTCTATAGGTCCTTCAGGACATAATTGTATTTTTTTTTTTTTTTAATGATAGCACCTTTAAGCATTTGTGTATGCAAAGAATGTATTGATGTATAATTCCCTTTCCTTGACAATAACACATACACATTCACAAGGCTTTCTTGATATACCCCTTATACTCTTACCAGGGTATCGATAATCACCTGCCTTAGCACCTGATCACTTACTTATCCTATTCAGGCTGTTGCCATACTGTGTATACGTATCAATTTTCACTTCTCCCTTCCTTTTTTTTTTTTTTTTTCTCTTTTGTCAAATCGCACACACATTCACAAGGTTTTTCTGACACCTTTTTTACACTATTATAAGTGTATTGTCAATCACTCTGCTTAAGCATTCGATCACTTACCCCTCAAATCTAGAGCCTCGCCATACTGTGTACACTTACTAACTCACACTCACAAGGGCATCATTTGTCTCTAGAACCTACATCTACACCACTAGTTGCATGAGAAAGCAAAGCTATGCCTCTTTGCCCCAGTGTCCCCCCCCTTTTTTTTTTTTTTTTTCTTTTTTTTTTCTTTGCTCAATTTTTAAACTATATGGCACCCTTATTTGAGGAAACTCTAGTCTATTTCATTTATTTATTCACTCATTTATATATATATATATATATATATATTTTTTTTCCTTTCTTCTGATTTTTGGTTCCAACTGGGTCCCCCAGGGGGGGCGGGCATGAGCAAGAGGGATACGTATTGGGATGTATTGGGGGATGAGTGGTAGCAAGAGTAGAGCGGCCACCAGACAAGCCCCCATGGGGAGCCCTGCAGGGCAGGGAGGGAGGGGTAGGGGTAGGGGGGGGAGGGATGGGGGGGAAAGGGTGGTTCACGGGGAAGGGGTTCGAGAGCATACACCTCGGCTATCACAAGCCATATTGCTACTAGCAGGTGCAAGCAGCACCAAAAAAGTAGGCTGGCTAGCCATCGGTCAAATTCTACGAGGGTCACTAGTAACTGTCTCAGCTTTTGGCTGCTTGTCCAATGCCGAATACTTGACTACTATATCAACTTTGTTAGATGCAGGATAAATTAATGGCTATTACTTCCTGGAATGTACGAGGCATGGGTGATCCAGCCAAAAGAACTGCAGTTATGACATTCCTGGAAGACGGAATGCCGGGAATAATATGCCTTCAAGAGACACATATGACCAAAGAGTCAGTTCCGCTTCTGAACAGCCGAAAATTTCAAGCCCAATTTCACTCGGTATACTCTTCCTACTCAAGAGGTGTGAGTACAATGATTGGAAGAGGAATGACTTTCTCCTGCTCCAAATCTTGGGTAGACGAGCATGGTCGGTTTATATTCTTGTTTTGCCTTATTGAAAATAGACCCTATGTTTTGGCCAATTTATATATCCCTCCACCTTTTAAGCTTGATGTCCTATACAACCTTGTTGAGTTCACTCTGGATAAACCAAATATACCTATTATAGCCATTGGTGACTACAATGAGGTTCTGGATAGAACTATTGACAGATTCCCCCCGGGGACTGGTCCTAAGGGGGGGCGGCTGGCTCGCTTTTTGGGGGAAACAGGGATGAGGGACATTTGGAGAACAGCCTACCCACAGACCCGTCAATACTCGTGTTACTCCTCCTCCTATCACACTCTATCTAGGATAGATATGGCCCTGTGCAGTGATGGCGTAATGCCCCTGGTGAAAGAGATGCACTATGGTCCAAGGGGGGTCTCAGACCACTCTCCACTGACTTTAACAATTAGGATAGGCAATAGGATCTCGCGCAAAGAATGGCAGTTAAACCCCGGTTGGTTGGAGCTGATTGAGCAACCTCTAATGGTGGAGTCACAGATAGCCGAGTTTGTGCTTATCAATGAAGGAACGGCGTCGCCGGGAGTTGTCTGGGATTCCCTGAAAGCCTTCGTGAGAGGCCTCTTGATCCAGCAGGTCGCTAGGACTAAAAAAGTAGGCAGAGTGGAAGAGAGCAGGTTGGCGGGCGAGTCTACTCATGCGGAAATGAGATATATTGAGAATCCCACTCCATCCTTGCGGTCTGCATGGCTAGCTAAACAAGAAGAGTACAGAAGGTCTACCTTAAAACTAGCAGAGAATAAGAGAATATTACAGAAGCAGCTCCAGTTTGGCGAGGGCGAGAAGGTAGGGCGTATGCTAGCCCTTCTGACTCGAACTAACTCCCCCCCGTCAAATGTCCCTGCAATACGGACAAACACTGGTGAAATTTCGACAGATGGCCAGATCATACTAAAAACTTTCCATACATACTATAAAGAACTTTACAAAACCAAAGGGGGGTCGGAGATAGGAGCTATGGAAACATTTTTTCAGGGAATAGTAGTCCCCACGCTGCTAGATAAAGACAGACAGGAGTTGGATGCACCAATTACTTTAAAAGAAATTCAGCAAGCGGTATCAGACATGCCAAATCAGAAATCCCCAGGTCCAGACGGGCTGCCCATTGAGGTGTACAAGAAGTTTGGCGAGACCTTGCTTCCAGAGTTGTTGAAGTCATTGGAGTGGGCTGTAAGCGCGGGGACATTACCCTGCTCAATGACTGAAGCAACGATTATAGTCATACTCAAGGAGGGGAAGGACCATTTGGAACCTTCATCCTATCGTCCAATTTCCCTCTTAACCTCTGATGTAAAGATCTTAGCCAAAATTCTTGCTACACGCTTAAACAAATTTATTAGCTACCTTATTCATACAGATCAGTCCGGCTTTATTCCAGGCAGGGCAACAAGCATTAACATCAGAAGAGCCTTCTTAAACATATGCACGCCAACAGATAGTTTAGGTTCCAGAGCAGTGTTGTCTCTTGATGCCGCCAAGGCTTTTGATAGCCTTGAGTGGGCATATCTGTGGAGGGTACTCGATGGTTTTGGTTTTGGCCCTCTCTATATCAGTTGGATCAAACTGTTATATGAAGAACCAAGAGCCAAGGTCAGAATCAACAATGAGACCTCAGAGATTTTTCAGCTGGAGAGAGGCACGAGACAGGGGTGTCCTCTATCCCCCCTCCTGTTCGCCCTTGCCATGGAACCCCTGGCAATTATGGCCAGGGCGAGGTCGGACATAACAGGGTTTAGAAGACACCATGGAGAAGACAAGATAGCTCTCTTCGCAGATGATGTCCTGTTCTTCCTGGGGGACGTTGAAAACACACTGGACATAGCGATCCAACTGGTGGAGGAATTCGGCCGGTTTTCAGGCCTCACCATCAACTGGACAAAGTCAGCTTTGCTGCCGCTAGATCAGGTAGACCTACAACGGTCGTCAGGTGCCTCTCAAATAATTGTAAGCACTGAACTTAAGTATCTAGGGATCTGGATCTCAAAGGATCCCACCCAATATATCAACTTAAACCTGGCTCCGTTATTAGCGAAGTGGAAAAACAAAAGTGAAATCTGGAAAAGACTTCCTTTGTCTGTTGCAGGTCGCTGCAACTTAATTAAAATGATCTGGCAGCCGCAGCTATTATATATCCTACATAACTCCCCGGTATGGATAGGACACAAGTGGTACAAAAAGATAGATTCTCTATTTAGAGGACTGATATGGAGGGGTGGCCTAGCCAGATTAAGCCTACAAACTCTACAACTCCCTGTTAAAGAAGGGGGAATGGCGGTTCCACATCCAAGGCTATACTTTTTAGCAGCACAACTGCAACATCTGGCAGGATGTGGAACCGTCGAAGGAGACGGCTCCAACACCCGACTTTTGCTGACAGACAATCCTCACAAACAACTAGTGGAAGCCTTAGAGGCAAACTTCTTTTGCCATAATCACTTGATTACAAAACTAGTGATTAAAACATGGCACACAGCAAAAAAACTATTGGGATACGCTGGCCCGACAGAATTCTCACCTCTTTGGAACAACAATAACCTACAAGAGACACTAAGCATTGAGGTATCGCCCGAATGGACGAGGAAAGGCATATGTCGCCTTAAACATCTGTTCGAAGGGAACACTATGAAACTATTCCAAGATCTAGTAAAAGAATTTAGAATCTCTAATAAAACCTTTTTTAAATTCCTACAGGTTCGCCATGCTATACAGACACAATTCGGCTCCCAGACGGTTGAGTGGGCTAAGATTCCTGCTTTGCTTGCTGTAACTGGGGCAACAGCAGCTAAGGGTTTAATATCAGGGATGTATAGTTGTCTGGGCGCCAGGGCATTAAGTAAAGCGGGACCGTGCAAGAGTAGAGAGGCATGGGAGCAAGACCTGGGATCAATATCTCCACAACAGTGGGCTAGGATTCTCCAACAGGGCACTTTGGTGTCCATTGCCCCGGCCCAAAGACTGTCCCACCTATTTCTTCTTTACAGGGTCTACCATACCCCCCATAAAATGTTTAAGCTAGGTTGGAGACAGGACAGCCACTGTCCCCGATGTAACAATAAAGGAGACTTAATACATATGGTCTGGAAGTGCCCAAAATTATTTAGCTACTGGGTGGGAGTTATAAAACGGATTAATGAGATATATGGATCTCTACTTGATCCAACAGCCAGGGTATGCCTCTTGGGATGTATAGACAACAGCTGGGTATTGCAGGGTACACTTGAGGCTATATTAAGGAGCCTATTCCAGGCTCGCAAGGTAATCGCCCAAAAATGGCAGGCGCAGGCTCCCCCGACCATAGAACAGTGGACAGCAGCTATGAAACAGACAATTTCAAATGAAAGAGTTTACTTCATTAAACAGGGGAAACTGCCTAAATTTGTCAAACTATGGGGCCCCTGGCAGTAGAGTGCTGAGTAGTTTACTTACTGTTACACAAAGTTATACTCGTCAAGCCCTCGAGATTCCGGTTACCAAGGACAACTTCAGTTGTGACCTTGGCGGTAGTTTCCTCGCTGACTGACGCCCCTTGGCCGGTCTCGACCGCTCCCCTGACAACAAACGGTACGACTTGCGACTTATTTGCGCTAGTTAACACTGAGGTTGTACGCTCTCGAACGGCATAGGGTAGGGAGGGAGGGAGAGGGGGGGAGGGCAACACTCATAGCCATCACACATCCAACAAGACTTAGGGGTCTTTATTCGGTTGTATGAAAGCCTAAACTAGGCCTGAATCACTTTGTCCCCTTTCCCTATACACTGTATATAAAATGCTTGTACACTTTCTTGTTGGATTGTATCATGGTTTTAAAATCAACAATAAAAATATCAAATTAAAAAAAAACATGGCAACGACGGAACTTCGGAAACATACCTCTTATATAGCAGGGGTAACCTTACGCGTACGGAAACAACGTAAACGACGACGGGGCGGCGTAAAACGCTGGGGAATCGCGTATTAGGCTCATTTGCATAGGCAAATGAGAAAACAACGTAAAGGCCACCTAGCGGCCGGCGTTGTCATTACATCTAAGATCCGACGGTGTAATTGCTTTACACCTGTCAGATCTTTAGTGTATTTATGCGTAAGTGATTCTAAGACTCACTCGCATAGATACCCATTGGAAAAAACTGCGATATGACGGTGTATCTGAGATACACCGTCGTATCTCAGCTGAGAATCTGGCCCATAAAAGTTAACTGATTCCTTTTAAAAATGATTTAAAATAGATAAAAATCAATCATATAATCAACCTACAATTCTAGTTTTGTTTTTGCTGTTATTTCCTGTCTCTCTGGTGTACAGAGCCAGAGAGCCAATGGAGGGCAGTGATAGTTTGTCTAAAACCCCTCAGCACCAACCCAGTTTCAGAAGAAGCAGAATTACAGCAACTTCAAAGCAAAAAAAAACAACAACAAAAAAACAATGAGGACATGAAAACAGTACTGCAGTAAGGTAAAGGAAGCTATTTAGCTAAAAAAAAAATTCCTTTAGTGACCGTTTAAGTTGACATGGAATTTTTGGAGGAGATTTATTTTTCTGGGTTGGTATACTCAATTGTTGACATGACTGATTTTCTCTGTGATCTCATAGGGGCACTGCCTCTTTACAAAAAGGTTTTTTTTTTAAAGTGAGCATCAAAAATAAGACTTTTTCTCCTAGGTTGAAGGTTTTGATTTTAGCAGGGTACTTATAAACCGAAGCCTTCTTTTCTTGGGTTTGCTGCAAACTTATGCCTCGTACACACGACCGGTTTTCCTGATGGGAAAAAGTCAGCCCGACTGAAGTTTTTTCGTCGGGAAAACTGCGATGGAGCAAACACACGGCCGGTTTTCCCAGCCAAAAGCTCTCATGGCAGTTTTTCCGACAGGAAAACCGGTCGTGTGTACGAGGCATTAGAGTATGCTGCTATCCTATATTACATCTGAGCAATTTGTTCAATTACACTTTTGTGAGGTGTAAATCCTTTCTCTCATGTTTCCCAGGTCATAGCTAGAAGTCTCTGGAGACATCTACTGCATATAAGCTTGAACAGCAAACATTTCTAACAACAGTACATCATCCCAGTCATAGAAAGATCAAACAACACTTGACTGCTGTATGCAGGATCTACAGTATATAGTCATTTTGTCTGTTCTGTCCAACCAAAACATGGTATTTTATATCTTCAACAGCTCAACAGAAGAAATCATTTTCATCTCCCTAAATCATTTTGGATATTCTATGGTATGAACTATAATCTCCCTGCTCTAAAAAGGACAAATGTTTTGTACACAACGGGATGCTTAGTGTCTACAGATCTCAGCTTTCCTGTTTTTGGAGTCGCCCAGTCTAAAAAAGTTTGTGGGCCTGTGAGGTAACCCTTGTCTATGGCCCACAAGCCTAGAGGAGCTCACTGGCAACTAGGTTAAGGTGACCAGATTTTTAAAATGAAATCAGGGGACATATTTGTTTTTTACTAGTAATGGCGGAAATCAGCGACTCTGTGCCTGCCACCGCCCCCCTCACAGCCTGTCAAGTCTTATGCCGCGTACACACGATCATTTTTTGTGCGAAGTTTTCTGTGAAGTAAAAAACTACGTTTTTGAAACGTCACTTTTCAAAGACGATGTTGCATACACACCATCGTTTTTTTCACAAAAAGCGAGGTTACGTTCACCACTCTTTTCCATTGAAGCTCGCTTCATAACTAGCTTCTGGGCATGCGCGTTTTAAACGACGTTTTTGCTACACACGGTGACTTTTTGTGAAACAAAAAACGACGTTTTGAAAAACTACACAAAAAATTCAGGCATGTTGGAATTTTTTTTGGTCGTTTTTTTTTAAGACAAAAAACAACGTTTTGCCCACACACGATCAATTTAAATGACGTTTTAAAAAACGAAGTTTTTTTTCATCGCAAAAAACGACGTGTGTACGCGGCATTACTTTTTGGGCACCGGCTACTACTGGGTGGGGAGTGGAGGAAGATCACTCCACCAGGGAAGGCAAGGAGATAAACAGGCAGGCTGCTGGCCGAGACGTGAGCCAAGGCAGAAGAACATGTGAGCGGAGATGAATGGGCATGCACCCGAAACTGAAGAAATAATCCCTCCATTCTGACCAGCACATGATCATCAGAAAGGGGCACAGATAATGGTGTAATTCCGTTTTTTTTATTTTTTATTCTGCACTGACTGTCTTTGAAATTGCCCCAGCCCCTGTTCAAATCCAATCTGGGGACAAAACTGGGGACAGACTTGGTCCAGGGACAGTGTCCTCAATCCGGGGACTGTCCCCTGAAACCGGGGATGTCTGGTCACCCTAAACTAGGTGTCATTTTCTCAAATGTCCAGACCCAGCTGCCTATTTAAATTTCAAAGATGAACATTTATCCACTACTGACCGATGGTGTATTTGGATTTTGTGCTGCCCTAGGCCTGACTAAACTCGTGCACCTCCTAATTTAAATATGATCCACCCCTTCCAGTCAAGGACACACCCCTTCCTGTTTAAGACCTGCCCTGAAGTTTTCCAGTGGGGACACTTGTTCTGAGGGCCTTGGGGGGGTATTACCTTAATCTGTAGAGATTTCCTCTCACTTCCTTTTTGGCTATGGGGCAGGAAATGAACGGAAATGAACGTATGGCGAAAAAGTAACTATAACCCCCCCCTTACTCTATCCAAGATGGAAAAAAAAAGTGTTGCCTACAGTTCTACTTTAAACACAAAAATTTACAGAGGACTAATAAGATATAACCATGCCAGTGGTGCAGCAGAAAACATGTAGAGCAAAGAAAGGATTGGGGGCAGGGACAAATAAATCAATCTGTTAATTTTTCTCATCAGCAATCAACAGAAATAAAATTAAGATTCCCATCCCTATCATACCGGCAGCAGTGCGACCGCTTTATGGGGGCACCAGACCAATTTTTCTTGCGGCCCAGTCCACCTCATAAGCCTGGCGCTGCACTAAAAGTGTAGTCCAACCTGGCAGAGACACTTTTCATGCTGCCCCCCTGCAAAGTGCTGCCCTAGGCCTGGGCCTTGCTGGCCTAGGCCAAGATACAGCATTGCTACTGACCACTGACATTCTAAAATATCTGTGATAGCAACTAATTTCTATATTTTAATGTCATATCTTCCCTTTCAATGGGAAAAATAAATTGAGGTGCAGCATCACACGATCGCACAATTGTCAGTTAAAGCGACGTAGTGCCATTTCCATTTTATCTGCCCAAAGTTTTACTTTCAGGCTGTGTTCACACTACTGTGAATTGGATGTGGTTTTCCCTGCATCCAATTTGCATGTCAGGAGATTGTGACCGGCTCTCTATGGAGCCGGTTAACACATGTCAGGAGCAGCTCCGGTGCGAATTCAGCAAAAGATTTGGACTAAAATCGGACCTGAAACGGTGAACAGGAACACACCAGAACCCTGCTGTGAGCCGCACCAAACTGCAGTATCAACCCAGCTTAAAAGGAAAGACAACAACTGACTTACAAGGTGAGAAAGGAGGGTATGGAACTGAGAATGGTGTACCTGGAATGCCACGCATCACCGTTGAGCCCTCTGGAGATATTGGGAATGGAATCATCAATGAAATGAGAAAGAAAGGTGCTCATCTGATGACCCTAGTGATGTACCTACCATTTTCATCACATCAATCCCAATATCAAGAATTCAGACTTACTCCTGACTGCTATTAAAACATAAAGTCCTAATAGCTCTACTCTACTCTACTGTAAATTACAAACAGTTAGCAGCTATGCACTTCTTACTAATTTTCTTTCAGTGGCAAAGCACAAATGGGACAGAATAAAGAAAATGTTAATTGTTGAGGAGGCGGAATAAAAACCTTTATTTGTTTCCATGACAAATTTACAGCAGCAGTGATTTAGCAGTATTCCAGTTTGTGTTAGTGATCTTAAGAGTAAAGTTGATAAAGAAGCTAGACTTTTTTTTACCTGGGGCAAAGACTCAGTTCAGCCAAGGCCGTTTGAAGGAATTTGGCCCCCCAACCCCCCCATGCATGCACGCGCGCACTCAAAGCCTACAGGAACCACAGCATAGCGATACAGTTTAAGTTCACCCACACTTTTTATTAATAATTTATTTTTCTCCCCATGTTTTTTTTACTCCCCCTCCCTCCCTCCCTCCCTCCATGTGTCCTTCTTACTTCCCCCTCCCTGTGTCCTTCTTACTCCCTTCCCCCCTCCTTATGTTCTGTAGCAAGGTATAACCATTGCAAGCATGTTAACGGACTGCAATTTGTGTTTAATAGAAGTTTGGCTCCCTCTGGTGTTTGTTACATGCTAAGAGTATTAAAGCTTGTTTGGTTCAGTTATTCATGGACAAAGCACTATGGGTATTGTGGTATCAGAGACAGAGGGCCAGATTCAGAGAGCCATTACGCCTGTCTAACTGGTGTTAGACTGGAGTAATTTCAAATTACGCGCGTTTTCTAGCTAGTCGAAAACCTCAAACCATGAATAGACGGCTGCGGGCTTCAATTCGACTGGATTACGTGTTTGTACGCCTTCGGATCTACGCTGCAATAAAATTGCGGCCACTGGGTGGACTTCCCGTCGTTTTCAGCGTCGGGGTATGCAAATGAGCTTTTGCCGGCGATCCCCGAAATTACGATCTTCAATCGCAATCTCTTACGGCACCTTTAGTCATCTTTTATTTGCGTAACACTATACCAGCTTTTTGCTGCTCTAATATTAGACAGCCCAAGTATGGCCGTCGTTCCCGCGTCGAATTTCTACGTTTTTCGACGTCTTTTATTATTTTTTACGTAAGTCGTCCGGGAATAGGAATGTTCGTAAACGCCGCTACTCAAACAACGAATGACGTAACAACGTGATTTCACGCAATGCACGGCGGGAAATTTCTGACCAGAGCATGCGCAGTTCGATCGCCGCGGGGACGCGATTAATTTAAATGCTTCACGCCCCCCCAATCGCGTATTTCAATTACGCGGCGAGAAATAGACTACGCCGCCGTAGCGTACGGGCAAAAATCTACCAGGATTCGGTGTAGAGCCTGGTAAAATACGGCAGCGTAGAGTATTTCGATTACGCAGCGCAATATTAAGTGTATGTGAATCTACCCCAGAGACTCTATTTGCTGTGGGTAGAACTGAAACTACACTGCCCACAAGGCCACTGTACTACCGAAGTCCAATGTGCCGCGCATAGCCTGATGGGAGGTCTTATTTAAGGCAAGGTGCGGTCTAAGCCAGCTCTCTCGGTAAGCCACCTTCCAGCCAGCAGGAGGCCTGCGTTGAAGATTTCTATGAGTGAGCTTAGGCCCGAGTAGCCTGTGCCTAAAGTTACCAAGGGCGGATCGCCTGGCCAGAGAGGGATCCCTGGGGACGGTTTCACCGATCAAGCCCGAAGGAAGATCAATCTACAGCTCACAGCATCTGGAGTCATCTATCCACCGGTACCCAGGGAGAGCGGCCGTGTGGAGGACCAGGGACCTCTTGTCCCCAGGAGACGGACCACTGAGGAGGGGTTCTGGCCTGAGGAAAATCAGCAAAGCAAGGCCTCATTTGAGGAGCGGGCACTTGCCCATCAGCATAGTTAACTGACTGACAGGAGTGTGACCCTCACAGACTTGTACTTGCTGGCGTCTGCAGCGACGCAAGTAGGGGCACCTCAACGAGGCTATACGCCGCCTTAGTAAAATTAGCATTAAAGGATCACTAAAGGAAATTTTTTTTTTAGCTAAATAGCTTCCTTTACTTTACTGCAGTACTGGTTTCATGTCCTTATTGGTCGTTTTTGCTTTGAAGTTGCTGTAATCCTGCTCTGTTCTCCACACTTCCTGCTTGTCTGTTTCCTTATAACCACAGTGCTGGGAGCTTTCTCACAATGGTTTAAGCTGTCATTACTGTGTGTCTAAAACTTCCCAGAACCAATCATATTCATTTTAAAAACAAAACGCTGCCCTGGATTTGTTTGTTTTTGTTCTGTGTGTCTATTTCTACTTCACAGAAACATGAAGCCAGTTCAAAAGTGAAACCTGCAGGCACATTATATGATTGATTTTTATCTATTTTTAATCATTTTGAAAAGGAATCAGTTAACTTTTATGTCTCTATACCCTGTAAACAGTCATTTCAGCAAAACATTTTTTTTCCTTTAGTGACCCTTTAACTTGTGTGCCTCAATTGGTTGTTTTTCCTTCTTCACTCTATCTTTTGGAGTACAAATAAATAAGTGCATCAACATAGCTAGCCGAAGATTAACTGACTCTTAAAGGAACAGTCACCTGTTTCCTCTATCCTCACAAGTTGTCGCCACAGGACACGTATCAGTTGAACCGTTCACTGGGGGGGAGCCATACAGTTGTGAATTGATGTGATTGTTATAACTGTTTGAATCACTTTATCATTTCTGCTGTTTATGTGAAACTTGGTGGAGAGGTGCCCCAGAGTAGATGTCATAGCACTGAGAGATCCCTCCACCATACTGTTACCCAGGTCTGGCCCACGGGTCTGTGGGTCTAATGCCGCGTACACACGGTCGTTTTTTGCGATGAAAAAAAAACGACGTTTTTTAAAACGTCATTTAAATTGATCATGTGTGGGCAAAACGTCGTTTTTTGTCTTCAAAAAAACGACCAAAAAAAAATTCCAACATGCTTGAATTTTTTGTGTCGTTTTTCAAAACGTCGTTTTTTGTTTCACAAAAAGTCACCGTGTGTAGCAAAAACGTCTTTTAAAACGACGTTTTTCAACCCGCGCATGCCCAGAAGCTAGTTATGAAGCGAGCTTCAATGGAAAAGAGTGGTGAACGTAACCTTGCTTTTTGTGAAAAAACGATGGTGTGTATGCAAAATTGTCTTTGAAAAGTGACGTTTTAAAAACGTCGTTTTTTACTTCACAGAAAACGTCGTTTTTTTTCATCGCAAAAAACGACCGTGTGTACGCGGCATAAGTGTTCTGAAGCAGTGGTACTTCATTGCCGTATTTAGGGAACTGTATGTATTTAATGTTGATTGCATAACCCTTGTTCTATTCTTTTGCCAAGTAAACATCCTATCATTGGTTAAGCTACATTTTGTGTGGGACTCTGTCTTCTGCAGCTGTGTGTCAGGTGAACAACACTAAGGTAACAATTTTTGACTACATTTACTGCTGTATGGTATCATTGTGGTCCCCTATAGCCATTTGGGGTCCACAATCATATTATTGTCCATTTGTGCCAAGGGGGGGTCAAGCCAAGTTCTGGGGGTTGACAGGCAGAGTGTGCAGGCCCATATCTAAACCAGCAGCTCCTTTGCATCGCATACTAGCACATTATGAAAGACTTACCATGACCTTACCATAAGTGGTGCGCTGTAACTTCTGCAGGCTTCCATCTTCACTCGCTCTTCGTCCCAGTTTGCGGGCTGCAGCCGCCTAAATGGCTTGAAACAGGGCACAGGGCTCTGAAGGAACAGAATGGGTATGCCGTTCCTTCAGAGTGCATGCTCCAGTGACATCGCTGACTGCTGCTTCCTAGAAATCCCTTACCTGTAGGTGGGTGCTGCTACATACAGGTAAGTTTTATTATAAGCTTGTCTATAGGTAGAAATAGAAAACGAGAGTTTACTACCACTTTAAGGGGAGAGGTTGGGGCAGTAAAAATGTGTCTCGGCCACACGTTTTTACCCCTTTTCCCACCGTAAGTGTAAATAATCTCTAACGCATTAAAAAAGCAAAAAGGCATTAAGTACAGTGCCTCCAGAATTGCCCATCAAATCTCACAGAGTCATTATAAGAAGTATAACAATAAAAGCAGTGCAGCACAACCTAAATGTAAATATATTCACAAAACAAGACACGCCGCAATTACGCTAAGATACAACTGGCGTAACGTTATTACACTGTCGTATTTTAGTTGCATACTTAGGCTGGACGCTAGGGACGCTTCCGTAGTTTTTCCCCGTTGAATATGCAAATGAGCGAGTTACGGCAATTCACGAACGTATGAGCGGCCGGCGCATTCCTTTTACGTTGTTTGCGTACGCGTATGTCCGGCGTAAAGTTACCCCTGCTATATAGAGGTGTACACCATGTTAAGTATGGACGTCGGGCCAGCGTCGAATTTTCCGTCATTTGCGTAAACTGTTCGCGAATAGGGATTTGTGTAAGTTACTTTCAGGTAGTTGTCATTAACTATTTGCGACGTGATTTCATGCATGCTCACTGGGATACGTCCACGGCTGACGCATGCGCAGTTCAAAAAATACGTTGTTTGCTTTGGGTCATTCATAATTAAAATAAAACACGCCCACCTCTTAAATTACACCCACGAACGCCGGCCCATTTACGCTACGCCTCCGAAAGTTACAGTGGAGTTGCTTTGAGGATAAGTATACGCCGCTGGCTGGCGGGGCATGTATGTGGATCTGGCCCAGAGTGGCCTCTCACCTCACTGATTCGACCTATACTAGGTCGCATAGCATGTAACTCATTCCCAGTATAACTACTTAGAACATCCAATCAATCAGCATACCAAAGGTGTCGATCAAGGTCCTGAGCTTTGTCTCCAACATGCATATGAAACATGAAGACAATCTAGTGCTCTCTGTATAACATAAACAATTGTAAGATAAAACAAAAGTGAAACTACTCACAAAGATGGCACTCAGACACGAGTGCTTACAGACAGTATAGGAAACAATTGAAACAGCGATGGCTGTGGGTGACGTCTGTTGTGACTCCTCCCCCTCATACGTGTTACGTCCGTAGACAGGACTACATCAGCTCGAGGTAGGATGACACGTTATAAGAAGTATTACAAAGATCTACTGAGCACATGTGAGCAATCAAATCCTCAACTGAGTACAGTAGAATATAACTGCACTGTACCTGTACTCTGAATGCTTCAGCAGTAAAAAATCCATCGGGGTCAAGTCCTGCCATCTTCTGCAGACTTCTGTCCACCCACCTGCATATCAAACCTGTTCCACAGAGCCCAGGAAGTGCCCAAAACTCCCTCAGCTCTGTGCTACAGGTTGTGAGCGGCCGGCAGACACAAAGACCAACAGCTTCAGGTGTGGCATTGGTACAACTCCCCTGCCTGTCAGTAAAGAGCAGGAGAAGCCCCTAGTGCGCCCCTCCTCACTGGAAGGAAGGAATCCTCAGCTGAGCTCCATCCTTCTGTGTTGAAAAGTTGCACACCAAGTCCCCCAAGCATCAGTATTCCTTGCTTAGGGAAGGAATAGCAAACGCCGCTCCAGGTGAGTATGATCCAGATGCATTGGATGAACTGGGTGCCGTATCACATCTTCTGCTAGCCCACCGCTGGGAGCAAGGAAGAAAAGAGCCGGAGGCGGTGAGGTCTGTGTTCTCTCCCCCTCCCCACCAGGGTAGCATTTTCGAACTTGAAGAGTAAGGAGATGCAAACCAGCAATGAATACTGAAAGGCAAAAATAATTTGGCTGCACACCACCGCCAATCCAATGATATTTATTAAAACAATACAAATGATTGCCACCAGGGCATAGAGACACAAAATCAAAGGTTGATACATTTCACACTGGCATTGTGCTTTTTCAAATCCTCACAATGTTAATGTGAAATGCGTCAGTCTTTGTATCTGTGTCTGAAGACCTGGTGGCAGTCATTTGTATTGTTTCAATAAATATGGTTGGATTGGCGACAGTGTGCCGCCATATTTTTTTCCTCCTTCAGTATTCATTGCATGCTTGCATTTCCTTGTTCTGTAAGTACATGAGCGCTGCCCTGGTGGGGAGGGGAGAGAGAACACAAACCTCACTGCCTCCTGCTTTCTCTTGCTCTCTCCCAGCGATGGGCTAACAGAAGAAGTGATACCACTATCACTAGTTTCTGTGGTGCCCAGGGCAGATTCCCCCACTCCCCCTCCCCTAGTTTTGGCCCTGAGAAAAATCATCCTCTTTAAAAAATAAGGGCTAAACCTACTATTCACTACAGGAGTTGCTGTTGCCCTTTATATGAGTCATAAGAACCACAGAACCTGTGAATCTTGCTGTAATGTAATTTTCTACCATGCAACTCTTAAGTGGTTGTAAAGTCAGAATTTTTTATTATCTTAATGCATTAGGATAAAAAGCCTTCTGTGTGCAACAGCCCTCCTCAGCCCCCCTAATACTTACCTTAGCCCCATCTAGATCCAGCGATGTTGCAGGAGTGTCTTGGCTGCCTGGTCTCGGCTGCCTGGGACTCTCCCTTCTCATTGGCTGAGAAGGCAGCATGGCACCATTAGCTCCCGCTGTCAATCAAAGTCAGTGAGCCAATGAGGAGGGCGAGGGGGCGGGTCCATATCTGAATAGACACGCTGAGCAATGGCAACACTCGGGTGCCCCCATGGCAAGTTGCTTGTTCTGGGGGCACTCAGCAGGGGGGAGGGGCCAGGAGAGCCGACGAGGGAACCGAGAAGAGGAGGATCAGGGCTGCTCTATGCAAAACCACTGCACAGAGGAGGTAAGTATAACATGTTTGTTATTAAAAAAAAAACTGAGACGGTAGTATCACTTTAACTAGGCCAGCCTTTTAGCTTACATCACCACCAAAGCAGAAGAAATCCACTGCATCACACTCTGCAAATAAAATGTAATGAAAAGTCACTTCTGACATTTCAATAATGTTTGAACAAAAAAGTAAATAAATAAACAGTGTAATGCGCCAGAATCACTGCATCTGCATTGTCCCTCCAAGCGCACACCAGCTGCCGTAATTTCAGTGAGATTGCTGCCTGGTATGAACAAGCCCGAAATTCTACCACTTTGGTTTCCATGACAACCCAAATGTAAAGTCATATTTTACCTTTTTAGCTTCTAACTGCAAAGATTACACTAGATTTTAGATATATCTAATGTACTATATTGAAATGATTTGCACTGTGTAGACCCTTCTGTAATCATAATAGGCCAGATTTTTCATGGTAATCCCACTGTGATGGCACCAGTTGCATCTTAGCCCCTATCCATGTGTAAACAAATATAACATTCAAATTGTCACTACTGCTAAAAAACGGAAAATTGTACCATACTTACCAGTAATTTTCCTTTCCTGGTGCCTATCCATGGCAGCATACCTGTGACAAGCTCCGCCTTGGCTCCTCCCTCAGGACTAGTGAATATTATAAAAAGGTTGGCTAGCACTGCCCCCACATTCTCCGTAATATAGAATACCGAGGGTGGGATTGTATGCTGCCATGGATAGGCACCAGGAAAGGAAAATTACTGGTAAGTATGGTACAATTTTCCGTTTTCCTGGTGCCTCCATGGCAGCATACCTGTGACAAATAACTAGCTGAGACGGGTGGGATGATGCTTAGAGGTTTATTTCAAAGGAATTATTATTGATTATTAGAGGAGGCAACCGCTGACTTGATTGTCCGTCTGCCGAACTCTACCGACGAGAGAGCTCCTGGGTCTACCCGGTAGTGCTTCATAAATGTATGTTGGGACGACCAGGTCGCTGCCCTACAAATGGTTTCGATTGAAACGTTTGCCCTTGCCGCCCAAGAGGCAGATACCGCCCTTGTGGAGTGCGCCTTGACCATCAAAGGGGGGTCCAGACCCCTAGCCCTGTACACCTTGTGGATGAGCTTCACGATCCATGAGGCAATTGTCCTTGATGACGCCTCCTTGCCTTTGTTCTTTCCCCAGGGGATTATGAGCAACCTAGTAGAGTCTCTGAAGGATGCTGTGGCCTGAAGATAACATCTCAGAGTGGAGGCAATGTCCAGTTCGTGAAGAGAGTCGGAGTCCTGTTCCAGAAACGTTGGGAGTGCCCAGGGTTCCGACATGGTCAAGGAAGATGCGACCTTGGGGATAAATCCCCGCACTGTTCTGAGTTCTACTCTGTCAGGGTAGAATATGATATGATTATCATCTGCCCCAAGAGCTTGGAGCTCCGAAACCCGTCTGCCGGAGGTTATGGCTATCAGGAAGGTAAGCTTCAAGGTTAGATTCCAAAGTGATGCAGAGTCCAAAGGGGCGAAAGGTGGGCTGGCTAACGACTCTAGGATGATAGCAAGGTCCCAGGTGGGAAAAGACTGCTTAGTTGGTGGTCGGATCTTTCTGACGGCTTTGAGAAATTGGATTATTAACGGATCCTCCGCCCACCTTCTACTGGTTGCTGTTGAAATTGCCGCTATCTGTACTTTTAACGTACTTAGAGCAAGGCCCATGTTCAGGCCTGCCTGCAAAAACTCAAGAATTTGAGAGGATGATGGGGAATCCGGATTACTGTTTCTGCCCATCATGAAGGCCCTAAACCTGTTCCACACCCTGTCGTATATACTGTTTGTTGAAGGCTTTCTGGCCCTGAGGAGGGTTGCGATAACCTCATTGGAACATCCTAGGGATTCAAACCTTTGCCTTTCAGCTGCCAGATGTGAAGGTTCAGCCTGCCTGGATCTGGATGGGTGTGATGCCCCTGAGACAGGAGGAAGGGTATCAACGGGACTTTGACCGGAGGCTGAATACTCAGGTACATTGCCGTAGGAAACCAAGGACGTCTCGGCCAGAATGGTAGAACCGCTATTACCGTTGTGGACTCCGCCATTATTCTCGCCAGGAGCTTTGGAATGAGAGGCCGTGGAGGGAAAGCATAGGCCAGGTCGCATGCCCAGGGGGCTAAGAGAGCGTCCACTGCTTCCGCCTGGGGATGCGGGAGCCTCGAGATGAATCTTGGTAGCTTGGCATTGCCTGCTGTCGCGAAAAGGTCCAGCTCGGGGGGCCCCCACTGGTTCACTATCCAGTTGAAGATTCTTGGGTGCAGAGACCATTCGTTGGCATCTATGAACCTGCGAGACAGAAGGTCGGCTCTTGAGTTCAGATGACCGGGTAGGTAGACCGCCCTCAGGTCCTTCAGATTTCTTTCCGCCCAGAGGATTATGGGTTCCACCTCCCTCAGCAGGGACCTGCTGTGCGTGCCTCCCTGTCGGTGTATATAGGATACAGCGGCTCTGTTGTCCATCCGTAGAAGAACTGGACTCCCCGTGACCTCGAATTCCAGGGCTAGCAATGCACAATAGGCCGCCCGGATTTCCAGAATATTTGATACCAGGCCAGTCGCCTGAAAGGACCATCTCCCCTGCACCGAGATCTGGTTGCAGTGTGCTCCCCAGCCTGCTAAACTGGCATCGGTGGTAACTATGATCCAGTTGACATGCCCTAACGGGCGTGACTTCATCAGCGTGTGTTTCTTCATCCACCAATGAAGACTCCTGAGCATCAGGGTCGTCAGGAGTATGGGCTGAGAAAGATATCGTTTGTTCCACTGCCTCAAGAATTCCAGTTGAAAATATCTCAGATGCCAATGGGCCCAAGGGACCATAGGGATGCATGACGACATCCGACCGATCAGGCTCAGACAGTTCGAGGCGGTCAGATGGGATCTCACACTCACACTCTTCATCTGCCGAATAATAGACGCCACCTTCTGAGGTGGAAGGGACACTGTTCCCCTCTCTGTGCTGAACAGAGCCCCCAGATAAACCATTTCCTGGGTTGGAGAAAGGTGACTCTTCTCCCGGTTTATCTTCCATCCAAATTCTGTTAGTGTTGACAGGAGAACTTCCCTGTGTTCCACTAATTGGGCTGGATTCTGCGCCAGGAGAAGAAGATCGTCTAAATAATGGTAAACTCGAAGCCCTTGCTCCCTTAGAGGGGCTACGATGGCAATTAAGGTCTTTGTGAAGACTCTTGGAGAGGTGCATAGGCCAAATGGGAGACTCCGGAATTGTAGATGTACCTGGCCTACTGCGAATCTCAGATACTTCTGGAAGGAAGGGAGTATGGGTATATGCAGGTAAGCATCCCGTAAGTCTATTGATATCATCCAATCCCCCGGATGGATTACCCGGACGATGGTTTGTAGTGATTCCATCTTGAATCGCTCTAGAAGAATGTAGCGATTTAACCTCTTTAGGTCTATGACGGGTCTCCAACCTCCGTTTCTTTTGGGGACTAAAAACAGGGTGGAATAAAAACCTGTAAATCTTTCTGACGGAGGTACCGGAATTACTGCCTGCTCTTCCTGCAAGGAGAGAAGGAACTGCTGAAGTGCCTCCGCTTTTTGAGGGGACCTTGACACCCTCGTTGGAGAGAAGAACTCTTTGGGGGGTTTGTCTAGAAATGTCCAAAAGTGCCCATACTTGACCGTGGAAACTACCCAAGGATCCCTGCACTTTGCCTCCCATATTTTCGAGAAACGTTGGAGTCTGGCCCCCACAGGAATCGCTTGGAATGGTTTGGCGTCAAAAGGACTTAGCGGGATCTTGTGGAGTAGGCATGGTTCCCTGTCTACGGTTCTTGAGGAAGGTGGACTGCGTGCCTTTCCAATTCTGTCTGAAGCCTTTTCCCTGCCTGGACTGTCTGTAGTCCTTGCCTTTGGAATACTGGAATCTTGGTGCGAATGCCTTGGGGCGCCTGGGTCGCCTGTCCTGGGGCAACAGGCCCGACTTTCCACCAGTGACACGAGAGATGGCTTCATTTAATTTCTCCCCAAATAGGGCTTTTCCATCAAATGGTATTTTGCACCAATTTTGCTTCGATGCGATATCTGCTGACCATGGTTTCAGCCACAAGGCCCGTTTGGCCATTACTGTGTGGAGCATTGCTCTTGCGGAGCATCGGATTGAATCAATAGCAGCTTCCCCAATAAAGTCTGCTGAGAGCTTAAGCTCGTCTAAGGCCTTTATAATGTCTTCCTTAGGGATATCCTGTTGGATCGCTGACTCTATATTATCCGTCCAGGCCCGTAGCGCGTTGGATACTGATGTTAGGGCTATAGCAGGCTTACAAGCATTGCCCGCCATCTGGTAAGCTTTCTTGAGGTCCAGATCCATTCGTCTGTCGAGGGGATCTTTAAATGAAGTTGAGTCCTCCATGGGCAGCGTAACGTTCTTTGCTAATCTTACCACCGCTGCGTCCACCACTGGAGGGGCTTCGAGCATTGCCGAGTCGGCTTCCGAAAGAGGGTATAGCTTTGCCATGCGATTAAGGGAAAACCTTTTTTCAGTCTTTTTCCACTCCTCCTCAATCACGCCTTTAATCTCGTCCATGAGAGGGAAAACGGAAATTTGGCGCTTAAGAAAGGGGAAGTACGCCTTAGATTTCTTGACCTCTGTCTCAGCCTCCTCCCAGCCAATCGCCTGTTTTACTGCCTGTACATAGGGCTGGACCATGGTGAAGACAAAGCCAGAGGCATCCAAGTCATCAGAGGAGTCCCCTGAGGCGTTATCCTCCTCCTGATGCTTAGAGGATGAAGCAGGTGTCATACGAGGCATTCCACCCGTGGAAGGGCCGGGAGTGGCCTCCTCAGCCGGATGCCCCTGAGGAGGAGCTACCGGTTGCTGCGTTGGCATTGAGGCCACCAATTCTGCAAAGGAATCTTTTATTGCCTTCTTAAGCAGGTCCGCCACTTGCAGGCCCTCGGATTCTCGGTCCGCCGCATAGTCCCTCAGGCAAGCTTGACAGATCCGTTTATGTGGGAGAGGGGTGGCTCCACAGGCCTGACACTTTGGAGATCTGGATCTCGGGGAGCGTGAGAGATGGCGTTTTTTGGCTGATGACTTCCTGCCACTCCTCTGGTCCCCTCGCCTGGAAGACCTATCTCTGCTGGGGCTTGAGTCAGAGTCTTCATGTCGCCTTGAGGTCTTCTTAGACGTCTTTTGGCGTACAGGGCTGTAACACATAAAGGTACGAGCCTCAGAGCACTCTTTTTTTTTAAAAAAAACATGCTTAAACTTACCTGGACGTAGGTCCTTACCTTAACTGTAGAGTAGGATCTTGTATGGGCGGCGAATGGCTCATATTAGGTGGACTAGCAGAGGAAGCAGCTAAGAAAAGAGCAGGAAAGGGGTAAAGGTCATGTTTGAACTCGGCTAAAAAGAACCATGAATACTGTTTCGCCGTTCCCCTTTTTTGTTTTTTTTTTTAAAACCACCCCTACACTTCCGCCAAAAAAAACATATACGCCAGTCCACCCCTCTTTCTTTTTTTTTTTTTTTCTTTTTTTTTTGTGTTTTTTTTTTTTTTTTTTTTTTTACCTGAGAAAGGGGGGGGAATTTTGCCCTGGAGCTCTCTCCACTGAACCTTCCCAGACAGCCTCAGGAACTCTACTGGGGCAGTCAGGGAGATAAAGAGGAGGACCAGGAGAAAAGGGACGCCTCTGCCATGCATTTTGGAAAGAATGGCAAAAATTCGCCACCTTTCCCTTTTCCAAGATGGCCGCCGAGGCTTCCGCGAGCACCGCGCATGCGCGAACCGGCGGCTCTAGGACCCGGAAGTCCCAACCGTCGGCGTCAGTGCAGAGCGCGGCGAAGGACGCCGCTCGTGCACTTAAATGAGTGGGGGT
Source organism: Rana kukunoris (assembly GCA_029574335.1). Lineage (NCBI taxonomy): Eukaryota > Metazoa > Chordata > Amphibia > Anura > Ranidae > Rana > Rana kukunoris. Next base: position 459,713,368 of record CM056050.1, read on the forward strand.
GAGCGCGCGCGATCCCTAAGGGGGAGAGGAGGACATGGGGGCGGCGGAACACGGGGGGAAACATAAATGAACACTGCGGGAGGAGGGGGGGCGGACATGATGAGAAACAAGAAAGTTTGAAGAAAACGCCTAAGAAAGGGGAGAGGGGAGTGAGAGAAAAAAAAAAGAAGAGAGAGAGGGGGAAAGGAAAAAAAAAAGTACTAGCTGCTGCTTCTGTTACCGTGGGAGCCAGACGCCTCTTAAGATGTACTGCAGATAGAGCTCTTAGCTTAAGAGACAAACTGCCTGTCCCAAAAGACCCTACAGAAGGGACTCCCAACCTTATTAGCGCGTTTAGCTGCCCAAGAGAAGGGACCGCACCCGGGAGAGGCTTGAACCCGGATGGACGCTGCCGACTGCAGAAGGTAGGACGTTCGACCAGCATTCACTGCCTTGAGGTATAAGGAAAAAAAGGAGAATGTGGGGGCAGTGCTAGCCAACCTTTTTATAATATTCACTAGTCCTGAGGGAGGAGCCAAGGCGGAGCTTGTCACAGGTATGCTGCCATGGAGGCACCAGGAAAAAACATTCCGGCTGGGTTCGCACTAACTGTGGCCACGGCTTACAAAGGGTGGCGCTCAAGAGCTGAAATTCTTCGTAGTACGTCACTACATTTGTGTTTGTGGCACACCAACATTTTAGCAACCAGCTATATACAGTGTAAAAAAAAAACGCAAATTGCGGCAAAATCACCGTAAAAACGTTGTACTTGGGTTTGGGATGCGGGTCCATTGAATTATATTACATGCAAAATGCTGCTTTTTGCGGGAAAAAAGTCCCTGACAAAAAGGCAGAGGCACAAAAAAGCATTGATGTAAACATGTTCCATAGAAACCCATGTTAAAAAATTTCCCTGCATTTCTGCAAAATGCATCAAAAAACATATTAGTGTGAATTGAGCCTTAAAGGCTCTTACATACGATCGGAGTTTTCGACAACACATGTGTGATAGCAGGGTTATGTCGGGGAAATCTGACCATTTGTATGCTCCATCGGACAATTGTTGTGGGATTTTTCAAAAACAAATGTTGGATAGCATGCTTTGTTGGCTGACAAAGTTTTGCCGTCTGTATGCAGAATAAGTTCATGGCCAAAGCCCTTCATCCGATGGAAATCCGATCGTGTGTATGAGGCTTTAGCAGTTTGGTGCAGTTTGCGTTTTTCAATACATGTTTTTAATCCATTGAAGTCTAATGGACCAAAAACCAGAAGTCCCTGACCCTTTCAATAAAATTCACAGATGTGAACATGACCCATAGGAAACCATGTTAAATGGACTGTAGTTCTGTACAAAACTGAAAATGCACAAAAAAATGCATTGGTGTGAATTAGGCTTAAATACATTTATACAATTTTCTTGTTCAATTTCCTTTAGCTTTACCTTCAACTATGTAGTGCAAAGGCCTACCTGATTGCATACAAAACTGAAAGGCCCGGATTTACGTACCTGGGCGCATCTTTATTCTGGCGTGGCGTATCTTGTTTACACTACGCCGCCGCAACATTGAGAGGCAAGCCTGGTATTCACAAAGAAAATACGCGCAACGTTGCGGCGGCGTAGCGTATAGTTGTCAGCGTAAGCCGACGTAAGTCAAATTAGGTGGAAGTTGGTGTGATTTATTATAATGAAGCGTGATCCCATGTAAATGAAGGGGCGAATGAACAGCGCATCTGCTGTCCCGTGGACGCTTCCCAGTACGCATGCACAGAATCACGTCGGGACAAACTCCTAAGATACGTCGAATCACTGAACGTAACCTACGCACAGCCCTATTCACGTAGTACTACGTAAACAACGTAAAATACGACGGTTGTTCCCTCATCCATACCTTTGCATGACTTACCCCTGCGTTATGGGGGGTAAGTTTACGCTGGACGTACAACTTACGTAAACCGCGTATATTAATGCGCCGGGCGCAAGTACGTTCGTGAATCAGCGTATCTTACTAATTTGCATATTTAACATGGGTACGCCGAATGCGTCCAGCGTAACTATGCACCCAGGATACGCCGGCGTAGGCAAGTTACGTGGGGCAGCTGAAGCCTTGTTTTACGACGTATCTAGCTTTGCATATTGGCGTAACAATACGACGGTGCACATTTGTACTTACGGCGGCGTATCTCTAGATACGCTGGCGTAAAACTTTTGTGAATCCGGCCCAAAGTGTTTAGGTGTGATCTCATAGTAAATGGTTCTGGTAAGGCTACTTTCACACTGGGGCGCCGCGGACATCGGTGGTATTTTTAGCATCACTTTACAGTCGTTTTTACTGAGCTTTTCAGGCCGCTAGAGGAGTGCTTTAAACCCTCGCTAGTGGCTGAAAAAGAGTTAAAACCGCCCTCAAAGCGCCTATGCAGTGGCACTTTGTCATCGGTTCGGAGGCGCAGCCCATTGATTTCAATGGGCAGCGGTGCATACAGGGTCTGGTACGGATTTTGGCACTTTTTTTTTTATTGTTCAGCTGTCAGCGGGGAAATCCATTGACAGCTGATTCTCCTTAACAACAGCTTACACTGCACCCTGATTAGTCAAAGCTTTAGCCAGTCAGGGCGCAGAATGCAAAGAAGGTTTTTCACCTGAATGCATAGACCGCAATAGGGTAAAAAAAACATGAGACTTTACAACCCTTTTAAGCCGAGAACTGGAAATGACGTCGGGGGTCACTCTGGTCTTCCAAGGACATGACATAAACCAGAGTGGGGGCTATCTTGCCCTCAAAAGACTTCCTGCCTAGCCATCAGCTACATCCGATCTGTTCCGGGCTTAAGCCCGGAAATTACCAGGAAGAGGCAGGGGTACCTCTCCCCCTGCCTATAAAAGTGATTATCCGAAAGCTGGCCACCTAAGGGAAAAATGATACTGGGGTTATAGCAGCTAGCTGCTGCTATAACAACGATATTTAAAGGAGTTTTGCATGTTGTTTCCTGCCTCTCTGCTGTACAGAGCATACAGAGCCACATAGCCATACAGGCATACCTCCCAACTTTTCAACTTCAGAATGAGGGACAAATAAGCATACAAATAAGCATACCTCCCAACATTGTTGTTGAGCGGGGGGGGGGGTGGCGGTGACGATCGGATCGAAGTTCTTGAGCGGGGGGGTCCGGGGATCGGAGTTGTTGAATGGGGGGGTTCCGTGGATCTGAGTTGTTGAGCGGGGGGGGGGGGTTTAATGCGAATTGCGGGACCGCGGGATTTACTGTGAATTGCGGGACAGTCCCGTGAAATCCAGGACGGTTGGGAGGTATGCATACAGGGCAGTGATGGTTTGGAAATCAAAACTGTGGGGTTTTAGTGACTGGTTGATTAGTGACCACAGATAGAAAGCTCCCATCACTGTGGTTATCAGGAAACAGACAACCAGGAAGTGTGGCGAGAAGAATTACAGCAACTTGAGAGCAAAAACGAACAATGAGAACAAGAAAACAGCACCTCATTAAGGTAAAGGAAGCTATTAAGATAACAAATACATTTCCTTTACAAACCCTTTAACATCAAAATCATGATGTACATTCCCAGTTAGGCGGTCGGCAAGATAATCCCATTTTCGTGTAAAAAAAAAAACATAAACAAGAAAAAAATAATACAGCATATACAAATGTGACTCAAATCATATTGTAATTTAGTGTTTTAAAAATTATCTTTACCGTTCAACCTGCAGTGTTTAATTTTCTGTAAAATTCAATGCAACATGGCAACCTGAAGGGACATTCAGCACGTAGCTGGTCTACAGAAAACACCTGGAAATGTAATTTCTTGCTTGTGTAATTTTCCATTTTAGGCATCCCCTGCAACAAAAATGTCAGTTTTGGTGAGGTACTCCCAAAGGATTATTCACTTCTAAAGGGATGGAGACCCTGCCACTCTCCTCTTCCAGTATCCAAAAGACATTGAAGAACATGAAATTATTCCTTCAAAGCAGCAACAGGTAGGATTCTGCAACAATTTTGTTAAAATCCTTGCAATGTATAGTCATCACCCAGAGGAAATTTTTATTTTATTTTTTCTCATCAACAAAAGGTTAACTCTTTAACAAAAATAATAAAGACAACCCTGCTAATAAGGAACAGCGGGAAAAATGTTATCACTTTTAAAGGTGATACATTGTACTGTATTATGAGGGGTTATTCCATTTTTATGATACTTTTTGCAAAAAAAATTAACTTAATTTTTAAAGACTTGAGCCAGAAGAAAGGATATCAAATGTCCACTAAATTAGCTTAGCCTTCAGTTGTTAAAGTGTTCATCTAGGGGGGCCTTGAATTCTTTATAGTTAGGACCTGTTTTGCTCAGATAAAGCCATTTCAAAATCATATTTTGTTCTCTACTGACACCTGCCTGCTATTAAAAGGTATTGTGAAATATGCCACAGTTTTTCTGAATTCCTGCTATTACCACTCAAGGGAAGAAAAAGCCTTCATTTAAACGAGTGTACTCTGAAGCTCGTTTCACACCTAAAACGGCCGCGCATTGCACAGGAACGCTTTGCGTCTCGGCTCTCCTTTTCAGGGACGAATCAGTGCCGAATCTTTGCCTGAATTCAGCTCCGAAACGGAGCCAAAGACGCACAGCTGCAGTGCTCTGTGCAGCTGCCTTGGAGATAGAGAGCCGGTCACATTCTCCTGCTACGTGAATTGGATGCGGAGAAACATTCCGTAGAACTCTATTTGTATCACTTAGGCCGCGTACACACGATAGAACATGTCCACTGAAACTAGTCTGCAGACCAGTTTCAGCGGACATGTTCGATCGTGTGTACGGCCTATCGGACCGTTTTCCAGCAGATAAAAATTTCCAAACATGCTTGAAAACATGTCCGCTGGAAACCTGTCCGTCGGACAGGTTCGATGGCTAGTACACAAACCATCAGACCAAAATCCCCCGCATGCGCAGAATCAAGTCAACGCATGCTTGGAAGCATTGAACTTCGTTTTTTCATCACGTCGTTGTGTTCTATGTCATCGCATTCTGGTCCGAGGGGATTTTGGTCCGATGGTGTGTACGCACATCAGACCAACAGACCACTTTAGCCTTGTCCGATGAAAACGGTCCGTCGGACATGTTTCCTCGGACATGTCTGATCGTGTGTACAGGGCCTCAGAGTTATACCAAAAGGCAACAAATGCAAATATAAAGAGGTGAGTCACTAAGACTACTGTATATAGCCAAACGGTTCTGAAGGCTTGACCATCATACATGTATGAGTTTGTTGGAATTTCCATTCCCAAATCATGGGCAATTACAATGCAATTGTTCTCTTGGCTTTGCAGCTATGAAAGCTTGCATCTTTCAAGGGTTTCCACCACATTTTGGAGTGTGCCTGTGGAAATTTGTGCCTAATTATCTATAACAGGTGTGTAAAAATTGTGCTTTGGGTGTTGGTGTTACCTTCACACATAACCCTATAGAGGTACTCTTGGTGAAAGCAAGAATTGGCCTTTCTTTTAAAAATTGCAATGATATGCACCTGTCAAATAGGCGTGGAAAAATTGGTCCTTGGGTGTTAAAGTGGTACTAAAGTTTTTTTTTTTTTTTTAAATAACAAACATGTCATACTTACCTCCACAGTGCAGATCGTTCCACCTGTTCTGGGGTCCCATGCCAGCTCTCACGGCTCCTTCCCACATTAGATAACCCCCTCTGGGAAGCTCTCTCCCGAGGGGGTTACCTTGTGCCTGCATTATTGAATTTGATCGACAGCAGCAGGAGCCAATGGCTGCACTGCTACCAATCTATCAAATCAAGGCTGGGACTCCATGGACAGAAGGATGGTGGGGACATGCCCACGGAAACTCAGGGCTCAGATAAGTAAAACGGGGGGGGGGGGGTAGACACTGCAAGGTGTTTTTTCACCCTAATGCATAGGATGCATTAAGGTAAAAAAAAAAACAGGTAGGTTTATAATGACTTTAACCACTTGCCCACCGCGCCATAGGCATTTTACTGCTACGGCGCGGCGGGGTTACCTCGGGACGACGTCCCTGGGACGTCGTCCTTCACTTTCGCGATTGCGCGTCCCCTGGGACGCGCTCACGAAAGTGTCCGTGCTCGCCGGGTCTAGAAGACCCGGCGCATCACGGATCACGGTAAATTGCCGCTGATCGTGGCCGTTTACCACGTGATTGCGCCGTCAAATGACGGCGCGATCACTTGTAAACAAACCGGCGTCATTTGATGACGCCGGTTCCTCCCTCTCCTCCCTCTCCGCTCTGTACAGTGTGCGAGGAGAGGGGGGGGGAGCGGGGTGTCAGCAGCTGAGCTGTGGCTGGATCTGTGACAAATGCAGTCACAGATCCAGCCATCCCTCAAAACATCCCAGCTCTGCCATCCCCCCAGTACCCTGCAATCCCCAGTACCCTGCAATCCCCAGTACCCAACAATACTCAGCAATCCCCCAGTACCCAACAATACCCCAGTACTCAACAATACCCCAGTACTCAACAATACCCCAGTACTCAACAATACCCCAGTACTCCAGTACTCAACGATACCCCAATACTCGGCAATACCCCAATACTCGGCAATACCCCAATACTCGGCAATACCCCAGTACTCGGCAATACCCCAGTACTCGGCAATACCCCAGTACTCGGCTATACCCCAATACTCGGCAATACCCCAATACTCGGCAATACCCCAGTACTCGGCAATACCCCAGTACTCGGCAATACCCCAGTACTCGGCAATACCCCAATACTCGGCAATACCCCAATACTCGGCAATACCCCAGTACTCGGCAATACCCCAATACTCGGCAATACCCCAATACTCCAGTACTCAACGATACCCCAGTACTCAACAATACCCCAGTACTCAACAATACCCCAATACTCGGCAATACCCCAATACTCGGCAATACCCCAATACTCGGCAATACCCCAATACTCGGCAATACCCCAATACTCCAGTACTCAACGATACCCCAGTACTCGGCAATACCCCAGTACTCAACGATACCCCAATACTCGACGATACCCCAATACTCGGCAATACCCCAATACTCGGCAATACCCCAATACTCGGCAATACCCCAATACTCGGCAATACCCCAGTACTCGGCAATACCCCAATACCCTGCATGATACTTTGCAATACCCCAATACTCTGCAATACCGCCTATGGGGATTTTTAGGTAGCAAAGTTTGGCGCCATTCCATGAGCGTGCGCAATTTTGAAGGGTGACATGTTGGGTATCTATTTACTCGGCGTAACTTCATCTTTCACATTATGAAAAAAAATTGGGCTAACTTTACTGTTTTGTTTTAAGCACAAAACAGTTTTTTAAAAAACACGCGTTCAATACATTTCTGCGAAAATACAGTGCGAGATAAAAAGCTGTAACGGCCGCCATTGTATTCTCTAGGGTCTTTGCTAAAAAAGCATATATAATGTTTTGGGGTTCTATGTAATTTTCTAGCAAATAAATGATGATTTTTCCATGTAGGAGAGAAATGTCAGAATTGGTCTGGGTGTTCCAGAACGCCTGATGGCGTTCCCTGCATGTTGGGCCTCTGTATGTGGCCACGCTGTGTAAAAGTCTCACACATGGGGTATCGCCATACTCGGGAGGAATAGCAGAATGTGTTTTGGGGTGTAATTTGTGGTATGCATATGCTGTGTGTGAGAAATAACCCGCTAATATGACAGAAACAAGATTTTTTTATTTTTTTTTACAGAATTTTCAGTCGTTTTTCTTTTATAGCGCAAAAAATAAAAAACCCAGAGGTGATCAAATACCACCAAAAGAAAGCTCTATTTGTGTGAAAAAAAGGACAAAAATTTCAAATGGGTAGAATGTTGTATGACTGAGTAATTGTCATTCAAATTGTGAGAGCACCGAAAGCTGAAAATTGGTCTGGTTAGGAAGGGGGTTCAAGTGCCCAGTGGTCAAGTGGTTAATTGTGCCCATGAAACCTACTCCAAAAAATGTCTTCCAGTTGAAATCAACACCCACAAAGCTAGGCAGCCTACACAACCTTTCAGAGATTCAAGATCCAGAAAGCACATCAACATCAGGGGCTTGATAGCTGTTGCTAATCCAGGACTGATTCATTTTCATAAATGTCAGCCGTTCCACGGAGTCTGTGGACAGATGCACTCTCCTATCTGTCACAAAACCTCCAGCAGCACTGACTGCCTGCCCGGAAAGCACGCTGGATCCAGGGCAGCCCAGCAGCTCTATTGCATACTGGGCAAGTTCTGGCCAGTGGTCTATTCTCATGACCCAACAACCCAGTGAATCATCAACTGGAAATCTCTCCATATATGTTTTCGCCACTAGAAAATGTCTCAAACATTGGGTTGAATAAGGGAGTCCATGCACTACAAGTTTGCAGAGGCATGAGAAACAGAGTACTCTGAGTCACTAAAGATTACAGTATCTGGAACTGCCTCCTCTCAACCACGTACTGCTACATAAGGTTCTGGGATGGAAAACCAACTGTTAAGGGTTGACTTTGTCTTGCTCTGCCAGAATCCTCCTCCTCACTCTCCTCTCGTGTGTTCTGGCATAGGAAGAATGGTGTATGCATCAAGCGTGCCTTCAGAGGAAAGGAAATCCTCCTCCTCCTTCTGCTGCTTTGCCTCAAGTTTCCTGTCCATAATGCCACGCAGCTTCTGCTCCACCAGCAACACAACAGGGATTGTGTCACTGATGCATACATTGTCACAGCTCACCTTCCTGGTGGCCTCTTTAAATGGTGACAGTACAGTACATGCATCCTTTAGCAGCAGCCATTAGCTTGGGAAAAAAAAGAAGAGCCGGCATAAGCCTGTTGTTGTGCCATACCCACAAGGGTACTCTGCTGCATGTGCAGCTGCTGCAGCATTGCCAAAGTCGAGTTCCACCTGGTGGGCATGTGCCAAATCAGGCAGTTTACGGTTAGGTGTAATTCTCACTGCATTTAACTTAACCGAGCACTGGCTGTGAATGACCACCTGAAATGGCTACAGACTCTTCTGACCTGCTTCAGTAGATCTTCCAACCCTGGGTACCTATTTAAAAAATGCTGCACCACCAAATTGAGGACATATGCCAGGCATGGCACATGTGTCCACGTTCCCTGTCTAAGGGCGGTCATGGACGCCCTCTATAGGAAGGCTGCCTCCTCATAGTATATTTATCCGTGAGACCCTATTCATAGGTACGGTTCTATCACTGTCGCTTCCCAGGCATCAAGTCATCACGAGCGCGGGAATACCCCCCCTCTTTTTGTGACCTGTCTAAGGGCGGACTGAAGGTTTGTGCCATTATCGCACACCAGCCTGCACAGTAGATGAGACTGAGAGTTTAGTAGCTAGCCATGCCTCTTGATGGTGTCTAATTGAGAGACGAAACCCGTAGGAGCAGGGGCGAGCGGTTCTCTCTGCTCTCTGAGTCCATACACAGATAGCCTCTGCTTTCGCTTTCAGAGTAGCAGCCAGTGGTTAGAATATTTACAGGCAAATGATCCCTGTGTGCTGTGGGGGTGCTTAAAGGGTAACTCCACGAAAATCGCAAGTAAAGAAAAATTAATATAGAGTACAACTGCGACACAAGTCATATTGTGATTGAATGTTATTAAAAATTACCTTTCCATTTCTATCTGCACCACTGCAATATGGGTACCTGGAGAACCCCCCCAGAAACATAATGTCCTGCTTGTGTGATTGGCACAGAAATCTGCCCTAAGATACAAGTCAGATTTCAGGCATCCCCTTCAACAAAAATTACATTTTTGGTGAGATACTCCCTATAGGAAATAACGGGATGCAGACCCTGCCATTTTCCTTATTAGAGCCATGATTCTGCAGAAGCTGGTTGATATCTATGAAACCACTCACATTAGACTTTCTGAGCACAGGGGCATAGAGGAACAAAGTGATTTCTTCAGAATAACAAAAGGTAGGAATCTGCAACAAAGTTTGTTAAAATCCTTGTAATGTACATAAATCACCCAGAAGGAAAACAAATTTCAGCAAAAGTGGGGTTACACTTAAACAATATGAGTCTTTTTTTTCATGATGTGTTCTGATAAAGACGTTTTTGCACAATGATATCCCTCTCTGCTTTACGTTGTGCTCCAACTGGTCTGTGTGAAAAGAAACAGCATAAAGGACATATTTTTTTTGTTTACAAAAGTTTATTAAGAAGTATAAATTGGGATACAAGCATAGGTATAGAAAAACATAACACTTTTCATAGGCACAACAGTGAATTAGTAACACGTAAGGCAGGTCATGATGAGTGGTCCTGAGTGGGTAGAGGATAGAATCAGTAATACATCACCATAGTACAATGCGTATATAAGCAAATGGAAACATCAATTAGTGGACTACCAATATGACCATTTGGCATCAAAAACATGTAGGCTGTCATTAATTGTGTGGTATATTTTTTCTGATAGTTTCAACAGTTCCATCCTGTCGAGCACCTGTGACCATATTACCTCCCCAGATCTCCAGTTTAGTGCGATCATCCATTGCACCGAGCTACATAGTGAATGGAGGAGTCTGGAGCATGGGGGAGGGATGTCTGCGACATCTCCATAGAGTAAACAGATTAATGGGGTGAGGGAGATCTTATGTTTAGAGGAGTCCTTAAATCTACGCGCTACCTCTAGCCAGATCTGTGATAGACGTGGGCAGCTCCAGAAAGTGTGAAGTAGCGTACCTTCAGCTTGGCAGCCTCTGAAGCAATCAGGAGAAACTGTCGGATAAAAGGTATGGATTTTGGATGGGGTTAGGTACCATCTTGTGAATAGTTTTGTTGGGGTTTCCCTAAAGGAGACTGCTTTGTTGCTTTTCCTGAGGTTTTCGGACATAGCATACCATGTATTTGGGGGAAGGTCAATACCTAAGTCTGATTCCCATCGTAGCATGGGTTGGGTTTTTTCAGAGGCCGAGAAATCATTAAGGTTGTTGTATAGCCTAGATATCATTCCTCTGTCCCTGGATGAGGATTTGCATATTCTCTCAAAGACTGTCATAGATGGACTCGTGGAGAGTGAGAAATGTGTCTGAAAAAATGATTTAATTAAATGGAATCTCTCAATCTCCGAAGAGGGGAGTTTAAAGTCCCTTTGAAGGGATTCAAAGCTTCTAAAGTTCCATTTAGATTGTAGTGAGCCCAAGGAAGTCAGTCCAAGGTCTATCCAGGCAGAGACACATTGTCTGTCCTTGTATGCAAGAGGTAGTCTGGGATCGCCTAAGAATGATGTGAGTGAGGATGTTGCTGAAGCTAGTGGGAAAGTGTCGCTAGTATTTTGCCAAAGTTTGAATGCATGAGCCACTATAATGTTACGTTTGATGAGGTCTTTATAAAGGATGTACTTAGACCAAAGTATCCCTTGTAGGTGCAGTGGATATATAGATGAGGTCTCAAAGCACATCCAGGGAATGTTTTTATTTGGGGAAAACCACTGGGAGATTTGTGATAGGCGTGCGGCTAAAAAGTATTTCCATAAATTGGGGAGTCCCAGACCGCCCTTAGACTGTAGTTTATATTGTAGGGTGTAACTATATCGTGGTCTTTTGTCAGCCCAGATAAATTTATTAATTTGTCTTTGAAGGGCCTCGAGTTTGGTTTTAGGGATGTTGATTGGGATGGAGCGAAAGTAATATAAAAGTTTGGGGAGGATGTTCATCTTGATTGCACAAACTCTGCCCAAAAAAGAGATGTGATAGGAGGACCAGGTTTTCAGGAGGGATGTGATGCGGGCTAGTAGTGGGATGTAGTTAGCCTTATATAGGCCGTTGTAAAGAGGAGTGATATTAACACCAAGGTATGTAAATGAGGAGGAGATCCACGTGAAGGGGAAGTTGGACTGAAGAAGGCTAAGTTCTGCTGGAGGGATGTTAATGGGTAGAGCGGAGCATTTGCTTAAGTTAATTTTTAGTCCTGAGACCCTATGGAAAAGTTCTAGTTGTTTGAGCAGTACGGGAAGGGAGGTATGGGGGTTGGTAATGTATAGTAGTGCATCGTCAGCATACAAGCTAATCTTGTATTCCTGATGATCCTTAGTATATCCTCTTATATCTGGGTTGGCTCTGATAGCCTGGGCTAAGGGCTCTATGGCTAGAGCGAAGAGGAGTGGAGACAGGGGGCAGCCCTGTCTGGTACCTCTACCTAATGGAAAAAAATCAGAGTTGACACCAGGCAAACGGATGCGAGTCTGTGGAGAATCGTACAGAGCATTGAATCCCTGCAAAAATGCTCCAGAGATTCCAAATTTGGGGAGCAGGTAATTCAAGTACGACCAGCTGACACTGTCAAACGCCTTGTGAATGTCAAGGCTGAGAAGACAGGTTTGGCGTGAGTGGAGACTAGCATCTTGGATGACATTGGTGACAAGTCTGATGTTGTCCGTGATCTGTCTGTTAGGTATGAAACCAGATTGGTCAATGTGAACTAGTGGGGAGATGACTTTGGCGAGTCTGTCTGCAAGAATCCTGCCAAAGATCTTAAGGTCGTTGTTCAGGACTGAGATGGGGCGGAAATTCTGGGGGAGTGAATGGTCTTTATTGGGTTTGGGGATTAAGGAGAGATTAGCTAATAGCATTTCTCTTGGAAAGGAATTGCCTTCTAGGATGTGATTAAAGAGGTTCTTCAAATGGGGGGCAAGGAGAGGGGCATATTTTTTGTAGTATAAGGATGAGTACCCATCAGGGCCTGGAGCAGTGGAGGTTTTGAGTGATTTGATAATGTGTGTAATTTCCTCAATTGTACAAGGTGTGTTAACCACTTGACTACTGGGCACTTAAACCCACTTAATAACCAGACCAATTTTCAGCTTTCGGTGCTCTCACATTTTGAATGACAATAACTCAGTCATACAACACTATAACCAAATGAAATTTTTGTCCTTTTTTTCCCACAAATAGAGCTTTCTTTTGGTGGTATTTTTTTTTTTTTTTTATTCCATAATGACTTTTATTGGTGAATAGAAAAAGGTTTACAATACAGTTGAATAAGGAGTCTGATATAGAACATTAGGTTGTACAGCAATGATGATCAGAACTAGCATGCAGTCAAGATTGCAACAAAAACAACAACATAAGAATAGATCAAAAATACATAGCATTTTTCCCTTTTTGTTGGACATAATGAACAATATCTAAGAGGTAAGTAAGATTCATGGCTAACTTGTTGCATATCTATGCTTCTATGGCAATCTTGTGACTGTCCAGGGTTAGATTAAAGATAGGGGAGAATTACATATGGATGTGGATGGGGTTTGCTAGTTCATGTAGCACTGACCAGCTTTGAATAGACATTTCATCATAAAATATCTGCCGCTGGAGCTGTTCAGCTGTCGATATTAGAAAATAAGGGCTGTAACTGGAGAAGGGACTGGATCTGTGCGTAGACTCTACACGAAGAGGGGGAGGGAGGAACAGGCACAGGAGGGGGAGGATAGGGTGGAAAAGAGGGGAGGAGAGAGGAGGAGCTTTACAAAGCTAAGGAGAAAGATAGAAAGAGAAGAATAAGGTGAGGTAAAATAGAGTAGAAAAAGCAAAAAAAAATAAAAAAAAAAATACATAAATAAATAAATAAAAAAAAAAAGAATAAAAAAAAAAAAACAATAATAATAAGAATTTCACAGGTAGAGAGCGATAGGGTGCATGGGTATCGATACAGAGAGTCAGGGAGAGGGGGGAGGGTGAGCGGAGGGGGGCCGGTTTGGGGGGACCTCACAGTCTCCGCCGTCAGGCCTTAGGTAGAGGAGTATGGAGAGTATCAAGGATATTTGAATCAGCGATAGTTGAACGTACGTCTAATAGAATGAAGTGAGAGATGACCACCCTCTATCTTCCCTTATGTAGGGGAGGGAGGTTCGGTATAACGTGTTGTAAGTCAGTTAGATCATAAATGTAGCGTTATAGTTATCAAGGGTTTCAATCGTCTGGAGGTGGATGATCCCAGAAGTTTGGTCCATCAATAGTTTATAATTGGCAGTGGTACAGAAGTGGGTCCAACAGGCCCATGTGTGGGAGAATTTAGTTGGACAATCTTTAGCTATAGATATTAATTCTTCCATCTCTGCAAGTTTTTCAACGCGTTTGATCCATTCAGGGATTGTTGGGATACGTGATGTTCCCCAGTGTATCGGGATGCATTGCTTGGCTGCATTTATTAGGGGTGGTACTAGTGTCTTACAGTAATGATGAGCCGGCATGTCAGAATAGTGTAGGAGAAGTTGTGCCGCGGTGTGTTCTAAAGCGTATGTAGAAATTTGTGACGTCAGTTCCCGGATTTGGGTCCAGAATGGCTGGATTAGGGGGCAGGACCACCAAATGTGTTCTAGAGTACCTGTGCCATCTGAACATCTCCAGCATTTGTCCGAGAGGGCTGGATTGTATTTGTTGAGGATAGCCGGGGTTCTGTACCAGCGCAGTAAGACTTTGTAATTATTTTCCTGTATCGAGACATTGAGGGAGCTTTTATGTGCTATAGTAGATATGCGTTCCCATTGTGCTTCCGTCAAATCTATCTGTAGGTCTCTTTCCCAATTTGAGCAAGCTTTGGTAGTTTTCATTAAGCTATCTGAGGAGAGTATGTTGTGAATGATAGATATCAAGTGTTGTTGCGGTGTAGAGTGAGAGCAAAGTTGTTCAAATGTCGTGAGACGGCGAGAGACAGAGGACGTTCGGTCTGCTTGTTTTAGGAAATGTCTGATCTGGAAGTATATCCAGAGAGGAAAAGTGGTGCTTTCTGCGGTGACTGGTAGAGAAGAGTGTTCTAGAAGAGAACCTGAGTGAAAGAAGTGATGTGCCAAGACTTCTGAGTGTTGCCAAGTATCTGTTAGAAAATTCATGGACATGCCAGGTGGGAAATCCGGGTTGAGCTTTACCGAGGTAAGGGGTCCAGGGATCGAGGAAACGTGTAACTTTCGGCAGGTTTCCTTGAAACAGTTTAGAGTCGGCACAATGAGAGGATGGTCTTTTAGGGGTCTCGGGATGTGTTTGTGTGAGGTCCAAGGTATGGACCGCAATGGCAGAAGGGAAAAGGAGTGTTCAAGAGCGACCCAATCTTTACTGTGGCTGTGAATTGACCAATCCACAATCCTAGCAAGGTGGCAGGCCCAATAATATTTCTTAAGGTCTGGTAGCCCAATGCCCCCTTTTGTCTTTGGTCTTGTTAGCTGTTCATATGCTATTCTAGGTCGTTTCTGTCTCCATAGAAATTTAGTACAAAGACGTTTGTAAGCTTGAAAGAAGGACGGAGGGAGTTTGATGGGCAAAGTTTGTAGGGTGAATAAAATTCGGGGAAGTACATTCATCTTTAGAATTGCTGCCCTTCCAAACCAAGAGAAGTGTGGTTTATTCCATTTATTTAGGTCACTTGTGATGGTTTTAAGGATGGGTACGTGATTTTGGGAGAATAAGTCTACGAGTTTGGCCGTTAGGTTTATCCCTAGATACTTAATATGGTCGTGCTTCCATTTAAAGGGGAAGTTGTGTTTACAGCGTGATACCACTTCCTGTGGGAGGGAGATATTCAGGGCTTGGGATTTGTCAAAATTGATCTTAAAATTGGAAATATCACGGAAGAGTTTCAATTCTTTTAAGAGATTTGGGATTGATATGTGGGGATCCTTCAGAAATAGCAGTACGTCATCGGCGAAGGCCGCAATTTTATAGGTGCGATCTGCTATGTGAATGCCTTTGATACTATCATTAGTACCAAGGCTTTGGAGAAAAGGTTCAAGGGTCAGGACGAATAGAATAGGGGAAAGTGGGCATCCCTGTCTGGTCCCGTTGCTGATAGTGAAGGCGTTTGACAGGTGGCCATTAACACGGACTCTAGCAGTTGGTGTAGTATAGAGGGACATGATGGCCCTAAGCAGTCTATCCGGGATACCAACGTGATTCAGAACTGCTTCCAAGTAGTCCCATGCCAGCCTGTCAAACGCCTTCTCTGCGTCTAATGACAGAAAGAATCCTTCCTGTTCGTGCGTTGTAATCCAGTGATGTATGTTTAGGGCTTTGATTGTGTTATCCCTGGCTTCCCTACCAGGGACAAATCCCACTTGGTCTTTCCCTATCAGGGAGGGCAGAAAGGGTGCGAGACGCGAGGCCAGGATCTTAGCATACAACTTTATGTCCACATTTAATAAGGATATCGGCCTATAGTTTCCAACCAATGTGGGGTCCTTCTCCTCCTTTGGGATTACAGCGACGTGGGCTTCTAGTAGTCTATTGAAGGGGATGGCGGGGGCTGATAGGGAATTGAAAGTCTTAATGATGTGTGGGGATAAAGTATCCGTGAAGGCCTTGTAATAGGTAGCTGTGAGTCCATCTGGGCCTGGGCTTTTTCCATTTTTAAGTAATTTGATTGCCGTTTTTAGTTCCTCCTCTGAGATGGGGAGATCTAAATTGAGGGCATCGTCTCTGTTTATGAGTTTGGGACAGTGTTTGTCAAGGAAAGAATTGATTAATGTGTGACGGGCTTCAAGAGACGTACTGTTCGCCGCCTGCTTGGGAAGATTGTATAGATTGGAGTAGTAGGTCTCGAATTGTGCTGCTATATCTGTCGGATTAATGTAGGATTTTCCCTGTGAGTCTTTAATCGTGTGAACAGTGGTCTGCGCTTTTTTGGTCTGGAGAGCCCTTGCTAGGTATTTGCCGCATTTATTGCCGAATTCGTAAAAAAGTTTTTGGTGGAGGACGAATTTGCGTCGCGTTTTGCGGTTCAATTCTTCACGCAAAAGTTTTCTGCTTTGGGTAAGTTCATGGTAAGTGTGTAATGCTTGGGATTGTTTGTGGGAGCGTTCAAGGGTCTTAATCTTGTCGAGTAGGTCTGAAATTGTACGTTGATGAGCTTTTCTGCGGGCTGCCTTGAGGGAAACAAATTTTCCCCTAACTACACATTTGTGGGCTTCCCATTGGGTGAGTGGGGCTACGTCAGGTGTGTTATTTTCTAGGAAAAATGTACGGATGCAGTTGCGAACATCTTCAATCGCCTCTTCTGAGGTAAGTAAAGTCGAGTCAAGGCGCCAGATATATTTGGAAGTGTGTTCACCGGGGAAGTTCAGGGTCATTGTAATTGGGTGGTGGTCCGACAGCAACATCGGCTCAATAGTCGCAGTGGCGAGAAAGGGTATGTCCTTCTGGGATAGGAACAGGTAATCGATTCTGGAATATCTGTTATGGGGGGCTGAGAAAAAGGTATAATCCTTTTCGTCAGGATGAAGGGCACGCCAGGAATCGTGTAAAAGAAGATCCTGGAATTGTATCTTTATTTGTTTAATTGCCTTGTAGGGCAGAGAGGTTGCTCCAGTGGAGGTATCCAAAATTGGAAACAATGCAACGTTGAAATCTCCCCCTAAGACAGTCAGTCCGGATTGAAATTCTGAGAGCAGTCTTGCGACGGATCTAAAAAAGCTTACTTGAGCAGTATTAGGGCTATATATGTTGGCTAAGGTGACAGGTCGCCCTTGGAGACGCCCCTTAAGAAAGACATATCTGCCCTCTGTGTCTATAAGCGAGTCTGTGAGTTGCCAATCAAGGTTTTTGGAAAGTAGGATTGAAACCCCTTTGGTTTTTGCAAGTGGGTTGGTAGCATTATACACCGTCGGGAATAGGTGATTGGTAAGCTTGGGGATTTTATTTGTACGAAAGTGTGTCTCTTATAAGAACACTACATTCGCCTTCAATTTGGCCATCAGGCCAAGCGTTTGACTGCATTTTTCTGGGATGTTAAGGCCCTTTATGTTCAGTGATACTATCTTAAGCGAGGTGTTTTTTCTTGCGGGGCGTGAGTGCGACATGGCGGATTAGTGGGCGGCTTTAAGAGTATTATATGACAGTCGGACGTGGGGTGGTTGTCTTCTCGTGTATGGACTCAGAAAATGAGAAGGGGCAGGATCCGGAATAACTTTCTGCGCGGAAAGATGCGGTGGAGGCGGAGACTGTGAGGTACGAGGGGGAGGGGAGGGGATCAGGAAGTGGGAGTGTAAGGGGGGGAGGTGCAAGAGGGGGGGGATAGGGGAGAGAAGGGGGAGAGAGAAAGAGGAAAGAGGAAGAGGGGGGAAAAGAGGGAGGGAGGGAAAGAGGAGGGGGAGAAGGAGAAAGAGAAAAGGAGGAGGGAAGAGAGGAAGAAGAGAAAAAGAAGAAAGAAGAGAGAGAGAGAGAGAGAGAGGAGAGGGAGAAGAAAAAAAAAAAATGTAAGTTAGGGGATATAGATCAACAAAATAGATAAGTTACCGGAGTAGGGGAGGTTGTACGTAGCCTCTCCTATTATGTGAAAGTGTCCGGTAGGGTTTGACAGGAGCCAGTAAGTTCCTGTCTCGTGGGGAGGTGGTAAGAATCGGTACGAGACGGTCGAGAAACAGTGTCTCGTCCACAGGAGATCTAGGGTGCAAGAGATGCGAAGGAGCCAATATTTGTTGCGTTATTTAAAATGACTGTGGGTCCGGACTCCAGGGAGTCAGGTAATCAGTAGTGTATGAGGTCGATCAGTATTCTGATTAAGTAGGTAAAGACAGTTTACAGCCAACAAAAACAAAAACAACAACAAGAAAAAAAGTAAAAATACAAAAAGGGGAAAAGCCAAAACACTTAATATAGTGGTATATCTAGAATACCGACATAAGGTCTTCAAGACCTAATGCTAGGTCCCCCTATTAAAGAGGAGGGGAGCCTACAGCTATGAGGCATAACAATAAACAATAACAAATCATTCAACGGAAATAACCACAAAATTACTATAACTGAGTCCGTATCAGAGAGCAACATTTCCTATGTGATTGTACCCGGTCGGGTGGTTTCTGGAATATCATCAGAAAAGTTATCTAGGCTAAACCTAAATAGGCTGGATCAGGAGTGACAAACGTCCGAACATGTTTAATGTTCAAAGAGTTATACTTAGTCAGCTTCCTGCAGTGTTTGTATTTGCGTTGGTACAGGCTATCAACCATTGTTCGGATGTAGTTGATATGAACGTCCTCTAATCTGGGAAGAAACCTTGCCCTCTGACACCGTTGAACAGCAGGAATATCTTTCCCCCCCATCCCTCCCCCCTCCCCAGGTAAGGCATATTAGAGAGGGTCATGGTCGTGCAGGTGGCCTGTCAAGGGGTTGACATGAAAGGATTAGGCCTTTCACTTAAATAGGGGGTGTAGGTCATTAGTAGTAGAGCATTCTAAGTGTGGGCAGGATGAAGGTCTAAGAGGCATGTTAGGCCCATTTTCCTCTGCATGAGGGGATCTGGCTTTTGAGTAATAACACCCCCCTTACGTAAGGTGGTATTTTATCATGTCTGCGGTTTTTATTTTTTTCACTATAAATGAAAAAAGAACGAAAATTTTGTAAAAAAATGAATTTTTCTTCATTTCTATTATAACATTTTGCAAAAAAGTAATTTTTCTTCATAAACTTGGCCTAAAATGTATACTGCTACATATCTTTGGTAACAAAACAAAAAAAATTTAGATATTATTTAGTCTGGGTGAAAGTTATAGGGTCTAAAAGCTATGGTACCAATTACTGAAAATTGATAAATTTGATCACATCTGATGTACTGACAGCCTCTCTCATTTCTTGAGACCCTAACATGCCAGAAAAGTACAAATACCCCCCAAATGACCCCTTTTTGGAAAGAAGACATTCCAAGGTATTTAGAAAGAGGCATTGTGAGTTTTTTGAAGTTGTAATTTTTCCCACAATTCTTTGCAAAATCAAGATTTTTTTCATTTTTATTTTCTTTCCACAAAATTTTCATATTAGCGGGTTATTTCTCACACACAGCATATGCATACCACAAATTACACCCCAAAACACATTCTGCTATTCCTCCCGAGTATGGCGATACCCCATGTGTGGGACTTTTTGACACAGCGTGGCCACATGGAATGGCGCCAAACTTTGCGACTTAAAAATCCCCATAGGTGACGCTTTAAATATTTTTACTGGTTACATCATTTTAGTTGGAGAAGAGGTCTAGGGCCAAAATTATTGCTCTCGCTCTAACGTTCGCAGCGATACCTCACATGTGTGGTTTGAACACCGTTTTCATATGTGGGCGGGACTTGCGTATGCGCTCGCTTCTGCATGCGAGCTCACGGGGACAGGGGCGCTGTATGCCCAGAGTATTGCGGAGTATGCCCAGAGTATTGCGGAGTATGCCCAGAGTATTGCGGAGTATGCCCAGAGTATTGCAGAGTATGCCCAGAGTATTGCGGAGTATGCCCAGAGTATTGCGGAGTATGCCCAGAGTATTGCGGAGTATGCCCAGAGTATTGCGGAGTATGCCCAGAGTATTGCGGAGTATGCCCAGAGTATTGCGGAGTATGCCCAGAGTATGCCCAGAGTATGCCCAGAGTATGCCCAGAGTATTGCGGAGTATTGCCCCCCATAGTATGCCCAGAGTATGCCCAGAGTATTGCAGAGTGTTGCCCCCCCAGAGTGTTGCCCCCCCCAGAGTGTTGCCCCCCCAGAGTATTGCCCCCCCCAGAGTGTTGCCCCCCCCCCCCCCCCCCCAGAGTATTGCCCCCCCAGAGTATTGCCCCCCCCAGAGTATTGCCCCCCCCAGAGTATTGCCCCCCCAGAGTATTGCCCAGCATTGCAGAGTATGTGCAGCAGGGATGGCTGAGCAGGGAGGGATGGATGGATGGATCTGTGACTACATTTGTCACAGATCCAGCCCGCAGCACTGGCGCTGCCATCCGCTCCCTCCCCTCTCCTCTCACACTGTACCGATCGGTACAGAGAGAGGAGGGAGGAACCGGCGTCATCAAATGACGCCGGTCTGTTTACATCTGATCGCGCCGTCATTGGACGGCGCGATCACGTGGTAAACCGCCGCAGGGGGCGCGCGGGAGCGCGACTCTGGAATCACGTTATATAACGTGATCCCAGAGTTAAGCAACCACCTTGCCGCCGTTATTTTTCGGCAGGTGGTTGCTAAGTGGTTAAGAGAGTCTAAATGTTCGTGATTGAGGGAGGGGAGATTGAGGCTGTCCAGCCAAGATTTAGCAGCTTCATTTGGGGGGGTGTTGGGATTTGACATGAGGTTTTGATAGAAGGAGGTAAAAATTTCCATAACTTCTTGTGGGTGGGAAACTAGGTTGCCCTTATTATTTCTAAGTTTGTACGTATGCGTAGGGTTACTGTCTTGTTTAAGTTTCCTTGCAAACATTGCTGAATAGGAGTTGCAGTGTAGCATATATTTGGCTTTAGAGAACCTGAGGGATTTCTCGACATTAGTGGAAAGGAGGGTATCTAGGGATTTGCGTTTTTCTTGTATTTGATGGGTAATGGCAGGATCGACTGAATGATGCAGTTTAATGTAGAGATGGTGGAGTTCATTGGTGAGGCGTCTGATGTCGGCCTGTCGCTCTCTATTCTTGGATGCAGCTAAGCTAATGATGTGGCCTCTTAGAACTGCTTTGTGGGCGACCCATATGGAGGTGGGTGGAGTTTCCTCATTAATATTGTCTGTGAAATAGTTTTCTATGTGTGAGGAAATAGTAGAGTTGTTAGCAGGGTTTGTAAGTAAAGAGTCATTGAGACGCCAGTTATGAGGAGAGGGGGTTAATCCTATGTAGGATGTAGTGAATGTGCAGACATCATGGTCCGACCATGGGCAAGGGTGAATCTGTGCCTGAGTGGAGTTGGCAAGTAAGATAGGGGTAGACAGCACATAGTCAAGTCTAGCATAGCAGTCATGTGGGTGGGAGTAGTGGGTATAGGCTTTAATACCCGTGTTATGAGCTCTCCATGTATCTAATAATTGTGCCTTATTGATTAGACGGTTTATGGTCTTAGAGAAAGATTTTGTATGGGGGGATATGGAACTTCTGTCAAGGAATGGGTGGGCAGCTAAGTTAAAATCCCCACCGATCAACATGTGGGGTGAGTGGTATTTGTCCAGAGTTTCGAAGAATTTAAGAAAAAAGGAGGTGTGGGTGTCATTAGGGGCGTAAACCGAGGCTATGGTGATTTCCCTATTGTTAATGATACCCTTGAGAATGATATATCTGCTCTCAGGGTCCTTAAATATATGGTGAACATCAAAGATGATCGTGTTACGTATAAGGATGGCGACCCCCTTAGTTTTATTGTCAAAGGTGGTATAGTACACTTGGTTATAGGATTTGTGGAGGAATTTAGGGTGGTTAGCGGATGCAAAGTGAGTCTCCTGGAGCAGAATAATGTCTGCGCCTAGTTTTTTGTATTGCTGAAAGGCTTTTTTACGTTTAATGGGTGAGTTAAACCCATTAGTGTTATGAGATATAATTTTAAGACCCATGGTTAATCATAACAATCTATCAACTGAACAGTAGAAATATATAAAAGCTGATAACATAGAGGGGTAACAGATCTAACCATAAAGTTGTCGCCTGTGTGTGGTTTACCGTTACAAGGCAGGAAACACCGAAGCCACGCGAGAAACCTGCATGGAGTCAGTATCTCTGCCATATATGGCAGTCTGCAAGTAGAGTAGAAATATAAGATATATTGGTTATGTATAACTATGAGTGAAAAATAACAAGAATACATATACACTATGCCTGTGCAAAGCAAATATAGTTTTTTCTGTGCAAAAACGCAGGAGATAGTACTCCTGATATATACCAGATTTTGCGAAAAGGGTAATAACCCATTTGTTCTGGTATTAAACCGATCAAACATAAAAAATAAAAGAGAAACAAAAAAGAACATATAGGATAAAGAAAAATTATCCTTATCCTGCGTCAGATCCAGCCAGACCATCATAGTGGTGGTCAGGATGTAGATCGAGGCAGGAGTGGGGTCAAACTAACTGCGGCGGACACACCCGGACAAAAGTACATGCTAAACTGTATAGAAGCATCATATAAGTGCATGGCAGCTTAAAACAATAATGTAATAAAATATAACATTCAAAAATTAGAGAACAGGGCCAGTATAACCAACCACAACATTGTATTAAATGGATTGGAAACAGGAGAGGGATGTGATACTGTGGTTTAAGTCACAACCATTTCGATATGGAGGAGGTAGATCAAGAGCAACTTGAGGCAGTCCTGTGCAGCATCCAGGGATTAAAACGCAATAAGTTTAGGATAGTTGACATTTAGTGCAGGGGATAAACAGAGCTGTAACATGAAATTGCTCTAATTAACATAGCACATGGTAGATTGAGATGATAGGAAGTAAGTCTGCTATAGTGGCTTGTACAGTGCATAGAGCATTGTGTATTAAGTTGTTTGCCACATGAGCCCATGAGCTAGATATGTGGATAGAGACTTTCCAGAAGGGGAGGGGGGACCTCCAGTGGAGGAAGTGTGAATCACGTGTAATAAATCTGGAAAGAAGAAGTAAAGTCAAAAGAACTTTCTGCTTTTCCTGTAGAATCTGAATGATTAAGTTGTATTGGAACACTTTGAATCTTGAAGTGTTGGGCATTCCTGAAGCAAGGGACTAAGTGTCTGGAAAGCAGCAATCTTCAAGAGGGATAGTGCAGTAGCTTAGTGAACCATATGAAGGTTTATATGAGGTGATTTCACTGGTGATTGAATAATCTTCTCTGGTCTCTCTGGCTGCGCCTGTTAGAGGGGGTAGACCAAATAGGTGAGGGTCTTGGGGTAGCTGGGAGTCGTGGATGTGGTTCATTAGGCAATAGACCCAATTTGATTAGCAACTCTTTACCTTCGATCACATTGTAGACCGTATAGGTGGATCCATTGTGAGGTACAGTCAGCTTAAAGGGAAATCCCCATTTGTATCTTATTCTGGCTGATTGAAGGACTGTGGTAACCTCTTTCATCCTGCGCCTTCTATCTAATGTGGCTGGAGAGATGTCAGGGAAGATTTGTATGCGTTTTCCCTCAAAGGAGATGTTGGGGCTGTTTCTGGAAGCACGCATGATGTCTTCTTTGACTAGAAAATCCTTCATGCACATGATGATGTCCCTGGGGGGGTTTTCAGGGGGGGTTTGGGGCGGAGGGCCCTGTGGATTCTATCACAGGCAAAGGCGGATAATGGTTTCTCTGGCAGGAGACCATGGAAAATTTGGGACACAGCTGGAAGTAAATCAGAAGTAGATTCCGGTATACCGCGCAATCTAATATTTTGGCGGCGATTTCTATTGTCCAAATCTTCTAATTGGGCTTGCATGAAAGCAAAATTAACGGCCAGGTTTTCATAGTCTTTCCTCAAGTCATTGTGTGCTAGGGAGAGTTCATCATGCTTTGTCTCTAGGAGGTCAGTGCGTCCTCCTATGCTAGCAATTTCCCGGGACAGTGCAGCAGTAGATTTATGCACTTCTTTTTCTATTTTGTCCACAAGTTTGTTAAATATTGCTGTGAGACTTTCATCTAGGTCAGCCTTGGAGAGGGGGGAGTTGTACTCACAGTTTTCCAGGACTTTGGGAGGGTGTGAGATGATTGCATCCTCTCCCCACATGCTGCTGCAGGCGCCATTTTGGGTCTTCCCTGTCCTCTGCTCCATTGTAAGAAGAAAGTTTGTCAGTGAGCGATGCTGGCTCCGCTTTTTCTTCTTGTTGGTGCCAGGCATGCACCTCGTATTCCCGCAGGGGTGCTGATGATTTTGGGCGAAAAACGAGCGTTATAGCCCCGGGGAAACGGTCGCAATGTGTCCGGGTGTGGAGGAGATGTGACTAGGCACTTCCCATCAGCGTCGCGCCGCGCATGCGCCCCCCATAAAGGACATATTAAGGGAAGGGTTGAGCGAACCCAAACTTTTTTTTTTTGACCCGGACCCGAACCCGAACAATTTTCTGAAAGTTTGGGTTCGGTGTTCGGCTATGTAACAGCGCGCTGCAGGGCAGCAAATCAGCATTTCTTTTACTTGTGTGATTTGGAAGCCATCACAGCCATGCCTACTAATGGCATGGCTGTGATTGGCCAGTGCTGCATGTGACCGAGCATGTGACCCAGCCTCTATATAAGCCTGAGGCACACAGCACAGCTCGTCACTCTGCTTTAGCTAGGGTAGGGAAAGGCTGCCACTGCTCTCAGGGACAGATTTAGATAGGATTGTCCTGCTTCAGAAATCGAATTACAATACTCAGCGATCGATCTACATAGCATTAGCTACATTATGGAAAGGTTCCTGATTGTGCTTATAGGGAGAGAATTAGTTAGGAGTCAGTCCTACTTCACAAATCTAATAGCAGCAGCACTGCATATGTTCCTGTCAGATACTCTGCATATTGCACCAGCAATGCATATGTTCCTGTGAGATACTCTGCATATTACACCAGCACTGCATATGTTCCTGTCAGATACTCTGCATATTGCACCAGCACTGCATACGTTCCTGTCAGATACTCTGCATATTGCACCAGCACTGCATATGTTCCTGTAACATACTCTGCATTAGCTACTGTAGGGAAATGTTCCTGATTGTGCTTATAGGGAGAAAATGTCCCATCATTTGTGTCAGTGGGAGAGATAGTGCCCCATCATTGGTATCAGTGGGAGGAATAGTGTCCCATTATTGGTATCATTTGCAGGAATAGTGTCCCATCATTAGTGTCAGTGGGAGAAATAGTGCCTCATCATTGGTATCAGTGGGAGGAATAGTGTCCCATCATTGGTATCATTGGCAGAAATAGTTTCCCATCATTTGTGTCAGTGGGAGAAATAGTGCCGCATCATTGGTATCAGTGGGAGGAATAATTTCCCATCATTGGTATCATTGGCAGGAATAGTGTCCCATCATTAGTGTCAGTGGGAGAAATAGTGCCACATCATTGGTATCAGTGGGAGGAATAGTGTCCCATCATTGGACGCACTTTATACCATTTTTTTCTATAGTAAAAACTACACCACAAAAATGTTGGCATTATTTGAATATACAGTATTTTCAGGCTAAAATACATTAAAATGTATTTTGAATTTAAGGGAAACTGTTCTTTCTTAGATGCATATTATACATACTGGAAGTTCTTTATATCCATTAATTTTTAAGTTCAGAAATGTGATATTTCATATGGTTCCAATATTAGCCCTTTTAAAATGCTCTATTATCAGAAAATGAATATTGCAAATCACAGGCTCTGATATGGAAGGAACACAGTGTGGTTCTAATGCCCATTTCTAAAAAGAAAAAAAAAAAACATTTAATTAGAGACCACTGTAGGGAAAGAACAGTCGGGTTGCTGTTCTTAGAAAAAAGCTTTCTGAACTTCAAACAAAAGCTAATTTATAAGTCATATAAAATCTCTTTTCATTGCAGTTTTCCAAGTCGCCTGCGTCGCCTGACATTGATTGACTCATTCTGGTATTTACAAACTGTTCATAGGTAGCTGAATCACATGAAAAATTGGGAACAAGTTTGCTTGATATTGTTGATGAAAGGTAGTGGGAGGGAAATTCCTTTATACCTGACTTTTTATAGTCTTGAGATTGCTGTTTCATAAGCCTCCTCATTGTGTTGGTGTGATTGCTGCACGTGGGTGTTTAAGCAAGAGAGCGAAGGAGTTGCTTAAAGAAATATATATTTGATTATTCAGGATCGCAGAAAATAAATATGATACAAATTAATGTCTACAATATAATTCCTGTGGAAAAATTGGGAACATTTTAACAAAAAGAGTTTGCATTTTTGCTATAATGTCATATAACTAATAGTGAAATCCATGATAACCGTTAAACAATAATTTTTAAGGTTTTAAGAATATTGGTTAAATAAAGCTTTTTCTACTTTAGGGAAAAGAATAGAAACCAGTTAGTGAACTGCTAATGTTTTCCAGTACAGTGAAGTTGAAATCAAATAAGGAAGGATCAATTTACCTAAAGTGATCATGTCACCACAGGATCACTTTGATACTTAGCACACAGTAAAATAAGAACATTTATACTTCCCTTTAAGGCCGCGTACACACGATCGGACCAATTCGATGGTGTGTACGGCCCATCAGACCGTTGTCCGTCAGACGAAAGTTTTAAAACTTGCGAACACCTGTCCGGACAGATTCGATGGTTAGTACGCCAAAGCATCGGACCAAAAACCTGTGCATGCTCAGAATCAAGTCGACGCATGCTTGGAAGCATTAAACTTCCTTTTTTCAGCACGTCGGTGTGTTCTACGTCACCGCGTTCTGGTCTGATCGGATTTTTGGTCCGATGGTGTGTACACACATCAGACCACTTCAGCCTGGTCCGATGAAAACGATCCGTCGGACCAGTTTCATCAGACCAGTCTGATCGTGTGTACGTGGCCTGAGGAGGCCCATTGTCTTACTGTTTCTTGGCAGCTGCAGGTATTTGACACTTCCTGGTTCACACATCTGGCATCTTGTAGTGACATATGAGCTGGCGAGAGTAAATAAAGCGTGTGATTGGGGTGCAGGTATTCACATAGTGAAATACCTTCAACAGCCAAGGAACAGCAATGCAATGGAGCGGAAAGACATGGGCCACTGGAGAGTAAAGCCAGCCATAGAGGGCTCAAATCTCGGCTGGTTCAGCAGAGACCGGACGAGATTAAGCCATGTATATACAGGCTAAATGTACCCAAGTTGATCAATCAACTTGGGTATAACCAGCCAGAAGAATTTTACATGAAATTATAGCCACTAGCAATAATCATTATGTTCTCCAAGCTGGGATGTATTCTCCCGCTTCCCCCCAAGAGAAGGCAATGGCTCGGCGGGAGATATTTTCCTATTAACACTGTCAGTGTTGCAGGAAAGAAATTTGCTCTGTTTATACCTATGGATCCTTCTGGATACTTTTTCCCAAAATAGTAAGTGTCACTTGTCAGGCACCTACGGTGCCTAATAACCTCAAAATTTTGGACAGGCCCACCAAACATGGAGGAGTATGTCTGTGTCTGTTCAACCTCCAGAAACAGTAAGGAAAGACCCCAGAGACAAATTTGGCCAACCCCTCTGGCGCCATGTACCTTTGTATTATTAGCTTCGAGTGGCTTTAACAGCCATTAACTATAGTAGTAGTGGCCTATGGTGTACCAGAATTGACTCCATTGCAATTGATCTTTGTGCCTATTTAGGTCTTTCTCCCAGTATTCTACATAGGGTAAAGTTTTGATCCCCCAAAAAGAAAGATATATACAGTAGCAGAAATAACGCCTTTGACCTGGGGGTTGCATAGGTATTAATGTTCAAAACTAGCTAGCCTTTTAGGAAACAAAGAGTTCTGGGCTAAAGGAATAATGTTACTGTAGCACCCTCTAGTGTGGAAGTTTGTAGAGAATTCCAGAACTGGAGGGTGGGAGTTCAGTAAGTAGAGGCTGCCATGCAAATATATGAGGCCGGGGGCAGAGCCTACCTCATAAATAGACATGGACCATGCAATCAGGGCAGCGGGGTGGAAGATGGAGATGAAGTGCTAGGGAGGCTGTTGAAGGCCCTTGAGAGTGCCCCCTAGTCTGGGGGAGGGGGGTGATCTCAAGCCTGGGGCTCGAGTGCTGAAAGATTCCCCCTAAAACACACAGAGAAAAGAAAAGGAGCAGGTCAGCACGTCTGGGAGATCTCCTGAAAGTCAGCCGGGTGGGCTGGTCGGTGTCAGTCTGGACAATTGTGGGGAGAAGTTTGCCTGGAGGGCTAGTTAAGGGGCAGCTGCAGCCAGGTGGGTTGGCAGTGTCTTAAGAGGGGGCGCTAAAATCCGTGGCCACATGAAAGATACAAGCTGGACACTAAACTTTTGCTACAAAATCAAGGGGCCTTGGGTTCCTGCCTGTAATGGGCTATTGCTTCAGTGGCTATTGGATAATCTACAGGATTCTGCAAGCAAGTGTGTACTGGAGGAAGAAGAGGGGCTGTATGTAGAGACTGTATATAGGAAGAGTTGTCCCTGAAGTATGTTCTGAAGTGGACACCCCATAATCTGCCATCCCTATCCACGGACCATTTTCATCGGACATGTCTCCTCGTGTGTACGCGGCCTAAGAGGGAAGTTTCAGGAAAACAACTTTCCACAACCCCTGCGTATAACACGCAGGCACAGTTTAACCTCTATTTTCAGGGTAAAAAGTGAGTGTTATACGCCAATAAATACAGTATATATCCCTTCTTTCTCTCAAGTTGCAGAATAAATATTGTAAAGACTTTAAAGCAAATGGTGTAAAAGTCATCTCATAGACCACTAACTTACAGCATGAAAAGCCACAGATTGTTTAATGCCCCCTAGATGTTAACTTCGTTCTGCCCAGTGTAACTAGTACAGTGATAGTGCATATTCTTAGCAATGATCACTGTAATAATATCACTGGTGATGTCAGTGGTAGTTGGTCAGTCCCCCCCCCCCCCCCCAGGTTCCGTTAGTGTCATATTTCCTGCTGCACTATCACAGTCCCAATATAAGTTGCTGATGGCCGCCATTACTAGTATGAAAAAAATAAAATAAATACAAATTCCAGTATATATGGTAGAGAGTCAGCCTGGAGAGGGTTAATAAAACAGGGAATGTACTTCCCTTTCAGGCCTACTTATTAGGCAGCTGGTCCAAGAGGCTGGGAGGAATGAATGGCTGTGTTGCTATCAGAGCTGAATTGAGCGTGATGCTGGAAGGACACATGTTTCCTCTGACTGGATCCTGCTGGGTGGGCTTGCCTGAACTGGTACTTTGCTATGTGATATGATGTTGCTGGGATGCTGAGAATGATTTAAAAGGATGATCTTAAGCCTCAAACACGACCGGACTTCCATCGGACAAATCCATGGATTTTTGTCCGAAGCGCGTTGGCCGTGAACTTGTTCTGCATACAGACGGAAGAACTTTTTCAGCCAACATACACCAAACACTTCCATCACATTATTGTTGTCGGAATATCCGATCGTGTGTACGGCCTTTATACTGCTAAAAAGAGTTTGTCTGTTGTTTGAACTGCCTATGAAGACAAAGCCTGTACATTTTCTGTTGCTTTTTGCAGAATAAAGCCTTTTAAGTTGACTGAACTGTATCACAGCCACAGTTCATCCCTGTATCACAGTTCATCCCTCTGATCCCTTACAATATCCCATAGTTTGTAGACTCTATACATTTCACACAAAGCATTCAATATACATTTATTGGGATTTTTTTTACCAAAGACATGTAGCAGAATACATGTTGGCCAAAATTTGTCATAAGATTTGATTCGTTAAATTGTTTTATGGGATATGTTTCATAGCAGAAATTATTATTATAATTTTTTTTTAATCAACTATCTTTTTTTACGTTTATACAATAAAAAATGAAAAAACCCAGTGGCGGTCAATTACCACCAAAAGAAAGCTCTAGTTGTGTGAAAACAAATTGTATACATTTTGTTTTGGATACAGCATTGCATGACCGTGCAATTGTCAGTTAAATTATCACAGTGGCGAATAGCAAAAAATGGCCTGGTCATGAAGGGTTTAAAATCTTCCGAAGGGCAAGTGGTTAAAGATCCCCAGATCCCCAGATACGCCGCCGTAATTTTAAATGTGCGCCGTTGCATCTTTGCGCCGATTCACAAAGCAAGATACGCCAAAAAACATGGCTTCAGTCGTCCAGCCTAACTTGGCGTATTGTAGGCGCATAGTTAAGCTGGACACATTTGGCGTTCCCATGTTAAATATGCAAATGAGCATGATACCCCAATTCACGAACGTAGATGCACCCGGCTGCTTCAAATACGCGCTTTGCGTAAGGCTTACGTCCGGCGTAAAGTTACCCCTGCTATATGAGGCGCAGCTAATGCAAACATATGGGCCAGGGAACGACGCCGTCGAATTTTACGTTGTTTACGCCGTTTACGTAGTACGTAAATAGGGCTGGGCGTAGGTTACATTTACTCTTGCTGTAGGCATTGCGCGCCTACGTCACTTAGGCATTCTATCCGACGTGCTTCTGAACATGCGCACTGGGATACGTCCACGGGCGGTGCATGCACCGTTCGTTCGGCACATAATTTGCATGGGGTCACGGTAAATTTTAATAAAACACGCCCACTGCTTAGCTAGTTTGAATTACGCGGACTTACGCCGGCACATTTTTGCTACGCCGCCGTAACTTAGGGAGCAAGTGCTTTGTGAATACAGCACTTGCCTCTCTAAGTTGCGGGGGCATAGCGTAAAGAAGATATGCTACGCTGCTCTAAAAATACGCCCGGGTACGTGAATCCGGGCCCTTAACTGGATCTGTTATGCAAAACATCACAATAGATCAAAGCACAGTATTGTGCACTGGATACTGTACAACCTGATGTTTCTCCAAAATATATGTTCTATAAATGGATGTTGTTATATAACATACACATATACACTCACCGGACACTTTATTAGGTACTCCTTGCTAGTACCGGGTTGGACCCCCTTTTGCCTTCAGAACTGCCTGAATTGTTTGTGGCATAGATTCAACAGGGTGTTGAACCAAGAGATTGTGGTTCATATTGACAGGATAGCATCATGCAGTTGCTTCAGATTTGTCATCTGCACATCCATGATGCAAATCGCCTGTTCAATTATATCTCAAGGGCATACCTCCCAACTTTTCAACTTCAGAATGAGGGACAATTGTTGTTGAGCGGGGGTGCCGATCGTATCGAAGTTGTTGAGCGGGGGGGGGGGTTCCGCAGATCGGAGTTGTTGACCGGGGGGGTGGATCAGAGTTGTTGAGCGGGGGGGGGGTTCCGCAGTTCAAAGTTGTTGAGCGGGGGGGGTTCCGCAGATCGGAGTTGTTGACCGGGGGGGGTGTGGATCAGAGTTGTTGAGCGGGAGGGGTTCCGCAGTTCAAAGTTGTTGAGCGGGGGGGGGGGGTTCGTGGATCAGAGTTGTCTCTGCTGGACGGTTGGGAGGTATGCAAGGGGGCTCTATTGCATTCATATCTGGGGACTGTGGAGGCCATTTCTTGTACGGTGAATTTATTGTCATGTTCAAGAAACCAGTGGTGAGATGATTTGAGCTTGGTGACATGGTGCATTATCCTGCTGGAAGTACCCATCAGAAGATGGGCACACTGTAGTCATAAAGGGATGGACATTGTCAGCAACAATACTTGGTTGGGCCACGGCATTTAAACAATGCTCAAATGGTACTAAGGGGTCCAACACTTGTCAAATAAATATCCCCCACACCATTACACCACCATCACCAGCCTGTATGTTCCACATAGGCCCACGTTTATTTATTTTTTTGACATTCCTGTGGCCTTCTTTCACAATCTTTCTCATTATATTTTGTATTATTTAAAGTGATCTAATCCTACTTGAAAGCATGAAAAGAATGATTTCCTTGGGGAATATATATGCCACAAGGACTAAGGCTGCCTATGACTCACGCATTGTAAGAAACGTTGTCCTGTGAATCATTGTGTTCTTGTTGTTACGTGTAAACCTATACATGTTATAACTCATATTGGTGAAGAGCCAAGCTAAGCAACAAATATGTCAGATACAAAGGGAACCTGATCAAGACTCTACAGGGCCCCAAGCAAGATATTTTATATAGGTCCCAATTTTTTATGTTTCTGGTCAGCTTTTATCTTTAAACTTGTCTGTTTTTAGTCACTATCATAGAAGAGTCAAGCTGACAGCATTTTATGTTACCAAACTGCCAGTGAGAACAGGACCAGTCTTCCATCTAATAACATATTTGGCACTATCTGCATCAATAGGGTGCAGGTTTGGATTTTGATTATGATGTCAAACCTTGTATAAATTACATGGGATTGTACACCACATTAACATTCATCATACCATAACACCATTCCTAAATAATAAAGTAAATACACAAACATTAATAAACACACAAAAAAAAATGATAGCGCTCCTCCTGAAAAATAAAGCAAATCTCAGCCACTTAAGGTGGAAGTAAACTCTGCATTACTTTTACCTATAGGTAAGCACATATATACAGCTACCTACGGCTTACCTATATGTACAGTAAATATGTTCTAAATGTGCACTGTTTCGGAGACATTTGCTTTTGATGCAGCTAGTGATGTCACTGGCACATGTGCTCTAAATAAAAGAGCTAGATGGACTTGTGTCTTTTTTCAACCTGCCTAACTATGTAACTATATGCAACTAATAGGCGGCACTGATGAGGCTCCACTGAGGCTGCACTGATGGGCGCTGATGAGGTGGCACTGAAGAGCACTGCTGATCAGCGCTGATGGGCCCTGATGAGGCGGTGCTTTTGGGCACTCATGAGGTGGCACTAATGGGCACTGAGTATCCACTGATGGGCACTGATAGGCAACACTGATGAGGTGGCACTGATGAGGCTGCGCTGATAAGCACTGATAGGCTGCACTGATGGGCAATGATGAGGCTGTGCTGATGGGCACTGATGAGGCTGCACTGATAAGGCTGCATTGATGGGTGCTTATGACGTGTCACTGAAGAGCACTGAGTTGGTGCTGATAGGCACTGATGAGGCGGCACTAATGGGCAATGACAAGGCTGCACTGATGGGCACTGAGGCCTTACTGATGGACACTGATGAGGTGGCGCTCATTGGCACTGATGAGGCGCTGCTAATGGGCACTGAGAAGGCTACACTGATGGGCACTAATAGGCGACACTGATGATGTGACACTGATATGGCTGCGCTAATAAGCACTGATAGGCTGCATTGATGGGCACTGTTGAGGCTGCACTGATGGGCACTTATAGGCAGCACAAATCTGCACTGGTAGGCACTGATAAGGTGGCACGGATGGGCTCTGATAGGCTGCACTGATGGGCACTGGTAGACTGTACTGATGTGCACTGATAGGTGGCACTGATAGGCTGCACTGATGAGGTGGCACTGATAGGTGACACTGATGGGAACTGACTGGTGGCACTGATGGGCACTGACAGGTGGCACTGATGGGCACTAACAGGCGGCAGTCCCTGTCCATTCAGGGTTGGAAAGGAAAGGGCGACCGAATAAACATGCAACTTCAACCCCAGCAGTGTGGAAAAACGCCAGAATATTATACTATGGAGAATTTCATTCCTCAAACCATCCATGTGCATGAAGCCTATAACATAATGCTAACAAAACAAGTGCATATTTTTTATAAATGGCACAGAGATAAACACTCTTTAAAAGATGCCATTCTAATCTTTTTTTTCTGGGGTTTAAGAATACACACTGAAATGTAATTATGCAAAAATGAAATTATTATCTGCTAATTTCAGTAAACTCTAGCAACTCACTAGTGAAAAACTGAGTTTTGATGTGAACCGGTTGATGTGGGTTCCTGCTACAGATACAGTTAAACATTTTAAGCATTCAATATAATTTCGCCATGGCCTCTTCGCTAATGTTCAGAACATTTTGCAGACCAATAATTACATTTAGTACAACTTTTCAAAATTTTGAAATCTCAAGTTTTTCCTAAATTAATTCTCTTTTGTGCTGCGTGTCAAATCCTCAAGGCTGTTTCTATAGCAAATGTTAATCAAAACCACTTAGAATACTCTGTTATAAGAATAGGTGCTTTCAAGACAGCAGTACATTCAAATATAACATTTATAAAATACCAGATTTTATCTTTGCTATAGGCACACAGAAATCATGCACATGAAAATGTATTTGCTCCAGGCTGTGTGACTGTAGGTGATTTTTAATGCTTTCAATTAGGAGTTTTCTTTAAAAAAAAAACATTGACAGGTTCTTCAGTAAAAAGCACATAGACTATTTACATAAGTCTCTGCCCCCCATAACCTTATAATCTAATATTGTAAACTTATGTGTTTTTCCATAATCATACAGACTCATATACTAGGCCAGTGATGGCGAACCTCGGCACCCCAGATGTTTTGGAACTACATTTCCCATAATTCTCATGCACTCTGCAGTGTAGCTGAGCATCATGGGAAATGTAGTTCCAAAACATCTGGGGTGCCAAGTTTCGCCATCACTGTACTAGGCAAATGTAGAGGCACTGTCACCCAGCAGAGCTAGTGATGCACAAAAACTATAAGGTTCAGTTCAAATACACATATATTACCAAAAGTATTGGGACACCTGCCTTTACACGCACATCAGTTTTGCCAACCTACCAGATTGAAATTTACTGACACGACACCCAAAACTTACTGGCCGAGTCACATTTTTACTTGCATTTCCAAAAGTTACAAAATTACAGTTTTAAAGGCTAATGTAGGTATTTAGACTACAAATAAGTACAATATGAAATTAGCAATGTGATTTAAAGTTTATATTAAGGCAAAAAAAAAAAAACATGTTTCTTATTTTATTTTCGATATAGTAAGTAGTGTAAGTAGCTCAGGGACAGGAGGGCAAGAAATTAGAATGGGTAGGTGCTCACACATGAAATTGACTCTCACATTGACACTGACTGCAGTATGCAGCAGCACAGATGAATATGACACCTCACCGACAAGACACGTCCCCTCCTGAGTCACAGTGATCCTCACTCTCCATGTCAGGTCTTTCCTCTGGTTCACTTCAGTCCAAACAGCACTGACAGTCCCGCTCCCGGCTTGCCTTTCTCCCAATCTACACATGAGACTCCTTCTGGTCCGCTTGGCTTCCTTCCACCATAGCATCACACGACATGCTCAGGCATTGCCTCCACCAGCCCCACCCAAACACACGGTATCAGGCACTCAGATGGTTTTGGGTTTTGTTCTAGAATCCATCAATGTCTGCACCCCAGGCAAATTTTCTGTCGGCTCTTGGGTGCCCCCACCACCATAGTCTGTAAGGGAAACTGGCAATGAAGATATGCGGCTTCACAGATGATTACCAACTGCACATGTGTGAAGTGTGCTGCACTTTCTGTATAGCCCTGCAACTGGGAAGAAGGAGGGGGCTGAAATTCTAATGGACCTCACCGCGGCGAGGTCCGACAGAAGTGGGGGGGGGTACTTGTCGGTTCTGGCACCACATGCGAGGGGAGTAAGATCTGGCAGCTTCAGATACATCTTCCTACAAAGCCTGCCCTTCACAGCCTACGGGCATGCATCAGCTTCCTCATCTGTGTCCTCTCTGGGGATCGAGGCATGGATCGCTTTATAGTTCGAAGCAGCTCAAGGGACACAGCATCGGTCTCCTCTCCCTGACAGGACGTTGATCTCTGTGTTTACACATAGCGATCCATGGTCCTGCTCAGTTACTGGGCAATCGCAGGTGCCCGGCGGCCATCTTCCTCTTCATTTGCTGAGACAGCAGCCTGGCGCCATTGGCCTCAAAGTCATTGAGCCAATGAGGAGAGCAAGGGGGTGGTGACTGGCAATGGCTCCATGTCTGAATGGACACACAGGGCAGCGGCTCAGGTGTCCCCATAGCAAGCTGCTCAGATCTCATATTTTCACAAAAATGCAATAAAATAAATTGTCATTTGGAAAAAAATATGGCCCTTTAAGAGCTATGGGTGTAAGTGACGTTTTGACGTCACTTCCACCCTACTATGGTATGGAGACGGGTGAGGGCCATCTTCCCCTCACTTGTCTCTATACCCAGCCACAGGAAGGACCCGATCGTCTCCGCCATTACGACTGCTCTGGTAAATGGTGGAGAGCATGGGAGTGTGGCGGGAGGGGGGCCCTCTCCCACCGCCGATATTGGCAGTCTCGTGTTGAATCCGCCACAGGGACCACCATTATCGGAAAACCAGACCATCCGCTGAAGAATATGATTTCTGGGCTATGCCAGCTAGCTGCTGCCAAAACAGAGCTATCCCTCTTTAATGTGCCGACGTATATATACAGTGGAAGTTATTAAATCGAAGATATGTGTTATTTTGGGTAAAGAATGGTATGTGGGTAATAGAGGTAAGGTCATGGCAGCCACAACATCGGCAATACTTTAGATTAGAGCAGTGTTTAGCAGTGCAGACAGTGGAAGAGGTAAGTATTTACTTTCTTAAATATTGGGAGAAATATTTATTCATGATTTAAAGGCTAAGTTCACCTTTTGAACATGTTACATGTTCCATCTTCTGCCCCCCCCCATCCCTGTGATAGTGGGCAGGCATTGTTCCTCCTGCACCCGCTGTCACTTTAGAACAGCACGGGTGTGCAGGGCTCTGCCCACACAGTCATTGATTTACAGGTTCCACCGCAGCAGACAGAGATGTTGTTTCATTAGGCTGCGGGGCACTGATGAGCCCTCTCATAGTCCACTGACATGTCCTCTGGCTTTTAAACAGAAAGTCCATACAGAAGTACAGGCTGAAACCCAGAGAACAGGTCTGCAGACGCTCACATCGTACCCAAGATCTACTGATTGCAAGTGCAATGTTTTCCATGTACTTGCAAAGCAGCATGGAAGGAGAAATGTTTTTTGGGTAATGCCATCAAAGCTACAGAAACTGCTGTAAACGTATCAAAACGGATGCAAAAACTGATGTAAAAACTGATAAACTAATGCATTTAAATGGATGTTAACAGAACAGAAGGCAGATGAAAATGGAGATTAACGAAACAGAAGACGGATGAAGCAACGAATAAGAACTGATATGTTTTCAACATGGCTAAACTCACGGTGCCCATGTAAATGAGGCCTTAGAGTAGCTGTTCAGTTCATGGGCTGCCTGGAAGCAGCAGCCCCTGCACCTCTGGCACTCTCCTGAGGAGAAGGAACCCTGCTCTCTAGTGTCTCTGACCATGTATTCACAATCCAGCCCCCTACTGGACACTTCCCTTCGAGGGATAGGCTGAAACCCAACAAATATTCAGGCCAGTCAATTTGAATCTCCTGCCCTAAGCTCTAACTGCTTCTTCCAGAGGCAGTGATGGTGATCAAACTCCCAGCCTGTGAGACCCTGAACAAGCCACAACAAACAATTACCGGTACTGATTCCTTGATTACAGAAGGAGCCAAAGCTAAATTTGCCTAGCAACTTACGCTAGGAGAGCCCTAAACGCGTCTAACTGGACCTAAACTGGCTTACAATATTCCATATTGGCTTTGGCCAAATCCAATTCGCATGACAGGAGAGAGTGACTCTCAATGGAGCCGGTTCACACAACTCTGGAGCAGCTGCGAAGCACGCGGAACTCCTGTGCGTCTATGGCTCAGTTTCAGGTCCAAATTCAGCCAGAAATTCGGACCTGAAACGGTGAACTGGGACCCCCTGCTATGCCTCATGGCTACACTTAGTGTGAACCGACCTAAAGTAGGCAAAACTTGTTAAACAATTGAAATAACCTCAAAGGGGTTGGGATTATATATGCAACAAATAATAAATCCAAATTGAAAAAAGAATACCAATTTATTACATAATTATATAAATATTACAATACAAATCAGATAAAAGAAATACTGTTAAATATGTATAGTCTACGTAGAGAGAATACTGTCCGTCATAAGCTACCTGTCAGTGATTGGAAATAGACCAGTACTGTGTGATTGCAAAAGAGGAATCCAAACAGATATAGGAAAAAGGGTGATTTATTTAAGAAGAGGGGGTAACACCCCACCACCTTCAACAAGCACAGTGCAACAAACAAAAGATCCACAGTGACACAAATAACACTAAAGACAATATGTATAGCAAGGGAAATACCGGAATCATAAACAGGCCAGGCCGAGGTCATACACGAGGGGATCAGGAAGTAGCTGCGGACGGGGAATGAATAGGAAGGGAAAGTCCAGGAGAGGGATCAGGTCAGGATGGATCAGGACGGATCAGGATGGATCAGGATGGATCAGGATGGATCAGGATGGATCAGGATGGATCAGGACTGATCAGGAGGGATCAGGAGGGAGACAGCAGGTACAGGGTCCAGATAACAGGTACAGGGTCCAGATAACAGGTACAGGGTCCAGATAACAGGTACAGGGTCCAGATAACAGGTACAGGGTCCAGATAACAGGTACAGGGTCCAGATAACAGGCACAGGGTCGGGTTGATAGACGGATACCAAGGCAAGTTCTGTTTGAACCTGCCGGGTATATATAGGGCGTGTTAATTGTGTTCAGGTCACACCTGAACGTAGCAAGGGCCAGGTGCTCCACACTGCCAGGGTCCATCCGCTGGTGGAGGTCAGTACTGCGTCCCAAAGGTGATATACCAGCAGGGGGAAGTTCCCCTGACAGCTCTGAACTGCCAGGAGACCCCTGCTGGTGGGACGCAGCACTGCAAGAAAGAATATAAATAGCACCAGCGGATGGAACCTTTCCTGACAGTACCCCCCCTCAAAGGAGCGGCCTCCGGACGCTCTAACTATCCGTTGCCGGGAAGAGTCCAGGGTGACTAACTGGGCAATGGGAGGCTCCGGGTCATCGAGCTGGGCAGCAGGCTCCGGGTCATCGAGCTGGGCGACAGGCTCCGGGTCATCGAGCTGGGCAGCAGGCTCCGGGTCATCGAGCTGGGCAGCAGGCTCCGGGTCATCGAGCTGGGCAGCAGGCTCCGGGTCATCGAGCTGGGCAGCAGGCTCCGGGTCATCGAGCTGGGCAGCAGGCTCCGGGTCATCGAGCTGGGCAGCAGGCTCCGGGTCATCGAGCTGGGCAGCAGGCTCCGGGTCATCGAGCTGGGCAGCAGGCTCATTGAGCTGGGCAGCAGGCTCATTGAGCTGGGCAGCAGGCTCCGGGTCATCGAGCTGGGCAGCAGGCTCCGGGTCATCGAGCTGGGCAGCAGGCTCCGGGTCATCGAGCTGGGCAGCAGACTGGAAGTCATCAACCTGGAAGTCATCAACCTGGGCGGCAGACTGGAAGTCATCAACCTGGGCGGCAGACTGGAAGTCATCAACCTGGGCGGCAGACTGGAAGTCATCAACCTGGGCAGCAGACTGGAAGTCATCAACCTGGGCAGCAGACTGGAAGTCATCAACCTGGGCAGCAGACTGGAAGTCATCAACCTGGGCAGCAGACGGGAAGTCATCAACCTGGACGGCATCAACCTGGAAGTCATCAACCTGGGCAGCAGACTGGAAGTCATCAACCTGGGCAGCAGACTGGAAGTCATCAACCTGGGCAGCAGACTGGAAGTCATCAACCTGGGCAGCAGACTGGAAGTCATCAACCTGGGCAGCAGACTGGAAGTCATCAACCTGGGCAGCAGACTGGAAGTCATCAACCTGGGCAGCAGACTGGAAGTCATCAACCTGGGCAGCAGACGGGAAGTCATCAACCTGGGCAGCAGACTGGAAGTCATCAACCTGGGCGGCATCAACCTGGAAGTCATCAACCTGGGCGGCAGACTGGAAGTCATCAAGCTGGGCAGCAGACTGGAAGTCATCAACCTGGGCAGCAGACTGGAAGTCATCAACCTGGGCAGCAGACTGGAAGTCATCAACATGGGCAGCAGACTGGAAGTCATCAACCTGGGCGGCAGACTGGAAGTCATCAACCTGGGCGGCAGACTGGAAGTCATCAACCTGGGCGGCAGACTGAAAGTCATCAACCTGGGCGGCAGACTGAAAGTCATCAACATGGGCGGCAGACTGGAAGTCATCAAGCTGGGCAGCAGACTGGAAGACATCAACCTGGAAGTCATCGACCTGGGCGGTATCAACCTGGAAGTCATCAACCTGGAAGTCATCAACCTGGAAGTCATCAACCTGGAAGTCATCAACCTGGAAGTCATCAAGCTGGGCAGCGGACTGGAAGTCATCAGGCTGGGCAGCGGACTGGAAGTCATCAAGCTGGGCAGCGGACTGGAAGTCATCAAGCTGGGCAGCGGACTGGAAGTCATCAAGCTGGGCAGCGGACTGGAAGTCATCAAGCTGGGCAGCGGACTGGAAGTCATCAAGCTGGGCAGCGGACTGGAAGTCATCAAGCTGGGCAGCGGACTGGAAGTCATCAGGCTGGGCAGCGGACTGGAAGTCATCAGGCTGGGCAGCGGACTGGAAGTCATCAGGCTGGGCAGCGGACTGGAAGTCATCAGGCTGGGCAGCGGACTGGAAGTCATCAGGCTGGGCAGCGGACTGGAAGTCATCAGGCTGGGCAGCGG
Organism: Rana kukunoris; assembly: GCA_029574335.1. Classification (NCBI taxonomy): domain Eukaryota; kingdom Metazoa; phylum Chordata; class Amphibia; order Anura; family Ranidae; genus Rana; species Rana kukunoris. The sequence goes on from CM056050.1 coordinate 459,754,183, forward strand.
ACTGGAAGTCATCAGGCTGGGCAGCGGACTGGAAGTCATCAGGCTGGGCAGCGGACTGGAAGTCATCAGGCTGGGCAGCGGACTGGAAGTCATCAAGCTGGGCAGCGGACTGGAAGTCATCAGGCTGGGCAGCGGACTGGAAGTCATCAGGCTGGGCAGCGGACTGGAAGTCATCAGGCTGGGCAGCGGACTGGAAGTCATCAGGCTGGGCAGCGGACTGGAAGTCATCAGGCTGGGCAGCGGACTGGAAGTCATCAAGCTGGGCAGCGGACTGGAAGTCATCAGGCTGGGCAGCGGACTGGAAGTCATCAGGCTGGGCAGCGGACTGGAAGTCATCAGGCTGGGCAGCGGACTGGAAGTCATCAGGCTGGGCAGCGGACTGGAAGTCATCAGGCTGGGCAGCGGACTGGAAAGCTGGCACAGGAACACCAGGGTGGCAGGCTGGCACAGGAACACCAGGGTGGCAGGCTGGCACAGGAACACCAGGGTGGCAAGCTGGCACAGGAACATCAGGGTGGCAAGCTGGCACAGGAACACCAGGGTGGCAAGCTGGCACAGGGACAGATGGCACTGGAACGGGTTGCGCAGAGGGCACTGGGACAGGTTGAGCAGAGGGCACTGGGACAGGCTGGGTAACTGGCACGATGGTATGGGTTGGGAAGTACTTCCGTTTCTTTTTAGATTTAGACACTGCAGGTTTACTAACAGAAGTGATGTATGACGAGGATGGAATAAAGTAGGAGGAAGGATTGGAATATGGCAGAGACACAGGGATGGTGACTGGAGGAGGTTTTTGTGGAGGAGTTACAGGTGGATTAAAGGCAGGGTAGGTACAACAAGTAGAGACTGGGTAATAATACTTGGTAGGAAGCGGAATTAACTGGGCTATAGCTGAGGTTGTCATTGGCAATGGACGGCTAGATCCTTGGGAAGGTAAATGGTTAATGGCAGGGCTGGGATGCAGTGGCTTGGCTGGGATCAGGAGATCTGACCATGCCTGCAGCACAGGTTGAACAAAGGCTGGTTCACACACACCTTGTTTAATCAAAGACTGCACTGAACTAATGCATTCAGATAACTTCTGCTGGGAACAAGAGCAATAGTGTTCATCAAAGGAGGCTGGATCATCCTCCATCAACCATACCAGGGATTCAACTTGGTCAGGACTGAAGGGGGGAGAGAAGTCGTCACCACCATCAGGAATAACACACGGAGCCAATTCAACACATAACTGAATCAGTGAGTGAATATCGTCAAAAGACATATAGCCCTGATCCACCAAAGAATGAGCTGATCGGATGGTTTCCATCAGCTGATCCCTTGTCCACCCCTCAAAAACCTGGCGACAATACTCCCTATCCTCCTCAGCCAGTAGGGAAAAGTAACAGATTTCATTGAAATCCATGCTTCAGAAAAACGCACAACAACGGGGTGGTTCCTTAAATGCAAGCACGTCTGGTCTAGGATGGCCTTGGTATACTGTCAGTGATTGGAAATAGACCAGTACTGTGTGATTGCAAAAGAGGAATCCAAACAGATATAGGAAAAAGGGTGATTTATTTAAGAAGAGGGGGTAACACCCCACCACCTTCAACAAGCACAGTGCAACAAACAAAAGATCCACAGTGACACAAATAACACTAAAGACAATATGTATAGCAAGGGAAATACCGGAATCATAAACAGGCCAGGCTGAGGTCATACACGAGGGGATCAGGAAGTAGCTGCGGACGGGGAATGAATAGGAAGGGAAAGTCCAGGAGAGGGATCAGGTCAGGATGGATCAGGACGGATCAGGATGGATCAGGATGGATCAGGATGGATCAGGATGGATCAGGATGGATCAGGATGGATCAGGACTGATCAGGAGGGATCAGGAGGGAGACAGCAGGTACAGGGTCCAGATAACAGGTACAGGGTCCAGATAACAGGTACAGGGTCCAGATAACAGGTACAGGGTCCAGATAACAGGTACAGGGTCCAGATAACAGGTACAGGGTCCAGATAACAGGCACAGGGTCGGGTTGATAGACGGATACCAAGGCAAGTTCTGTTTGAACCTGCCGGGTATATATAGGGCGTGTTAATTGTGTTCAGGTCACACCTGAACGTAGCAAGGGCCAGGTGCTCCACACTGCCAGGGTCCATCCGCTGGTGGAGGTCAGTACTGCGTCCCAAAGGTGATATACCAGCAGGGGGAAGTTCCCCTGACAGCTCTGAACTGCCAGGAGACCCCTGCTGGTGGGACGCAGCACTGCAAGAAAGAATATAAATAGCACCAGCGGATGGAACCTTTCCTGACACTACCATCCTCAGATGTTAGATGGTAGACTGGAGCGGATACCGACGCGTTTCGATTGAAAAACAATCTTCATCAGGGTGTGTAACAGTATAGCATCTATAACGAATCAAGATATCAATATTAAACATCATACAAAAAAGAACCCTCACCATCCCACATGGAATTTTGTAAAGGGAAACTCACTTTTGTCTAAAAAGTCTGGGCTGAAAAGGTCATGCAATTTACAGCGTCATCAGATGCGGATGCCTCCATATTATGTAAAATGCGCTATAAAAAGTAGATCTTCTTGTCCCTGCCACCCATGGGGTGGACTGAATCAAACGATTCAAAGATCAGTGAAAAAAATCCTCACGATCACTACAAAGGAAACAAACAGAGGGAAGGGCAAACCAAAAAAAAATGGGGGGAGAGAGAGAAAGGAGACAATGATTATCATGGAAAGGTGGTATAGGTATATAAGAAGGGAGTAATAAACATTCCCCTATCTACACTTACCACGGAAATAGAGGATCAAAATTCTCCCAAGAGCCTGAGTTCAAATGGAAAGGTCCCTATTGAGGATACCATTCATTGCCCAGTAGAAAAATACCTCCTTAGTCTCCAGAGTGTGGGGAGGATATGGCACTAAACGTCCCCCCTGGCCTTCTTTTTATACTCACCTGTCCTACGTTCCTAGATGGTGGGCCACTCCTCTCCCTAACGAACACCTGTGTGTGAACCAACAGGTGTATGCATCCTAGTGCGGACATCAGCGCGCCGCGTCATCAAGACGCGACACGTGTGTACTACCACTATTGGCTGATGGTCCGCCGACGTCACTTCCGGGACCGGAAACTCCGCCGCGGCCATCTTGCTGAAGGGCTTCAGCAATGTACGGCCGAAAACGTCATATCCGGAACCGGAAGTAGCGCCGCGGCCATTTTACCAAAGGGCTAGAGTCACCACAGAGACCTGGCAGTAGGAAAATAGCCTGGGCCAGAAGTGGGACTAGGAACTAAGAGGGGAAGGAGAGGCCATGAGAGGGCAAGGTAGATGAAAACACCTGACTGGGGAACAGATACAATAGGGAGCTACATGATGGAAAAAAACATCGCTCCAAAAACTAATATGTATCAAACCTCTACAACAGTACCACCTGGTGGTGAGAGGCGGACCATTGAGAGAGTTTAAAACAAAGGAAAAGGGAGTTGTAGAAAATGGGGAGGAGAGGGAGCCACAGCATGTCCTAACAGACGGACAGGAGCCACACCACAGCCCCTGTTAAAACAATTCCTAGATGTGAGGTAACAACAATCTCTTTTACATCCAGAGCGCCCTGTATGGACTGAGACATAACTGTGGAGGTGAGCTGCATCCATTTTGCTACACTCTCAGCCCTCTAGCAGCCTCCTCCCCCCTCCATCTCTATACCTGCACTCAAACCCCATTGTCATTTCTGTTTCACCCTGTCAGCACAACAAGTGACCTAGACAGTACTATTTAATAACTAACCTAAGAGGGGAGAGGAAGAAGGGGAAAGAAAAAAAGGAAAAAAAAGGGAAAAAGACTCTGAGGTATCTGCAAATACAGCAGCTCATATGTGAGGTAATTTCCACTGGAGATAACCACATACTGCAGATCCCTACCAGGGGGGATATCACTAGTCTCTGTCAAATCTCCTCAGGACACTCTTCCACACTGAGAACCCCTGACTAGCCCTCACACCTGGCTAGATTAAGGTGACAGCATAAAGGATTAATATCATCTGATATTTTATCTTTCATCAATAGACTTTACACAATAGGATTCATTCCTTGTCTGAGGCCTCCCCAGCAATTCATTCTGAGTGGATACAATACACAGAGACAGGAAACTAGTGGTTTCCTCAGCATCGCTCCTCAAGATTCTCAGTCCATAATCCCCCCCCTGTCAGAGTACATTACAGCCTCTCAGATTAAGTCTACCACCTGAAGAAATATACACCACATAATTTTAAGGCTGCAATCCTAAGAGGAAAACTTTCATTCAACAATATCTTACTTAATCTGCAATAATCGCAAGTCACTTACTATAATTCATTTCAGGGATACTTTTTAAGGTGGCGACTTAGGGAAGACCCACCACTCACCTTCAGGTGTCTGATGACAACATTTTTTTGAAGATCTTAGATCCCCCCCCCATCTACAGTAATGACACCCACTTATTATATTAAACAGGGACTCCACCTATAACAGATTTTGTCAGTTTTCACAGTTTGACTACAAGCCCTGGTACCCAGGTATGAACTGAGCACTAAAATATCATGCTCCTCCCAATGGTTGATTCAGGATACTTAATAAATCTGCCGACCCTAATATTCACTTAGCTTTGACTCATGTGGGTGCAAATATTCTGCTACACATTCAACACATGAAGGGAAAGCGAAACAAGAAGAACAAGAATACTATTAAAACTTTAGCCGTCGAGGAATCTCTTAAAAACATGAACTCCAAACTCTAGACACAAACGCTGGAAATTACCGAAAATTCTATGTCTGTCAAACAAATCTCATCTCACCTGTTAGCCATCTCACCACCCCCTTCATCAGACTCTATATCACATACAGCGCTATACTCGTCTGTTGTTAAAGAAGGAATAATATCCACAATGTCGGGTCAATTAACCCCTTCTGAGGCCCCTTCTCAAAACCCTATCTACATCCATTCTAATACTGAACGCTCCCCTGAAGCCCCCTTCAATGTTACTGACTTATTCAACAGGATATCGGAAATGCTAGATAGGGGCCTCGCCCAGAACGCTGAAAGAATCACTAAGGACATCAGGGCCGACTTCCAAAGCCTTGGAAACAGGATTGAATCCATAGAACGGAAACTGGATCTTAATGTCTCTAGAATCGAACAAAATACTGACCACATACAACACCTGCAAGAACAACTGGAGGCGGCCCAGGCCAGAATAGATGATTTGGAGAACAGATCAAGGAGGGATAATTTCAGGCTCAGGGGTCTACCTGAGTCCATCACAGATGTACACTCAGCTATACAGGACATCATAAAAATCCTGATCCCATCCATGCCTATTCACAAAATGGAATTAGACAGAGCACATAGATCCCTAGGCCCACCAAGAAAAGACGGCTTACCGAGAGATGTGATAGTAAAGCCTCACTATTACTCCACCAAAGACGAGGTGATGAAAAAATCTCGACAACAAGAAAACCTTCAATATCAAGGTGCAACGATTCAAATATTTTCAGACATATCTCCCTACACCATTCAGAAGAGGAGAGCGATGAAACCACTACTTTCTGCTCTCATAAAAAAAAGACATTAAATACAAATGGGCCTTCCCATTCGCCTTAAAATTCAACTATAACGGCAGACTCCACGTAGTACACAACTTTCAAGAAGGTGAAAGACTATTACTAGACCTGAAAATTATTTCACATGAACCAGCCATGGACACTTTACCACCGCAACAAACCTCAGCTAAAAGAAATACACCCAATAGTCCAACCTCAAATCCCTGGAATAGAGTCAAACACAGGAAAGTCTAAAATAACTCTACTAAACATGAACTGAAATGATTTAATCTTAGCTCCGGTGGTGTCCATCCCCCATTCATATAAGTTGTTGTATATTTTTTTTTTTTTATTTATTTTTTTTTTCTTCCCCAATAGGCCTTCTTTTAATATGAATTGTTTCTCAATTCTTGATCAAATTACTTATAAGGTTTTCTGGTAGAGTAAGAGTTAATATTTACTGGCTCACTTATATAATTTATTTATTTACTCTTGTGGTTTTTCAATATCTACTTACCCATATGGTTCTACAATTTTTATTTTTTCCTATGGTATTAAAAAATTATTATTATTATTTTTTTTTTTGGGGGGAAGGTACTATCTCTTCAATTGTTATTTTTGGGGGATCAACCCTTTGTTATTCAAAATTTAATTCATGAACTTTTTGATTGTCACTGACAGCTGGCGGTGAGGCCCTGAGCCTCAACCTACTTCTTGGAGCGACACTTTGTCGCCCTGACAAGTAGGAAGTTAGTCCTCTAAATGGACTACTCTAATAAATTCTGTTTGATTGAAGGAAGGAGTAAACTTCCCTTCCTTCAATCTGGGTCATGGTTTGACCTTTTGCAATACTACATCTTGCTTTGTTGTTACCATTTTTGCCTTTATTTCCATGTATCTATTCTCCCCTTCTTTTCCCCCTTTACCTTCCCACCCTCCCTCCCGGCCTACCTGCCATCACAGGTGTCTTCTGAGCTATGGACTCAGTCTGCAAGACACGATCTGTCCATAACACTCTTTACGACCCATGGCTGGCTCAAATAACACTACTAAACCCCTGCGTGTTGTGACACACAACACCCAGGGGTTGAACTCTCCTATTAAAAGACGAAAAGCCCTCCAGGCATACAAGGCGCTTCATGTAGATATAGTGCTCCTGCAGGAGACACACTTCCCAAGGCGGTACTCCCCCTCATTCCTACACTCCCACTTCCCAGTATTCTATTTATCCAACGCGGAAAACAAGACAAAAGGAGTGGCTATCTTGTTATCCAAATTTTGTAATTTTAATTTACTAAAGGAATATGGAGACCCGGAAGGCAGATTTATTTTGGTAAAAGGAACTCTTGACGAGAAGCTATACACGTTTGTCTCCTATTACGCCCCCAATAGGGGACAGAAGACGTTTTTCTCTCAGATGCTTGAGGTCCTCCATCCTCTTATGGAGGGCATCATTATCATGGGAGGAGACTCCAACCTGGCTTTCGATTCGGGCTTAGATAAATCCAAACCAAATAATAATAAACTCATAAGGCCAACCAAAATTAGCACACAAGTAGCTCGCATGCTTCATCAATCCCGATTGACCGATATTTGGAGAGAATTAAATCCGAAAACTAAAGATTACACCCACTATTCTAATCCTCACAAATCGTACTCCCGCATAGACCATATATTAATATCCAACTATCATGTCCCAGCAGCCTCTAAATCCACTATAAAGGATGTCCCTTGGTCAGACCACTCCATGGTTCTATTAACCTTGAGAAAAGAGGACACAACTCATAAAATGTCTCACTGGACACTTAACCAGTCGATCTTAAAAGATCCCACTCTCATGGCAGAAATTGAACAATCCATAAAGGAATATTTTGAAATTAACGATACTAAAGATATATCCCCCGAAACCTTATGGGCTGCCCATAAAGCTACAGTTAGGGGAAAAATAATACAAATTGCAGCCAAACTTAGAAGACAAAAGAAATTGACCATAGAGAAATTGGAAGAGACCTACTCAGAGTTACGTAGAAAACATAAATTAGACCCTCTCAGTGTTCCCACCCACGATCTTGACGCTGCTAGATCGGCCTTAAACCTAGCTCTGACAGCAAAATCAGAAAATTATCTAAAATGGACAGGTGCCAGGTTCTACCATTTAAAGGATAAAACAGGTCCAATGCTAGCACGCAAACTATCTCCCAGATTTAAATCGAGAACCATCCCTAAGATAAAAATGGCAGATGGTACCCTTACCCTAAATCCTCGGCGGGCGATGGGGGCCTTCCACGACTTCTATTCCAAGCTCTACGCTAAGGATAGTAACTTTTCTTCGGACAAAATAGGTGAATATTTGAACAGCCTGAATCTTCCCAGGTTGACAAAAGTTCACAAGGAGTTGATGGAGGCACCCATTTCAGCTGAGGAAGTTATGTCAGTGATCAAAAACTTAAAATTAACCACAGCTCCTGGCCCTGATGGATTCTCAGGGTCTTACTACAAAACATTTCCTATCATTCTATCACCCTACCTAGCACGATTTTACAATCATTTGACTGAGGGCTCCCCTATAGATAAACAACTTAATTTGGCCTATATTTCGTTGATACCGAAACCCGATAAAGATCATAGCCTAGTAGAGAACTATAGACCGATATCCCTCATTAATAACGACCTAAAAATACTTACTAAAATAATAGCTAATAGGATGTCTGCCTTCTTAGGTCAATACATATCCAAAGATCAAGTAGGTTTTATCACAGGGAGACAAGGCCCGGACCAGATCAGGAGAGCTATTGATCTTATCTCTTTAATGTACTCGGGGTGGTCTGGAAGCACTAGACAAAGAGGTATGCTTCTCTCACTTGATCTCCAGAAAGCCTTTGATTCAGTATCTTGGCCATTTTTGTTTTCTGTTTTGAATCGTTGGGGGTTTGGTTCTAAATTTTTAGGAATCATCTCCGCTCTCTATTCCTCCCCTGAAGCTAAAATCCGGTTACAAGGCATATTCTCGGAATCTATAAATATCCAAAGAGGCACAAGACAGGGCTGCCCTCTATCTCCTCTGATATTCGCTATTGTTATTGAATCTCTGGCCATAGCCATCCGAGATAACGCGAATATCAGGGGAGTTCATTGTAATAAAAAAGAACACAAATGCGCATTATTCGCAGATGATTTGCTACTCTTCGTGACCTCTCCCATCTCCTCCCTTCCGGAAATTTTCTCCCTGCTAGACGAGTTCTCTAAAGTCTCGGGTCTCACGGTAAACATGCCTAAATCTAGGGCCCTTAATATTTCTCTTTCAGAACCCACAGTGTCCCTCTTGAGAAACAAATATATTTTCAAATGGGACTCTACGTCTACTAACTATTTAGGTATCAACCTGACCCCAAATTTCCAGAATTTATACTTAGCCAATTACCCTCCTATTTATAGGAAACTCGAGAAGGACCTTACCGAATGGGGAGCGCAGAAAATAGGCTGGATCGGCAGAATTAATTCTACCAAGATGACTCTCCTCCCGAAACTTCTATATCTTTTTCGATCCCTTCCGATCCCGATAATAAAAAGCCATCTAAAATCCTTTCAAGGTAAAATCACCAAGTTTATCTGGAACAAAAAGGGACCCCGTCTTCCCTCTCGTAGTCTGTTTAACTTACCTGAACAGGGAGGTCTAGGAGTGCCAAACTTGTTATGGTATTATCAATCCGCGAGGTTAGCGCAATTATCGGAGGTTTACCTTAGAAATGATCGCCCAGATTGGATAGAAATAGAAGAACAGGCTTCCCCATTATCCACAATCGAAGAACTCATGTGGCGCGCTCCTAAAAGTAGACCCCCTATACTATCCCCCACCCTATCACAAGCATTGGTATTATGGGATTCACTTAAAAGCAATCCACTCTTAATTTCTAGAGGCAAACCTTTGTCAAGTATCTTTCTCGACCCATCTTTCTGCCCCAAAACGGAAGTGGACTCCTTCAAATGGTGGCTTGATAGGGGGGTGTACCGCATTGGTCGTTTCTTTCAACACACAGGTCCTCTTCCTGAGCAATTCCTTATAGACAACCTTTGCCCCCCCCCCTCTGAAAGATCCAGATTACACCAAATACATACCTTTGCTCAGAAACTTTGGAACGATAAAACAATTTCTGGCCTTTTGACCCCATATGAACACAAATGCGAACAAGCTCAGAATAGGAAAGGTATTATCTCTATCATCTACAAATCTCTTGCATCAAATAACATAAAATTACCTCATATGCTAGCTCGGGAAAGAGAGCTTCAAGAGGACTGGGACTTGGTGGACTGGCAAAAAAACTACTCTAGATCTCTTAAGGGTTTTAAGAGTCCATCCCTCATTGAAGCTAATATAAAAATTTTCACTAGATGGTACTTGGTCCCATTCAAATTGGCCACCATGTATCCGTCATCCTCATCACTATGCTTTAGAGGTTGTCAAGGAATAGGCACCATGATCCATACTTGGTGGGAGTGCCCTAGGATACGGGGATTCTGGAACAGGGTATTCCAGATTATCAGGAGAGTTACCGGTTGTAACCTCCATCAATCTCCTGCAATAGCCTTATTGAATGGTCTAATACCACAGAGTTCCAAGGCCATTAGACAGCTGATTCTATTTATACTGACTGGCGCCAGAATCACTTTAGCGGCTGCATGGAAGAAACTGTCTGTTTCCATTTTACACATGAAGAGAAAGGTTACATGGATTATGGAACAGGAAAAAAGAATTAACTCTATGTTAGATACCTCTACCCAGTTCACTGAAATTTGGGAACCTTGGTTGATTTACATGGGAATCTCCCACAACATGTAAGTTTAGTTTTGGCTCTGGACTCAGACTGATGTAATCCTATGGCAGGTAGGCCCACCCTCCCTTTCCCTTTCCTCTCCTTCCTCTTTCCTCCTTCTCCCCCTCTCTTTTCTTTATTCTTATTTTTTCTCTTAAACAGGAGATATTCATTACATATCATATTCTCCACTGGTCTCAGCCTAGTGCTGATTTAGTTTAACTGGATGTATGTATTAAATTCCTTGTCTCCTTTTAGGTTTATAAGTTAAGAGTTGATTGAGAGATGTTTCTCTGGACAACATTTGGATCCAATTTTTTTGTCATCAAGGGGGGGGCTGGGTGGGGGGGGCTGCCCCCCCTCCTCGACACAGATTGCTCCCGGTGGGGGTGTCGGGGGGAGGGGATGTTCCTGGAAACCTATCCTCTCCACGGTTCGGTATGATTTATTCCTTACATATATTTTAGTTTTATGATCTCAGCTTATAATAAAAGTTTTATAGATTGCTTAGTAAACAGGGAATTTTAGCCCTAAAATGTTGTCGTTACCTCTACTGATTCCCATCCCTCCTGATTATACACGTTTACACTCCCATGTTAAACTTACCAGGTATATAGTTGGGACATTGGGGGGGGGGGGGAGGGAGGAGAGGGGGAAATCTAGTTAAGAAATGTAATCTATTTTTACTACTATAATTGTCAACACGATGTTTCCTGATGCATTTATTGTATTACGTTTATTACTCTGTATGCTCTTTATTTTATTATAATAAACTTAAATTTAAATGAAAAAAAAAATAAAACAAAGGAAAAGGAAGAAAAATACCACCGCTGCCGGGATATTACCCTGGGGTGTCATAAACATCCCATTGGGTATAAGAACTACCGGGCATTTGTGTAGCCCAATAATCTCCCCCGGCAGCGGATGGGAGGGAGGGACTTTGAAGAAGAAAGCGCATAAAACAGGAGGACAGTACCGCATCTGATACATCGCAAACAGCACAACCCACAAAATTTAATCAGCACAGTTTCACAGACAATTATGTATGTATGTATGTACAACAAGGATAATACATCATAATGTGCACTGTCACAGACATCAATCTGCGAGAATGCACAAATCATTAACAAAAAATTAAATAATCAAATGAAATGTTATTTATAACAAAACATCCTAGTGATATAAGACACAAAAAAAGAAAAGAAAAAAACACTTATCTATGCGTCTCCCATGTTCATATTTCTGGTCCCAAGGGAGGATTCTCCCAATACTTGAAAACCCCCCTGGGGTGTATAACAAGGAGAAAGATGTTATTATAGGGGATGAAGTCCCACTGGCGAGTGACAAGCAAGCCAAAGGGATATTCATCCACGGAGGAGCTAGAACCGGGAGGCAATCAAAAGATTGCATTCCCTGGATTGAGAGTGAAGCTGGGGGAAAAAAGAGAGAAATAATATTTCATTAGTCCCTTTTCCCCGAGCTGAATCCCTCTAAAAAAGGTCTAAAGCTTTCGCTCTCGTTAAGTCAAGGAGGGGTTGTGGCCCTAAGGTACCTAATCCAGCGCATTTCACGCTGGAGTAGAACCTTGTTCCAATCGCCCCCTCTCAATGGAATATGGATACGGTCTAGTACAGTGAAATTAACCATTGGCATGTGGTATTCATGGCATTTGGCTATATGTCTCCCAAGTGGGAGATACAAGTTACAGATGCGCATGGAATGCATATGTTTATCAACTCGCTTGTGGAATTCTTGTTTTGTTTTTCCTACATAAAAAGAACCACACTGACACTGCATGAGGTATACCACTCCCCGAGTCCTGCAATTGGCAAAATGCTTCAGGGAGAAGGTATCCCCATTGGGCAGTGTCAGTGTGGTTCTTCGACCTATCACAGGGCTTTGAGCACAAGACCCACATGGGTAGGTGCCGTGTGTTGTACAGGGATCCTTCCTGCCATTGCCCCTATATTCGCTTTTAACTAGCATAGTGCCAATAGAGCCTGCCCTCTTAAAGGTGATCTGTGGTTTGTCTGTAACTAGTTTTTTTAGTATGGGATCATCTGTTAGGATGGGCCAAAATTTTGAGATGATTTGTTTTATTTTTGGATGTTCATTGGAATAGCAAATGATAATCCTAGTTTACTGTCCTTCCACTTTCTTTGCTTTAGATTTTGGTCCAAAAATCAAAGTTCGTCTGTTGGTAGCTCTTACTCTATTGAAGGCTTTCTTAAGGCTGGTCTTAGTGTATCCTCTTGCGAGGAGACGAATTGTCAGGGCATCACTTTCTTTCTGAAAATCTTTGTCCGTTGAGCAATTCCTTCTCAAGCGAAGATATTGGCTATAGGGAATGGACTTTTTCAAAGATTCAGGGTGAAAACTCCCTGCATGAAGCAGGGTGTTGCCAGCCGTCTCTTTCCTATATAAGGTGGTACTTATTTTCCCTTCTACATCTTTTTTAATTTTGATGTCCAAGAAACTGATTTCATTGTCATGAAAGGACATAGTAAAAAATAAATTGAAGTGATTAATATTCATTAACCTTAATAACTCAAAGAGATCGCCTTCTGAGCCATCACATACAATGAAAATGTCATCTATGTAGCACTGCCAAACAAGAATGTTGGCAGCGCACATAGATGCACTTTCCCCCAATAGAAATCCTCGCTCCCACTCCCCCAGGTACAGGTTGGCGTATGAGGGTGCGCAGCACGTCCCCATTGCCACACCCTGTACCTGGAGGTAGTGGGAGCCTAGGAAGAGGAAGGTATTGTGTTCAAGAATGAAATCTAGCATGGCTAAGATGAATCCATTGAACATCCAATCTGTTGTTGGTCTTTGTTTTAATACACGACCAATAGCCTCTATTCCCAGAGTATGTGGAATACTATTGTATAGTGATTCCACATCGATGGTTACAAGTATCGCATCAGGGGGAATAGTCATATCCTCCAACATTTGGAGGAGATGAATCGTATCCCTGGTGTATGAGGGCAGGACAAGAACATGGGGTCTGAGGTATTGGTCAATGACTTGACTTACCCCTTCAGAGATGGATCCATTGCCCGATATAATTGGTCTTCCCGGTGGGTCTTGGAGATTTTTATGCACCTTGGGCAATGCATACATTGTTGCTTGTCGTGGATGTTTGGTTCTGATAAAATCCCAAACATCTTTAATGATGGTGCCATTACTATAAAAATCATCCACAAGTTGATAAAACTCACTGTTGAATCTATCCACAATTGCCGGAGTGATTTTTCGATAGCATTGTCTGTTGTTGAGAATCTTCAGACACATTTTTTCATAATCACAGTTATTCATTATAACAATATTGCCGCCTTTATCTGACGCTTTAATTGTTATTTCAGAATTATGTTTGAGGGTCTTCAAGGCATGTTGCTGTTCTACATTTAAATTGCCGCGATTGTTATCAATTTTTAAGGCTTCTAATTCTCTAGATGTCTGTTTTACAAAGAGTGAGATTGCAGGATTTAGGTTTAATGCCGGGAATTTATTAGATTTGAGTTTAAAATTCCTGGTTTTCTCTATACCTATCTCGTCTTGTCTTGTCTCCAAATCTGTCTCCCTCAAAGTTTCCTCCTCCCAGGCACCCCCCAAAGAAGCATTTTCCTGTAATAGGAGATTCAAGTCTCTTAGAGCTTTGAAATCAGCAGTTTTTAAGTTGGGGGCCACTTCTGTTTCCGTGCAAAAAGATTTATGTCTTTAATCGCTTCAAAGGAGTCTGTGCTAGAGCTTGGGCAGAAGGAAAGGCCAAGGGAAAGAACCTCCTGTTCTATTGGTGTTAGAATATGTGAGGACAGGTTTATGATATTATTACACTCTCCTCTTGTGTTCTCGGCATTTCCGATTCTGTTGTCTGTGCTTGAGGGAGTGGGGATGCTACAGGCACCCCCTTCTTTTCCAAAAAATCATCTAAAGGGGTACGTGGAACCTTTGGAATAGCTCCAGTCTCCTTGCGGGGAAAAAGTTTTCCTCTGTTGGAGGGGGAACCTCTAGTGGAAGTCCTTCCCATAACTCCTCCACCCCTATCATTCTGTGAGAAAGACACCTGAGAGTCGGTAATTGATCTCTTACTTATCTGTTGGACTTCTCCTTCTCTACCTTGTTTAGTAAAGGGGCCCTTCCTCTTGGTTGAGGTTCGGCCTGTATTTGAAGAGACAGATGAAGAAGAGTAAGATTGTGTATCTGATAGGTAATCATTCATTTTTGTATCTTTACCTTGATTGACTGTTTTTTTAGGATTTTTATTTTTATATTTTTTATTGTTGTCCTGATTCCATCTATAAGCCCTGCCCTCACAAAAGGCATTCTTATCCCTCCAGTATTTTTTCTCTTTTTTAATGAGAATTTGTCTACTGAAAGTTTCTAAATGCTCTTTTAGTTTTTTCTCATGTCCAGCATATTCATCCAGAATTTTTAAAGGAGTAAGGCAGGCATATAATGATTCAATCTCCTTATCTAGAACCTTTAATTGTTGTCTATACTAGTTTTGAAGTAATTGCATCAAGTTTGTAGAGCATTCATTTAATTTGTTTTCCCAGCTTGTTTTAAGCTCTTTGCTAATGTTATCCAAGATTGGAAAGATTTGAATCCTCAATCCAATCGGATTGATATGTTCACTAATATACCTCTCCATTGATTGGATATGCCAGTGCAGGGCAGATTTTTTCTCTAATGTTTTAGTCAGATTAAAGATTAAAGAATAAGGAGAACAAGTCTGAGGCTAATTGTTCTTTGCCTTTGTAGTTCCTCTCAATCTGTGTCATTAACTCCTCCCAGTGTCCTCCCTGTAGATCCCCCATTATGGAAGTCAAATACTAGGATTCTCACTCTAAACCAAAAAAGATTAAACAAAAGGGAGAATAAAATAAAAAAAGGGGGAATAAAATAAATGTCAGTGATTAAATGAATCCTGACAAATTCTTGGATCCAAGACCCTCTCCCATAGGAATTTACCGACTGGGAGAAGACCAAAGTTTTCCTGGGTCCAAAAAAGGGGGGTTTATGCATAGAATATAGAGTCCATGTTACTGTACATGAGTAAATGTGTCTGAAGATTCTCAACAACAGACAATGCTATCGAAAAATCACTCCGGCAATTGTGGATAGATTCAACAGTGAGTTTTATCAACTTGTGGATGATTTTTATAGTAATGGCAACATCATTAAAGATGTTTGGGATTTTATCAGAACCAAACATCCACGACAAGCAACAATGTATGCATTGCCCAAGGTGCATAAAAATCTCCAAGACCCACCGGGAAGACCAATTATATCGGGGAATGGATCCATCTCTGAAGGGGTAAGTCAAGTCATTGACCAATACCTCAGACCCCATGTTCTTGACCTGCCCTCATACACCAGGGATACGATTCATCTCCTCCAAATGTTGGAGGATATGACTATTCCCCCTGATGCGATACTTGTAACCATCGATGTGGAATCACTATACAATAGTATTCCACATACTGTGGGAATAGAGGCTATTGGTCGTGTATTAAAACAAAGACCAACAACAGATTGGAAGTTCAATGGATTCATCTTAGCCATGCTAGATTTCATTCTTGAACACAATACCTTCCTCTTCCTAGGCTCCATAGGTGTGCGCACAGGGTGTGCCAAGTGTGCCCAGGCACACCCTAATCACTCTGTGTAGCATAGATTCCCCCTACTGCCCTAGCTCTCCCGCACCGCTTCTGGCTTCCCTCCTCTCCTCTCATGGTGGCTGTTGCTGCAGGGATGTTTTAGGGTGAATAAAGGTTTACATGTAATTTACTGACCCCCTTCCCTTTCTGAATGAACGCAGTGAGCGATCAGTAGTGTTTTTGAGCTTTGGGGTGCACACCCTAATGCAATGGGCTGCGCACACCTATGCTAGGCTCCCACTACCTCCAGGTACAGGGTGTGGCAATGGGGACGTGCTGCGCACCCTTATACGCCAACCTGTACCTGGGGGAGTGGGAGCGAGGATTTCTATTGGGGGAAAGTGCATCTATGTGCGCTGCCAACATTCTTGTTTGGCAGCGCTATATAGATGACATTTTCATTGTATGGGATGGCTCAGAAGGCGATCTCTTTGAGTTATTAAAGTTAATGAATATTAATCACTTCAATTTATTTTTTACTATGTCCTTTCATGACAATGAAATCAGTTTCTTGGACATCAAAATTAAAAAAGATGTAGAAGGGAAAATAAGTACCACCTTATATAGGAAAGAGACGGCTGGCAACACCCTGCTTCATGCAGGGAGTTTTCACCGGGAATCTTTGAAAAAGTCCATTCCCTATAGCCAATATCTTCGCTTGAGAAGGAATTGCTCAACGGACAAAGATTTTCAGAAAGAAAGTGATGCCCTGACAATTCGTCTCCTCGCAAGAGGATACACTAAGACCAGCCTTAAGAAAGCCTTCAATAGAGTAAGAGCTACCAACAGACGAACTTTGATTTTTGGACCAAAATCTAAAGCAAAGAAAGTGGAAGGACAGGAAACTAGGATTATCATTGGCTATTCCAATGAACATCCAAAAATAAGACAAATCATCTCAAAATTTTGGCCCATCCTAACAGATGATCTCATACTTAAAAAACTAGTTACAGACAAACCACAGATCACCTTTAAGAGGGCAGGCTCTATTGGCACTATGCTAGTTAAAAGCGAATATAGGGGCAATGGCAGGAAGGATCCCTGTACAACACACGGCACCTACCCATGTGGGTCTTGTGCTCAATGCCCTGTGATAGGTCGAAGAACCACACTGACACTGCCCAATGGGGATACCTTCTCCCTGAAACATTTTGCCAATTGCAGGACTCGGGGAGTGGTATACCTCATGCAGTGTCAGTGTGGTTCTTTTTATGTAGGAAAAACAAAACAAGAATTCCACAAGCGAGTTGATAAACATATGCATTCCATGCGCATCTGTAACTTGTATCTCCCACTTGGGAGACATATAGCCAAATGCCATGAATACCACATGCCAATGGTTAATTTCACTGTACTAGACCGTATCCATATTCCATTGAGAGGGGGCGATTGGAACAAGGTTCTACTCCAGCGTGAAATGCGCTGGATTAGGTACCTTAGGGCCACAACCCCTCCTGGACTTAACGAGAGCGAAAGCTTTAGACCTTTTTTAGAGGGATTCAGCTCGGGGAAAACGGACTAATGAAATATTATTTCTCTCTTTTTTCCCCCAGCTTCACTCTCAATCCAGGGAATGCAATCTTTTGATTGCCTCCCGGTTCTAGCTCCTCCGTGGATGAATATCCCTTTGGCTTGCTTGTCACTCGCCAGTGGGACTTCATCCCCTATAATAACATCTTTCTCCTTGTTATACACCCCAGGGGGGTTTTCAAGTATTGGGAGAATCCTCCCTTGGGACCAGAAATATGAACATGGGAGACGCATAGATAAGTGTTTTTTTCTTTTCTTTTTTTGTGTCTTATATCACTATTGTTATAAATAACATTTCATTTGATTATTTGATTTTTTGTTAATGATTTGTGCATTCTCGCAGATTGATGTCTGTGACAGCGCACATTATGATGTATTATCCTTGTTGTACATACATACATACATAATTGTCTGTGAAACTGTGCTAATTACATTTTGTGGGTTGTGCTGTTTGCGATGTATCAGATGCGGTACTGTCCTCCTGTTTTATGCGCTTTCTTCTTCAAAGTCCCTCCCTCCCATCCGCTGCCGGGGGAGATTATTGGGCTACACAAATGCCCGGTAGTTCTTATACCCAATGGGATGTTTATGACACCCCAGGGTAATATCCCGGCAGCGGTGGTATTTTTCTTCCTTTTCCTTTGTTTTAAACTCTCTCAATGGTCCGCCTCTCACCACCAGGTGGTACTGTTGTAGAGGTTTGATACATATTAGTTTTTGGAGCGATGTTTTTTTCCATCATGTAGCTCCCTATTGTATCCTGTTCCCCAGTCAGGTGTTTTCATCTACCTTGCCCTCTCATGGCCTCTCCTTCCCCTCTTAGTTCCTAGTCCCACTTCTGGCCCAGGCTATTTTCCTACTGCCAGGTCTCTGTGGTGACTCTAGCCCTTTGGTAAAATGGCCGCGACGCTACTTCCGGTTCCGGATATGACGTTTTCGGCCGGACATTGCTGAAGCCCTTCAGCAAGATGGCCGCGGCGGAGTTTCCGGTCCCGGAAGTGACGTCAGCGGACCATCAGCCAATAGTGGTAGTACACACGTGTCGCGTCTTGATGACGCGGTGCGCTGATGTCCGCACTAGGATGCATACACCTGTTGGTTCACACACAGGTGTTCGTTAGAGAGAGGAGTGGCCCACCATCTAGGAACGTAGGACAGGTGAGTATAAAAAGAAGGCCAGGGGGGACGTTTAGTGCCATATCCTCCCCACACTCTGGAGACTAAGGAGGTATTTTTCTACTGGGCAATGAATGGTATCCTCAATAGGGACCTTTCCATTTGAACTCAGGCTCTTGGGAGAATTTTGATCCTCTATTTCCGTGGTAAGTGTAGATAGGGGGATGTTTATTACTCCCTTCTTATATACCTATACCACCTTTCCATGATAATCATTGTCTCCTTTCTCTCTCTCCCCCCATTTTTTTTTGGTTTGCCCTTCCCTCTGTTTGTTTCCTTTGTAGTGATGGTGAGGATTTTTTTCACTGATCTTTGAATCGTTTAATTCAGTCCACCCCATGGGTGGCAGGGACAAGAAGATCTACTTTTTATAGCGCATTTTACATAATATGGAGGCATCCGCATCTGATGACGCTGTAAATTGCATGACCTTTTCAGCCCAGACTTTTTAGACAAAAGTGAGTTTCCCTTTACAAAATTCCATTTGGGATGGTGAGGGTTCTTTTTTGTATGATGTTTAATATTGATATCTTGATTCGTTATAGATGCTATACTGTTACACACCCTGATGAAGATTGTTTTTCAATCGAAACACGCCGGTATCCGCTCCAGTCTACCATCTAACATCTGAGGATGGTAGCTTATGACGGACAGTATTCTCACTACGTAGACTATACATATTTAACAGTATTTCTTTTATCTGATTTGTATTGTAATATTTATATAATTATGTAATAAATTGGTATTCTTTTTTCAATTTGGATTTATTATTTGTTGCCTATATAATCCCAACCCCTTTGAGGTTATTTAAATTGTTTAACACGTTAAAGGGATGATGGCAACCACATGCCACCCTACATGAGTTGAACCTTTTTTCAAGTAGGCAAAACTTTACTTTTTGATTTTGGATAGAGGGGAGATGGATTGGAACCCCTGTCATGTTTTTATTGCTGTCTGTGTTCCTGTTATGCTGCGTACACACGATCGGAATTTCCGACAAGAAAAGTTTGATGTGAGCTCTTGGTCGAAAATTCCAACTGTGTGTAGGCAGTAATTGGTACCTGTGTTGAGCAAGCAACCCCTTATGGTTAATTTGCAGCAGAGCAGCTGCTCAGCATGGCACCTGGAAACATCAGGGATCGCTGTAATAGCTCTAACTTGACCAATGATAACAATGCAATAAAATCCATACCTAGAATTCAGCATTCATAATTGCACAGAAAACAAAGAAACTTGTGCAGCACTACCCCATATGAGTTGCAGATGTCTGGGTTCCCTACTCCTGCACACCCAGGCAAGTAGCATCAACAGCTTTCATCCAGACACAAGGATCAGTCTTTGAGCTCTGTTTTTTTATGTTTTATTAGGGGTAATAACTTGGATGGGGAATAGGAATTATGGGATATCCAAATTCATAGCAACAAAGACAGAGACAACTTACTCCCTTTACATGTGCAACTCTGATTGCTTCCTCTCCTTTACTAGGTACAACTCTGAATGACTCCTCTCCTTTACCAGGTACAACTCTGATTGACTCCTCTCCTTTACTAGGTACAACTCTGATTGATTCCTCTACTTTACTAGGTACAACTCTGATTGATTCCTTTCCTTTACTAGGTACAACTCTGATTGACTCCTCTCCTTTACTATGTACAACTCTGATTGATTCCTCTCCTTTACTATGTACAATTCTGATTGATTTCTCTCCTTTACTAGATACAACTCTGATTGACTCCTCTCCTTTACTAGGTACAACTCTGATTGACTCCTCTCCTTTACTAGGTACAACTCTGATTGACTCCTCTCCTTTACTATGTACAACTCTGATTGATTCCTCTCCTGACTACCTGACAGTCTCTAAGTGAAAAGATGCAACAGCCCCTTAAAGCGAGGGGTTCACCTGCAATTTTTTTTTTAAAGCCAGCAGCTACAAATACAGCAGCTGCTGACTTTTAAAAATGAACACTTACCTGTCCAGCGCGTCCGCTGAAGTCGAGCCGTAGCTCGGCTCTCGGCTTCCCCCGCCGCCATCCTCTGTAAGGGAATCGGGAAGTAAAGCGCTGCAGCTTCACTGCCCGGTTCCCTACTGCGCATGCATGAGTTGCGCTGTGCAGTTCCACTGGTTCCCGTTGTGTTCTGGGAGCTGAGTGTTTCCCAGAAGACAACAGGAGGGGGGGTGACGTGGAGGGGCCGGACTCCCGCCGGAGTCAATACCTGAAAGTGGTGCAAATACAGTTATTTGCAACCCCTCCCCCCTGAAAGGTGTCAAATGTGAGATCGGAGGGGGTAAAGGTTCCCAAAAGTGGAGGTTCACTTTTGGGTGAGGACTAGAAACTCTCAGTCCCTTTAGGAAGTAGCACAAAGTTACCTGCATCCTGCAGTACCTCCAACTTCCTTATAGACACTGGTACCAGCTCTACCAACTGCAGGAAATGCCAGCCCACCTGGCTGCTTCTTCACCAGTCTACCTTACTAGCTCTGCACTAGACTACACAACTGACTCTTCACCAGTCTACCCAACTTACTCTTCACCAGTCTACCCAACTTACTCTTCACCAGTCTACCACACTGATTCTACACCAGTCTACCTGACTGACTCTTCACTAATCTACATGACTGACTCTTGAAAACTCCCAGGGCAAGGTTAGGGGTGATGTAAACACTCCGCTATCTTCCAGAGAGAAGGGAGGAAATATTCCTGGTGCAGCATATCTTTGGAGTCCTATAGTGGTATGAGAGAGACAACCGCAGCCTGGGCTCCCACCAGGCCACACCCCCAACAGGTTTCACAGAGCTTAGTCCCTGGGGAATCTTCCAGAGAGACCTGCTACATGTAGCAGTCTCTCCCTTTGTAAGTCCCTGACTGTGCTGTAGTGCTCACACTGTCCTCCTTGCTCCCGCTGCCTCTCAGGGAACACTCCCTCCAAACTGCTCCTGTTGTCAAGATCATCCCAAGCCAGCCTGAGGTTCAGCCTGAGGCAGAGCACCCCACCCCCAGACTAGGAGGTTTGCCTCAAGGGCCACTGGCAGTCCCCTCAGCACTCCATCTCCCACCTGACTCCCCTTGCCAGCATGACTCACACATACTTAAAGGCCAGCTTAACCTCCTGCCAGGCCCACTGCCTGGATTGGCCAAGCTCTCCTTAGTATGCAGATCAAAATTCCTGGCCTCTGCACACTAAAACACTAGAAATTTCTCAAAACTTCCAGAGTAAGGCGGAGGCACCAGAGACTTGCCTGCATGAGTCATCCAGACTAAACTCAGGTAAACCCCGACCCAGATTCCATGGCTCATGCTTAATCATGAGCCAGATTATTATTTACCTACTCTCAGGCGGCGTACACACGACCGAGGTTCTCGCTAGAAACCAGCGAGAACCTCGGTGGAAGCTGCATTCCAGCGAGAACCTCGGCCGTGTGTACGCTCTCGGCGAGCATCCTGTCGGGAATGCCGTTGAGCAGAAATAGAGAGCATGTTCTCTATTTGCTCGACGGCCCGTCTGGATGAATGGCTGGTTGCCATTCCCGATGGGTGGGTCGCCGAATCTGACGGCCGGCAGAGAACCTCGACGGGCGGAACGATGTGTTCTGCCCGTCGAGGTTCTCTGCCGTGTGTACGCGGCTTCACACTAGTAGCACACTAGAAGGTGCTTCACTTGCATTGGTTTTTGCTTTGCTATATGACCAGTCATCATTTGTCAGCTGACATTTTAGTTGAAAGGTGGTTTTAATGTGTAATAAAAATTGTTATTTCTTGGCTTTATAATAACTATTTGGAAGAACGGTAGAATGTTTGGAAATGCTTGGTACAGTGCAGAACACTGAAAAGCAACATATCTCAGATTAGTGAGCATCCCAAATCTGATCTCATGTAAAAAGTTCCTTTATTCCACTGGATAATAATTTTAGATGCAGAGGCACAAGATACATGGCACAAATACAGTAGCAGGAGGGAATCACCTACAGTTACCAGCTTTCATTTTTAAAACATGAGTTGTCCTAACCACAGGAATTTAAAGCCATCCTTCCGGGAAGGACTGATTCTTGCTTTGAAGACAGTTAATCTTCACTTTCCCACGCTCAAAGGTTAATAAATCCAGTTTCGATTAGTCATTTAGGCTAGGTTTCTATTATCATGGCACCCATTGAACCTTATCCGCACTCAACAATGATCAGTGGAATTCCTCACATTCTTATAATAGCACTAAAGACAGATAAACAGTAGTCAAATGTCATGAAAATGATGTACTACATAGTCACAAATTACTGCCCGGAATATATTTTCTCCTCTAATTATCAGATGAGATTGTATGCAAGAGTGTTTTCACTTTTAGTAGGCTAATAATTATAACTTTTATTGAAAATCTAGCCATTGAAGTCTTTATATTGGTTTTTACGGTTCAAACTAAAACAAGAATGCACTTTGCATTTAAAAACAAATCACATTCTTGTAATTTGCATAATAAAATTATAAAGGCTGTAGGATTTCACTAAAAAGCAAATAAATCCAACACTACATTTTAAAGGAAACCTGTAACAATCAAAATATGGTGGCTGCCATTACTGACTTCCCAAATACTAGATGTCTCATTCTGATCTCAATAAATTCCAGGTCATAGGTCTGGAATGAGCAAGCAGCTAGCAAAGTCTAAGCAGTTTAGTTAATCTTTAACACTATTTAATTCATCTTTATTATTAAACGCAAACTCACCCATCTATCCATGTCCCCATGTTTTGTATGGTTGAGAAATCACCCCCTCTCCCTTAGCAGTTCTAGTTCTATCTTGAGCAAGGGCATAATTCATGTAGCCTTTACTTCCTGAAATCCATCTGCCCTTAGCTTGGGCTTGCAAGCAGGAGAGTGTGCTTAGCTAAGAAAGCACCTCCTCTAAATAAAAGAAAAAATGCCCATAAAGGCTCCTGGACTGGAATGTATGACATCATTTTTGGCCTAGGCCAGAATCCAGGAAGCAACTCAAGAAATGTAAAAAGAAAGTAGATTATATTATACCTTCCTATCTATTGTATCTACTAATCTTAGCAGCATTAGAATTTAAAATAGTTATTGATGATTGAGAGAGTTTAATTACGATTTTAGGAGAATCAGAATGCCTGATGTGCCTATTATTTTACAGGTTAGTTACTAGGGATGAGCCGAACATACCCGCGTTTGGTTCGCACCAGAACGTTCGAACAGACCGCGGGTTCGCGCGAACATTTAGAACCCCATTGAAGTCTATGGGACTCGAACGTTCAAATTCAAAAACGATCATTTTAAAGACCAATATTCAATTTAATGTTGGAAAACGTCTTTCAGAACCCGGGTCTTGCCCCAGGGAACATGTATCAATGAAAAAAAAAGTTTTAATAACGGCCGTTTTTTCCGGAGTAGTGATTTTAATAAAGATTAAAGTAAAAAAAAAATGAAAAATTCCTTTAAATATCGTACCTGCTGGGTGTCTATAGTAGTGGCACGTGTTTAGAAATGTCCCTGCACAGCATGAGATTACTCTCAGAAAAAAGTAATTTAATACTGCTTGCGCCCGTGCTGTGTGGCAACAATATGGCGATTATTTTAGGGGTGGTGGGGGGCCATTACAATGCCAGATCTTGGCTCAATCAATTTTTTTTTTGTGAAAGAAACATTTTAGAAAAAAGGGCACACCTCAAAGATACTGTAATTGGAGCGCAAAAAAGAGCCACGTGCAAAGTACTGCATCAAAAATTTTTATTAGGCGCCCCTGATAAACAGGGGCTGAAAAATTGTGCCTTAGGCACAACACAACACTGCAACCCCTCACAATAACTCTGATTGGAGCACAACAAAGAGCCACGTGCAAAGCATTGCATCAAAATTTGTTATTAGGCGCCCCTGTAAAACAGGGGCTGAAAAATTGGGCCTTAGGCACAACACAACACTGCAACCCCTCACAATAACTCTAATTGGAGCACAACAAAGAGCCATGTGCAAAGTATTGCATCAAAAATTGTTATTAGGCGCCCCTGTAAAACAGGGGCTGAAAAATTGGGCCTTAGGCACAACACAACACTGCAACCCCTCACAATAACTCTAATTGGAGCACAACAAAGAGCCACGTGCAAAGTATTGCATTAAAAATTGTTATTAGGCGCCCCTGTTAAACAGGGGCTGAAAAATTGTGCCTTAGGCACTGGTGGCGGAGCCCAGAAACACAACATTTCTTACTAGCTATCAGCAAGAAAAGTGAGGAGGAGAAGGATATTCCATCAGCAGCATAACAGGACAGTCACTCAGCATCAGCATACGCAGTCTCAAAGGGATCTGACATTTCAACAAAAAAATATTATTCTGTAACATCAGCATCAGGTGCTTGGTAGCTGGTGTTGATCCAAGCCTGATTCATTTTGATGAATCTCAGTCGATCAACAGAGTCGGTGGAGAGGCGCACCCTGTGATCAGTCACAAAGCCTCCAGCAGCACTGAATGTGTGTTCTGAAAGAACACTGGATGCAGGGCAAGCCAGTAGCTCAATTGTGTACTGTGCAAGCTCTGGCCAGTGATCCATCCTCAAGACCCAGTAAGCCAGAGGATTTTCAGTGGGGAAGGTGTCCAAGTCGGATCTTGCCCCTAGGTATTCCCGGACCATGTAAACCAGACGCTGGCGATGGTTGATGGAACCGGTCAGATCTTGGGGCTGCGGACTAAAAAATTGTCTGAACGCATCGGTCAGACGGCTACCTTCTCCACCACTCCTTTTGTGACTCACCGAAGCCTCAGCAAGACGTTGTCCAGAGCCAGGTTTTGGTAATCCCCCGGTTCTGGGAACGCATTGCACAGACCCTTCTGCAAGGCCTCCTGCAGAAGTTTCATCTTCTGCTCCCTCTGCAATGGCAACATAAGGTCCTCTCCTTGATAGCACGTACACAAGGATCCTTACGCAGGCTTTGCAGGATCAGGGAGGCCATGCAGCGTAGGTTTGCAAAGGTATTCGGGGCACAGTCCTCTGGGTCACTGACGACGACAGCCACGTAAAAGCCCACGTGTTCCTTGGGACTGTAAATGATCCCTTGAAGACTGCTGATGCTGAGTGCTAGGCTCCACCTCCATGCTACTGATACAATCATCCTCCTCCTCTTCCTGTGTGCTAGGTGGGCAAGCAGGACCACTGTCTGGGTAAAGAGGGCCTTGAGAGGTAAGGAAGTCCTCCTCTTCCTCCCTCTGTTCTGCCTAAAGGGCCCTGTCCATTATTCCACGTAGCGTGTGCTCCAACATGTGAATAAGAGGGACAGTCTCACTGATGCATGCACTGTCACTGCTCACCATCCTCGTGGCCTCCTCAAATGGTGACAGGACAGTGCATGGATCTTTGATTAAGGCCCGCTGGCGTGGGGAAAAAAACCAAGCTCCCCTGACCCAGTTCTGCTTCCATATTGTTGGAACAGGTACTCATTGATGGCCCGCTGCTGCGTGTGCAGCCGCTGCAGCATGGCCAACGTAGAGTTCCATCTGGTGGGCATGTCACAGATTAGGCGGTTCTTGGGCAGGTTGTATTCCCTTTGGAGGTCTGTCAGCCGAGCAGTGGCATTATATGACCTCCGGAAATGCACACAGACTTTCCTGGCCTGCTTCAGGACATCCTGTAAGCCCGGGTACCTGTCCAAGAACCGCTGCACCACCAAATTCATGACATGCGCAAAACAGGGCACATGGGTGAGTTTTCCCTGTCGCAGGGCAGAGAGGAGGTTGGTGCCATTATCGCTGACCACTATTCCAGGCTTCAGCTGGCGTGGCGTCAACCACCTCTGAGCCTGACCCTGCAGAGCTGACAAAACCTCTTCCCCAGTGTGGCTCCTGTCTCTCAAGCACACCAGCTCTAGCACCGCATTGCATCTCTTGGCCTGCATTCCTGCGTAGCCCCTCGTACGCCTACGGAGCCCGGCTGGTTCTGAGAAAACATCACCACAGGAAGAGGCCACAGAGGAAGAAGAAGAGGAGGGGGTGGAGGAGAGAGGTGTGTCACAACCAGTAGTAGTGTTTTGGAGGCGTGGTGGCGGAACAACCTCCAAAACTACTGTACCTTGCCCTGCGTCCTTCCCAGCTGCCAGTCACCCAATGCGCCGTAAAAGACTGGCAACGTCCCTGTCCATGCCTGCTGGACCATGAGTCAGTGGTAAGATGCACCTTTCTACTGACCGCCCTGTCCAGCGAGGCATGGACATTGCCTTTCACATGCCGTTAGAGAGCCGGAATCGCCTTCCATGAGAAAAAGTGGCGTTTTGGTACTTGCCACTGAGGTACTGCACATTCCCCAAACTCACGGAAGGGGACAGAATCTACCAGCTGAAAAGGTAGCAGTTGAAGTGCTAGCAACTTCGCTAAGCTAGCATTCATCCGCTGGGCATGTGGATGGCTGGGAGAGTACTTCTTTCAGCGCTGCAGCAGCTTGGCAGGGAAATTTGTCTGGTACTATCAGCATGTACTACTACTACTAGGTTGTGACACACCTATTTCTACACCTTCACTGCAGGCTTCAGAGAGGACTGGGGGTCTAGTGGGTTTGGAGGTCCCGGGTGATGTTTTGGCCACGCGAGATACGCTTGCGACATATGTTGCAAATAGCAAAGGTGCGATCTAATGGACATGTTTCAAAAAAGGCCCACACCAAAGAACTTTTGCTGTACCGTTCAGACACAGCAGCGCCATGCACAAGCATAGATGTGCGCTGTAATGCAGTTGGTGTGCCCTTAAGCTGACCCCTGGAGGGCATCCTGCCTGTTTGGAGATGTGCCTGTGCCTCGTCCTCCTCCTCTTCCTCCTCCTCCTCCTCTCTCCTATTAGGCACCCAGGTAGAGTCAGTGACCTCATCATCCCCTCCCTCCCCATCACTGTCAAAAACCTGGCAGTATGCTCCAGCTGGGGGAACATCACTGCCAGATTGCTGTCCCTCTCGGCCACCCCCTCTCCCTGGGCTCACATGAATGCCTTCCTCTATCTGTGTTCCATCATCGGAGCCTTCAAAACGCTGCGCATATTCATTCAGCATGTACCCAACACTGTGTTGAAACAGTTCGGGGGAGTCCTCAGGAGGACACGGTGCGACTAGGGAAGGATTGTTTGATGCCATTGTGCACAAGGAAGAGGATGCCTTGGCAGCTGCTTTGCAAGATAAACTAAGCTCAGCCTGGGTGAAAGAGGATGAGGAGGATAAGGACGGCTTGGTCATCCACTCTACTAATTTCTCTGCATGTTGAGGCTCAACACGGCCAGCTCCCGAAAAGAAGGACAAGCGGACACGGCCACGTGCTGAAGAGGATGCACGTTCACGGCCACGTTGCCTCTAGATGCAGAGTCTGCTTGCTCTCGTGACTCTCTGCCTTTCTTTGTTGTCCTTCCAGACATTTTAATAGCCTGCACAGGACAAAATCAGAAATAAACAGCACCTGTCCAGTAAGAGCAACTGTGTTTATGGGCAAAAACACAGCAAACGTGCAGTAAGATCGACTGTGTTTATGGGCAAAAACACAGCAAACGTATAGTAAGATCAACTGAGTTTATGACCAAAAACAGCAAATGTGCAGTATGATCGACTGCGTTTATGGGCAAACACAGCAAACGTGCAGTATGATCGACTACGTTTATGGGCAAAAACACAGCAAGCGTATAGTAGGATCGACTGAGTTTATGGGCAAAAACACAGAAAACTTATAGTAAGATCGACTGCGTTTATGGGCAAAAACACAGCAAACGTGCAGTATGATCGACTGAGTTTATGGGCAAAAACACAGCAAACTTATAGTAAGATCGACTGAGTTTATGGGCAAAAACAGCAAATGTGCAGTATGATCGACTGAGTTTATGGGCAAAAACACAGCAAATGTGCAGTATGATCGACTGCGTTTATGGGCAAACACAGCAAATGTGCAGTATGATCGACTGCGTTTATGGGCAAAAACACAGCAAACATATAGTAAGATCGACTGAGTTTATGGCCAAAAACACAGCAAACTTATAGTAAGATCGACTGCGTTTATGGGCAAAAACACAGCAAACGTGCAGTATGATCGACTGCATTTATGGGCAAACACAGCAAACGTGCAGTATGATCGACTGCGTTTATGGGCAAAAACACAGCAAACGTATAGTAAGATCGACTGAGTTTATGGCCAAAAACAGCAAACGTGCAGTATGATCGACTACGTTTTTGTAAAAAACACAGCGAAATTATAGTAAGATCGACTGAGTTTATGGGCAAAAACACAGCAAACGTGCAACGTGCAGTATGATCGACTGCGTTTATGGGCAAAAACACAGCAAACGTGCAGTATGATCGACTGCGTTTATGGGCAAACACAGCAAACGTGCAGTATGATCAACTGCGTTTATGGACAAAAACACAGCAAACTCAAGTAAGATCGACTGAGTTTATGGCCAAAAACAGCAAACGTGCAGTATGATCGACTGAGTTTATGGGCAAAAACACAGCAAACTTATAGTAAGATCGACTGAGTTTATGGGCAAAAGCACAGCAAACGTGCAACGTGCAGTATGATCGACTGCGTTTATGGGCAAAAACACAGCAAACGTATAGTAAGATCGACTGAGTTTATGGCCAAAAACAGCAAACGTGCAGTATGATCGACAGAGTTTATGGGCAAAAACACAGCAAACTAGTACAGCACAATCTCCTGCCTGACAAATACTAATAGCAGATCTAGCTAAGCTGTACAGTGTATAAATATATGTACAACTCCTAAGGATGTATATATTCTCTACACACTGTGGGAGTAACGTTTCTCATTTTCGTTACTCCGCCGACACTTTCGGCGCAAGTACTGTTATTCACATAGCACTTGCTCCTAAACTTGCCCCGGAGTAACGAAAATGCGCTGGCGTAACCCGACACAAGTGGAAGTGGGTGAGATCATATGTAAATGATGGGCGGAGCCCAACGCAGAGGCTTACGTTCAGCGCATCAACCACGGAGCATGCGCAGTGAGTGAGGATCCACTCGCCCCCTTGTGCGCATGCTCACAACTTCCGTCGGCACCACTTCACGGGAAACGTCAGCGCAATGTGTTCCGTTGCGCGTATAAAAGCGCCAGCGGAAGCGCCATTCCGGCGCAAAAGTATTTCCGTTTCCCCCCCACCCCAGGGAAGTTACTTTTGCAAAGAGATGGCTGCTCCCGCTACCCCCAAAGAGAGGAGGAACCTCAATTTCAATCCTCAAGAGGTCTCTATTGTTATTTCGGCTATGGAGACCCACAACGATGTCCTCCATGGCAGGAAAAGCCAAAAGACCACCCGGGAGAGGAAGCAGGCCATCCTGGCAAGCATTGCTGCCAGGGTTAATATTTTGGGGTACTCCACCCGGACTGCTGGCGATATTGCCAAGAAGATCAACGATCTACGGCGCAAGGTTCGGGGCAAGGTGGCCACCATTAGGAGGCATGAGAGTGGCACGGGTGGTGGACCCCCATTCGCGGTCAGCCTGACCACGGAGGAGGAGGTGGTCGCCCGCTACCTGGAGAGGGAGCAGTTGGAGGGGGTCCCTGGATATGACTCCATGGAGGAAGGCTCCAGGACAGGTAAGTGATTTTTAACCCCTATTTGGTGTGTTGCATGTGGGGGGGGGAGGGTACATGTGCCAAGTGTGTGGGACCACCAACATGTGTCTGCTTTGTGTCATCCACAGATGACGGAGCTGGGCCATCATCTGTCGGCGGCCAGTCCACCCCATCCCCCCAACGGCATCCAGTGCCCATGCCCCTGGGTGGTGAAGACACCGAGGTGGAGGAGGAGAGTGCCCACACCTCACCTGCAGAGGTCGTTGAGGAGGAGCCTGTTGGGGCAGAGCAGGACATTATTTTATTTTTGGACGAGTCCTCCTCTTCTGCAGGGCCGTCTGGAATACCCTCCCCCATCCTTGGAAGCTCATCAAGGGCGACTCCATCCCCCCGGGGACAACCATCTACTGGCCCCAGGAAGGCCACCCGTAAGACCAGGGGGGGCTCTGATCTGGTCCAAGACCAGGTGGCGAGGGATCACGCCAGGCAGACACAGCAAATGGGGGACATAGTTGGGCACCTGGACAGAGTGGCTGACAGCCTGTGCTCCGTGGCCCAGATTTCTTCTGCAGTGCAGGATGTCTGCTGCAACTTCGCTGCAGTGGTGACCAGTCTGGGGGAGCTGCAGGGTGACATAAGGCACCTCACTGCTGCCGTTCAGGCAAACGCTGCTGCCATCCAGGCAAACAGTGCTGCCATCCGGGACCAGGGGAGGCAGAGTCGGCGGGCCCAGCATTACCAGGTCACCTGGCAGCTCAGGATGCAGGCCCAGACAAACAGTTACCTCGGCCGGATAGCCATGGCCTTGGAGGTCAGGCAGGCCACACCTGCCAGGAGTGGCCCACCCGGGGATCAGCCACCTCCAGATGCCCCCCCACCCCCACCCACTCCATCCAGGCAGCTGAGGAGTCAGAGAGGGGCCGCCAGAAGAAGCCCCCGACATCCCAGATGATTTATTTTTTGTTGTTTTGATTGATGCTCAGGACATGAGTTTTGTATTTTATTTCTTCTTAATGCTCAGGTTATGAGATTTTTATTTTATTCTTAATGCTCAGGTTATGAGTTATTTTATTTGTGATTATGCTCTGGATATGAGATCTTTTTTTTTTTGATACTGCACACGTTGCAGTGTGAATGGTGTGTGAATGTGAGGGGGTGGCACTCCTGCCAGTAAGGGGTGTCACCCTCGGCCGTGGTGGTGAAGTTAACCCCACGGCTGTATGAATGACGTGTGAAAGGTGTATGAATGGACAGCGACATCATTGGGGCCTTGGCGCTGGCGTTGCTGCTCCCAAGTCCTACATTCTGGACTTGGGCTAATCCAATGTGATGTGGATGTGGTGTGTGTGATCTAGGGACATCAGTGGTGTGCATGCATGCATTGTCCGTGTGATCAATGTTTTGGTTTAGTGTCCAAAGATGCCTACGGCGAGGACCCTCCTGACTGCTCTTCCATCAGCAGACTGGTTCTCCTCTGGCAGGGGGGGATGGTCTGGTTGGGGGGTCAGGTCATCACGCATGTCAATCTGCAGGCCTTTTCTCATGGCAAAGTTGTGCAGAATGCAACATGCACCGATGATCTGACACACGAAGGTAGGGGAATACAATAAGGCCCCCCCAGACTTATCCAGGCATCGGAAACGGGACTTCAGGAGCCCAAATGTTTGCTCCACCACTGCACGGGTTTTGATGTGTGCTTCATTGTATTTTCTCTCTCCTCTGGTTTGGGGGTTTCGGAAAGGAGTCATTAGATGGGGTCCCAGTGCATATGCAGAGTCACCTGGAAGGGAAAAGACAGGAGGATGTTAGTCATGCATGTGCCACTTGTGAGGTGTGCATCATGGGAGGGGATAGTCATGCCTGCCACCCATGTCACTCACCAACCAGCCAGCTGTCCCCATACATGTTCTGCTCGAATTCCGTTGGGATGGGGCTCTGATTGTATATGAAGCTGTCATGGCTGGACCCGGGGTGTTTGGCACGGACGTGCCATATGAGGCGTTGGGCATCAGCTATCACCTGTACGTTGATGGAATGCCAATGCTTCCGATTGCAGTATATGTGCTCTGTCTCATGGGGGGGCTGGAGTGCCACATGTGTGCAATCAATGGCCCCACGGTGCGTGGGAATCTGGCAATTCTGTAGAAATCTGTCATTGCCTTCAGCTGCAGGTCCTCAGTGGTTGGTTTGATGATTTGGTTGGCCATGCGTCTGAGGATTGCAGGACAACCTGGTGCACACATCTGCTCACGGAGGATTGTGACATCCCAGCCACCACTCCACTTGTTCTTTGAAAAGAGCCACTGGCAAGGAAATGGAGTGTTGCCATGACCTTGACCAGTGGCTGCACTGCATGTGAGCGGTGTGTTGGGCTGGTGATGTCATCCTGCAGAGTTATGGTTAATTCCAGGATGGCATGAGGGGAGAATCTGAAGATGCGATACACCTCAGAATCACTCATGCCAAAGAGGTCTATGCGTGTGCGGTATATCCTCTCCCGTGCCCTCCTCCGTGCCCTCCTCCTTCTTTGCTCCTCTAAAGTCAGTAGTATAGCTATGAGCGAGGATGTCCCTGGCATGTTGGCATACAGATTGTTGGGCAACACGTGTGACTGCTCTGCTCCTCACTAACAGTGTTGCTTTATCTTGTTTTCTGAATACAGAAAAAGGATAGGCCGGCGCATCTAAGAAGTTACGCGGCTTATCTAGAGATAAGCCGCGTAACTTCTTTCTGAATCCGGCCCCAAGTACGTTTAGGTGCAAACTATACGGCCCAAGTGCAGTAAACACCAAGTATGTTTAGGTGCAAACTATACAGCACAAGTGCAGTAAACACCAAGTACGTTAAGGTGCAAACTATACAACACAAGTGCTGTATAGCCAATTATGGCTCTCCATTTTTTGCGTGCTGTGATTGGTCAAGCATGCGGGACATACAGCATGCTTGGCCAATCATCAGCGTGCAATGCCAGAGTGAATTATGGGCCGTGGTGCGTTACTCGAATTTGGCGCGAACTTTGTTTGAATTCGGACGAACGGACGAACAGACTATGTTCGACTCGAACATACGTTCGACTCGAACAAGAAGCTCATCCTTAGTGACAACTGTCAGTAGGAATTAAACTATTCCTATCAGTCGCCTTAAAGTGAGTCTGAAATTTAAACTGCCGGGATTTAAGTTCGATCTCGAGATCCAAAAAGTTGACCTTGGTAGGACTACAGTCAAAAGAAAAAGAAATGCCACGATCATTGTTATTCAAAAAAGTAAAAAACTCTCCCAAAGATTCACATGAGCCATCCCAGAGGAGGAGGGTGTCGTCAATATATCTAGCCCAAAGGACTAAAGAGAAACTCCTCTCCTGAAAAACTACATCCTCCTCCCACTTGGCCATAAATAAATTGGCGAGACTGGGGGCGAAATTGGCCCCCATGGCAACACCACGTTTCTGAAGATTTTTTTTGGTTGAACCAGAAATAATTGTGAGTAGTAGCAAATTCCAATAGTTCAATAATGAACAATTTTTGTACCTCTGTAATGGAATGCTTACGGTTCAAAAAGTGGGTAACAGCTATAACCCCCAATTGTTGAGGGATGCAAGTGTACAGGGAAGCCCCATCTGTAGTTGCAAGTAATTAATCTCCCTTTATATCAATACCTTCCAAAAGCTTGAAGGTGGAAGTGGTATCCTCTGCACTTATTTTTCTATGTTTAGTTTGTTTACAAAATTGATCTAATTTTGTGGTGCTGGCTGCCATTAATCTATTTGTTTTTTAGTAAGCGCTGTGATTGTATGTACAATTGCACATATATTTATTTTTCAAATCGAGCAAGGAGGACACCAGGGACAAGGTAAGTAACTTGTGCCTGTGGACACTGCGAGGCGGTCCCGAGTCTGGTTTGGGGTTACCGCTTTTGGTCCAGAAATTTCAACCCGAGCCAGACTCTGGATTACCGCTCAGGGGGGTTAATACATTCTTAAAGTGATATTAAATACACCTGTTTAATTCACATAGTCCCTTCTATTTCTGTATGTGGATGATGGCACTGTAATTATTTTAACCACTTCCCTACCCAGCCATAGTAATATGATGAATGAATGAATGAAAAACTTATATAGCGCAGCACATGCGAACTGAATCGCCTCTGGGCGCTTGTTGTTCCTGTCTCCTTTGATATCAAAAGAGATGTGTCTTGATCTTTCTCCTAAAAGCTAGGTGATTCTCCTCCAACCGAATGCTGGCTGGTAAAGCGTTCCATAGTCTGGGACCTTGGACCGCAAATCTTCGCTCTCCTTTGGCCTTGTAGTTGGCTTTCGGAACCTGGAGCAGGTTCTGATTGGTGGATCGCAGAACACGATTGGGGTTATGAGCTTTTATTTTTTCGCATAGATATTGGGGAGCATTCCCATGGACACATCTATGCGTAAGACAGAGGGCTTTAAAAGCAATTCTGTCTTTGACTGGTAACCAGTGAAGGGATCTCAGTGAAGGTGAGATGGATTCCCAGGGTTTTTTCCCAGTCACAAGTCTGGCGGCCGTATTCTGAACGACTTGCAGACGAGCGATTTGGTACTTGGGGAGTCCGAGGTAAAGGGCATTTGCATAATCCAGTCTGGAGTTAACAATTGCTCCCACCACGACTGCTAAATCTTCTTTGGGGATGAACGGAGTAAGTCTGCGTAGTAGGCGCAGCAGATGGTGGGATCCGCTGACTACTGACCCTATTTGTGCGTCCATTGTCATAAAGGAGTCAAAAATGACCCCAAGACTTTTGACTTTGGCGCTAGGGGTGATAATTTTGCCCAGAATAGGCGGGGGTGTCCATGCTGTTGAAGGTTGATTCCTGCGCTTGGCGTGAAACAGGAGAAGTTCTGTTTTCGCTCCGTTGAGTTTAAGATAACTCTTTGTCATCCAGTCCTCTATCAAAGAGAGGCAGGTCTCTAAATTGAGGTGGTGATCCTTTATGTTGCAGATGCGGAAATAAAGTTGCGTGTCGTCTGCATATGAGTGATAGAGCAGTTTTTGGCTGCTGATAATCTCAAAAAGAGGACGAAGGTAGATGTTAAACAGCACCGGTGACAGAGGCGATCCTTGTGGGACTCCGCATGTTACTGTGCGTTTCTCAGATGTGAAATGTCCTAGCTTCACTGTTTGCGATCGGTTTTCCAGAAAAGAGGAGAACCAAGATAAATCGCCTTCTGCGACTCTGGCTACTTCAGCAAGCCGCGTCAGTAACAGTTTGTGGTCTACAGTGTCGAAAGCTGCGCTTAGGTCCAACAAAACCAAAAGACAAGATTCTCCTTCGTCTGCGGCCTCGAGAACATCGTCCCATATTTTGAGCAATGCGGTTTCAGTCCCGTGTCCGGGACGGAACCCTGATTGTAATGGGTCAAGTAGCTTGTGGGTATCCAGATGCTGTTGCAGCTGTTGTACCACTACTTTTTCCATTACCTTTGAGAGTACATTGAGGCTTGTTATGGGCCGGCGGTGGAGTGGGTCCTTGGGGTCCAGGGAGGATTTCTTCAGGATGGGTTGGATTATACCCTCTTTCAACTGTGAGGGTACTATGCCCTCCACGAAAGACTGGTTGATAAGCTGCGTGATGGGAGGAGCCAGGATGTAGGCGCATTCCTTCAGCAGTTTTGTGGGGATAATGTCATTTGGCGCTGTGCCATTACGCAGAGTACAAATGACATTCTTAGTGGTCTCAATGGAGATGGGTGCCAAGGTGAACTTACCTGATATAGGAGAATTACTATGGGTGTTGTGTGAGAGGCTGCAGGGGGGACTGGGGGGGAATTATTTTGCTGAATGCTTTCACGGATCGCCTCGATTTTATTAATGAAGCAATCCGATAGTTCATCGCAAAATTCTTGTGTGTCTTCATTGGGGGCTTCAATACATCCTGGGTTCATGGTCTGAGTGACCAGCTTGAAGAGTTCGCGGGGGCGGTTTAAGGCACCGTTGATAGCCTCAGAAAAGTATTTTTTCTTGGCTTGGAAAATTTCTTTGTGGTATTTACTTGTCGCCGCTTTGTAGATGGATAGGTTTAGCTCTGAAGAGCTTCTTTTCCAGGCAGATTCGGCCCTTCTGCGTTCTTGCTTCAGTAACGACAGCTGGTTGTTAAACCAGCTGCGGTTGTTTTTCCGGATGCGGGTTCGTCGTTTCAGCGCTACCAAGTCGGCTGACTGTAGCATGGCCGAGTTTATGGCTTCCAATGTTTCAACGGCCGTTTGATGCGGCTGAGTTGTTTCTATTTTTTTCCTTAAAGTGGTTTTGAAGAGTTCCGAGTGGAGCTTCTTCTGACATCTAGTCCAGTGTGTTGTCACTGGATTTGATGTTTTTGTTGTGGGGGGGATTGTGGAAATGAATTTAATTGCATGGTGGTCTGTCCATGGCAACTTTTCATTTTCCAAAATTTTTATTTCCAGATCTTGTCTGAAAATAAGATCAAGTGTGTGGCCTGAAGCATGCGTGGGCCCACATACTAGTTGCTGTAACCCTAAATCTTCCAGGTGGTCGATACAGGCATCAGCAACGGTGTCTTGTGAGGAATTGGCCCAGAGGTTGAAATCCCCGAGCAGCAACAGGTGTTTGCTGTTGAGGGTGTAAGTGGAGAAGAAATCCGTCCATGGTGATAGCAGCTGCGATTTTGGGCCCGGTGGCCTATAGCAGAGCAGAATGTGGACGGTCTCCTTTGAATTTGTCTGTAGTTGCAGAGTAAGGGTTTCCATGAATGGAAGAGGGTTTTGAAGGGCTGGTTTTGTGATTACAAGATGAGTCTTGTGGATCACCGCCAGGCCTCCCCCTCTTTGCCCTATTCTGTTTTCCGTGATAATACGGTAGTTTTCTGGCACCAGTTCTCCTAGAATGGTGTTACAGTCGGCTGCGAGCCAGCTCTCTGTAATAAAGAGGCAGTCTAAATCATGTTGTAGAATGAAATCATGGATTTCAAGTCTGTGTTTTACTGCCGATCTTGTGTTGATCAAAGCACATGAAATGTGCTTAGGCTGGGGTAAACGGCTAAAATTTGTGATGGTCGATCGTCGATCGATCCTCAAAAGTTGCTCCATTCTTAGGGTCTTTTTGGTGATGGCTGGCAGTATTGCGGCGCAACTCCTCAGATCCCAAATGGTTTCTGCAGAGTACCGCAGATTAGCCATGGTAGCCATTCACCGGGGGCAAAGTAGTTATTTTTTTTGGTGACGATGGGGGGAGGATTCAGTGAATCCTCCCAGCTTGATCCAGAGGAAGGCAAAAAACCCCTAGCCGTGCTGTGGTAGGGGAAAAAATTCCTTCCTGATCCCTGAACGGCGATCGGGCGAAACCCCTGGATCAAGTGTTATTAAGTTATGAAACAGGGGGGTGAGAGCTGTCACTGCTGCTGGGGTGTACCAAGATGGCCGCCGACCGGGAGCAGGACAAGGGACCCAGGCTGGTGTGTAGTCAGCTGGATGGACTGGGGTGGGGGTGGACTGGTTGTTGAGGGGTGGATGAGTCCTGCAGGGGGCTGGGGGCGAACTCCTGGGAGGTTTCTGGTGACTTGGAGGGGATTATGTGTGTGAAATGCGGCGCGGTGTTAGGCCGCAGGTGAAGCCGCGGACTTTCCTGGATCGCGGCCCCGCGTTTGAGAGAGGCCTGGCGCGGAGGTCCCGAAAAAAGTCCTGGAATGGCGAAAATTGCCGTGGAGAGGTGGCAGGAGGGTGCCTCTGATGGTGATGGCTGTATGGGGGGCGTATGGAACAGAGTAAAGGAGCGGGGGAGCGGCTGGTTGTTGGGGGGGGCCGGAGCTGGAGGAAGCGGATCGCGGAGGAGTTGTTTCTCCGCTGGGGGAGATTAAGCTGCCGCTGTGGCTGTCCTAACAAGGACGGCCACCTACGGGTCCTGGGGAGGTGTAGATCGCCCTGAGTAGCAGGGGCTTACCTGGAGGGTGAGAAGCGGCCAGGGGAGGCGGATGAGAAGGCCTGCTGAGGCGGGGGGGTGGAAAACCCTGCCTGTCTGGAGCCCAGGAGCCACACGCCCTACTGGTAGGTAGGCTGGTAGGCAGGTAGGCAGGTAGGCTGCAGGAACACTCTGTCCCTCCGGGCAGCTGTCATATGATGTCCTCAGGTTCCAGGCCCTCTAGAGGGAGCATGTGCGGCGCCGGCCGTGTCACTCGGAAACTGATGCTTGTCACACAGCAGGGACGTTGATCTGTGTGTGTGTAAACATTCAGATCCAGGTCCTGTCAAGGGAGAGGAGACCGATCCTATGTTCCCAGTACAGAGGAACACCTATTGGTCTACTCCCCTTGTGAGTCCCCTCCCCCTAGTTAGAATCACTCCCTAGGTAACACATTTAACCCCTTAATCGCCCCCTAGTGTCACTGTGTAAAGCTTGTTTCACATTTATGTTCCCAAATGAACAATTTTTATTTCATGCTTTAAAGCTTGTTGGAGCTTACAGTAAAACCTTGCTTTGAGAGTAACTTTTGAGAGCGTTTTGCAAGACAAGTAAAATGTTTTAATACATTTTGCCTTGATATACAAACAATGTCTTGATTTAAGAGTAGCGTCATGTCACAACTGAGTCTAAAAAAGGAGAGAGGAGCCTCGAAGTGTAGCAATATGGTTACATTTAACATAGAAACGAAAAATGTAGCGCTAATATGAAAATCACATTTGTATACTGTGAGTATACAAGGTTAAGGACCTTGTCCCTTTTTGCGATTCGGCACTGTGTTGCTTTAACTGACAATTGCACGGTCGTACGACGTGGCTCCCAAACAAAATTGACGTCCCCTTTTCCCCACAAATAGAGCTTTCTTTTGGTGGTATTTGATCCCCTCTGCAGTTTTTATTTTTTGCGCAATAAACAAAAATAGAGCGACAATTTTGAAAAAAATATTTTTTACTTTTTGCTATAATAAATATCCCCCCAAATTTTTTTTTTCCCTTAGTTTAGGCCAATACATATTCTTCTACCTATTTTTGGTAAAAAAAAATTGAATAAGCGTTTATCGATTGGTTTGCGTACAATTTATAGCGTTTACAAAATAGGGGATAGTTTTATTGCATTTTTATTAATATTTTTTTTTTTTACTACTAATGGCGGCGATAAGCATTTTTTTCGTGACTGCGACATTATGGCAGACACATCGGACAGTTTTGACACGTTTTTGGGACCATTGTCATTTTCACAGCAAAAAGTGCTATAAAAATGCATTGTTTACTGTGAAAATGACAATTGCAGTTTGGGAGTTAACCACTAGGGGGCACTGAAGGGGTTAAGTGTGACCTAACTGTAGGGGGGCGTGGCTGGACGTGTGACGTCATTGATTGCCTTTCCCTATATCAGGGAACAGACGATCAATGACAGTGCCACAGTAGTAAATCCAGAACGCCACAATCATTTTAAACACATATCCACACTGCAAATATCCTTATAGCACAAAACGATATATTATTGCGCCATGTGAGTGTCCTTACTTTTGTTGCAGGTAATGTTTGACGGCTGAAGCCAGCAATATCTTTGGAGAAATGTTCGCATACACACTATGATTTTGCCAAGCCTTGTTCTGGAATTATAGTTGCCATGGTGCTGCTGTATATTACTCCAACCAATGATACACCATATTCAAATATAATCTCATGATTTTGACAGGGAATATACTACAATGCCATGGAGTAAGGCATACATTACCGCGTCACATCAACGG
Organism: Rana kukunoris; assembly: GCA_029574335.1. Lineage (NCBI taxonomy): Eukaryota > Metazoa > Chordata > Amphibia > Anura > Ranidae > Rana > Rana kukunoris. The sequence goes on from CM056050.1 coordinate 459,794,188, forward strand.
CACAAATAGTGTTCAGTGTCTGCAAATCGAAATGTGCATGTGCAAGTGACATAATCAGATGGGCAAGAGGGCAATATTTACTAAATGGCACCCATTTAAAAGGTTTTGAAGGAACCCATGAGTAAGTTATATATATTTTATTTTTTTAATGGTGCTGAGCTAAACATGAGGGTTTACTACTGCTTTAGCCTAGGTTCACACTGATGCGATGCGGGAACCAGCGCGATTACACCGTTGGTTCCCCCATCACATCTCTCAATACATTGTTAATGACACCCCCAGATCAGTTCACAGATAGCAGTGTGAACTGTGATCTCGCACATGAATCAGATCGCATAGGTGAGAACACAAATGCAATCCGATTTCAGTGCAGTCGAAAAAAAAAAAAGTCCCTGCACTTTATTTCCTGCGACATTATTGCGAGTTCAGCCATACAACTGTATGGCTGAACTCGCATCTCACAGACATCGCATTTGATTGGCACCTGCAGTGTGGGTGCTAACCACATGCAATGTTTAAGTGTGAACCTGGGCTTAATGTACAAGAACTTTGACACACATACATCAGGACATAAAAACATGCTTTAAAACAAATTTTGCTTTCCACCTGCTCTGAGACGTACCATAAATAGCAGCTAGACTCAAAATCAGTTTACTAAATCAGATCAGACAGTGATTACGATTGGTTGCTCGAGGTTGCAGTGTATCATTACTGACCACTGACTGGCTGCTAGAGGTTACAGCACACTTTATGGCTCACTGATTATTTACTAGAGATTACAGCACGTGCCTTCTGCTTGTTAATTGGTTGCTAGAGATTACTGTACATCAATAATGCTCACTGATTGGTTGCTAGAGGTTACTGGACATCCTTACCACTCACTAATTGGTTGCTAGAGGTTACTGCACATTATTACTGCTCACTGATTGGTTGCTAGAGGTTTCTGAATATCCTCACTGTTCAATGATTGGTTGCAAGAGGTTAGTGCACATCATTACTGCTCATTGGTTGGTTGCTAAAGGTTACAGCACATTATCTCCTCACTGCCTGCACACCATGGACTGTGGTGGTTAGGGGACCCATCAATAGACAGAAAACTTCTAAGGATCCTAGGACCAGTGTAAATGCTGGGGGAGTTTGGATGTGATCAGTTACAATGCTGGGAATTGATGGGATCAGTCACCAATAGAAAGAGGGATTTCTACACTGACACCAATGTAATAAGAGCATTTAAACCAACCACCAGTGTAAGGGGGAATATACAATGACCTCCATGTAAGGGGGAATTTACCCTGAGAACCATTGTTGATGAGATTTGTACTGACCACCAATGTAGGGTGACACTTCTACACTGACCACCAATGTAAATGGGGATTTACACCAATGTAAGGGCAATTCTGCACTTACCACTAATTTAAAGGGAAATGTACACTGATCACCAATGTAATGAAGAATTTACATTAACCACCAATGTAAGGGGGACCTTCACATTGGCCTCTAGTGTGAATGAAAGGAGTGTACACTATGCCCCAATGTAATGAAAAGATTGACACTGACCACCAATGTAACTGAGACATTCTGAGGCCTGTGTTCACATTTCTATGTTTGTGATACCACAGAAACATGCTGCCCTTTAGCAGATACCAGTGGCGGCCCGCCCATATGGGCGCACGGGCGCCGCCCCCCCTCCCGCAGTCACAAAAAAAAAAAAGAATAAAAAAAAAAAAAAAAACGGGCCCTTTAAGAACTTTTATTCGGCTAAAATGTCATTTTGACATTTTAGCCGAAGTTCTGGCGGCCGTCTATAGAGGGCGCTGCAGCGCTACCCCCTCTCGCAAGTAACACACGTTCAATGCTATGCATTGGACGTGTGTTACTGTTGCCAGCTGCCTGGTCTATTCGTATAACCGGACATGGGACGCCGGTTACCCGAATAGCGACAGCTGGTTGGCTGAGGGGAACTGCCTATCAAAGCCAGTGGCTCTGATAGGCTTTTCCAGTCCCGCCCTCCGGCTCTCGGAAGTCTATGCTCGGAGCGCAGACAATCTGCGGTCCTTGCATTAGACTGACAGCCGTTTCAGCCAATCAGGTTCCCGGATTCTGGTTTTCAGGAACCTGATTGGCTGAAGCTTCTCCAGGGCGGCAGAAGACATCGAGGGAGGACATGGAAGCGTCAGGTAAGTGATTTTTTTACAGGGAAAGGGGCAGCATGGGGCACAGTGGCAGCATGGGGCACAGTGGCAGCATGGGGCACAGTGGCAGCATGGGGCACAGTAGAAGCATGGGGCACAGTGGCATCATCGGGCACAGAGGCAACAATGAGCACAGGCCGGGCACAGTGGTGACAATTGATGGCACAGTGACTGAATATGATGGCATGGCAGAGAGGTGACAATTGATGGCACAGTGACTGCATTTGATGGCATGGCAGAGAGGTGACAATTGATGGCACAGTGACTGCGTTTGATGGCATGGCACAGTGGTGACAATTGATGGCACAGTGGTGGCGTTTGATGGCATGGCACAGTGGTGACAATTGATTGCACAGTGACTGCATTTGATGGCATGGCACAGTGGTGACAATTGATGGGCACAGTAGCTGCTTTTGATGGCATGGCACATTGGTGACAATTGATGGCACAGTGGTGGCGTTTGATGGCATGGCACAATTAGTGACACAAGTGGTGACAATTGATGGCACAGTGACTGCAAATGATGGCATAGCACATTGGTGACAATTGATGGCACAGTGACTGCATATGATGGCATGGCACATTGGTGACAATTGATGGGCACAGTAGCTGCATTTGATGGCATGGCACAGTGGTGACAATTGATGGCACAGTGGCTGCATTTGATGGCATGGCACAGTGGTGACAATTGATGGCACAGTGGCTGCATTTGGTGGCATGGCACAGTGGCTACATTTGGTGGCATGGCACAGTGGCTGCATGTGATGGGCACAGTGAGGCTGCAATATTTTTTTTTTCGTTTGCGCCCCCCCAAAAATTTTGAGCACCAGTCGCCACTGGCAGATACATAGCAGTGCCATTAATTGTTAATTACACCCTCATGCATCTGCTGAGATGTGTGTATTCACATGGACAAAAATTCAGGGTGCTGTGGCACAATGTTATTTTGAAAAAGGATTCCACCTCCAATTTGCTTACCTTTGCAGAACAGGCTGATGTTAGGCTTTATGACCACAGTTGTAGGCAGGACTTTGAAGTAGGGTTCCCACAATAGCCATGGCGATACTGAGCATTTGCCCGAGTACTTGTCGGCGTACATACTGTATATAGGTGTGACGATGGATCACTTTTATTAAGATGCCTTCTATTACCTTTAGTAGCCTTAGCTATTATTTTTGATAGATTACTACAGGTTAGTTGATCTTTGTACTTTATCTTTATTGTAATCATTTTTAATACCATTATAAAATGCCATAAAACATATTTTTCCACAGCAACCAATATGATTTTATCATTTATTTTTTTGCTAGTTAGCACCAGACAGGCTGCCTTAGCCCTGTTTTCATGGCATATCTTGCTATTTTTTCTTATCAGCTCAGCACTGTCACTAGCAGGTTTGCTGTGAGGAGGAAGAAGAGGAACACAAAAGGAGAAAAAAACTCAGAAAAGTAATAACTGATATCATTATAGGCTACTGCACCTATGGTATATTATATCAGACTTTGAGCAGTATCTCATAATGTTTATGTTACCCCAAAAATATGTTTTTATACATATACACTATAGTTATTAGAAAATCTTGTTTTTATTTATACTTTCAATTAAAAAAAAAAAAAAATAATTGTGTTCCTGCCAGTTCTTCTGGACTTCTATTTCAAACTTTTTATGACAAGCACAGAAGCAGATCTGTTTTGCCGTGGTCAGTTGCATGTATCTTCCATGATTAGTTGTGCAGACACACCCAACACGTTTTAGTAAGGGGGCTTTATCTTTTACACATATTCAGTTGATAAAAGTTTTAAATCTCTGGATAACATCACACAAAGTGAGCAAAAGGTGGGAGGGATTAGGCATTAACAGCGGGCTGGCGGGATTATGGGACACAGTGGGCCGATGGGTCTACATCAAAAGCACAGCGAGGAAATAACTTCCCCATCTGTAGGCACTATGTTCCGCAACCAACTGCCATTTTGACAACAAGGCTGCAGCTTTGAGCCACTGTCAAAATTGCAAGTAGTTCTGTAAGGAAGTACACCTACTTCCCTCATGTGTGATATTGGCCCACATGCAAATGGTGTGATTGTGGCCACCTTTGTATTTCAAGTGCTGCTGGCAGCCCTCTCAGATAGTACCATCAGCGTCCCTTCTATACATATAAGGATAAAAGACATTAAGTGCTAATACTAGCAACACTTTCTACCAGCGATTGCCTGATTAACATGACCTATCTTCTTGAAAGTATAATATATTGGTTCCCCTCCCCCCTTCCACGCTTGGACTAGCCCATTGTAAATCACTTTATAATTGACTTCAATTAGGCAGGGCTGTCTTAATGACAGGGCACACCTGGGCACTGCCCAGGGGCCCCAGCTGCACGGGGGCCCCTGCACTTTCCCCAAAGCAGCTGGTCCTTGATCCTACACTGCCCCGAAATTGGGGGCCCCATGATGGCACTGAGAGTGATAGATATACAAGGGAGGCAGCCTGCCTCCTACCTATGTGATTTCTGTTTACCTGCACTGCCTCCATTGTAGGGGCCCCAGAGCATTACTTTGCCCAGGGGCCCATGATGCTATTAAGACGGCCCTGCAATTAGGAAAAATTTATTTTTTCACTAAGCAAACTTTATATTCCAATTGGAATTGTGTGTTTGCATAGGCTTATTCAGCACGTCCGGACGAGTACAGTGTTTATGTTTTGTTATTTGTGTGTCCTGTTTTTCAATTACCTATGGCAATTCAATTTTTTGCTCAATGCCATTATTTTGGCTTTTATTACTGCACTTTTTCTAAATAATTACATTTTTGATATATAGTTAGCTTTGATATAGGAATAAATTCATTGCATTTCGAATAATTCCAGCTTGATCGTTATCTTTGTTGCCAATAGTGACCCCATTTTTTGCCTGTCTCTCAACAGACAACCCCCCTTCCCACCAGGGCCGTCTTAATAGCATCATGGGCCCCTGGGCAAAGAAATGCTCTGGGGCCCTACAACGATGACAGTGCAGGTAAACAGACATCAAGTAGGAATGAGGCAGACTGCCTCCCCTGTGTATCTATTACTCTCAGTGGCATCATGGGGCCCCCAATTTCGGGGCAGAATGGGCTCAAGGACCAGCTGCTTTGGGGAAAGTGCAGGGGCCCAGGTGTGCCCTCTCATTAAGACAGCCCTGCTTCCCACCCTCCCCACTAAGCATGTGTATTGTAAGCCATAGATTCTGAACTTCCTTACTGTGTATATAAGGCCCCTTCTTACTAAATAAACACCCCCCCCCCCAATCCACTGTAATGATCATGTGACATACAAGGGGTTATAAAAAGTGAAAAAAAATATTTCGGAAACAAAATGTGTTTTGACCAAAGTAATTATATTTGTTGCATTTCAGTGATCTTCTAATGCAGTGGTCTCCAAACTTTGCTTGCCTTTATATGGCCCTTGGGGCACTATCCCTCCCACTGATACGAGACACTATTCTGCCATCTGACACTGACAATGGAGCACTATTCCTCCCTATGATACCAGCAATGGGGCACTATTCCTCCCCCTAGTACCAGATGTTTACTAGCAATGATGCCAGGAAAATTTCCACTCCCGCTGGCCAAAGTCCGGCCCTCCAAGAGTCTGAAGGACAATAAACCGGCCCTTTGTTTAGAATGTTTGAAGACCACTGTTCTAATGCATCGCGTTCATGTAGACGGGCAATTTTGTCAAACTTTTTTTTGCTATTCAAATGCAGACACACACATTCGAAAAGGCAAAGTCAACATTTGACAAGGAAAGCTTGCGTTTGCGTGCTTTTCTTACAATTTAAGCTCACCTTAGTAGAACCTCAGCACAAAGCTGGTCAAATGCAGCCTCTGGACTGCCATGTTTACTACAGGCATACCCCACTTTTAAGTACACAATGGGGTTTATTTACTAACGCTGGAAAGTGAAAAATCAGGCTCACTTCTGCAAAGAAACCAATGAGCTTCTAACCCCAGCTTGTTCAATTAAGCCTGGTACTAAAACCTGGAAGCTCATTGGTTTCTGTGCAGAAGTGAGCCTGATTTTCCACTTTCCAGCTTTAGTAAATAAACCCCATTGTGCACTTAAAAGTGGGTTATACCTGTACCTAACTAAAGACAATATGATTTTGTTAACCTGGTTATAAAGCGTCAAACAAAGGAAAACAACACCCATCAACACAAACCCTAAACGAGTTGGTTGAAGGAATGTATTGGCCACCAGATGTCGCTACTGCCCTAAATTTAATAAATGTAACTAAAAGTAAGTTCTTTTTTGGTTATCTGGATTTCAAGAGTCTGAAGACTCATGCTGCGTACACGGTCGTTTTTTGCGATGAAAAAAAACGTTGTTTTTTAAAACGTCATTTAAATTGATTGTGTGTGGGCAAAACGACGTTTTTTGTCTTCAAAAAAACGACCAAAAAAAATTTCCAACATGCTTGAATTTTTTGTGTCGTTTTTCAAAACGTCGTTTTTTGTTTCACAAAAAGTCACCGTTTAAAACGACGTTTTTCAACCCGCGCATGCCCAGAAGCTAGTTATGAAGCGAGCTTCAATGGAAAAGAGTGGTGAACGTAACCTCGCTTTTTGTGAAAAAAACTATGGTGTGTATGCAACATCGTCTTTGAAAAGTGACGTTTCAAAAACGTTGTTTTTTACTTCACAGAAAACGTCGTTTTTTTTCATCACAAAAAATGATCGTGTGTACGCGGCATCAAACTTAATCAAGGAAAATATGTAAAGCTGAGCATAAGACAGCATTATTACATTGTTATGTAAAGTTATATGTATCAATGCTGCCATGCTACCAAAAGAACTTTAAAATAGTCAGCAACAGAGAATGGAGATACAATAATGAATAGCAACAAAAAAAGCATATTTAAGTATGTTTATATGAAGAATCAAGTAGTGGAATATAAAGAAGGCCAAAGAACAAGTCACAGCAGAGTGTTTTAGGGACAGTGGGGAGGTACTGTATAATCAGCAGACTAGGCTGTAGTTGTATAAAATCAAACAGTAGGGGGCATGATTATAGGTAAAGGATTTACAGCTTCAATATTTTTTTTTCTTCTCTATATGTGGATATCTTGTATCTATCAAATTGCTTTAAAGCAGGGGTGTCAAACTCAATTTCATCATGGGCCACATCAGCATTATGATTGCCCTCAAAAGGGCCGGTTGTATCTGTAAGATTAGATGCCAAGAGCCACCCCACCATCAGAAATTAAGTCCCCCACTCTCCCTTACATCACAGTGCACCCCCTTTCCTTATGCTGCTGCTGGGAAGAAGCTGGATGCATTGCTTAAAAGCAGAAAGTAAGGGACTGGAGGAGGACCAGAGGAGGGCTGCAGCTGCAGGAGAGGTGCGAGGGCCACATGAAATGGCCTGGAGGGCCGCATTCGGCCCGCGGGCCTTGTGTTTGCCACCTATGCTTTAAAGAATTCCTGTCTAAATACGAGGAATAATGTTTTGAAATAAAAATCACACAATGTAACCAACTCTCGTTTTATTAAAGAGGAACTTCACGCTCTGAATCAACACTTTAATCCTTATGCTGCTAGCATTAATAAATAGATAGAAAAGTATATATCATATTTTGTTGTTTTAAAACTTTTTCTTACATTTCTTCAGTTACTTCCAGGTTTCCAGGCTTAGCAAATGATGTCATACATCCCAGGAGTCTTCAGGAGTGGAGGAGGGGGGTAGAGGTTTGCTCAGCTGAGCACACCCTCCTGCCTGCAAGGCTGAGCTAAAATCAGATGGATTACAGGAATTAAATGCTACATGAATCACCTGCCCTTACTCAAAATGATCATGGCAATAAATGTTACCCATGTTAACCATTTAAGACCCGGACCATTATGCAGGTTAAGGACCTTGCCCCTTTTTGCGATCCGGCACTGCGTCGCTTTAACTGACAATTGCGCGGTCGTGCAACGTGGCTCTCAAACAAAATTGGCATCCTTTTTTTCCCACAAATAGAGCTTTCTTTTGGTGGTATTTGATCACCTTTGCAGTTTTTATTTTTTGCGCTATAAACAAAAATAGAGCGACAATTTTGAAAAAAAAAAAACAATATTTTTTACTTTTTGCTATAATAAATATCCCCCCCCAAAAAATAAAAAAATTCTTAGTTTAGGCCGATACGTATTCTTCTAGGGGGGCAGAACTACAATGGAGCAGACAAAAAACAAGATGGAAACAGACTAGGCTAGGTGTGTTTGGGACTAGGATAGCATGCTGGACAGGTTAGTGAAAGGGAAATATGCATGTAGGCCAAAAAAGGATCATTCAAAGCTTACATGGGGACAAAGGGGACATTCACAGCACATTACAATCATGGTAATTAGGGAATGATGCAAGAAATACAAGACATTAGCATACATTAAAGACATAGATTGTGATGTGAAAGGAGAAAACTTACACGTCTCCAGTATGATGATCCCAAGGGCCTGGGGGGAGATGCCTGTCGAGAACTTGAGGTCCTGCAGGCTCCTCCCAGTCGCCAGGTACCTCAGAGTGGCAATGAGCCTCTGCTCGGCTGTGATGGCTTGGCGCATTACAGTGTCCTGCCTCTTGATATAGGGGAACAGAATATCCAAAAGTCGGTGGAAAACGGGTTCCGTCATATGGAGAAAGTTCCTGAAATCATCAGGGTTATTCTCCTGGATTTCCCTAAGCAGAGGCATATGAGAGAATTGGTCACGCTGGCGCAACCAATTCTTGGCCCATGAAGTCCTCCTCGCCCTGTTTACGGCCAGAGATCTGGAAACATTATGAACTGCAGAAGACAGCCAATACGCAGCACAAACTCGAGAATGAGAACGCGCTTCCAACATGGCTTCAAAACGGTCGGCTGGTCAGAACACACTTAAAACAGAAAGCAACCAAGTACAGCAAGGCGTGTAAAGAACACACTGAAAAACAGAAAACGAGCGGACAGGAACGCACTGCAAAATAGATACGACCTGACTGCAAGCACTGAAAGACAGATATGAGCCCAGAAGAACAAACTGAACCCGAGAAAACGATCTGCAAATCACGGAGACTGAAAAGCGGGAATCGGCTCTAACCAAACTTTTACTAACAGGCGGTAACACGGAATCAGCAAAAGCAGCCCCAAGGGTGGCGCCATTGGATTTGACCTTCCCCTTTATAGTGCCATCGTACGTGGTTTACGTGTCCGCGTTCTGACACGATCGTTTATTTTAACTGATGGTGTGTAGGTGCGACTGACCATCAGTCAGCTTCATCGGTTAACCGATGGACAAAATCAGACCGTTCTCATCGGATGGACCGATTGTGTGTACAGGGCTTGAGATACAAGTTAGATTTCAGGCATCCCCTGCAACAAAAATGATGATAATGATAATTATGAAACGCCTCCCATTAGACGCACTCGGCACATAGGCACAATTTGCAACAAAGGTTTTTATAATCCTTGCAATGTACATAGATCTCCCAGAGGGGAATTTTTTTAAATTACACTTTAAATAAATTTTAGTGTACACATGCACAATATACTACTAACCTTTGGAAGAATATAAAATATGATTTGGCGTTAAAGTGATTTTAAATTCTTGCTATTTTTCTTGCTTTTTTTCCTATAAAAATAACAAAAATGTTATACTTACTTGCTCTGTGAAGTGGATTTGCACAGAACAGGCCAGATCCTCCTCTTCTCGGCTCCCTCTTCTGTGATCCCCAGTCAAAATCTTTGTAGACGAAAAGGCGTTGGTTCTACATGCTAGCTCAAGCTGCTCCACACTGCGCTTTTTTACTATATTGATTGCAATCCTTCTCTTTTAAAATATATTCAGTTGTTTGAATATTTTTATATTTTTTCAATAAATACCCATATCACCATTGGGATTTACACTATGTGGAGGCTCTCTCTCCTTTTTTCTCTTTTTACGGTTTAATCTGTGGTGAAGTCATGGTCTGGTCATTGGATTGTTCGGCATCCAGCTTCCCCTTGTATCTTGGAGTTACTGTTCCCTTTGGAGGCACTGGTAGCAGAAGGAAGAGATCTTTGGAGAACTCATATCCTGGGTTCCACTACTGGTGGATACAAGCCTGATTAACCCACATCCGTAAGGTTAGTTGCGTCCACAGCTGCTAGTAAGAGTATTTAATTCTCCCCTCATCATCCAAAGATTGAAAGCAATCCCGGGTGACCATTTCTGACTGCACACCTCACCTACTTTGCAAGACATCTGGGTTGAAATAACTACAGCGTGTCTTTCTACTATTTCATGGACTGTGCCTCTCTTTGTCTATATGGACTACATATTTGTTATCTGCAAAAAAAGGCCCTATATACTCTGAACAGCCGTATACAGGCGGTCCCCGGGTTACAAACAAGATAGGGACTGTAGGTTTGTTCTTAACGGGGTTGTAAAGGTAAACGTTTTTTTTACCTTAATGCATCCTATGCATTAAGGTAAAAAAACATCTCACAGCACCGCCCCCCCCCCCGAGTCCCTGTTTTACTTACCTGACCGTTCGAAACTCCCGGGCGCGTCCACGTCATCCTCTTCGGTTCCCAGCCTGGCCGTTGATTGGCTAGGCTGGGCAGATTAATAGCAGCGCAGCCATTGGCTGGCGCTGCTGTCAATCACAGCGGATGATGCGGCGCGCCGGGGGGCGGAGCCGAGTGATACAGTCGGCGGCTATGGCGAGCGCCCTCGCATGAAGATGGAAAGCTTTTGCGAGGAGGAGCCTAGACAGCCGCCGAGGGACCCCAGAAGACAGCTTTCCGGCCACTCTGTGCAAAACGATCTGCACAGTGGAGGTAAGTATAACATGTTTGTTGTTTTTTTTTTTTTTTAAATCCTGACTTTAGTGTCGCTTTAAGTTGAATCTGTTTATAATTAGGAACAGGTACATTTTTTAAGTGTAGCTCCAGCCAGAAAATCTATTTTTAAGCTTTTTGGATAACATAGATAAGGGTTATCACCCCTGTAACATTTGTTTTGCTGTCTGTGCCCCTGTTCAGAAGATTTCACCTCACTTTCTGTCCCAATGACAATTGGATGTTGAAAATTTGTTTTTTTTAGGGAAACAAGGATTGGTGATAAAGCATCAGTGGAGACATCTTTTACCCATATTAACTGTTACAGGAGAGAATTTCCCTTACTAGGGGTAGATTTCCTCTCACTTCCTGTTGTCTCCCTCCGTTTTTAAGTAGGAGTAGTTTGTAAGTCGGCTGTTTGAAAGTAGGGGACCGCCTGTTTATACTATACGGCCTGCCCTATATAGTCTGCAGAAAATTTGGCCTTAGGTGTTGGTGGTACCTGTAAGCCCTCACAGTTACTCTTGGTGGGCGCTGGAACGGGCCCTGCTGTGAAATATTATATCAAGAATTGTAATTACATGCCTCTGTTAAACAAGGGCAGAAAAATTGGGCCTTTGGTGGTGGTGGTGGTGCCCTGAAACAAAAATATTCTAATAGTCTTCAAGGAATCCCACATCCATAGAAAAATCAAATTGGTTACTAGATATGTGCATTCCCGTTCGTACGAATGTTATTTTCGTACGAAAATGTTCATTTTCGTACCCGCGGGATAATGTGTACATACGAAAACGGTAAAGCACCAAAATACGAAAACGACGGGATAACGGATGAGCCGCATAACGAACGACCGCAAATACGAACGAACGATCCGACGGGAAAAAATAACGAAAATGAAATCTGTATCAAGAGGTTTGCATTGTGTATTTTGTTTGAATCCGTTTTGTGTTCGTTTTCAGTTGTATGTTCATTGTTCAATGACATCTATAACAAAAGAATTTCATTATGTATATTGAATGAATTCCTTTTTCTTTTTTCTGTGTATTCAAAATACTGAAGGCAAATTTTTTGTTATAGGTGTCATATCAACATACGAAAATAACAAAAGAAATGTGTTCAAATGCAAATCTTTTGTTTATGTTTTTTTTAATGGCCAGAGAGTTAGGCTGGCCATACATGATACAATTTTCTGAGCAATTTTCTTTAGATTTACCTTCAACTATGTAGTGCAAGGACCTGCCTGATTGCATACAATTGAAAGTGTTGTTTAGTTTGACCTCATATATGGTTTTTGGTAAATCTAAAAGAAAATTGTACAAGAAAATTGAACATGTATGGCCAGCCTCAGTGACTGAAAGCAGCTTCTCTTTTGTGCAGAATAGTGAGTACACTTGTACAGTAAAGCCTAATAAACTTTTCTGTGGATTTTCATCTGAAGGGAGATCAGTTGGCCAGACTTCTGAACCCAAAAATGGTTTTCTGATGCAGTTTAAAAACGAACAAATTTTCTGAGAACGATCGGAAAACGATCGTTTTTATGTTTGTTGTTAAAATAGTCTGACCAAGTGTATGGGGCTTAACAATACTATTTTTCTGTGCACATGTCTATTGGTTACATCAGCATCAGGTTCTTGGTAGCTGGTAATCCAAGACTGATTCATTGTGGACAGACACACTCTGTGATCGGTTAAAAAGCTTCCAGCAGCACTGAATGTGCATTCAGAAAGAACGCTGGATGCAGGACAGGCCAGTAGCTCAATTGCATATTGTGCAAGCTGTGGGCAATGGTCCATCCTCAAGACCAAGTAACCCAGTGGATTTTCTGTCGGAAAGGTCTCCAAGTCTGATCTTGCCCCTAGGTATTCCTGCACCACGTAATTAAGACGCTGGCAATGGTTGCTGGAACCTTGGGGCTGCGGACTGAAGAATTGTCTGAAGGAATCTGTCAGATGGCCACCTTCTCCACCGCTCTGTCTGTGACTAAATGAAGCCTCAGCAGCACATTGTCCAACACCAGGAAAATATAACCTCTCAGGCTCTGGAAACGCAATGCAGAAACTTTTCTGCAAGGCCTCCCGAATATGTTTCATCCTCTGCTCCCTCTGCGAAGGCTCCTGTTTCTGTGTGATCGGTGGGCCCGCAGGAATACTATATGGATAAAGGGGGCCTTAGGAGGTAAGAAAGTCCTGCTCTTCCTCCCGCTGTTCTGCCTCAAGTGCCCTGTCCATTATTCCACGAAGCGTGTGCTCCAACAAGAAGACAAGAGGGACAGTATCACTGATGCATGCACTGTAACTGCTCACCATCTTTGTGGCCTCCTCAAATGGTGACAGGACAGTACATACATCCTTGATCAGTAGCCACTGGCCTGGCGAAAAAAGTCAAACTCCCCTGACCCTGTCCTGGTGCCATACTCACATAGGTAATCATTAATAGCCCTCTGATGCGTGTGCAGCCGCTGCAGCATTGCCAACGTTGAGTTCCACCTGGTGGGCATGTCACAAATGAGGCGGTTCTTGGGCCGGCTGCATTACTTTTGAAGGTCAGCAAGCCGAGCACTGCCATTATGTGACTGGCATAAATGACCACAGACTTTCCTGGCCTGCCTCAGGAGATCCTGTAAGCCTGGGTACCTGCTCAAGAATCGCTGCACCACCAAATTCAGGACATGAGCCAAACAGGGAACGTGGGTTAAGTGTCCCTGTCGGAGGGCGGAGAGGAGGTTGGTGCCATTGTCGCATACATCCATTCCTGGCTGAAGCTGGCGTGGCGTCGCCCACCTCTGAGCCTGCCCCTGCAGAGCTTTCAGAATCTTTGCCCCAGTGTGGCCCCTGTCTCCTAAGCAGATCAACTAAAGCACTCCATGGCATATTTTTGCCTGGGTGCTTGCATAGTCCCTTGAATGTCTATGGAGCACCGCTGGTTCAGAGGACAAATCTGCAGAGGAAGAGGCCATAGAGGAAGAATAAAAGGGGGTGGAGGAGAGAGCTGTGGCAGAATCACCACTACTAGCATTTTGGGGGCGTGGAGGTGGAACAAGCTCCAACAATACTGTACCCTGTCCTGCATCCTTCCCAGCTGCCAACAGAGTTACACAGTGCGCTGTGAAAGATAGGTAATGTCCCTGTCCATGCCTTCTGGACCATGAGTCAGCAGTAATATGCGAAAAAAATGATATTGCGCTCGTTGGTGTAAAAATAAAAGCAGCGATCAAAAAGTGTTATACTACACAAAAAGACAATGTTCAAAAAATGAGATCGCGCTGAAAATTATAAGTGTAAACTGATAATACTATAATGCAAAATCACAAGTGAAATAAAGTTCATAGGTGAATCACAAAGTAAAAAAGTCCATCAGCATAGTGAAAACATTCATGATAAGTGATCCCACGAGTGCCAATAAATCAAATGGAAAAAGTGTTGGTATAGACAAGACCTCCACCGAAATCACAAGAAGCCTCTTACCAAAAAACAATGATCTCTTAGTGATAGGAGATCAGTTAGAGCATGATACGGTCTGCAATAATCAGTAACGGTCAATGGGAAGGTCCAAAGAGACAGCCTGGTTCTCAGATGTATGAATATCTCCCGATGGGTCATCCACAGGTACTTCCAAACCAAAGTGCCAGGATAACTTGCTTATATGTACCCAGTTGAAGCACGGTAGGCAATTCAAGTAGCCAGAGGAACAAAAGGTGATTTTTTTAATGCCTTGAGTTGACCGTTTTCCTATATGCACAAGCCCTCCGATAGTTGGATCCTGGAATACCTGATATCGGGAAGATGTATGCCGGGTGACAGCGACGAGAAGAGCTTACAGGAGCCGAGCCGTGCAGCCTATGGATGGGCTGAGAGTGTAGAAGAAGAGGCGCAGCTACGCCCGCCTCTTCTTCTCCTACCGTTCTCCTACCGTGCTTCAACTGGGTACATATAAGCAAGTTATCCTGGCACTTTGGTTTGGAAGTAACTGTGGATGACCCATCGGGAGATATTCATACATCTGAGAACCAGGCTGTCTCTTTGGACCTTCCCATTGACCGTTACTGATTATTGCAGACCGTATCATGCTCTAACTGATCTCCTATCACTAAGAGATCATTGTTTTTTGGTAAGAGGCTTCTTGTGATTTCGGTGGAGGTCTTGTCTATACCAACAATTTTTCCATTTGATTTATTGGCACTCGTGGGATTACTTATCATGAATGTTTTCACTATGCTGATGGACTTTTCTACTTTGTGATTCACCTATGAACTTTATTTCACTTGTGATTTTGCATTATAGTATTATCAGTTTACAATTATAATTTTCAGCGCGATCTCATTTTTTGAACAGCAGTAATATGCACCTTACTGCTGACCGCCCTGTCCAACGAGGCCAAGACATTGCCTTCCACGTGCCAGTAGAGAGACGGAATGGCCTTCCGTGAAAAGAAATGGCATTTGGGAACCTGCCACTGATGTACCGCACATTCCAAAAATTCACGAAAGGGGGCAGAGTCTACCAGCTGGAAAGGCAGCAGTCGCAGTGCTAGCAATTTGGCCAAGCTAGCATTCAGATGCTGAGCATGTGGATGGCTGGGACTAAATTTCTTTCAACGGTTTAGCAACTGGGGTAGGGAAATTTGCCTGCTACAATCAGATGTTGGTGTACCGCTAGCAGATTGACTGCAAGTACTTGGGACACCTAATTCATTCTACACCTTCATTCCTCTCAGTGCAGGTTTCTAAAAGGACTGGAGATATAGTGGAGTTGGAGATCCCAGCTGATGAGGAGCAAGAAGAGGTCCGCCTTGTTCTTTGATGTGGGTCTTTTAAGTGCTCTTGCCAACGGACTGCATGGGAGGTCGACATATGTCCGGTCAAGCATGGGGTGCCCAAGCGGCTGCTATTTTGGCCACACTTGATACGCTTTAGACATCTGTTGCAAACAGCAACGGTGCGATTTGCTGCACACTTGTCAAAAAAGGCCCACACCAAAGAACTTTTCAAAATACGTGGGGAGTCAGCAGCACCATGCACATGCTTAGCTCTACAGTGTGATGCAATAGGTTGGCTGCCCTTAAGCTGCTCCCTGGAGGGCATCCTGGCTCATTGGAGATGTGCCTCCTCATCCTCTCTTTTATCAGGCACCCAAGTAGCGTTAGTGACCTCATCATCCCATCCCGCCTCGTCACTGGAGCAGACTTGGCAGTATGCTGCAGCTGGGGGAACATGACTGCCAGTTTCTTGTCCTTCTTGGGCACCCCCTCTCTCTTGGCTCACATTACTTCCCTTCAGAGCCTTCAAAACACTGTGCATCCTCCTGCAGCATGTACCCGTGCTGACGGTGCTGGGATTGGCCAAAGCATGTGGGTCATAGTGCATGCTTTGGCCAATCATCATACAGCAACACACTGTGATCTTGCAGTGCATTATGGGACGTGATGCAGTGCTCTAATTTGGCACGAATGCCCCATAATGTTTGTTTTTTGTCGAACAGCCATTGTTCGAGTCAAACTCATGTTTGACCCAAACATAAAGCTCATCCCTAGTGGGCACACACTATTAAAGAAGTTGTAAAGGAAAAAAAAAATGTTGCCTAAAATTAATGTCTGCAAGGTAGACAGACAGAATAGTGTAATGATTCTGTTAAAAAACAAGTAAATACCTATTAAATTCCTTTATCTATATCACCTCTGGCATTCTAGTTTATTTTCTCTCATTCACTTCCTGGTTTGCTGTGCTCGTTCATGTAAGAACTACATTTCCCAGTATGCATTTCGGCACACCCAGTAATTCACACCTCCTTGAAGTCTCTGAAGCCCCGTACACACGGCCGAGGTTCTCGGCAGAAACCAGCAAGAAGCTTGCTGGGATCCTCATTCGTGTGTACGGATTCGGCGAGCATCCCGTCGGGAAAGCCGTCGAGCCAAAATAGAGAGCAGGTTCTCTATTTGCTCGACGGCCCATCGGGAACCATGACTCATCGCCTTTCCCGATGGGCTGGTCGCCGAATCTGGTCGAGAACCTCGTCGGGCGGAACGATGGGTTTAGCCCGACGAGGTTCTCGTACGTGTGTACGCGGCCTAACACGTAGAGAGCGTCCTGCCTGTAGTTCCCAGGAGGGGACAAGCACGTCACTGACCACCGCAATAAAGCCTCCCTTCAAGGTGGTGAGTAAAAAACAACCAGAGGCTGACAGCGGGAGCTGTTTTACTGCTTTAAGGAATTTATGTTAAAAGTGAGGTCTATTAACAGGGTTTCTTTAGAAATCATTATGCATGCTATGTCTCTTATTATTCATAATCATCACTGTCAGCTTTTATTACCGATGTAGAATAACTTGTTACGCATCTAACTATCCGCCATTCAATTTGCACAGGGATGGTCTACCTTTTTTATACAGAAAATAATTCAGGTCTGTTTTTAATTACTTAAAATTGTATGCTGAATTTTTTTCCACATCAAAAGATCTCCAGTGTTAAATATCCTCTGAGCTTTGTTTATTGTAGGAAACATGACACGTAATGCTTAAAGAAAAGGGAATGGATAATTCCCTCTTTTTGTTTTTCTTGTACAATCATATGTATCAAACATAATAATAAAATTGAGGATTAATACATATTCTTTAAAAATAATAATCTGTCTTTAAACTTAACTAATAACTACTGTATGTTCAATAGTTTAGCTGTTTTTTAATCCTCTTGGCAAAACAATGTAAATAAATGTAAACTATTCTATTCTAAAAAAGATGAAAATCTGTTTCCAAATCTCAATTTGTAAAGTAACTATGGTCCTTAGCTGCAATTGCACTTTGCCCTGGTTCACACTTATGCAATGCGGGTAATGAATCCTGTGCATTTCCTGCACCACTTTGCAATCGCACGGCATCCATCCGATCTGCTGTGGGTTTCAATGGAATCTTAACGACACCCAGAAACAGATTGCAAATTGCAGTGCAATTGCCGGAATCGCATTGCATAGGTGTGAACACCCATGCAGTGAAATTCAGGTGTAGGGGGAAAAAAGGTTCCTGCACCATTTTGGTGTGAATGCAATGCAATGAAATTTCAGCCATACAAAATGTATGGCTGAAATTGTACAGTGCAGACATTGCATGTGATCTGAAGAGGAATGCGCTGCGGTTTCTGTGGGAATCACATGCAATGTCTACATTTCACAAGTGTGAACCCAGGCTAAAATGTTGCTTCTCAACATTATTGTGTAGCCCTCTTTTGAGAGGGGGTGGCATTATGAGAAAATGCCCTCCTTAACCACCTAAGGCCCGGACCATTATGCAGGTAAAGGACCCCGGCCAGTTTTTGCGAATCGGCACTGTGTCGCTTTAACTGACAATTGCGCGGTTGTGTGATGTGGCTTCCAAACAAAATTGGCGTCCTTTTTTTCCCCACAAATAGAGCTTTCTTTTGGTGGTATTTGATCATCTCTGCGGTTTTCATTTTGTGTGCTATAAACAAAAATAGAGCGACAATTTTGAAAAAAAAAACAATATTTTTTACTTTTTGCTATAATAAATACCCCCAAAAAAAGATAAAAAAAAAAAACATATTTTTTCTCAGTTTAGGCTGATACGTATTCTTCTACCTGTTTTTGTTTTAAAAAAAATCGCAATAAGCGTTCAATGATTGGTTTGTGTAAAATGTATAGCGTTTACAAAATAGGGGAGAGTTTTATGTAATTTTTATTAATATATTTTTTTTTTACTACTAATGGTGGCGATCAGCGATTTTTTTTTCATGACTGCGGCATTATGGCAGACACATCGGACAACTTTGACTTATTTTTGGGACCATTGTCATTTTCACAGCAAAAAGTGCTATAAAAATGCATTGTTTACTGTGAAAATGACAATTGCAGTTTAGGAGTTAGCCACTAGGGGGCGCTGTAGGGGTTATGTGTGACCTCATATGTGTTTCTAACTGTAGGGGGCGGGGCTGGATGTGTGACATTACTGATCGCCTTTCCCTATATCAGGGAACAGACGATCAGTGACATTGCCACTGTGAAGAACGGGGAAGGTGTGTTTTCAAACACCTCTCCTCATTTTTCAGCTCCTGTGACCGATCGCTGGACACCGGCGGCGATCAGGTCCGCGGGCGCGGTCACGGAGCTTCGGACCGGGTTGCGGCACGTGCCCGTGGAGCGCACGCGACCCATGGCTGGGCACTTAAAGGGGATGTACAGGTACGTGCCTGTGCCCAGCCGTGCCATTCTGCCGACGTAAATGTGCAGGAGGCGTCCTTAAGTGGTTAAACAGGATAGTGCGCTAAACCTGTAGGTATATAAGACAACCAGAACCTTTACTAAGAGGAAGAGTGGGTTCGATAATAAAGATGGCAGTACCACCTCAACCCAGGACAGAGCTATTGAGTACAGAGGTGATTCTCTTCTTGAGAAGTTAACCAGTAATACAATCAAAGTAATTGGGAGCAAATGAACTACTGCAGCCAGCATATAACATTGACTATAAGTCTATAGCTACACAATGGTGTGGGAATAAAATGAGCTCTATATAATAAAAAGTTAATAATATGACATACATCCAATGTACAAAGAGGTTATAATAACAAAGAGCCCAACAGGAGTGCTGGTGGAATTCTGCATATAGATTGGTGTCATTTTGATTCCCCCCTCTGATCCTCCTGTGTCATTTTAAGTGATCCCCCCACCCCTGTGCCAGTGGACACCTTCACCAGACATCTCCCCACCCCTTTATCAGACTGCTTATCAGTCCTATTTCCCTCCTACCTCAGTCACCCCTGTGTGTCCACACAATGTGCCCAACTTCTCCTGGCGGCGGCGCAAGCTCTCTGATGAAAAGAGACCACGCACTTCCTGTCTGCTCTGTCTGCGCTGCGGCCAATAGCGAACAGCGTGGCGGCGCCGCCACTAAAGTCCAGGGTACAGATTTACGGTAGCTTCGGGGGGCCTTATTATCGGGATGCCTTATGTTTGGGGGAGGCCCTATTATCTGGGGGGGGCTTATTTTCAGAGGGATGTCTTACTTTCGGGGGAAACAGGGTATAACTATCAAGTGGCTGTTGGATGCCCAACCTGCCTCTAACCTATGTTGGTTATCGCTAGCTTAGCTGAAACTAGCTATAGAATCCCAGACCAGAGAGGATAAGGTTAACTAAAAATAACAATTTTAAATACACCACTAAAGTGGCACTGTACTTTTTTTTTATCTCTATCGTGCTTCTTATACAACCTTTTTAAACCAATGTTTGTGAATACCACTATAATACAGAATATATAAAAAAGTTCCAGCACAACTAAATAGTTCAACAATGCAATATATATATATATATATATATATATATATATATATATATATATATATAAACAGTAAATCAAATCATTGCCATCCGGCGCTAAACTTAAAGGGTCACTAAAGGAAAACATTTTTTTTTTGCTGAAATGACTGTTTACAGGGTATAGAGACATAAAAGTTAACTGATTCCTTTTCAAAATGATTAAAAATAGATAAAAATCAATCATATAATTGGCCTGCAGGTTAGTTTCACTTTGAACTGGCTTCATGTTTCTGCAAAGTAGAAATAGACACACAGAACAAAAACAAACAAATCCAGGGCAGTGTTTTGTTTTTAAAATTAATCTGATTGGTTCTGGGAAGTTTTAGACACACAGTAATGACAGCTTAAACCATCGTGAGAAAGCTCCCAGTATGGTGGTTTTAAGGAAACAGACAAGCAGGAAGTGTGGAGAACAGAGCAGGATTACAGCAACTTCAAAGCAAAAACGAACAATAAGGGCATGAAACCAGTACTGCAGTAAGGTAAAGGAAGCTATTTAGCTAAAAAAAAAAAAAAAATCCTTTAGTGATCCTTTAACAGTAAACTGCTCTCTATACGGTGTGGGGCTGGTCCCGGTCACCCACAAAACATGAGGTAAAGCAAATCTTAATTTTTCAATCCAAACAAACAAAGCTCCTCTCTCTCAGGCCCCATACACACGAGCAAATAAATCTGTTCAACAGACCGATTTGATCAGATTTGTCTGCTGGGCTGTTTTGGTTTGATCGCTGTACACGCGATCAAACCAAAATCCCCGCCGGCAGACATCGCGGTGACGTGGCGATGACGTTGACACTGCCACGTCACCGCTACAGGAAGTAAAACACTTCCGCGCATGCACCAAATCCATTCGACTCATGTGCGAGCAGATATGTCTGCTGGTTAGCGTACTAACCAGCAGACATGTCGGACGGACGGATTCCCAGCAGACAGATTTTAAAGCAGGCTTTAAAATCTGTCTGCTGGAAAAATCTGTCTGTCCGCCCGTACACACGATCCAATCTGTCTGCTGAAACGGTCTGTCAGACCGTTTCCAGCAGATAGATTTGATCGTGTGTATGCGGCCTCAGATTCCCCTCTGAGGCCAGAGCCCTGTTGTGTTCTCTTCCTGGTCATTTAAAGACCACCCGAGTGTGGACTCAAGTGGACCAGAACACCCAGACCGGTACCAAGCCTGCCAGAGAGGCTGGAAAAACCCTGGCTTGATTCCGGTTCAGTCTCTTATAAGGGAACGAATGCGAGGTGAAATATACCAATTATCGATGACCTCACCTCGCACATATCCTCCCCTTCTGCTCAAGCCCCTGTGGCTGAGCAATTGTCCCAAGCATACAGTGCATGCAGGAGAGGGCACCTGCATTGTTTTGGAGCTTGCCTGGCCTATGCTCTACTGTAAACTTAAAGGGCTGTAAAGCCAAGAACCACCTTGTCATGCGGCCATTTTTCTCCCTGTTGTCACACTTTAGGGGAGCATGGTCGGTGACCAGCTTAAATGACCTTCCCAACAAGTAATAACTCAGGGAGTCTAAGGTCCATTTAATAGCGAGACACTCCTTTTCAACAATAGCATAGTTCTTTTCGTGCATGTTCAGTTTTCGGCTCAGGAATACAACCAAGGTCTCCTCACCATCTCTGTTCTGGAATAGTACAGCCCCTAGGCCCACCTCAGAGGCATCAATCTGTTCCACAAACCTCTTTTGTGAAGTCCACTGTCACTAGTACCGATGGTACACAAAGGGCCTGCTTTAATTTCTGGAATGCCTCCTCGCCTTCATGATTCCATTCAACCACGACTGACACTTCATCAGGTCGGTCAGAGGGGCGATAATGGTGGCAAAGTTGGGTATAAACCGTCTGTAATACCCCGTAATGCCAAGGAAGGCCCAAATTTGTTTTTGTTTACCAGTTGGGGCCATTTTTGAATTGCCTCAACCTTATTGGTCTGAGGCTTGACCAGTCCGTGGCCAATAACGTACCCAAGATATTTGGCTGGAACGATGCAGGGGCTCCATGCAGACCTAAATGAATCTGCTTATACTGAAACAAGCCCTCAGGAGTGGAAAAGGCAGTCTTCTCCTTGGTCGGGTTGTTATGTAGCAAGCCTGTCCCAACCTGTCCACGAATTTGTTGACCTGAGGCATTGGACATGCATCGAAGTTGGACACAATGTTGAGTTTCCTAAAGTCATTAAAAAACCTGATAGTGCTATCAGGTTTTGGGATCGGCACTATGGGCGTGACCACTCTTCTATCATGTCCAACTCTAACATATTTTTGATTTCTTTTGCGACTGCCTCTCGCCTTGCCTCTGGGATTCTATATGGCTTTATATTTACCTGAACCCCTGGTTCCATCGTTATGTCATGCTGGATCATGTTGGTCAGTCTGGGTAAGGGGGAGACATTTTTGCACACAAACGCCCTAACGTAATTGTTTGTTGTGCCACGGACAGGGAATTAGTTATGGGGACGGCAAGTGTTACTGGTAACCGGTCTGTTGGAGGTGGGGATGCGGCCAGTAAAGTCTCTCTGTCCTTCCAGGGCTTGAAGAAATTCACATCATAAATTTGGTGTGGTTTCCTTTTCCCTGGCTTGTAGACTTTGTAGTTTACCTCCCCCACCCTTTAGACAACCTCAAAGGGATCCTGCCACTTTGTTAGGAACTTACTTTCCACTGTGAGCACCAGTACCAACACTCTGTCCCCAGGGCTGAAAATACAGACCTTGGCACCCGATCCTAGACCCTCCTCTGGACCTTCTGGGCTCACTCCATGTGTTCTTGCACCAAGGGCAGGACAGCTGCGATTCGATCCTGCATCAAAGAGACATGATCTATGATCCTTCTATATGGGGTGGCCTCTCCTTCCCACGTTTCTTTAATGACATCTAACAGACCCCTGGGAGGTCTACCATACAAAAGCTCAAAGGGGGAATAGCCTGTGGATGCCTGCGGAACCTCACATATGGCAAACATGAGATATGGAAGCAAAAATCCCAGTTTTTCCCATCTTTGTCGACCACCGTTTTCTACACAGTTCCTTGGACCAGAACACCTGATCGGAACCAAGCCTGCCAGAGAGGCTGGAAAAACCCAGCCGGATTCCTGTTCAGTCTCTCATAATGGAACGAATGTGAGGTGAAATATACCGATTATCGATGACCTCACTTTGCATACTGTCACAATATATGAGGGCCCCTGGTGAAGCAAACAAGTGGTGTAAGGGCATAGGTGTGTGCAGCCTATTGCAATAAGCAACTTAAATTTCCTTGTCAAATATATCTTTATTGGAATATGAAATAGGCGGTATACAAAAAATATAAGGAATATTAAACAAGAGAAAAACAAAGAGAGTACAAATATGCAATTGTAGAAATAAAGAAACTTAGCAGTGTTGAGAGGAGTTCTAACATAAAATTACATTCCTCTTGTGAAAATCGTTAGGGCGCACTTTACGGTTTTGCCATATAAGATTGGTACAGTGTAATAATGAACGGATCAAAGGGGATATTTCCTTTTATGTTCAATTCGTACCTTAATGTCTAGTAGATTATAAGATAAAGTTAACTGAGGCATCTATATAAAATAGCTGCCCATGAGTTACTAACAGTTCATATCAACTTACAAGAAAAAGAAAAACTCCTTAATAGAGTAAAAATTGTAACATCAAGAATAAAAAAAAAGAAAGAAAAGAGAAATAAAGCATGAAGGGAGGGGATTGGGGGAGGGGTGTCTGCAGGACCGGACCGGGAAATCCCAACAACCGCCAAGATGGTTCAATTGCTGTTTCGATGGGTGGGCCACTATGGCAACAATACATCTTTATTAAAAGCTTTCAGTGTTGTGTATGTAATCCAGGGCGTCCAAATTTGTTCAAACCTGGTGATCATGTCATTTTCTATTGCCGTCATTTTGGCATATAACATCGCGTTACTCATTCTGTTGATTGTTTCACTCACTTGAATGCTCGAGGTTTTCCATGCCTTCGCTATGGTCTGCTTTGCTGCCGTAAGAAGCTGCTTAATCAGGTTAAATTGTATATGCGACAAGATACTGGGTTTTAGGTTGAGCAATGCCAGTTTGGGGTCTAATGGTATTTTTTTATTAGTTAAAGTATGTGCTATTTGAAAAATTTCAGACCAAAATGATTGGGCTTTTGGACATGACCACCAAGTGTGAAAGTATGTTCCGCTCTCTGTACAGCCTCTGAAACACAGGTCTGAATGACTTTGTGAAAATTTAGCTATTTTTGCCGGCACCAAGTACCATCTTGAAAGCACTTTATAGTTTGTCTCAGAGGCTGATACATTAATTGAAGCAGTTTTGGTATTGAGCCAAATTTGATTCAATTCTGCGGGGCTTAATTCTGCACCAAGGTCCTCCTCCCATTTACTAACATATGGTAGTTTCCAAGAGTCAGATTGTGTTTGCAGCTGGGCGTATAGGGTGGAAATCACACTTCTGGCATGTGGATTGTCCTTACATATATTTTCAAAACCGGAGTATATGATGGGTGAAATTGGTGTATTTACTGGTGGGAGAAAGACATTTTTTATTTGCAGGTATCTAAAAAGTTCACTATGTGGTATACCATGTGAATCACAGATTGACGGAAAGGGGACAATTGAGTTGGAGTTAAAAAACTGGAACTTTTGAGTACAGTCTCTCTTTACCCATTATTTGAATGTGTTAGGGAAGACCCAGGCGGGGTAGAAATCTGGGTTTTTAATAAAAGACAACAGAGGGCAATGTGGAGATTGTAGGTTTTTCTTTACCTTGATCTTGTCCCAGAGGGTAAGTGAGTGTTTGGTGATAGGGTTGCTAATATTTTTACGAGATTTGTGGGGGATCCACAGTAAGTTGGATATTGAGATGGGATCACAATCTAAAGCTTCAATTGAAACCCAAAGGGGAATTTCACATTTAGCGTGATATTTTGTCAGAGTCGCCAATTGGGCCGCTTGGTAAAAAGTTGGGGTACCCAATCCCGCCGTTGGTTTTGGGGAGTTCCAAGACTTGTGGTTTGATTCTGGGTCGGGAGGGACCCCAAATAAAGGAAGAGATCAGTTTTTGGATTATTCTCATGTAGTATGCCGGGATTGGTATAGGGAGTACTCTAAAAAGGTATAGGAGCTTCGGCAATATTGTCATTTTTACTGCGTTTAATTTCCCAAAGCACGACAGGGGAAGTTTCGTCCAAGATTTCAGTAGACTTGATATATGTTTTAACAGTATGGGGTAATTATACGAGAATAGGTCTGCTATTTCTGCTGTTAGGTGGATTCCTAAATAGGGGATGCTTTTCCCGGGCCAGTTAAAGGGGAGTCCAGATTTGGTAGCTGTTAATTCTGTGTCCGATAATGAAATGTTTAGGGCAAGACATTTTTTAGGATTAATTGCTAAACCTGATATAGTTGCGAAATGATTCAGAATTGGGATGAGGTTAGGGCCGGACACTTGGGGGGAGGATAAGAAAAGTAAAATGTCATCCGCGTAGAGGCATAATTTATGTTTAAACCCACCCAATTCTATGCCTAATATCTTAGGGTCCAATCTAATTCTTTGGGCTAGGGGTTCTATCAGGAAGGGCGAACAGCAAAGGAGATAGGGGACAGCCTTGTCTTGTTCCTCTCTGGACTGCAAACGTATCAGATTTGTAACCTGCGTATTTGACGTAAGCTTTTGGATTGTTGTACAGTGCCATAACCCAATTTCTAAAATTTGGACCGAAGCCCCAATTCTGTAAGGTATATTCCATGTAGGACCACGAGACGGAATCAAAGGCCTGTTTGATGTCCAGAGATATGAAGCAGGCTGGGATTTTCCTCGCCTTGGCTGAATGAGCAAGCAAGCATGCCCTCCGAATATTATCCCCTGCCTGTCTAGTGGGCATGAAACCCACCTGGTCCCGGTGAATCAATGATCCTATAATCTTGTTTAGGCGGCTGGCTAGAATTTTACCTAAGAGTTTAATATCCGTGTTCAACATGGATATAGGGCGGTAATTTTCGCTAAGGGTGGAGTCAGAGTGTGGTTTTGGGATCATGCAGATCGTGGCTGTTAGTGATTCCTGCCTGAAGGAGTTTGATTTTAAGAGGTCGTTGTATGCATCTGCTAAAGTGGGGGAGATTATGCTAGTGAAGGTTTTGTAGTATCTGGCTGAAAACCCGTCGGGACCTGGTCTTTTATTTAACTTAAGTTCTTTTATAGCTCCCATGACGTCATCGTGTGTTATTGGTTTCTCTAATTCTGTTCTTTGGGCTCCTGTCACTTGCGGGAGTTGTAATTGTGAAAAAAAGGAGTCAGTTTCTGATTTATTAAAGGTATTTGATTCCGAAAGTAATTTTTTGAGGTGGGCGCTAAATTTCTGCACTATTTTGATGGGGTTGCTGGTGAGGTTTTGTTTCGCAATTTTCAGTTTTACTGGGTTATGGGACTTGTTTATCGAGTTTAAAGCTCTTGCCAAGAGTGATCCTGGTTTGTTGGAGTTCTTATAGTAGGAGTGTTTGGACCTGGTTAGAGTTTTTATAGCAGAGTTCGTAAGGAAAAGGTCATATTCCAGGCGGGTCTCGTCTAAGCGTGCTTTGGTGCTGGGGGAGTGATTCTGCTGAAAGGCTAGGAAAGCTAAGTTGTAATCTGTTTCCAATTTTCTCCCTAACTGCAAGCGTTCTCTTTTATGAATTCCCAGTTGTCTTTGAAGAAAACCTCTAAGCACAGGCTTGTGGGCTTCCCAGAGTGTGAGGGGAAATGTTTCTGGGTCAGTGTTGAATTCTAAATATTCTTTTAAATTTTGCTCAATTGCGGAACAGTGGACGGGATGTTTAAGAAGAACTTCTGGGAGATACCAGGTAGGGTCATGATTCTTAGGAATTGTGGATGAGAAAGTTGTGAAGACTGCATTGTGATCGGACCAGGGAATGGGAATGATGCTAGAATCAAGTACTTCTGGCAACATTCCAATGGTAGTAAAAATATGGTCAATACGGCTAGAAGATCTATGAGGGTTCGAGTAGTATGTATATATACGTTTCGTTGGGTTGGATTCTCTCCAAGTGTCCACCAATTTATGTTTAGATAATAGGTTTGGGAGGGACCCCTTAGTATTCTGTTTTGGGGGGGCGTAAGGGGTTCTATCCAAGAAAGGGAGGATAACCTGGTTAGAATCACCGCACATGAAGAGAGCTCCCATCTTGTGCGTGTTGACCATTTGGAGGAGATGTGACATGAACAGTAATGGGTTCTGATTAGGCGCATAGTATGACACTACCGTCGCTACCGTGTCCATTATGTGCCCTGTTAGGATTAGGTAGCGTCCCTCTGGGTCTTTTATTTCTGACTTCAAGGTAAAGGGTGTTGATCTGTGGAATGCAATAAGGGTGCCTCTCTTTTTGGTAGAGGCGGATGCTGTGTATACTTGTGGGTAGGATGCATTATAGTATTTAGGAGTGGATTGAGGGGTAAAGTGGGTTTCTTGCAAAAAAACTATATGTGCTTTCTGGGGAACATTGAGGCCCTGTACGTTGAGCGATAACAAGTTTAACGGAGCCATGGCAGCCAAACCATCATGAAAATCTTACCTTGGCCGTTCGCGGTGCGAT
Organism: Rana kukunoris; assembly: GCA_029574335.1. Taxonomy (NCBI): domain Eukaryota; kingdom Metazoa; phylum Chordata; class Amphibia; order Anura; family Ranidae; genus Rana; species Rana kukunoris. The sequence continues at coordinate 459,822,095 of CM056050.1, forward strand.
GTCCCGGTCCAGCCCATGCAGACAGGAAGGGAGAAGGAAGGGGGGGGGTGTCAAAAATATTATCCTTGAAAAAAAGATAGAAAACATTACAAGACATAAAATTCTTAAACAACTTATATTAACTGAGTGTCCAAGTCTGGCCCGTGAAGGGGAGGACAAGTTCCCTTCAGGGGAAAAAATGCCCACGTCTAGGTCCGGCATAATATTGCCGGGTCCAGAGGAGGGTCTAAGGTGGCGCATGTTGTTTCCGTGCATCGGAGACCCGCATACTGAAAAAAGAGAAACAAAAAGGCAAAAGATAAAACTTTCAGGCTCCCCTCAGGGTGCCTGAGGCTGCGTTGCTGAAGAGTGTCAGCTTGATGAGGGTAGGGTGTTTGATTAGCAGTGCCCTAGGGAGAGAATTTCTAAATAAATGGAGCATAGCTTAGATGGGGGCCTGAGGTGTGCAGGCGGGGTTGCTTTGCTTCCAATCTAAGGGCAGGAATAAGTGGTACTAGGGAGAGCATCTATGTGAAAGTGCTGCAAGGGGATGTGTCAAGACAGCGGGTTTCTGCCCCACTCCATATAAAGTGGGTAGATGCTTAGTAATTGAAGTTGGGAGTTCTAGATCGTGAAAAAAAAAGAGGGGGGGGGAGCTGCTATAGGTTGGATAGAAAAGTGAGGTCAAATTTGGTGGGGTGTTGCGGCCTCCTGTGCAGAGGTAGAGTCAGATTGGGGTGCCAGATTAATCGGATAATCGGATTATTGGGTAAAGGGAGAAGTGCATTGTTAGAATGCTCTTGTATGGAAAGTTCAGTCCATGGTATCTGTTTCTTGTTCCTGGGGCTGGTCCATGAACCTGCCACGTTTACTTGATTGTTGCACGCCGTTATTTTGTTCGTGGTATGGTGAATCATTGCGTGGAGAGGAGGATGCTGTTCTCCTGCGTGTTGTACTTGTTGAGGTTGGCCTGTCGATTAACTTGAAGTCTAAAAGAGCTTGGTGAAGCTGGTCTGGTGTTCTGCATACAATTTTTGTCCCCTGATAGGTGAATCGCAGTGAGAAGGGGAAACCCCACTGGTATTTTATATTGCGGTTTTGTAGCTCCATTAGGAGAGGCTTCATAGCCCTCCTTTTAGTTATAGTCAGTTGCGATATATCTGCAAAGATCTGGTATTTGTGGCCCTGAAATGATAGACATTCTTTTCCTCTGGCGGCTTCCAGTATTTGTTCTTTTGTCTTGTAGAAGTGAAATTTTGCTATTATGTCCCTAGGGGGACCGTCAGCTTTCTTAGAGGTGAGTGCCCTATGTACTCTGTCCATTTCTAGCCTTTCCACCGGTATCCCAGGGAGAAGCTCTTGGCACAATGCCAGAGTAGTGGCTTGCAGGTCTGTGACTGACTCAGGGATACCTCTAAACCTTAGGTTAGACCTCCTGGCCCTGTTCTCGAAGTCCTCCAATCTGCTTTGCAGTATTACATTTTCTTCTTTGAGATTGTACATTTCTGACAGGCATTCTTGGGTGTATATTTCTATTTCTTCTACTCTAGTTTCCAGGGCTTCCGTGCGGCTACCCAGCTCCCTGATTTCCTTGGTAAGATTGGCTGTAATCTGGTCTGAGGTGACTTGCAGGGCTTTATGGAGCATTCTTTCAAATTGTTTTAAAATACCTGAGGGAATTGTGACGTCCTGTGATGTAGATAGTTTTCCCACATTTCTGTCTTCCTCCTCACTGTCTGAGTCCAAGTCTCTGAGGGATGCCATAAGTGCAGCAGTTTTAGCAGCTTTGGCTGTGCTTTGGTGTGCCTTCACTGAGGTGTGGCTCTCTGAGGGGACAGGTGCTTTCTTTGCAGCGTTCTTAGCCAGCTGAGCGCCGCTGACAGGATTTGTTTTGTCCCTGTTTCTTGCTTTTCCCAGCACCATTTTTCGAATAAAAAGTGTCCCTCACCTCTGTGGAAGTTGTACCGAATCCCTGTTCGTTTTCGCCTTGATTTTCGGTACTATATCGGCGGGAATTCTCCTTCACGGAGCGGAGCTCTAGCCCGGCATGTCCGTCCCGCTAGGCTTCGCGCATGCCCACCGCAACTTAAATCTCAAAGCCATGGCAAGCGGTGGGTGTGGCGAAATTTTGTTTACTGTAGGAGGGGCTTACCCACTTCACACCAGCGCTATAGACGATTGACAGCTACAGCGTGGACCTTAATTGCCGGGAAGACGTCTACTCGTAAGTAAGTAAGCGTTCGATCCCTGGCCTCTTACCACGTGATCAGCAGTCAGCCACTGACAGCTGGTCACGTTATGTAAACGAAAGATCAGTAATCCACTTTTTTCTGCTTGCGCTGACAGTGTAAAAAGAAAAAAGTCGATCACCGGCTTGCTTCGGAGGGACAGTGGTCCCCGATGAGGGTGAGACATCGCTCGAGTATCTGTGCCCACCAGTGCTGCCTGCCAGTGCCCATCTGTCAGTGCTATCGATGCCACCAATCAGTTCACACCAGTGGCACCTACCAGTGCCAACCTGTGCCACCTATCAATGCCCATCAGTGTTGCCAATCAGTGCCTTATCATCAGTGCCACCTATCAGTGCTGCCTATCAGTGTCACCTAGCAGTACCCATCAGTGCCACCCATCAGTGTCCTTCAGTGCCACCTATCAATGCCCTCCAGTGCCGCCCATTAGTGCCACCCACCTGTGCCACCTCTTAGTGTCACCTATCAGTACCCATTAGTGCCCATTAGTGCCACCTCATCAGTGCCCACCAGTGCCATCTATCAGTGTCCATCAAAGCCACCTTATCAGTGGCCATCATTGTAGCCTATGAGTGCCTATCAGTGCAGCTTTATCAGCGCACATCAATGAAGGAGAAAAATTACCTGTTTGCAAAATTGTATAATAAAATATGAAACTGTTTTTTCTTTTTTTTTTTTTTTCAAAAATGTGGGCCTTTTTAAATTAATCCAGCAGTGATTAAATGCCACCAAAAGAAAGCTCTATTTGTGTGAGAAAAAAATGATAAAAATATAATTTATGTACACTGTAGCACAGGGGTGCCCAACCAGTGGCCCAGGGGCCATATGTGGCCCGTGGAGCCCTCTGATGTGGCCCGCGACCTCCTGCTCTGGAATGGTTTAAAATAGAATACTGTTATTAAGCCCAGGTTCACACTGGGCTGCGGGAGTGAAGCTGTGTGAATTCAGCTAAACTTGCACAATTTCACTCCCGCTGGCCGTCCCGATTTCAGCTGCGATTATAGAGACATCTGTGCAGGTTTCTGCACAGATGCCAATGTAAATCGCGAGCCTAAATTGCAAAAAGTAGTACAGAAACTACTTTTTTAAATCGGTACAGCGCCGCAGATGCGGCGTCGCACCAATTAGGACAGTGCCATTGCCGCTGACATGTCAAATCGCATGTCAAAACGCACCAGTGTGAACAAGGCCAAAAGGTCAGTTTATTAATAAAATCACAGTGTATATATGGGCATATCTGTTCTGCAGTGGTTACTGGGCTGTTTTCAAACGAATCTGCAGATGCAGAGCAGTGCACCTGCGGGTTACCTGCACTGAGTTTGAGCTTTTTGAAAGTGCACCAAACCTGCAAAATATAATAGAAGTCTATTGCAAAGTGCAGGAAAGCCAAAAGGTACACTGCGTTGCACCTGTGGTGCAGGTAAACCACAGCGCATCAGTGTGAAAGCAGCCATGGGCTCCTTTACACAGTCAGTCTGACCCAACTGGACTCTCCATTCACCTGTAAGGAGTGGCAAATGTAAACCGACTTGTGTCCTACTTCTAACCAGATCCTGCTGTGTCTGCAGAGCGGACACGGACCTGCCATCCGCCCGATCTGCTCATTGTGGCCCGTGACCAGTTACCAAGTCGCTTAAGTGGCCCTCACGCTTCAAAAGGTTGGGCACCCCTGCTGTAGCATGACCACGGAATTGTCATTTAAAGAGTGACAGCACGGAAAGCTGAAAATTGACCTGTGCAGGAAGGGGGTTTAAGTGTCCAGTGGTTAAAGGGATGTGGGTAAATAAAACAGACACCTTCTTGTACCCATAAAATATGCTTTTGGTCTACCTTTCCCCCAGTAGGGCACTTTGACACTGATACAGTGCAATTTTTCCGCACCATGGGTACAGTGCAGTCTACCATTGGTTTACGTGTGGGTTAACTGCACTTTGCCATAGACCTCTATCATGTCCCTCATTTTTTGTTTGCTTTCTGAAACCAAAAACTGAAAGGGCCAGGTTCACATAGAATCTGCGGCGGCGTAGCGTAAGCCATTTACACTATGCCGCCGCAACTTAATGGAGCAAGTGCCGTATTCCCAAAGCACTTGCTCCGTAGTTTGCGGCGGCATAGTGTAAATGGCCCTGCGTATCCCCACGTAATTCAAAGGGGTCGGCTTGTATTTAAATTAAGCGCGCCCCCGCGTCGATTGAACTGCGCATGCGCCGGCCGGGAAAATAGCGCAGTGCGCATGCTCCAGCTCACGTCGGAAAGCGTCGTTGAAACAGACGTCAAAGCGACGTGATCGTCACTTACGCAATGCCCTATTCGCGAACGACTTAGTAAATGACGACGTTTGGGAATCGGCGTATTAGGCTCATTTGCATAGGCAAATGAGAAAACAACGTAAAGGCCACCTAGCGGCCAGAAAAGAAATTTTACACCTGTCCGATCTTCACTGTATCTATACGTAAGTGATTCAAGTAATCACACGCATAGATACCCAGTAAAAAAAACAGAGATACGACGGTGTTTCCTGCGATACACCGTCATATCTCTTTTGAGAATCTGGTCCAAAGTGTGGTTTTGGTGCGTTTTCAGAAAGTGCACCATAGCCGTAGGACATAATAGAAGTCTATGACAAAGTGCAGCTAATCCACACAAAATCCACAGGTACACTGTGCTGCACCCTTAATAATCTACGGAAACCACACTGCATTAGTCTGAAAGCCAAGTTGACCATTTATTACGTCTGACCTCTGAACTCTCCGTTACCTACTACTGACCCTGGAACTCTGCCTCACTTCTTATTGACCTCTAAAATCTGCCTTACTTATTACTGACCCCTAAATTCTGCCTCACTTAATACTGAGCTCTGCGTCATTTAGTACAGGGTTCAGAGTTCAGTACCAAGTAAAGCAGAGTTCAAGGGTCAATACTAAGTAAAGCAGAGTTCAGGGGTCAATACTAAATAAAGCAGAGTTCAGGGGTCAACACTAAGGCCGCGTACACACGTCCGAGAACCTCGTCGGGCTAAACTCATCGTTCCGCCCGACGAGGTTCTCAGAGTTCAGCAGTTAGTATTAAGTGAGGCAGAGTTTAGGGGTCAGTACTAAGTGAGGTGGAGTTCAAGGGTCAGTAGTAAGTGAGGAAAAGTTTGGGGGTCAGTAGTAAGCGAGGTGGAGTTCAGAAGTCAGTTCTATGTAAGGCGGAGTTCAGAGGTCAGTGAGGAAGAGTTCAGGAATGAGTACATTACTGAGGCGGAGTTTAGGAGTCAGTACTAAGTAAAGCAAAGCTCAGGAGTCAGTTTGAACTGAGGCAGAGTTTAGAGGTCAATACTAAGTGAGGCAGAGTTCAGGGTCAGTACTAAGTAAGGCAGAGTTCAGGGGTCACTACTAAGTGAGGCAGAGGTCAGGGGTCATTAGTGAGAACAGAGTGCAGTAGTAAGTGACTGTCTCTCCCACCTCCGTACTGTTTACCTCAGTTCTCCTCTCTGGACTCTTCACAGTACTCAGCGTATTGCAGCTCCAGGTCTCCACTCCCTTCTACTGTTCCCTGTTCCAGTAGGTGGGACTAAATTACAGCAGCTGATAGCCCTGCCTACTGGACCATAGAATGGGAGAAGGGGGAGAAAAGCCATAGCTGCAGTATCCTGAATAAGCTAAAATGTCTCAGGAAGAAGAAAAATATTAAGCCAAGCTTCTTTCTGTGTCTCCTTTGCAGCTACACTTGTCTTAGGCATCTACATAGGAGCCACTGTTTGTTTATGCTGGGGAGGGGGTGGGTACTACATAACCGAATAAGGAGTAGGTGGAGAGGCTATGATTGACTCTGATTGGCTTATAGTCCCACCCCCATTGCCACACTCCTCTTTAGCACTCACCCCCTCAATCAAGCCAATCAAAGTCCCTACTCGATGTGTCAGCCTTTACTAACCACCCCTCCCCATAAAAAAAATAAAAACATTGTTACTTCTGTAGCTGCCTGTGACAAGTGTGGCTGCAAGAAAGACAGAGTGACAGAGTTAGTAGAGCCATCTCTAGGATTCAGCTTGGATTGGCAGGACACCAGGATTTAATTAAAATCTCGGGACAGTCCTGCCAAATCCAGGGCAGTTGGGAGGTATGCGCACAAGGTGATTGGGGTGTGCCCAGGCCTTATCCAGAACCCTCTTTCTACATGCCTATGTGCAAGGGCACAAAGTGTCACGAGTGGATCATAATCCTTGCCAGAAGCTGCTACAGGTAGACAGGGTTATTTTAACTGATAAGCGCTAAGTAGCTTTCCCTCAGGATATGATGGACAGGAGACTGGACACAGGGATATGTCAGGAACTTTGCAAAAGTGGGTGCCAACCACAGGAACTTCAGATGGGTGGAAGAGAAACTGCAGGTTAGTGATTCAGTAAAAACAGAAGCTCAGGGTTGTTGTGAGGTCACGCAAGCCAGATCAGCAACTGGTAACCAGATCAAGTCTATTGTACAGGAACATAAGCAGAAGCAAAATTACATTTCAAATTGCATTAAAGTTCAAATGGGATTTTGGTAACTGGGTTTACATATACGTTAATCAGTATTGCCCAAGTCCCTTACACCATTTGTTGAATTGCACCCCTTTTAGTTAGTTTCAGCTCACTTGATTCATACACCTAGAACTAAACTGCGTTCAGTGTAGTTTGACAGTTTGCCAGGCTCTTCTAGTTATCAGTTCTAGCTCTTCTAGTGTTCAGTTCTAGAATTAATGCAGGGTAGACAGACAGGGCCAGATTCAGAAAGACTTACGACGGCGTATCTCCAGATACGTCGTCGTAAGTCCGAATGAGCGCTGTCGTATCTCGGCGCCTGATTCAAAGAATCATATACGCCGGGATTTAGCTAAGATACGAGCGGTGTAAGTCTATTACGCCGTCGTATCTTAGTTGCATATTTACGCTGGCCGCTAGGTGGCGCTTCCGTAGATTTACACGTCGAATATGCAAATTGGGTAGATACGCCGATTCATGAACGTAGTTGCAGCTGGCCTATCTTTTTGCGTTGTTTACGTAAGGTGTCAGACTGGCCTAAAGTTACCCCTGCTATATGAGGCGCAGGCAATGTTAAGTATGGACATCGGGACAGCGTCGTATTGTACGTCGTTTACGTCATTTGCGTAAGCCGATTCAGAATGGGGCTGGGCGTAAGTTACGTTCACGTCGATATCAATGACTATTTGCGACATGATTTTGAGCATTCGCACTGGTATACGCCCACCGCCAGCGCATGCGCAGTTCGTTTGGCGCGTCATTTACGTGGGGTCACCATTTATTACCATACAACACGCCCACTACCAGCCTACTTTGAATTACGCGCGGTTACGCTACGCCGCCGCAACTTACGGAGCAAGTGCTTTGTGAATACAGCACTTGCCTGTCAAAGTTGCGGAGGCGTAGCGTAAATAGGATACGCTACGCCCGCACAAAGATACGCTCTCCTACCTGAATCTGGCCCACTGACTTTTTAAGCCTTTCTGCATTTAGCCTCAGCATGCCTTGAGAGGGGGTACCATACAGGACAGTTAGTATTGGGCAGAAAGAAGTATGACGGCCTGTGTTGACTTGTGTTGACTGGCTTTGGATTTGTGTTGATGGCACTAATTTGCAAACAGTTTGAGTTGCTTGCGAGATCAGTCAGAATTTATTGACATGTGCATTTGACCTGTGGTTGAGGTCCTTCTTGTCTGCTTTTCTCCTTCTTCAAGCGGATTATGCATTCCTATGAATTGTATTTACAAGTGATACTCGAAAAATGTCAAAATCCTGCAGAAGTTCATTTATTTCACTAATGCAACTTAAAGGGTAAAACTAATATATGGGATAGACTCGTTACATGCAAAGCAAGATAGTTCAAGCCGTGATCTGTCCACACCTGTACAAGCTAAACAAAAGTCCTAAATCTGGTCCTAGTTTAAGAAGACTTTCCAATATTTCCTCTCACAGAGGCTTTTTGTTACCATAAAAATATCAAATTTTGATTCATTGCTTCAATTTTCCCTTATATTGATTACTACAATCTTCTATGCTTGGTAACTTTCTGCAAAAAATGGTTTCTTTGCAATAAAAAACCCCAGAATACCAATTTTAGAAGACTTCTTTCCATGGCTGAAACCTGGACTTTGGGGCCAAATGATTTGGCCAGATGCTGCAAAAGAACATCAATGGATTTCCTTTTGTGTTTAAAAAAAGTAATCTTTGAGTAATGATCATGAGATACAGACATATTTTTAGGTCTTTCATAGCAGCTTGCCCAGTTTCTTCACATTTCTTTATGACAGACTGAACAACACATCTTGAAATTCCAGTTTGGCAGGCTAATCCGTGCTGGCTTTAGTCTTGTTGGTGTAAAATGATTTTACAGCTGTGTACCTCTAGCAATCCAACACGATATCAGTGACATTATGGAAAACAGAGGATTTTCTTTTACTTTATATTATATTCTTATTTTATTTTATTATAATTTTATCATAATTTAGTGATGAGTAAACATGGACAAGTTGGGTTTGCTGGACCTTCGACAAACACTGTGTAAGGTTCTTAATAAGTGAACATAGCACTGATTCCAACTGAAATTTATAGGAGCCAAATCTTTTAGTTTTTCTTCTGGACATTTTTAGGGCTACAGCTAAAAAAGGGTATGGAAAGGCTGGGCACTGCCATAGGGGACATTTACCAAAGACAGAAAAAAAATGCTGTTTAGAGGGGAGAGGGTCCTAATATGTGGCTTAAAGGGCAGCACCAAAAATAAACAAATACTTTCAATAACAAGCTTTGGGAAATCCTTAAAGTGGATGAAATTTTTTATTTTTGAGGTCACAATGTAGAGAATAAGATTTCCTATCATCTGTGCCCAGTCTTGCCACACAGAGTTAATCCAGCGCTGAGCAATCCTCTTTTTATTGTTCAGTGAACTAAAACAGACTTCCCTATAAAGACCAAAGTCCTTGCTTGAGTGACAGGTTATTTACATATCTCGTGCACTAGCTTGCAGACATGCACATCTTCTTGTCTATGTATATTTTGATGGCTGTTCACACTGAACTGTGGATAACCCTATATCTTGAAAACATTTAATCAAAACACAGGAAAGACAGCCAATCCTGCAAAAGCTGGAGGGGAGAGGAGAGGAGGAGAGGGGAGGGGGATGTGAATTGTGCACTTTACAGAAGCTGTGCATGTCTGCAAGCTAGTGCACGAGATATGTGAATAACCTGTCACTCAAGCAAGGACTTTGGTCTTTATCTGGAAGTCTGTATTATTTCACTGAACAATAAAACGAGGATTTCTCAGTGCTGGATTAACTCTGTGTGGCAAGACTGGGCACAGATGATAGGAAATGTTATTCTCTACATTGTGATATATAAAAAAAAAAAATTGGGTTTACATCCACTTTAAGCATGCATGTGAATCTGAAAAGCAATGCACTGTGCCACTTTAAAAGTTAAATTGTTTGTTTACATGGAATCAGTCTTTTAGCAGAGGTCGCAGTGCTGCCACTAAATGACAGATCCCTTTCAGCTTCTGTTTGTAAACACACCAGGGGATCTCTCATTTGGTGACACTGATGTTGCTAAATTACTGATCCTGCTGCTTCTGTATACAAACTGGCCTAAGATCATAGGAAACATCACTAACTAGACATGGTCATGACCATATTTGATCCATGACATCACCCAGGTTCTTTTGCCAGTTTGTTTACATTGATAAGCTGACTGGGGATCTGTCATGTGTGACTGATAATAGTAGCTGCAAGTGAACATCATCGCGCGGCAGATCATCACAATTAGTTATAAGTCAAACTGCCCTAAGGGTGGGTTTAAGCAGGGTTCTTTGAATTTCAAAGAACTTCGGATGTGAAGCCCAAACCTCATTAAAATCAATGGGAGCTAAATCTGTCAAACTAATAATGCTCACTTTCTGGGCTAATAAGGTGTCAAAGCATGGGGGTGGGAATTGATCTGGGGAATATGTACATGTGCAATTAAAAATGGCAGGGAGTAGTGACTTTTAATGCACTGATGTTACTTTCAATTGGCTGCATGCTCAGATAAGGGTCAGGTATTTATTTTGGGGGGCCCAACGCCTTTTTTTAAATATTTTGGCATGGGTTCTTTTTAAAATCCATACCAGACTCGTGCCCTACGATTTTGAATTGCTGGCATGTTTATTTTGCATTGAGCTGATGCGCCATCCATTGTTAAGGAAGTGGCCCACAACCAGCTACAGTACCATGAAAATACGTGGTAATACTGCATTACCGATATTTTACTGCATGAGTTATTTACCTGCAAATTCTTGAACATTTGTAAAATTATTTTTGCATGCATTATTTTAATGCATTTTTTCAGTTGATATTTAACTCTTACTGAACTGACCACATGGGGGTCAATTCACTAAGTCTGACCCTGTATATATATTTTGTATGCCCATTGTCTTGTTCAAGGAATGCACACAGGCAGCAAAAAGCTTTTTTTGCCTCTTGAGCTGTTACAAGACCTTCTGTAATAAAATTTGTCACCAAAAATGCTTGATAAGAAAATAATAATCTATTAAACTATTCTGGTCTGGCGTTAAATGTTTCACTTACAGAGAAAATACATTTCAATCCTTTGACTAACATGTATATTAAGACGCTAATTAAAAAGACTGCACAATCTGCTGCACCAGTTTTCTGGTAAACAACAGACGTCCAAATAACCTTCATGGTGGCAATCATATGGCACTTAGATCTCATGAGCTCTTACATTTACAGTTGTTTATTACATTTTGTGACATTTGCTTCATTTTAACCTGATTTAACTTTTACAGAACAACAACTAGGATTTGACTATAACTCTTGTATTATAAATAGTCAAACTATATTTTACTGGTTCGAATTACCTATTTGGTTTACCGCAAAATTATCATATATATATATATATATATATATATATATATATATATATATATATATATATTTATTTATATATATATATATTTTTTTTTTTTTACACAGGCCAATCAAGAGAAATTAGTAAAAACAGTCAACCTAGACCCGCTTTTCCCAGAGAAGCGTGGTAGCTATGTTGCAGCTCTCTTCACAAAATCAGAAGTGAAATAATTACTGAGCTCATGTTGCTAATTAATTTGTCCATGCTCCTAAATGCATACGTTGTTAGTAGTCTATGAAGGTGTCAAACATGTAAGAGATGAAACTGAAGACGTGTCAATGTTCTTTCACACATTTGGTTTAGGTTTTTGTACATTCTCAAAAGCAATGGACGATGAATGTAAAGTGTTACTTATCAAAGAAGGAATTTACATTTTCCTGAAAAATACATTTTACATACCAAAATGAATTAAAAAAGGTATGGAAACTACTGGAACATTTTATGATCAGCTATTTCCAAAAAATATGGTTGTATCCCATTGTGTAACCCCTCTTGATTTCCCACTTAGATAAATACCTGTTGCTCTTTTTTCCATGAATTTGCAGTCTAAAGTTTTGTGCGACTTTGAAAGAAACACAGTAGTAGTTAATTATTTGTTCTGGCAAACATTCCGTGTCTACTAGATGATTTTATAATTTAAGAAAATAAAGGCATGCCAAAATAAAAATTGTTACAAATAAAAGCTACTAAGCAGGTGCTATGAGGTGTCTGCATGAACTGTCAGTTACCGTACAGAGTGTCCCAAATGGACTATTATGGAGATTTGACCAGCTGCTGTGGACAAGCTCAGCTTCGACTCCTGCCATCTTCTACACTATTGGTCAGTGATGCAACCTTAAAAAAAGTTTTTGTTAATAATACTTATGTATGTGGACACAGCATCGGTCCGATGTTGCATCAGTCCCTCGCTGGCTCTAAGGCTGAGAACTGAGCAACCAAAGACCGATGATCACTCAGTTCACAGTGCTGTGTAAGCAGTGAGTTGATGTCTGTCAGTCACCAGCTGTCTGCTCCCACGGCGATCACGGGGCTGTAGAGGGGCGGAGCTAGCACAGGCTCCCAGCGGTGGTTGAAACCTTTCTCCAGCTTGGACTGGGTCTGTGATGGCAGCTGCTTAAAATGGGTCACGGGAGGGCAGAACCAACTGTACTCCTGTGATCTACAGGGGCAGTACAGCCAAATAAAACAGATGTAAAAAAACACAGATTTTTACATACTGTCCCTGGTTTTACTGAGGCTGGCAAACCTGATGGGGCCCCTAGTGGCATGGGGCCCTCGAGCCCCTAGACCTGGGCTTCCTGGAGGATTGGGAGAGCCTGTGAACCATTACATTTGGCGGCAAGAGGGGAGGCCTTCACAATGCTGTAAAGGTTTACTTAAGGGTCACCAGAAGGCAGCGTTAAGTGATTAAACAATTAAGGCTCCTTACACACGGAGCGCTCCGGGGGGTCTCCGCTGAGCTGTCGGGCGTACAGGGCGGTCTCCGCACACTGTGCAGGGACCGCCCCGTTCTCTCCTCCGCTCTCCCCTATGGGGAGTCGGATGGAAACGGACCGTCTGTCCTTTTGCATCCGATCCATTTGGCCGGACGGCAGAGAAAATGACATTCTTCCGTCCGCAAAAACGGATGCGGATCTGGCGGACGTTAGCGGATGCATCATCCGCTAACGGATCCGCTCCCATAGGGGTTCATTACAAGTCCGTAAATGGACTTGTAATGAACGGACAGGCGGAGCGGACGTGAGAAAGGGCCCTAAGAGTCGGTTCACACTGGGGCGACACGACTTCCAGAGCGACTTTCAGAGGCGACTCAGACACGACTTGAGCATGAACCACAGGGCGATCTGGGGCGATTTACAACACGACTTCCAGGACAGGAGACATTCCAGTGGCCAATAAAACAACAATCAGCTCTGGGAGAGGGAGGGGGAGGGAGAGGTTTGCCTGTGAGAAATGTATGTTATCTTATCTGGAAAGTAGCTAGTGATCAGACTTGAGGCGACAAGTCGGATTGAAGTCGTACAGGAACCTTTTCTGAAGTCGGAGCGACATGAGTAGTGTGTATTAACACTGCTCCCATTCACTAACATTGTTTTTCTCTACAGCGCGACTTGGGACGACTTGAGGCGACCTCAAGTCGGATCCCAAGTCGCCCCAGTGTGAATCGACTCTTACAATACTAGCCACCTAGTATGTACCAAACATAACTGACCATCCTAACCAATATAGTTCAAACACACTAAACTTACATAAAAGCAATAAATGGCAGCATAAAAAATGAGAAAAAAAAATAGAAAAACAAGTTGAATCCCAGGGAGTCCATACCCATAGGAAGCTGCAATAAGAGGTTGAATGCATCCACAGTATATATATATATATATATATTGGGGAAACATGTACCAAAGCAAAAAAAAAATTGTACATTCTGTTTGTCAGGGAGCAGTGATTTTTAATAATGCTTAAAGTGAAACATTAAAATGCAAAATTCCTTTAAATAACATGCCTAGAGGGTTGCCCTTAACCTGCCTGTAAAGTGGTACATTTTTACAACCCACTAAAACAAGACTGACATTTACAAAGGAAAAAATTGCCATTCAAATTGCCTGTAAAGCAGCCAGCTTAGTTCTGTTTAAAGAAGAATTGAGTACTGTTTGTGATAGTTTTTAATTTGCACCAGCATCCACATTTTCAGGATAAGCTTTTGGGATGTGCCCCCTTTCTTCAAGGTCCGAACACTACTCATAGTAAAAGTAAGCAAAGTGGCCAAGGCTTTTCTTCATCTATACCTAGACCTTTATGAGGTATGGTATGCTTCAGGAGGGGGGTCTGGTATGCATTTGTTAGGGGACCATGCTTTTTTGTTATTGTTTTTGTTCATTAACCACTACCCGACGTACGACAGCCGCAGGGTGGTTCTAATTCTCTAACTGGCCATGTTTTTACGGCCTGCACTCCGCCAGGCCACTGGGGGGTGCGCGAGCGACGCCGTCGGCGGCGCGCGTGTGCCCGCCGCATCGCTGACATGCCAATGCGCGTGCCTGGTGGCCGTGATGTCCGCCAGGCACTCGGGATCAGCAGGTACAGGGACAAGATGTGGATCTCTGTGTGTAATCACAGAGATCCATGTCCTGTCAGGGGAGAGAGGAGACCGATCTGTGTCCCTTGTACATAGGGACACAATCGGTCACCTCCCCCAGTCACCCCCTCCCCCCACAGTTAGAACACAATTCAGGGTACACATTTAACCCCTTCCTCACCCCCCAGTGTTAACCCCTTCAATGCCAGTCACATTTATACAGTAATTAGTGCATATTTATAGCACTGATCGCTGTATAAATGTGAATGGCGCCAAAAATGTGTCAAAAGTGCCCGATGTCTCCGCCATAATGTCGCAGTCACGAAAAAAATGCTGATCGCCGCCATTAGTAGTAAAAAAAAAAAATAATAAAAAATAATAACAATTCTGTCCCCTATTTTGTAAGCGCAATAACTTTTGTAGAAGAATACGTATCGCCTAGACCGAGAAAAAAAATGTTTTTTTTAAAAACATTGGGCTATTTATTACAGCAACAAGTAAAAAATATTGTTTTTTTTTTTTTCAAAATTGTCGCTCTATTTTTGTTCATAGCGCAAAAAATAAAAACTGCAGAGGCGATAAAATACCACCAATAGAAAGCTCTATTTGTGGGAAAAAAAGGACGTCAATTTTGTTTGGCAGCCACGTCGCACGACCGCGCAATTGTCAGTTAAATTGACGCAGTGCCACAAGCTGAAATTTCACCTGGTCAGGAAGGGGTATATGTGCCCAGTAAGGAAGTGGTTAATTCCAGTTCGCTGTAAGCTACGCCGTTTACGTAAGGCGTACGTCCGGCATAAATTTACCCCTGCTATATGAGGCACAGCCCATGTTAAGGTATGGACGCCGTTGAATTTTACGTTGTTTACGTAAGGCGTACGTGAATGCGCCTGGGCGTAAGTTACGCTCACGTCGTATGTAGTGTTCGACGTATCTTTGGAATTCTAGCCGGCGTAATTCGGAGCATGTGCACAGGGATACGTTCACAGACAGCGCATGGGCCATTCGTTCGGCCATGCATCTACATGGGGTCACGCTTCATTAGCATACAACACGCCCCCTACCTGCCTACTTTGAATTACGCGGGCTTACGCCGGCCCATTTACGCTACGCCGCCGTAACTTAGGACGCAAGTGCTTTGTAAAAAAGATACGCTACGCCGCTCTGTGGGCCTGTGTTTCATTCACTATGAATGGAGGAAGGTGGGCAGAAAGGGTGGGCATAGTCAAGCACTCTTAATTTTTAGCTACATTAGGGCTTTAAATAATTGTTACATTATTGGCACTAGAGCTCTTTTACATTAAAGGATAAGTTTACCTTTTGGAACATATCCATGTTCCACCCATTTTTATGGTTGGAACTTGTAACATGTTCCAGCAGCTGCAGCCTCCCTTCCTCTCCTCCCCTCCCTGTGACAGCGGTTGGGAGATCTTCTCCCTGCGCCTGCTGTCACCATTTGAAAATAACGTGGCCGTATGGAGTTATGCCCATGTGGCTGCGTTATGTATTCACAGTTTCTTGTGAATAAATGCATACAAGTACCATTGTTGTAGCTGCCGGCTTGTAGTTCTCAATGAATTGCAAGGGAACTGGTGAGCGCTCTCGCAGCCCATTGAGTTTTTGAGACTTCAGTAACTGCCTGCCCATATTGGAACCTGACATTGCACCTGTCATCTGCTGATCTCGGATGCAATGCTTTGCAGGCTACAAAGAAAGATAAAAATAAATGCACTTTTTTTTTTTACCTGCAAAAAAGTGCATTTTCTTTTTTTTTCAGAAGGTGATTTTATCCTTTAAAGGCATTGGCCTACACAGCCTAAATGTACGAAGGTCAGGACTACAAATCAAAAAAACGTATACAGAAATATAAATATTGCATATATTATTTACCTTTACCTTTTTTAGCTGCTCTGGGAATTTTTTTTACTTGCAAATTATTTATCATTTACAAAAATAATCACATTGTTAACTATATCTTAACACTTCTAGTCACAGATTATATTACTGTATTTTAATTGGACTGCAACGCAGAAACAAAACAGTATGTTATATTTTCACTCTGAGGATGGACTAGACAACCATTGGATATCTAGCACCACCAAATGGAAACACATAGACAATGCAGTCACAGATTTTTTCTTAAATGAACAGGAAACAACCTTTGCACAAAATCATTTATTTATACTGTCACAAATAATCATTAGAAAAACAGAAAATGTTATATATTCAAATATATTGAAAGGTAAGAAAATGACAATGGTTTTTAATATGATAATCTATTGCAACATTTGATGTTTTGCCTGATTCTATTATTTTATTTGGAGAAAATGTGTGGCTTACAGTATTCACTATAGTAAAATGTTAGAATATTTCATTGCTATTATTATCCTTGTATGGTACTATGTTTCATATTGTTCAACTCGATGGTGTCAGATGCTCACATAATAAAATCTTTCTGCAAATGAAACCATTATAATAGGCCTTATTTTATTGATTTTTACCAAACATACTGTAAGATTGGGGTGATCGGACTCCAGCGGTAGGTGCGTTTTTAGTGAGTATGCCAGTCCAGAACTGAATTTTTAAAGGCCTGGTAGCCCACTTTTATTTAAAAGCACAAAACGTTCACAAATACATCTATAGCCCTCACAGGGGGGTTCCACCATTACTGTATCTTGCATACTCAACACATTAGCCTCCTGGCTTTCATTCTTGCCATCCGGCAGTTTCAGGCTTGTAGCCTAGGCCTAAGGTCTGCTCCTCAGAACAAAAGGGTTTCCTACAGTTAAAGGGTCACTAAAGGAAAAAAAAAATTGGGCTGAAATGACTGTTTATAGGGTATAGAGACATAAAAGTTAACTGATTCCTTTTAAAAATGATTAAAAATAGATAAAAATCAATCATATAATCAACTTACAGTTCTAGTTTCGTTTTTGCTGTTATTTCCTGTCTCTCTGATGTACAGAGCCAGAGAGCCAATAGAGGGCAGTGATGGTTTGTAAAAAAAAACTCAGCACCAACCCAGTTTCAGTTTACACACAGTAATCACACCTCCTTGATTAGTGACCACAGTAAGAAAGCTCCCAGCACTGTGGTTATAAGGAAACAGACAATCAGGAAGTGTGGGGATCAGAGCAGAATTACAGCAACATCAAAGCAAAAATGAACAATGAGGACAAGAAAACAGCACTGCAGGAAGGCAAAGGAAGCTATTTAGCTAAAAAAAAAAAAATCCTTTAGTGACCCTTTAAACTCTCTCCTAGCTTACTTCTGGTCAGCGCCTTGCTGCTCAATCATCAATGACATCTGCCTCCTGCAGACATACATGCTCTGACTCCTCTCAGAGGGATGGGAGTCCACCTGACTCCCCAGAACAGACTTCCTGTCTGTTGGGTGGGGCTCTGAGCCATAGTCAGGTCATAACTAAATAGCTGAACACACAGCTGTGCAATTAGTGCGTCCTTCTCTCCAAAATATGGCGTAAACCAGCAACCTTTAAGGTCCCACCACCACAATACGTATTGTTATTTTTATTTTTTCATTTCAGTCCATTTTATTATTGTTCAAAGTTCACCTCTCTGTGGGAAGAAATTAGACATGTGCACAGAAATTTTTTTTGTTTTTTTTTTGTTCCGTTTCGTATGGTCCCGTCTGTTCGTTTCTGTTTGTTTTTCGTAAGACGCCCGTTTTCCCGTTCGTTCCCGTTCGTTTGTCGTACGACGTGCTTTTTTCGTATTCCGATCGTTTCGTATTTCCGTTACCGTTTTATTTTCGTACATGCGGGATGATTCGTTATTCTGTTTAATTCATGTTCGTTTCTTGTTAGACAATAATTATCGTGAATTTGTCAATTTGCATTCTGTGTATCTTGAATGCTTTTCTTTTGTTAGTGTCAGTTGTATGTTCATTGTTCAATGACAAAAGAATTTCATTATGTATATTGAATGAATTCCTTTTTCTGTTTTCTGTGTATTCAAAATACTGAAGGCAAATCTTTTGTTATAGGTGTCATATCAACATACGAAAATAACAAAAGAAACAGGTTCAAATGCAAATCGTTTGTTTATGTTTTTTTTGAATGGCCAGAGAGTTAGGCTGGCCATACATGATACAATTTTCTGTGCAATTTTCTTTAGATCTACCTTCAACTATGTAGTGCAAGGGCCTGCCTGATTGCATACAATTGAAAGTGTTGTTTAGTTTGACCTCATATATGGTTTTTGGTAAACCTAAAAGAAAATTGTACAAGAAAATTGAACATGTATGGCCAGCCTTAGTGACTGAAAGCAGCTTCTCTTTTGTGCAGAATAGTGAGTACACTTATACAGTAAAGCATAATAAACTTTTCTGTGGATTTTCATCTGAAGGGAGATCAGTTGGCCAGACTTCTGAACCCAAAAATGGTTTTCTGATGCAGTTTAAAAACAAACGAATTTTCTGAGAACGATCGTAAAACGATCGTTTTTATGTTTGTTGTTAAAATAGTCTGACCAAGTGTATGGGGCTTAACAATACTATTGAAGCTGCTTTCAGTCACTGAGGCTGGCCATACATGTTCAATTTTCTTGTACAATTTTCTTTTAGATTTACCAAAAACCATATAATATGAGGTCAAACTAAACAACACTTTCAATTGTATGCAATCAGGCAGGCCCTTGCACTACATAGTTGAAGGTAAATCTAAAGAAAATTGCTCAGAAAATTGTATCATGTATGGCCAGCCTAACTCTCTGGCCATTCAAAAAACCATAAACAAAAGATTTGCATTTGAACCCGTTTCTTTTGTTATTTTCGTACGTTGATATGACACCTATAACAAAAGATTTGCCTTCAGTATTTTGAATACACAGAAAACAGAAAAAGGAATTCATTCAATATACATAATGAAATTCTTTTGTTATAGATGTCATTGAACAATGAACATACAACTGAAAACAAACACAAAACGGATTCAAACAAAATACCCAATGCAAACCTCTTGATACAGATTTCATTTTCGTTATTTTGCCGTTTTCGTTTTGTCGTTTTTTCCCGTCGGATCGTTCGTTCGTATTTGCCGTCGTTCGTTATGCGGCTCATCCGTTATCCTGTCGTTTTCGTATTTTGGTGCTTTACCGTTTTCGTATGTACACATTATCCCGCGGGTACGAAAATGAACATTTTCGTACGAAAATAACATTTGTACGAACAGAAATGCACATATCTAGAAGAAATCCCCTCCAGGAAGGGCTCCGATCTGTCTGCCGGCCGGCGATTGTTTTTATATGCTTTTGAAATCCTGTTATATTGTGAGTATTATTTCGTTTTAATAAATCCTCCTGGTTTAAACTGAATCACACTATTGGTCCATCCTTCTCTCTCCACTATATGGTTGATGTCCGTGAGTACCGCCAGCTTTGATACCTGCTGGAAGCCGTGTCCAAGAACCATCTAGGAGTTTAAAGGCCGCGGCTGGGTTATAGCCAATCGCTACATTGAGCTTGCCCTCTGGTAAGCGGCCCCCCCTTATTTTGGTGAAAGGATCACTTGATGCTGTCAGCTCGTCACTGTGGTGGTGTTTAACTATTAGGATCCTACCTGAATTTTTGCTGTTTTATTTTCTGGGACTGGTTTCAATTAAACTTTACACAGCAAGTTGCAAGGACTGCACGAACATCTGTGCTATTGCCCTAGGAGAATATTCTGGGGTGCACATCATTCTACGTTTGCTTCAGTTTAGGACGATTATTTTAATTAATTCAATTAATTTTATGTAATATTATTATGTTAACCATTCATTTTACAGGGGAGCTTTTGTGTCATCATTCTACGAGGCCAGGTTTGGCCCTTACCCTATGGGGGATGCTCCGTGTTGCATACTAATTTGTATGAGATTATCTATTTACAGAGGACTGTTGCCTAGCATTCCTCATTTTAACTAATTTGTTTCATGAGCGCGGCTTTGCCAAACTGTATAATAAGTTGCATATTAACCTTTAAAATGAGCAAATTGGAAGCCATATTACACACCCACATTGAAACACTAAATTAAATATATTCATAATTACAGATGTTAATGGAGATTTCACATAAACCCATAAGGCAACACTGCCCATCTTAATACATGTTTGTTTAACCGCTTGCCGACCAGCGCACGGCTGCACAAATGGAAGTACGTCCCCTTTAAATCGCGGCTTAGTGGGCGCACGTGCGCAAACCACATACTCCGTGACTGTGCCCGCGAGTCCCGCGGACTCCATGTGGACTGCATGTAACTGTGCCGGGGGCCCGCGATAGTGACACAGAGCTGCAGAACGGGGCGATGCCTATGTAAACAAGGCATTTCCCTGTTCTGCTTGGCAACATGACAGGGATCTCTGTCATGTTGTAGTAACAACCCCCCCACACACACACACAGTTATAATCAGTCCCTAGGACACACTTAACCCCTTGATCGCCCCCTAGTGTTTAACCCCTTCCCTGCCAGTGCAATTTACACATTAATCAGTGCATTTTTATAGCTGACACTGACAATGGCCAAAAATGTGTAGGAGAATACATATTGGCCTAAACTGAGAAAGATTTTTATATATATATATATATATATATATATATATATATATATATATATATATATATATATATATATATGGGGGATATTTATTATAGCAAAAAGTAAAAAATATTGCTTCTTTTTAAAAATTGACGCACTCTTTTTGTTTATAGCGCAAAAAATAAAAACCACAGAGGTGATCAAATACCACCAAAAGAAAGCTCTATTTGTGAGGAAAAAAGGACGTCAATTTTGTTTTGGTGCAGCGCTGCACAACTGTGTAATTGTCAGTTAAAACAAGGCAGTGCCGTATCGCAAAAAGTGCTCTGGTCAGGAAGGGTGTAAATTCTTCCGGGGCTGAAGTAATTAAAGACACTTTTTCATGCGTTTTTGTTTTCTCACTGGGCCTGCTCTTTATCACATTTTAAGTCCAGATCTATAGACTTATAAATTATTCAATATCATAGTGTACACAACAACTGTTTTTAGGGATAGGTCAAGTTAGGTTTTGTCCAGATCCACCAAGCCATGTTTTGGCCTCCTGCAGCACCACTTTATAATCTTGAAAGCTTTTGCCAACCTGTTATTTATTTCTTTAGTTAGGTTCAAGTAGTTACATATAATTGCACAATTTTGGTTTAGAAAAATAAGTCTAGAGATTTCAAATAGGCCCTGGCTAAATTATAAGGCATTTAAATCATGTACTGACTACTCAAAAACTAGAGACAGAAAATCTAAATTACCTGTGTCCTTACTAGCCCCTATACGCCACTCTTCCTCTTTGTACAAAATGGTCATCTTCTGTTTTCCTGCTCTGTGCCAGTACGCAGCAACTGTATTTGACCATAACCACAAAAATGTCAAAAACAAATTAGAACATCATGGGCGCACTACTCCTATACATACATTCAGCAACATCTGAGTTAAAGCAAAGGTTGTAATGTTTGTAATTTTCCAAACATGAACAAGCACAGATAGAATAACCCTTTGTATTCGTAAACACACTTTTACCAGTTCCCTTTTGGAGTACTTTTTCATTTTTTGCACACATGTTAAAACATGCATTTTTGGCTATAAAATTACTTAAACCCCCAGAATGTAATATATTTTCTGAAAGCAAAGGCCTTGTAGAATAAAAAGATGGTTGCTGCAATTTTGTATGTTGCCAGATATTTATGCAACTGTTTATCAAATGCATATTTTCTGGAAAATACACACTAAACATAATTTTAGTTCCCCCCCTCTTCTCCCTCCCTCCCCTTCCCTTCCCTTTTTTCTCTTGAGGTTTTATTGTTTAGGGGATCCCCCATAACTATGCTCCCTGTGGGTTTGTGCCATTCTGTATTGATCACTATGTTTTCTGATTGCATGTGAGTGGTGAATTTCTGTGTTAATTCTTGTCATGACTTGATTGTGTCATACCATGTTTGTACTTTTTCCAATAAAGACCAACCTTGTTGTTAAAAAAAAAACAAAAACATAATTTTAGTACAAACAAACATAATATTCTTTTTTAAATCATTTATTTTTTTATTCATTTTACACTGCTTTACACGTGCATATAACCAAAAGTCAAGAATACAAACGGTTTGGTTGACAAGTTACATACTTAAATATTAACCTGACTAGTGGCTTTGCACCTGTAGGTTTAAAACCTTGTACACTGATAAGTAATTATTGTGTTTATTGTAGACCCCCCCCCCCCCTTGTCCCCTCATCCCCTCTTCTTCCTGCCACTTGGCCCTACCCTGCCCTTGTGAGCATACAAACCTGGTGATAAGTAGGTTAGTTTGTAATTGATTGCCATCCTACTTGTTGTTTTAATGTTTGGCGCAAATGGGGGCGAGTGCTTGGGGGCCTACTCATAGGCCAGCCCCCGTGAGCGTTAGCTCTGATGTCGGGGGTGCCTATCCTGTTTCCTCGTCTGTTGACTGCCATATTCTCCATATTTTTAGGAACTTATCGTATTTCCCCTGAGAGCTGTAATATACCTTTTCATTTGAGATTGTTTGTTTCATCGCTTCTAACCAGTTCTCTATAGATGGGGGCACCTGAGCTTGCCATTTTTGAGCAATTACTTTACGAGCCTGAAATAGGCATCTCAATATGGGTTCAAGGGTACCTTGCGGTACTTTGATATCGTCCATACAACCCAAAAGGCAAATCCTGGCTGCTGGAGCAAGGGCCGAGCTAAATTTCTCGTTTATCCGTGTTATAATGCCCTCCCAATAGCTATATAATTTTGGGCACTTCCAGACCATATGAAGAAGGTCTCCTTTGTTGTTGCATCTTGGACAATCGTTATTGAGTCTCCACCCCAACTTAAACATTTTATGGGGGGTGTAATAGACCCTATATAATAGGAATAAGTGAGAGAGTCTTTGGGCCGGGGCAATAGACGCCCAGACTCCTTGACGGAGGATTCTATCCCACTGTTCTGGGGAGATTGTACCCAGGTCATTCTCCCAGGCCACTTTACACTTCCGCAGGCCTTCTCTACTTAAAGCCCTCGCTCCCAAACTGCCGTAAGTTGCGGAGATTAAGCCCTTGGCTTGTGTTGCCTCAATAACGGAAGAGAGGGCAGGCATCTGTGTCCACTCGACTATTTTAGCGGCAAATTGTACTTGTATAGCGTGGCGAACCTGAAGATATTTAAAGAAAGATTTATTTGGGATTTTAAATTCCCTTACTAAGTCTTGAAATGACTTCATAGCATTTCCCTTATATATGTGCTTTAAGCGAAGTATTCCTTTATTAGCCCAGTCCCTCGAGACTTCTATGCTTAACATCTCCTGAAAATTGTTGTTATTCCAGAGAGGAGAAAATTCTGATGGGCCCGCATACCCCAGGATTGTTTGGTTGTATGCCATATTTTAATAATTAATTTTGTGGTTGCGTGATTATAGCGAAAATGATCTGCTTCTAGAGCTTCAATTAATAAATGATGTGGGTTTTCTATCAATAGGAGTCGATTATTGCTTACACTTCTTTCTACGGTTTCACATCCGGCCAGATGTTGCAGTTGTACTGCCAGAAAGTATAATTTTGGATGGGGAACCGCCATTCCCCCCTCCTTGACCGGCAGTTGTAGAGTTTGTAGGCTTATCCTAGGTTGCCCTCCCTTCCAAATCAAATCTCTAAATAGGGAGTTTATCTTTTTAAACCACTTGTGTCCTATCCATATTGGAGAGTTATGTAACAGATATAATAATTGTGGCTGCCAAATCATTTTGATTAAGTTACAACGTCCTGCAACGGATAAGGGCAGTCTTTTCCATATATCGCATTTGTTTTTCCACTTTAATAATAGGGGGTCTAGATTTAAAGTGAGAAAGTGGGTGACATCTTTTGATATCCAAATCCCTAGATACTTGATCTTAGGGCTAATGGATATTTGGGAGAGGCTTGACAGCGAGTGGGGGTCTACTGGGTCAACCGGTAGCAGGGCTGACTTTGACCAATTGATCGTGAGACCTGAGAACTGTCCAAAATCCTCCATTAGTTGCATTACTTTATCTAGGGAGCCTTCGACATCCCCAAGAAAAAATAAGACATCATCTGCAAAAAGTGCAATTTTGTCTTCACCCTGGTGTCTTCTGAACCCCATTATGTCCGACCTCGCCCTGGCCATAACCGCCAGTGGTTCCATTGCGAGGGCGAACAGAAGGGGGGACAGCGGGCACCCCTGTCTCGTCCCCCGTTCCGTTGATTCTGACCTTAGCTCTTGGTCCACAATATAACAACTTGACCCAGTTAACATAGAGCGGGCCAAACCCAAAGCTATTGAGTACCTTCCAAAGATATGCCCACTCGAGGCTATCAAAAGCCTTGGCAGCGTCGAGGGATAATATGGCTCTAGTCCCTATGGTATCTGTCGGGGTGAGTATATTTAAGAAGGTTCTCCTAATGTTAATACTAGTTGCCCTGCCTGGTATAAAGCCCGACTGGTCTGGATGAATGAGTTTAGTAATGCATCTATTTAGCCTAGCTGCGAGAATTTTAGCTAGAATTTTCATATCTGATGATAATAGGGAGATTGGGCGATACGATGAGGGGTCCAAGTGGTCCTTCCCCTCCTTTTGAATAACGATAATAGTAGCTTCATTCATTGAGGGGGGGAGCATTCCCTCTCTCATCGCACCCTCATAGGTCCTCAATAGCTCTGGGAGCAATAGCTCACCAAACTTTTTATATATCTCAATAGGGAGCCCGTCCGGACCAGGCGATTTCTGGTTTGGCATATCACCTATTGCTTGTTGAAGTTCTTTTAGAGTGATTGGTGCGTCTAGCTCCTGCTTGTCATTGGCGGACAATGTAGGGACTTCTATTTTCTGAAAGAAAGTTTCCATCCCACCATTCGCCGGTGCCCTTTTGGACTTATATAATTCTTTATAATATAGACAAAGGCCCAGATTCACAGAGCAATTACGCCTGTCTAACTGGTGTTAGACAGGAGTAATTTCAAATTTCGCGCGCCGTATCACTAGTTTGAATCCTCAAACCATGATACGGTGGCTTCGGGCTTCGATCCGAGAGGCTTACGTCCTCGTAAGCCTTCGGATCTACACTGCGATATTTTTGCGGCCGCTGGGAGGAGTTTGCGTCGTTTTCATGCGTCGGGATATGCAAATGAGTTTTTACGGCGATCCACGAAGGTACGAGTGTCCCTCGCAATCGCCTACCTCATTTTTTGGCTACGTAATGTTAGAGGAGCTTTTTGCTGGTCTAACAGTGCGTAACCCATGTAAAGTATGGCCGTCGTTCCCGCGTCGATTTGAAAATATATATTTTTTTTAACGTAACTCGTTCGGGAATAGGAATGTACGTAAACGACGCTACTACGACGTGACGACGTGTTTTCGCGCAATGCACGGCGGGAAATTTGCGAACGGAGCATGCGCAGTTCGATCACCGCGGGAACGCGCCTATTTTAAATGCTTCACGCCCCCTACTCGCGCAGATGGATTGCGACGGGAGAAATACACTACGCCGCCGTCGTTTACTGGACAAAATCTACCTGGATTCCACGTAGAGCCAGGTAAAAAACGGCGGCGTAGTGTATTTCTGATACTCTACGAGAATCTAGATCTCTGTGAATCTGCCCCAAAATGTTTTTAATATTTCCTGGCCATCTGTTGTTATTTCGCCCGATGGTGTCCTAATTACTGGGACATTTGGTGGAGGAGAGTTAGTTCTACTCAAAAGAGCTAACATATGTCCTACCTTCTCTCCCTCTCCAAACTGTTGTTGCCTTTGTAAGGTTCTCTTGTTCTCTGCTATTTTTAAAGTGTGTGTTCTATATTCTTCTTGTTTTGCAAGCCATACTGCCCGTTTGTCTGGTGTTGGTTCCTCAATAAAACTCAGTTCTGCTTGGGCGATCTTATTAGTCAGCCTAGTCTCTTCCATCCTCCCTGTCTTTTTAACCCTAGCAACCTGTTGGATTAGCAGGCCCCTTGCTAAAGCTTTTAGAGAGTCCCACACCACTCCCGAGGGTGCCGTCCCCTGGTTTATAGTCATGAACTCGGCTAATTGGGACATTAGGGTCTGCGGTTCACCGATAAGCTCCAACCAGCCTGGTTTGATCTTCCATTCTTTAAAAGGAGACTTAAGGCCTGTCCTTAATATTAGGACCAATGGGGAGTGGTCTGAGACCCCTCTAGGGCCGTAGCGTATCGCCTTAACCAGGGACATGACCCCATCACTGCACAGGGCCATATCTATTCTAGATAATGTACCATGGGAACTGGAGTAACATGAATACTGGCGATCCAGGGGGAAAGAGGTTCTCCAAACATCACTTAACCCAGCTTCCTGGATAAAGCCGAGCAATCGGCCCCCCTTTGGGCCGGATCCCGGTGGGAATCTGTCAATACTATTGTCGAGGACTTCATTGTAGTCACCAACCGCGATAATGGGAATCTCTGGGGCGTCGAGGGTGAATTTAATAAGACTATATAGGACATCTAACTTAAAGGGAGGGGGGATATACAAGTTAGCTATAACATATGGCCTGTTCTCAATCAAGCAGAGAAGGAATATAAAACGGCCTTGATCATCCACCCACGATTTGGAACAGGAAAAGGTCACTCCCCTCCCAATCAGTGTGCTCACTCCTCTTGAATAGGAGGAGTGTACCGAGTGGAATTGGGCTTGAAATTTACGGCTGTTCAAATGCCGGACTGAGTCCTTGGTCAAATGTGTCTCCTGGAGGCAGATTAGCCCCGGCATTCCATCCTCCAAGAGCGACATAACTGCAGCTCTTTTAGTTGGATCGCCCAGACCTCGTACATTCCAGGAGGTAATAGCCAGTAACTTATCCTGCATCGATAATGGTTGAAATAATAAAATGTTTTTTTTAAGCCACACAAATATGGATCAACTACCCATTTGCTATAATGGAAGCGGTGGCCGGGCAAGCGATCAATTCGTAGAGACCCTAACCCCCCTGGCTGAATTCTTGTGTCCTGTGCAACCCCAAATGTATGCTCACTTATCCCTCCCTTAAAAACATCTCTCCCTCCCCTAACACACCCTCCCTCCCCCTTGCCACCTTGCCCTCTGGGGCTTCCCATGGGGACTGGTCCAATGACCGCTATTCTCGCTCTCACATTCATCCCCCTGAACCATACAGCGAGTGTCCCTCCCGCACGTACTCTCTCCCCCTCCCAGTTCTCGAAAGTCAAGTAGTAACTTTATTTTAACTGGGGAAGAGGAAAAAAAAAAGGGGGGGCCTGGTTTACGTACTACTTGTGGATGTATATATATGCAGGCTCGACAGCCCTGATGTTAAGCTATAAATGAGAGCACCTCACCTGCGCAGTGGTGCTCCTACATATATATACGTGTTTCTGAAAGTACCCTTGGGAACTCTCAGAGGTGCCTATGTGCCAAGGCCATGTTGCACAGTTCCCCCATGGATGGTGTGGGGTACAAATACAGATTGTCCATATTTGAAACCAAATTTCAGGGCTTTTAAGTTATTATAAAAAAAAAGGAAAAAAAAAAAGAAAAAAAAAAAAAAGGAAGGGGAAATATTCTTTGCCCCTTCTCTTCCCTTACCTCCTCCCCGCCCCTTAAGGATATATTTTCCGTATGCCTTATATGTATGTGAACAGTGTAGCCTTAGTGTTAAGCAATAAATAGGGACGGGAACACATCCCCCATCCTAAGGTGTCCCCTCGTGAATGTGCATGTTTTTAGCAATACAGTAGTGAAAAAAAGCAAGAAAAAACATAAATACAACAACAACATTTCATAATATGTTCATATGCATTGAGTTAAAATGCCACTTAACCATGATTAAACCAATTTTAGAATCCCTTCCCTCTCTGTCCCTCCCTCCCCCATCCTAAGTCAATATTAACTAATAGTTGGGAGAGGGGAAAAAAAAGAGAGAAAAAAAAAGAAAAACCCCTAAGGGTATAATTTGTGTGCAACTTGTATATATAAGTGTGTGAACAATATAACCCTAGTGTTGGACATTAAATAGAGGAGCGTCATCACTCCTAAGTTACCCCTGCGAGGAATGTGCGTGTTTTTACTAAAATAGCGTAAATATCTCACAAAAATACTTAAGTGCAAAAACAACATTACATAATAAAGTCATAAGTGACGTTGAATTAAACTACGCCTCGTTACAGTAACTCTTACCCTTCTCTCCCCTTCTCCCCCTCCCCAGAATTATATTGGGAGGGGGGGCAGGGGAGAACACCTTGGCTGAAAACCCAAAAGCTTGCTATTAATCCTATAATGTGAGGCAAAAAGAGAGACAAAAAAAAAAAATGAAAAGCACCCCCCATCCTAATAAGGTTTTGCTGGCTTGATACTATTTCTATAATGCCTTCCCCCCCCCCCCCCCATGTCCAGCAGCAGCAGATGGACAGTATATGCTGTTTATTGGTCCTCGGAGGGGGCCTATTACCCTCTCCCATCCCTGTTGGACTCTAGGGCGGCTTTGTTCTGCTCCAACCAATTGTCTACTTCAGTGGGATCATTAAAGAAAAGAGTCCTGTCCAAGGCTACCACTCTGAGGCGGGCCGGGTACAAAAGAGCGTAAGGAATTTTGTATTTTTGTAGGGACTTCTTAGCAGGCATAAACTCGGCTCTGCGTTTCTGTAGGTCAGGTGAAAAGTCTGGATATATTGATATTCTTGTTCCTTTGTAAGAGATCACTCCCAGGTCCCTGGCTTTTTGGAGCAAGGTTACCTTGTCTGTATAATTGAGAACTTTAAGAAGAATCGGTCTGGGATGTTTCCCCTGTTGGAATACTTTGAAGGGGACACGGTGGGCTCTTTCTATAGCGAAGAATGTCGAGAAACTATCGGAGCCAAAAGTCTCCCTGCACCAGTGTTCCATAAAGGATATAGGATCTGTACCTTCACATCCTTCGGGTAGACCCACCACTCTCACATTATTCCTGCGCAATCTGTTTTCCAAAGCATCTAGTTTAACTATTTGGAGGGCTGTTAACTCTTGTAGCCCTGTTAATTCCCCTTGTAGTGGAAAAAGGGTGTCTTCCAGTGCACTTAACCTGTCTTCTAGTGCGTTGGTTCTAGCCACCATTCTATGCAGTTCCTGCCTCATGGATAGCAATTCTTCTTTGAGCCCTGTAAGCTGGATATCGAAACTGGCCATATAGTCTCTGCATGCATTGACTGCGCTGAGTACCTCCCTGAGGGTAGGTTCCCCTTCTGGGGTTGGATCTACTGCTAAGGGCTCGGGGCCACTGGTCATTCCAAGAGTTACAGGCATATTTACAATACCAACAGATTCTGGGCCCAGCCCTTTGGTACTCACGGTTTTGGAGTTTGCCGCGTTGGCCGTAGTAGGTGCCTTTGTGGTTGCTTGTCCGCAGCTTCTTCTCTCCAGGGATGACCCCGTCAGTACTTTGGTTTGTGATACTGCTGGAGGTAGATGACCTTTGGCTGGCGATATAGCAAGGCAGTGGCGGCTGGTGAAGTTTTAGGATGGGGGGGCGCCAGACCCCACCCTTCCGTTTGATCCCTCCCATTTCTCATAAGCCCCACCCCTTATAAAATCAACCCACTCCGTCCCCTGTATTCCACTTGCTTCCACCCATATGGTGTCAGGAGTATACAGCTCAGCATCACAGATCAGGGGATATAGGTTGGCATTACAGAAATGGTATATAGATCAGCAGCATCACATATACTGATCTCGCAGCACACTGTCAGCATCCACACACTGGTGGAGGACACGATAACAGCACCCCCTCCAACCCAGATCGCAGCACACTGGCTCTGGGCTCACAGGACACACTGACAGCAATCCCCCCCCCCCAGCGGGGATCAAGGCACACTGATACCCCCCCCCCCTTGGGGCTCACAGGACACACCAACAGCAATTCATCCCCCCAGCGGGGATTGAGGCACACTGATAACATCCCTGCACACTACCTGCAGAACAAGGCTGGCTCTTGGCACATTCTCCCCTTTCTGAATCCTGAAAGGAAGAAAGCCAGCGCTGCAGGGGTTAAACACCTGGAAGAAGGTAGAACATTTGGCTCTCCTCTCCTGCAGGGGCAACCATCAAAAATGTTGGGGTCCCTTACACAGCTTAAGACCAGCCATCCCACCGAATGAAATGAACACACTGCCCTACATGTGGCATGTGAAAAATACAACCAAGCTTGGTCACACCTGTAAATAAACACAAAATAACAACCCTCCATAAACAGAAATGATTCATGAAATAATCAGTGTTCATACAATAGTGTTACCATACAAATAGCTGTGAACACTGTGCTATGCCCTGTTTGAGGATTGTTATTCCATAGATATATATTGTTTCGTTTAACACAGGGTGAAATGGAATGATCATAAATTACTGTCACTTTATCTGGACATACACAAAGTGATTTGGGGATGTTTATGCAGTGATGTGTGCCTGATTGGGGGGGATGTGTACCAGCTATGGGGAGACTGCAAACTTAGTTGCCTCCTTCCCCCCACCCACACACACTCCCCTGCTCTTTTGACACTAGTTGTCAGTCTCATATGTCCTGCAAACAAATCCATCTTATATCCCGACATGAAAGGTTACCTGCTTATCTGCACAAACTTTCCTCAGACTGCAGCTCTGCTCACCTCCCTCTCTGCAGCGTTAGACTCCGCATAGGCTATGCTCTGGCTCTGGCTTCTGACAGTAGGGGACTGGAGATGGGGGGGGGGGGGGGGGGAGGCTCGAGTGTGCAGCAGATTGTAAGGATACTCGGGTCTTCTAAATACACACACAAGCCAGGCAGTGTATGTATTTAGATGTAACGATGTTGCTGCTGACTAAGCCCAGGTGTGAGCTGTAACCAGACAGTACTGCTGACAAGCTGGGGCCCCTTACATGTCTACATCTGTCCCCCTCTTCTAGCTAGGCTCACAAAACACCAGCCTCCCCTTCACCGTGGGAGGTTTGGCACTTACCGGGCTGACTGCGGTGTCCTCTCCTGTGTGCCTGATCTCCTTCAGTAGGCAGCAGGCAGCAGCGGTGGTGGAGGAGTCTGCTCCTCATGCTTCCTCCGCTTGGGCGCTCCGGCACACTAAAAATCGGAAGTGATGCGCCTCTAGTGTCAATC
Source organism: Rana kukunoris (assembly GCA_029574335.1). NCBI lineage: Eukaryota > Metazoa > Chordata > Amphibia > Anura > Ranidae > Rana > Rana kukunoris. Next base: position 459,853,462 of record CM056050.1, read on the forward strand.
AAAGCACCCGGCCGTAGTAATACATACTATGGCACGGCCGGATGCTGATGGCGGGATCGAATGCGCCGCAGGGCGGGTTTAAAGCCCGCAAATGAAGCACCTCGTCTGCAATCTTGTGATTGCATAGACGTGGCGCTTCCCACAGCGCATTGCGACCGGCGCTCAGCAACAGAGAACTGAAGGAACTTTAAAAAAAAAAAAAAAATCTTAAAGGGACATTTAAAAAAAAAAAACATTTTTTTTTTGTTTGTTTTTGTTTTGTGACTGCCTGGGAGGGGGGGCGGCGCCCATGCGCCCTCTATGGACGGGCCGCCACTGTAGCAGGGGTGTGAGCGAAGCGTTCTAATTTGGCCGCGGCGGCCTGGTTGCTCTTGGTGGACCTGGTGTTAGACATCCCTTAATGGAGAAAAAATGGAGAAGTGAGTCGAGGTAGGCCTTTGAGCCTTGGTTTTGATATAGGTATTTAGGGCTTAAGTAGCTTAAGTAGCTGCTTCAGGTAAGACTCTCGTAAAGACAATCAAGCCTTGGATCACGATAAAGATTGTCCTAGCTCAAGCTGGCAAATGCCTTGGCGTATCCAATGAGGTGATATCTCTCCTCTGCAACAATAATCCAGGAGGCAGTAGAAAACAATGGATGGCTATTATAGGGGAGGTGGAAGCTGTATAGCTTATAAGGGACCTTCTTTGTGAACTGTACTCAGCTCCACACGCCTCCCCCCCCCCCCAAATTATTTTGTTAGATGCAAAAAACAAACAAAAAAAAAAAGAAAGTAGACAGGTATGCGTCCTCTTACTATAGAAATTTGAGGTGCAGCGTGGCGCTGGCGGCACTGATGAGTCAGTGATATTGAGGTAATGGTCAGGCAGTCAAGGTGTCCGAAAATAAGGGCCTCTATATAGGCTGTGTCCTATGTGCTGTATTCGTTATATGCCTTGGCTGTGCTATGAGTGGTATATACCATTTATTTATAGAACACAAATACAACCTGCTCCAGCTGCGGGCTTTGACGGATGGATGGAGGACAGCTCTCTGCTCCCGTCACTCGATGCCTCGTTGTGCCTCGCTATCCTAGGACTTCCGTTTGAGGCCGCGAGGTGGCGCTGTATACCGGTCTCAGAACCGTGGGCTGGGGATCCCCGACTCCCGGCGCCCAACAGCAGCCTAAGCACCAAGCACCAAGCGCGACCCCCGTTCTTATAATGCGACCTCCCCGAGTATCCAGGCGTCCACACCGGAGCACAAGCATGCCCAGAGCGTACACAGATCCTCGAGGTCCCGCTGCAGCCGGTAAGTAAGGGTAGGAGAGGGGGAAGGTCCGCTCCCCTGCTACTCCAGTTCCAGCGAGGGGGTAGTTCCCCATGTTGTGTGACGGCTACTGCTGTGGCAGAAAGGCAGTGGTAGCGCTGGGTGGCCAAAGCAAGGAGCTACTCGATCCTCTAGACCATCGGGCAGTCCATCAGGGGGAGGAGGAGAGCCTAGCGAGAGGACGTGATCACTCGCACACTCAGCACGCACACACGCTCCTACATCCGGTCATGCCCCCTCGGCCTCGGAATATTCCTTTGTGAATCCAAACAAACATAATATACATATTATACAGTAATGCCGCATACACACGATCGAACATTCCAACATCAAAACCGTGGATTTCTTTCCGACGGATGTTCGCTCAAACTTGTCTTGCATACACACGGTCACACAAATGTTGTCGGAAATTCCAAACGTCAAGAACGTAGTGACGTACAACACTACGACAAGCCGAGAAAAATTAAGTTCAATGATTCTGAGCATGCGTAGATTGATTCCGAGCATGCGTAGAATTTTTGTGCGTTGAATTGTGTACACACGGTCGGAATATCCGACAACAACTTTTGTTGTTGGAAAATTTGAGAACCAGCTCTCAAATTTTTGTTGTCGGAATTTCCAACAGAAAATGTCCGATGGAGCATACACACGGTCGGATTTTCCGGCAACAAGCTCATATCGAAAATTTGTTGGAAATTCCAACCGTGTACACGGCATAACAACCAATTTCTTTGGTAAAATTTAAAAGAAAGTTGTGCGTTGAGTAAATACATACAAAACTTGTCAAGTCTTAAAATTGCATTCACCAGTGGTATTGCAAAAAACAATGGTATCTAAAAATCACACTTTAAAAGCCCTCACAGCTCATCAGTTTTAACAATGAAGTATGGCACTAAAATTATTGCTGTCACACCAACGTTTTCAGCAAAAGCTTGTAACTGTGGTCTACATACATGTGTGCACCCTGCATTTGTAAGTGGATGCAGGTTGAGAGTTACATTTTTTTTGTTTTTCAATTGTATTGTATATATTATTACATTTTATTTTCATTTTTTCATTCAAATGTATTTTTATTGCAAGAGGGCCAACAAGCCTTGGAGCAGGTGACAGATCTTCCTTATAGAGACATCATGGGCCTGTTAGACCCCTGATGTCTCCCCTGTTTTCCAGTGCCACTAATCAAGCACAGACTGTGCTTGATTAGCTGCTTTCCTGGCTGCTGAGCGCTTTCGGCTTCATAAGCTGCAGAGGAGCTTGGTAAATGAATATTCCACGATCATCTCCAGCATGCTATCTTGATATTTTTTTGGGGGGTCCCGAGCTCCCGGGAGCTTTGGGGTCTTCACTGTAAGGGGGTCTGTGTAACATGCAGGGGGTCCAGAACTGTTAGGGGGTATCTGTGTAACATACAGGGGTCCAGAGCTGTGGGGGGCTGTGTAATGTAAAGCAGTCCAGAGGTGCAGGGGGCTGTCTAATGTAAAGGGGTCCAGAGGTGCAGGGTGATGTGTAATGTAAAGGGGTCCAGAGGTGCAGGGTGCAGTGTAATGTAAAGGGGAGCAGAGGTACAAGGGCTGTGTAATGTAAAGGGCTCCAGAGGTGCAGGGTTCTGTGTATTGTAAAGGGGTCCAGAGGTGCAGGGTTCTGTGTAATGTAAAGGGGTCCAGAGGTGCAGGATGCTGTGTAGTATAAAGGGGTCCAGAAGTGCAGGGTGCAGTGTAATGTAAAGAGGTCCAGAGGTGCAAGGGTTGTGGAATATAAAGGGTCCAGAGGTACAAGGGCTGTGTAATGTAAAGGGCTCCAGAGGTGCAGGGTTCTGTGTAATGTAAAGGGGTCCAGAGGTGCAGGGTTCTGTGTAATGTAAAGGGGTCCAGAGGTGCAGGATGCTGTGTAGTATAAAGGGGTCCAGAAGTGCAGGGTGCAGTGTAATGTAAAGAGGTCCAGAGGTGCAAGGGCTGTGGAATATAAAGGGTCCAGAGGTACAAGGGCTGTGTAATGTAAAGAGGTCAAGAGGTGCAGTTGTGACAAAGAGATATTGGGGAATGTAGAGGTATGCAGAGTGCACAGTGGATTGTTTTTACATTTTAAGGTGGGGGGTGCCAGATATAGGATCTGCCCTGGGTGCCAAATGCTCTAGGTACACCCCTGCCTATAGACTGTACAATTCAGTTGAACAACAAACTGAAATCTTTTAGGTGGATGGAAGTAAAAATAAAAAAGAATAAAGAACTCAGAGTAGGCAAAACACAATTAAAGCAGGTCATATATGAGTCAAATTCTGAATGAATTTTCTTACGAAAATTGTAAATAAGAATTTTCCTACGAATTTCGTACAATTATTTGACTGCGGCAACGTCCGATTTGCGTACGGCCATTGAATTAGAGTGATTAGGCATATTGGAAATTTTTGGAAAAACAGATTTCTAATCAACGATGGGAGAATTGTATGAGAAATATAATCGAAAAATAAATGTGCATGTGACCTGGAAGGAGAAGAAGAAGAAGAAATATGAGGTGAAATTAAAGGCTTGGTTGGTTGAATTTCTAAATCAATGGTGGCACCATCAGATCACAAAACATACAACATTTCTGATTTTTGAAAGAAAATTTGTTCTGAATTCGACCCATGTATTACCGGCTTAAGTCTCCACTTCTAATAATAGAAGATGCTACATATATGGTGGGCAAAATTAGAGAACAATTTTTCCGAAATAATGTAATCTTCATTGCTCAACATTTAATGATATGTTTGTTGTGGCTATACTAGACTATAGAACAGTGTTTTTCAAAATACCCAAAGTGCTTCTACAAAAAAAACAAAAAAATTTGTAGATAAACACAATGATCAAAATTAGAGAACAGCAATGACTGTAGCACGGAAAATGATTACAATTGCTGAAGGTTACAACAATCAACTATTAGTAGGAAGTGTACAGCCCCTTGATGAATGACTTCAGCACATCTGCTTTACACAGGACATCACTAGTCTCTCACACTGCTTTGGTGTGATTTTGTTCCACTCTTCTTCCAGTCTCTTCCAAAGTTCGGTGACTTAGTGGGTTTCTTGGCCATAACTTTGTCCCCAAGGATTTTCCAGGCGTGTTTTATTGGGTTTAGATCAGGACTCTGGGCTGGCCATTTCATTATTTCAATGTTTTCAGTTTCAACCTACTGCTTTACCCATTTTGCTGTATGACATGGGGCATTGTCATGCATGAAAATTGCTGGCTGATTGGGTGATAAACGCAGGGAAGAAACCCTATGTTGTTGAAGAAGGTTCTAATAAACATTCACATTCACTCTGCCATGTAGCTGTATATGAGGCCCACCTTTCACTAACTCCTTTACACACTTTGGGTTCAGTCTTTCTCCAGTTTGACGACTCATGCCCTGTACACACGACCGGTTTTCCTGACATGCCCAAACCTTTTTCCCAAAATGATTCCTCAAGCCTTCCTTGCATATACACGTTCAGTCAAAAAAACTTTCGACCGAAGCGCGGTGACATCCAACGCGTACGGCGGCACTAAAAAGGGGATGTTCCATTCAAATGGCGCCACCCTTTGGGCTGCTTTTGCTGATCCTCGTGTTAGTAAAAGTTTGGTGACAGACGATTCACGCTTTTCAACCTTGTGTTTTTCAGTCCGTTACAGCGTGACGAATGTGCTATCTCCATTACAAACACTAGTTTTACCAGAACGAGTGCTCCCATCTCATACTTGATTCTGAGCATGCGTGTTTTTTCCCCCTCGGAAAAGCATACACACGAGCGGTTTTAGCGACGAAGAAAAGACTGGTGGCAAACACGACGGGAAAAAATAGAGCATGTTCTAATTTTTTTGCGGGCAGTTTTCTCTGGAAAACTGCTATGGAGCATACACACGAGCGGCATTCTCGACCGATCTAAAAAATTACAGTTTTCTCGTTGGGAAAACCGGTCGTGTGTATGAGGCATAACATAATGTTTCCCATCGGACCCAAAAAAATTAAACTTGCTTTCATCACTAAAGTGAACTTTGAAACAGTTTTCCTCTGCCCAAACAACATGCTCCTCGGAAAATGTAAGTCTAGCCTTTTGATTCTTTCTCTTAATGAGAGGTTTGGTCAATGCAGATTGGGCTTTCAGTCTAAATTCTCTTAAAACAGCGAGACACTGCGAGACAGATCCTTACTCAGTGCTGAACTAGCGAGCAATCACAGCTGCAGTGTTGAACCGATTGTCCATTGAGATTCTCTGCATTATCCTGTCCGCTCTTGTATTTGTCTTTCGTGGACGAGCAGCCTTCTCAGGGAACTTGAATGAGTTTGTGACATTGTAAAGATGCAATATTCTAGAAATCACAGATTTGCAACAACAAACTTACCAGGAAGCAAAGTAGACAAGGATAGCCAAAAGTTTCAGTTACTGAATATGAAATATTTATATGCAACACAACTTAAAAAAGTAAAAAATATATACAATAATATATCATACACAGTATTCAGGACAGTATGCATTCTCTTTACAGCAGTGGTATGCAAAAATTGTCATAGGAGCAAAGCTAACATTTTCACTAATTCATTAACACTGAAGGAAGGTGAACAGGGAAGACATTGGTGTTACCGGCTTCCAAAGCTACTTAAAAGTTTTCTTCTGCAATACAGGTCCCTAATCCAGTCTTACTATTTGTCAGGGTTTTTCTTCAGCAGGAACTAGGGGGAACTCAGTTCCACCACCTCTGGCTCAGGTCTTCTGCTCACCACTATCACTTGGCAACACAGAAGTCCAGCTTCTGCGTTTACAAGCGATAGCTTATCTCCCAGTAGCTCCCACATGTCACATCTCCTGAGCAGATGCCACTGAGTGCAGGATAGGGACAAGGGAGATACAGAACAGGTGCCCAGTCATGGGCGGTAGGGGGTGCATGGTAAGCTGCACCCTTTGTGTTTTTTCCCTGGTGACCAGTTGTTGATGCTCCTACTGCATTATCTCCCTTGTAAGCAGTGTTGCTCATCTTACTTTAAAAAAGTAATTAGTTACAGTTACAAATTACTTCTCCGAAAAAGTAATTGCGTTAGTGACTCAGTTACTACATTGAAAAAGTAATTAGTTACTCAGCAAAGTAACTGATTTTTTTATTAATATTCTACAATGCTTTGTTGAGAAGCAGATGACGGAGGCTTGCCAGGGAGCAGAGAGTTAATACTCCAAGACAAAAGAATGCCAGATCCTTGAGAGAAGAAAACCGGAAACAAATGGTGATCTCGTGTACATCCCAGCCTAGGTGCATCTGTCCCACCATGTATATCCCAGCCTAGGTGCATCCGTCCCACCATGTATGTGCAGCTATTGGACTTAAAACCCTTATCCATCTGCTACATATTACATCCAAATTATAAGCTGGATTAAAATGTTTATAATATACATTCCCTTGGCGTTCACAGAGTCTGTAATTTAAAATCTTATATTAGGCTTTATTAGAATTTTCTATAGTTTATAGTTTATTATTTTATTTATCTTATACAAGCTTTATTAGATGCAAGGGATCTGGAATGGGGATGTCAGATTTTTCTTTGTTGTCTGATGAAGAGATGAAATCACTGACCAAAAATAACCTGCTGATCATTGGTCTGTATAGGTGTTGACCACTAGATGTCGCTGTGTACACTGTGTTGTACAGGGAACGTTTGTTCTGTAGAAGATTTTTTTTCCGGCCATGTGTTCCCCGGATCATTGATCAGGTTGCGCACACAGTGTGTGTGATCGATGTGAATTGTTCCCCGGTGATAGGTCAGTGTGAGGCGGGTGGGGCTCATTGTATCCAGGGCTCCTGCGATTGGGAGTTTTCAGACCGCTGTGACAGGCCATCACAGCGGTCACATGATTCTAAAGCAGAGTTCCACCCATATTCATATTCACAGCGCCGGCAGAAGCAATTACTCTGCTGCCATCTAGTGGCAGTAGATGTAATTGCGGTAATTCTACACAAGTAATGGGAACTGCGTTACTGTGAGGGGAAGAGTAATCAGGTAGATTACTCGTTACCCTCAAAAGGGGCTGCGTTAGGTAACTGCGTTTATCGTAACTCCGTTACTTACAACACTGCTTGTAAGTGACTGTAATATAGTATAGTATGCTGGGAGGTACTACAGCCAGATGGGTGTTTCAGCTTATTGCAACAAAGGTAAGACATGTGGCAGATGGTGGAGGGGTTGTATACAGAGGGAAGAGCTACAATTTGATGCCATTTGGCAGGTACTGTATGTGTGTGGTGGGCATGGTTGAGTTCCTACATCTATTCTCTGAAAAAAAAAGCCCTGCTACAGTATTTGTGCTGCTTCTGTGGACAAACACTAAAACACAGTGCTAGGGGGAGCATCTTGTAAGGAGAAAGAACGCTTTTCCAGTATTTTTTTTTCCAAAGCTACTTTTTGTTATCTCAGCTATTTAATCAAAATGTAATTGTTCAAGTCTACTCAATAGAAGTATGATGAACATTTAAAACCACATCAACATAGCCATAGAGCCGAGATCTAACAGCACAAGATCTCTTAACCACTTAAGACCTGGACCATTATGCAGGTTAAGGACCTTGCCGCTTTTTGCGATTCGGAACTGTGTTGCCTTACCTGACAATTGCGCGGTTGTGCGACGTGGCTCCTGAACAAAATTGTTGTCCTTTCTTTCCCCACAAATAGAGCTTTCTTTTGGTGGTATTTGATCACCTCTGCGTTTTTTATTTTTTGCACTATAAACAAAAATAGAGCGACAATTTTGAAAAAAATTCAATATTTTTTACTTTTTGCTATAATAAATATCCCCAAAAAAGATATAACATTTTTTTTTTTCCTCAGTTAAGGCCGCTACGTACTCTACCTATTTTTGGTAAAAAAAAATCGCAGTAAGCGTTTATCGATTGATTTGCGCAAAATGTAAAGCTTTATTAAAATAGGGGATAGTTTTATGGCATTTTTATTAATATTTTTTTTACTACTAATGGCGGCAATCAGCGATTTTTTTTTTCATGACTGCAACATTATGGCAGACACATCGGACAATTTTTACACATTTTTGGGACCATTGGCATTTTCACAGCGAAAAGTGCTATAAAAATGCACTGATTACTGTGAAAATGACAATGCAGTGAAGGAGTTAACCACTAGGGGGCACTGTAGGGGTTACGTGTGACCTCATGTGTGTTTCTAACTGTAGGGGGCGGGGCTGGACATGTGATGTCAGTGATCGTCGTTCCCTTTATCAGGGAACAGACGGTCACTGACAATGCCACAGTGAAGAACGGGGAAGGTGTGTTTACACACACCTTTTATCTGTACAGCTCCTGTGACCAATCGTGCGACAACAGCAGTGATCGGGTCCACGGGTCCCGCGGGCGCGGTCACGGAGCTTCGGGGCTCTTAAAGGGGAGGTATTTATACGCCCATGTGCCCAGCTGTGCCATTCTGCCAATGTATATCAGTGTGCGGCGGTCCTTAAGTGGTTAAAGCCAATTACCTGTCAAAGATTCGTATTTCTGTCTGTCCACCTTAAAATTTGCACGACTCTCTCACACAACATAGCCCTATCTTGCATGGAGGCGGACCTAATTTCTCTCTGCTGTAATCCAATAGGAGAATAAAGTAGATCAGCACCAAAAAATAATTAATGATAGTGAACAAAATAAAGGGATTTTTAATAACAGCTTACCTGTAAAATCCTTTTCTTGGAGTACATCACGGGACACAGAGCGCATAGTCATTACATATGGGTTATATGGGTACCTTCAGGTGTGGACACTGGTGTAATCAACTTCACAGGAAGTTCCTCCCTATATAACCCCCTCCCACTGAGAGTGCTCTAGTTTTGTAGCAAGCAATTTCTCTGAGGTTACACAATGTTCCCCAAAAAGAGGGGTGGGAGCTCTGTGTCCCGTGATGTACTCCAAGAAAAGGATTTTACAGGTAAGCTGTTATTAAAAATCCCTTTTTCTTGATCGTACATCACGGGACACAGAGCGCATAGTCATTACATATGGGATGTCCCAAAGCAATTCTCCATGAAGGGAGGGAGACCGTAAGGCCAAAAATAGCCAAACAGAAAATATATCAGGAGGTAAAATAGCTCCACCAACAGAAAAAAAAGGGGCGTGAACCGGGCCAGAGGATTCTATACTGCTGCCCGTAGGACCGCCTGCCCAAATGCTGCGTCCGCAGCCTTTGTGACGTCCAACTTATAAAATTTAGTAAACGTATGTACGGAAGACCAGGTTGCCGCCTTGCAAACCTGTGCCATAGAGATCTGATGGTGTGCCGCCCAAGAGGCACTCATGGCCCTCGTAGAATGGGCCTTAACTGATAAGGGCGGTGGAACGCGCTTCAGACCATAGGCCTGAAAAATCAGCTGCTTAATCCACCTAGCCAAGGAAGACTTGGCAGCCGGCTGACCCTTCTTGGGGCCATCCGGGAGAACGAAAAGCACATCTGTTTTCCGAATCTTTTCTGTAGCCTTGAGATAGACCCTCATGGCTCGGACCACGTCCAAAGTATGAAGCAGTCTTTCCTCTCTGGACTGGGGAGTAGGAAAGAAGGATGGTAGGACTAGGTCCTGATTCAAGTGAAAACTGGATATGACCTTAGGAAGGAAAGAAGGCTGAGGCCGCAGAACCACTCTGTCCTTATGCAGAATCAGGTACGGTTCCCTGCAAGACAAGGCTGCCAGCTCGGAGACCCTTCTGGCCGAAGCCATAGCCACCAAGAAAACCAACTTTCGGGTTAGCAGCACAAGAGGGATTTCTGTCAGAGGTTCAAACGGCTGCTTTTGTAAAGCTGACAAGACCAGATTTAAATTCCAGGGGCAGAGGGGAGCTCTAATAGGGGGATTTACATGCAAGACCCCCTGCAAAAAGGTTTTCACAAGCGAATGTGTGGCCAAAGGCCTTTGAAACCATATCGATAAGGCAGACACCTGCCCCTTTAGAGTACTAAGAGCTAACCCCTTGTCAACGCCAACCTGGAGGAATCGCAGGATCCTGTCAATAAAAAACTTGCGAGGATGCCCTCCTTGAGACTCGCACCACTCCACATAGGTTCTCCAGACTCTGTAATAGATATTTCTAGAGACTGGCTTTCTAGCTTGAATTAACGTAGATATGACTTGGGCAGAGAGGCCTCTGCCCTTAAGAATTAGAGATTCAGCCGCCAAGCCATCAAATTTAGCTGCTGTGAAGCAGGGTGGTAGATCGGGCCCTGAGACAGCAGATCTGGGCGCAGGGGGAGTGGCCACGGTGCCCTTACTGACATCCTCACGATGAGTGCGTACCAAGCCCTTCTGGGCCAGGCTGGGGCCACCAGGATCACCGGCCTGCGCTCCACCCTGATCCTTCGTAGAAGGCGGGGAATCATCTGTAGTGGAGGGAACGCATACAGGAGAGAAAACTGGTGCCAGGGGCAAACCAACGCATCGGTCCCGTAGGCCGAGGGGTCCCTGGCTCGGGATACGAATTTGTCTAATTTCTTGTTGAATCTTGTTGCCATGATGTCCACATCGGGAACTCCGAATCTTTGGCAAATCTCTTGGAATACCTGGGGGTGAAGAGACCACTCTCCCGGGAGTAACTGTTGACGACTCAAAAAATCTGCTTGAGAATTGTCTATCCCTGGGATGAACACTGCTGAGATGCAGGGTACATGGGCTTCGGCCCATGAAAAAATCAGGTTTACTTCCCTTTGAGCCGCCAGGCTCCTTGTGCCCCCCTGGTGGTTTATGTATGCCACCGCCGTGGCATTGTCGGACTGTATCCTTACTGGCAGACCCTGCAGGGGAAGAGTCCAGGCGACCAGGGCCAACCGAGCAGCTCTGATCTCTAGGACATTGATGGGAAGCAGACTTTCTGCCTCTGACCACTGTCCCTGCTGGGTCCGTTTTCCTAAGATTGCCCCCCAACCTGTTAGGCTGGCATCTGTGGTTACTATTTTCCACGAGATGGGGCAAAAGGTTTTCCCTTTTGATAATTTTTGAGGGATCAGCCACCAGTACAGGCTGTGCCTGACTCCTGGAGAAAGAACTAATGGACGGTCTAATGCCTGTATGGACTTGTTCCAAGCAGAGAGAATAGCTGCTTGCAGAATTCTGGTATGGATCTGGGCATAGGGCGCTGCTTCGAAGGCGGCCACCATCTTCCCCAGCAGTCGCATGCATAGGCGAATAGTCGGCTTCTTTTTGCCTAAGACTATTTGAATCGTTTGAATCAACGACCTGATCTTCTTTTGAGGTAAAAATACCCTCTGGCATTCTGTATCTAACCGAAAGCCTAGATATTCCAACTGTCTTGTGGGTTGTAACCTTGATTTTTCTTGGTTCACAATCCACCCAAACTCTTCTAGATGCCGCACTGTGCGGACTACTGCATGATTGAGGTTGGAAGCTGAACTGTCGATAACCAGGAGATCGTCCAGGTATGCTAGGACCAAGATGCCTTCTGTCCTTAGGACGGCTAGCACCGGGGCTAACACCTTTGTGAATACCCGTGGAGCTGTTGCCAACCCGAAAGGGAGGGCTACGAACTGGTAATGACTTTGGTTTATCGTAAAACGAAGAAACTTGTGATGTGCTGGGTAAATCGGCACATGCAGATATGCATCCTTTATGTCTATAGATGCTAGGAAGTCGCCCTGATGCAGGCTGGCTGTCACTGAACGTATGGAGTCCATACGAAAGGTCTGAATCCTTAGAAAGCGATTTAGGCGTTTGAGGTCTAATATAGGCCTGACGTCGCCATTGGGTTTTGGTATAACAAAAAGCTTGGAGTAGAATCCCAGACCCTTTTCTTGGGTTGGTACTTCTACAATTACTCCTTGGAACAAGAGGCGATCCAACGCCTTTACGAGAGAGGCCCTCTTTAACGGGTCGCTTGGAAGACTTGACCCCTGAAAATGAGGAGGGGGGATTTCTCGAAACTCTAGTTTGTAGCCTGAGGCTACTACGGACCGAACCCAAGCGTCGGGAATTCTGGCCTTCCAGACTTCGGAGAAAAACTGAAGCCTCCCCCCCACCCAAGAGAGTGGGGGCGCCCCTTCATGAATCTGACTTGATGACTGGTTTAGCCGGCTTGCGAGACCAGGGCCTCTTGTTTGCCGCGGCTTGTCCCTGTGGGCGACTATTAACTGCTGAACGCCCGGGAGGCCGTCGATACTGACGAGAAGTCGAAGGGGCCGAGCCTACAATGGCCTGTCGTTTAAACGTGGGCCCACGCGGTCTTTTCTTGACCGGTAAGGAAGTACTTTTTCCACTTGATATGGTGTGGATATATTTATCTAGGTCTTCCCCGAATAGTCTTCCCCCATGAAAGGGAAACCCTGCTAAAAGCTTTTTGCAGGGTGCCTCTGCTGACCAGTTCTTTAGCCACAAAAGACGACGCATGTGAACCATCAGTAGAGATGAACGAGATGCCTGTTGGATGGAGTCCTTAATAGCATCTATTGCAAAGCAGAGAGCCCTAGGGAATTCTGCTAATTCATGAGTATGCTGAGCCGGCATGTCCTTTAATATATGTTTTGCCTGATCCTTCAAGTCCTGACAAACACCAATGGCTGCTACTGCTGGCTGAACCATGGCACCTACTGAGGTGAAAGCTGCTTTCAGTAGGGTCTCGAATTTCTTGTCGACCGGATCCTTGAACATATGGACATTTTCAACCGGACAAGTCAGGGATTTATTCACGCAGGAAATGGCTGCGTCCACTGTAGGGAGAGCCCATTTCTTCACATATTCCTCTTCCATAGGGTAGAGAATAGAGAATCTTTTAGGAGGGACAAAGATTCTATCAGGTCAAGCCCAATCCTGGTAAATCACGTTCCGCAGAAGGGGGTGCATTGGAAAAGATGCACAAGTTAATGGAGCCTTTAAAGAACCCAATGAGGATACCTCCGGGGCTACTAGTTCTGGCACTGGAAGTTTAAAGGCAGTGCGAACCATATCTGTCAAAGACTGGATCCACAGGCCCTCCGCTTGAGAGGCCGAAAAATATTCATCTATAGTGGAATTTTCCCTGTCTGAACCGTCGGGACTTGGGTCTGCCTGATCCCCTTGTGGGTCCCGTTCCTCTGAAGAGGAGACCTCCGCATCTGAAAACCCCACACTGGGTGAGGGGGATCTAGCCCGCTTGCTACTTGGGCAAGGACGGGAAAACAACGCAGTTAACCTTTTCTCTAGCCCACACATGGTGGCTGCTAGCATTTCTTCCGTCACGTAAACGGGAATGGGTGGATCGGGGGCCGCCTCTGCCCCCAGCACCCCCAATGGCTCTTGTACTATGCCACTCGGTGTCCTGACTGGCGAGGGTGGGGCCGTAGAAGCCTGGCCCAAATCCTCTGACCCCGATGGAGACCCTTTTTGCTTTTTGGCACCTTTAGCAGCCTTGGCTGGTCCAGATCCCTTTGGAGCCATTGTACAACCTTGGGTCACCCCTATAGCCAACACCTGACTGTTGCAGCTAGGAGTAACCAATATGAGGGCAGGTATGAGGAAAAATGAAAAAGAACTTCTTTTTCTTATTTTTTTTTTTTTTCAAAAAAATTTCTTATTTTTTTTACCCGCCTGGGAGGTGGCAATACTGAGGAAACCTGTGAGTATTGACACACCAATGCCCGTTAGCCGGAGTCCAAGGTAGACTCAGATACTGCTGGATCTAAGGCTGAGTCCCTTTAAGCAAAAAACTTTTTTTTTTTTTTTTTTCTGGTCAATAGTGGACCTAAGTCCTAGACCTGAAGATCCACAAAACCGCCACTAGGTGTCCCTGTGTGGCCAAAAGACCCAGCTGCACGCTCTGTATCCTTTCTTCCTCTGCCTTCAGGAGGAAAGACCAGCCCGAGAGAAGTTTTCCCTTTATACAGACCCTGACGCTGCTGGCCCGCCCCCCCGACGCACGCCAACGCTATAAAAGGCGGCGTGCACGCGCGCGCGTATGCGCGCGCACACACGCGCGCACACACGCGCGCACAATCGCGCGCACAATCGCGCGCACCACGCTGAAACCACATGGAGGAAGCAGAGCAGAGGAACAACATGGACCAGCGTTATGCAGCACCAACAGACACCAGGTAAGCACTAATCTTATTGTAGTGCACACACAGCGAGGAAGCTGTCCCCTTGGGCTTCCTAAGAAACAGGAGTTTTTTACCAGCAATTTCCTCTTTAAAACATGTGGGGTTGCAGTATCAGTGTTAACAGGCAGACCTGGGGTGAGTAGCAAATATATAACTTACACAAGTATACATATATCTACATATTATCTGGGTAAACATTAGAATCCCATCCTGCCTCAACAGACATAGTGGAGATAGTGGCTGATGCACCAGCATACTGTTAGCCAACCCAGAACCCCCAGGGGGATACCTACTGTCGAACCAAGTCCCGCAGGTTCCCTCTTACCTGCTCCACGCCGCAGGGTATTGCAAAATGCAAGAGGCCCAAACTTCCCCCATCTCCGTGGGTATTGTCTTGGACCTTCGGGGACCGGGGTCCTGTGTTAAGGAACCCACACCCCTGGACCTATATAGCATCCTGGCATCAGTAGCGTTTAGTTCTTGGAAGAGACTAAGGCACTGGAGCCCAGAATCCAGCCCTCCAAGGAGAGGCATTATAGGCAAAACCCCACTCCAGCAGGGCCCGGGTACCGTACATCTTGGCTCTGAAGCACTTCGGACGGATCCGGCTAGCTATCCTGGGTCCCGAGACCTCCGAGGGACAGCTAGACGTGACCAACACCTAAGACACTGGCGAAAAAACTAGAGCACTCTCAGTGGGAGGGGGTTATATAGGGCGGAACTTCCTGTGAAGTTGATTACACCAGTGTCCACACCTGAAGGTACCCATATAACCCATATGTAATGACTATGCGCTCTGTGTCCCGTGATGTACGATCAAGAAAAAAAAGCTGCTCCTCAAAGGCAATTAGTGATTGCAATGAATGAAGGTGTGTATAGAGGGCACTAGACTACACGTGAATACCCCACAAAAGGAGCGTATCCCCTCAAGTAGTGCAAATAACGAAATATTGAACAAAATAGATAGCAATAATTAGGGTTGTCCCGATACCACTTTTTTAGGACCGAGTACAAGTACCGATACTTTTTTTCATGTACTCGCCGATACCGAATACCGATACTTTTTTAAAATGTCATGTGACAGTTTTCAAACCACAATGCAGACTAAGGATATTTTCTTTTGAATTATGAAGAACTCTAACTCAAGACATAAAAGAATAAAAATGAGTAAAAATGAATAAAAAAATTTTATTTTCTTGTCACGCAGTAGTAAAAAACTCAAAGAATTTTCACAGAACATGTTGATAAATACAAAAAAAGTATTCTATTTAGGTATCGGGAGCATTTACGTGAGTACACTCCCGCAAATACTCGGTATCGGTCCCGATACCGATACTAGTATCGGTATCTGGACAACCCTAGCAATAATACTATTTAACAATATAAAAAATTTGAGATTGCTCAAATGATAGCAATAGTAATAAAAATGTCCCAATAATGAGTAACATTATAGTTAGTGATCCACTCTTCTTAACCGCTGTACTTTTGATTTAAGTGAAAATGCCACCACCACACTTCGATAATTTCTTCTTCCACCCAAAAACGTGCTGAGGAAAATGGATGCGCTTACCAGAAGTATCTGACTACTTTAATGAAAAAAATAGTCAAATAGAGCTTTGGCAGGATTGTGCCTGCACACATGCTGACAGAAAAGTAACTTGATTAACCTTGTTCCCGGCGTTCCAGGCAGGATATAAAACCAGGAAATTGCAATAGTGTAATACTGTTTTATTAAAAATGATTAATATAAGCAGGGCAGGACTTAGAGTGGTGGGGGCCCCTGGGCTTGAGTGTTGAAGGGGGGCCCCCTGGAGCCAAGAATTGGGCGGGATCGAAGATGTTGAGCGAGGGGGGGCGACATAGTTGTTGAGCGGGGGGGGCGAATTTAAGTTGTTGAGTGGGGGGGCATTAAAGTTGTTGAGCGGGGGGGTGACTCTCATCTGTGCACGAAATGTGTCGGCTTTCTTCCCTTCAGCAGACATCCACACACCGCTCCGGTTCCTCCTCTGGGGGGAGGTTTTGCAGTTGTTGAGCAGGGGGAGTGCCTCTCACCTGTGCCGACAGCCGGCCACAGACTGTCATTAGCCCGGCTGTCGGCTTTCTTCCCTTCAGCAGCCACAGTCCTCCACACACCGCTCCGGTTCCTCCTGCTTCCGTGCTGCCTCCTCTTGCAGTGCGGGAAAATTAACCCTTTCACGGGACTGCAGGAAGAAGCAGTCTGTGCGAGAAAGTCCCGCAGAATCAGTGCGTGTTGGGAGGTATGCGCAGGGCCGCCATCAGGAATTTTGGGGCCCCTTACACAGCTTAAGGCATGGGCCCCCTGGAGCAGAGAATCGGGGGGGCTGCTGCCATCTGAAATTGAAAAGCGGGGGGCTGCTGCAAATTATGAAGCAGGGGGGCCTTTACAAAAAAAAAGAAGAAATAAAGAAAAATATATATATATAAAAAAAAGGGGGTAGCCATTCGGGGCCCTGGGGATCTCTGGGACCTTTAATAAAAAAAAAAAAGAAACCTCTGGGCCCTTTAATAAAAAAATAAATAAATAAACATTTATAAAAAATACATAAAAAAGGGAGGTTGCCATCCGGGGGCCCTGGGGACCTTTGAGCCCTTTAATAAAAAAATATATATATATAAAAAAAGTAAATTTTTTATAAAAAAAGGGGGGGTTGCCATCCGGGGGCCCTGGAGACCTCTGGGCCCCTTAACCACTTAAGACCCGGACCAATACGCTGGTAAATGACCCAAGGTGTTTTTGCGATTCGGCACTGCGTCGCTTTAACAGACAATTGCGCGGTCGTGCGACGTGGCTCCCAAACAAAATTTGCGTCCTTTTCTTCCCACAAATAGAGCTTTCTTTTGGTGGTATTTGATCACCTCTGCGATTTTTATTTTTTGCGCTATATACAAAAATAGAGCGACATTTTTGAAAAAAAAAAACACTATTTTTTACTTTTTGTTAAAAAAAAAATCAAATAAACTAAATTTTAGTCAAACATTTAGGCCAAAATTTATTTAGCCACATGTCTTTAGTAAAAAAAAAAATCGCAATAAAAAAAAATAGCTACCTAGCGGGAACAGCGACACTAATACAGCGATCAGAAAAATGATCGCTTAGTGACGCTGGCAATAGGGAGTGAAAGGGTTAACTAGGGCGGTGATCAGGGGGTTAAAACTTTATTAGGGGGGGTGGGGGGGCTATCCTGAACCTAACACTAACTGTTTTTTACAGTGCCTGTCACACTGACACTAAATGCAGTGATTAAATCACTGCATTCAGTAACACTGTGACAGGGGGGTGGGGGGGGGGCGATCACAAGGGGTTAATATGCCTATGTGAGTGTGTGTCAGTGTTGTGTTGGTGCACACTTACTTGGCATGTCTTCTCTCATCAGCAGCGCTGGGAAACAGCGCTGCGATGAGAGAATACATCATTTCCTCCTTCCTGTGTAAACACAGGAGGAGGAAGTGACAGGCTGGGAGCGCGCTCCCATTGGCTGGGAGCGATCGCGGGGGGGGGGCGGAAAACACGGACATCCGCCCGCAGATCCCGGATCGCTCCCAGAGGTAGGGAGACCCCCGCACGCCGCGGAGGGGGTCCCGATGGGACCCCCGAACCGCACTCAGGCGGGGACGTAAATTTACGCCCTTGTGCCTGTACGAGCCATGTTGTGGCCATATATGTGCGTGCGGGGGTCTTTAAGTGGTTAATAATAATAATAATAATAATAATAATAATTATATATATATATATATATATATATATATATATATATATATACTATATATAAAAAATAGGGCTGTGCAAATTAACTTTTAATTCATCGATTAATCTTTAATTTTTTTGATCGATCAAAATCTTTTTGATTGATTAAAATTTGTTTAATTGGTACTCGCCTCTCCGCTGGCTTCTGGGCCTTCAGGGAGTTCCGTCGGAGATCCTGTAACGTCACGGACACCAACGGGGCTTGCTGTGTGCATCTGAAGGGCTCCTTTGCTGTGCCTTCATATCTGCATGTCGGCGGGACCTTACTATCTGCCACACACAAGGGTTGTTACAGCTCCCTCTATCACTTCCCTCTATCAACCTGGGATTCTACAGCCATCCACTGGGAGTTGTGATAGTTCCCTTCACGGGACATCTACATGCCGACGGACTGATGTTAACCTCTCCTCACCTGGATTCAGCAGTGGTATCGTTGTACACATTTTTATACCAGTATCATACTTAGCTACATGTTTTTATGACTGCTTTTGCTACCGTTTGGTATTACTCACACCATTTTTACAGTTTATGTAGCTACATCGATTTTATCTCCAATGCAATATTTATTTTGTTACCTACTTGAAAACTAAAAGTTTTAATGCTTTTCCCATCAAACGCTGCCTTTGTGTGTTTTTTGTATCCTGTTATCCATTTTTCCAGTGGTTGGTAGCTGCACTGGGAATCAGCCTGCAAGAAGATCAGCTAAAAGTAGTTGGATCTGTATGTGCGTTATAATTAATCAAAATTAGTCGATTAATCGATTAAAAAAACAAAACGATTAATCGAACACAAAAATTTTGATCAGTAACAGCCCTAATAAAAAAACATATATTTTTTTTATAAAAAATAAATAAAAATAGTGGGGGTTGCTGTCCGGGCCCTGGGGGCCTCCATGCCCCTGGGGACCTTTGCATCCCTAAAAAAAAAAAAAAGAAGAGGGTTGCCATCCGGGGCCCCCTATTGGGTGGGGCCCATGGGCTTGAGCCCAGTCAGACTGGGGCTGCAGACACGTCACCGCTGGAAGCGCGGTTAGTATTGAGGGTGTCCGGATCCGTTGCTAACTCCGTGGCAGATGTATAGGTCCCCAGCTGCTAACTCCACAGGTCGGGGAGCACGTCACGTGACCAGGTACCGCCGCCGACATACGTTTCGTTGCTTAACGTCTGCAGGGGGCGTACCTGGTCACAAAGCATCATGGTATTTGTAGTCTCTACAGACTACTCATTGGTTCCAGACGGGGAAGACAAAATTCAAAAGCAGCCTCATTGCCATTCAGCTAATTACAGAACCTGGCACCGTTCTTCTCATACAGGCATACAAAACAATTGGATGGTTGATATAAAAATCGTAAAAAACATTTAAAAGGTCTGCATTTGAATACACACAATCACGGAGTGCAAATCAGAAAAAAAGAGGGAAACATTGCCACCCTTGCTTCCCTCTAGATGTGCACTGCAATCTCCCGTGATGGATAAGCAAGATTTCAGCGCCATGACATACAAGTTTAATTGCTGAACAACTGAACAAGATGACATTCTACTTCTCGCAAATATTTGATTACCAGCTCTATAAATTTACTAAAGAAAAGTAATAATATTGTAGTGTGTTCAATTAGCAAATACATTGAGATTAAAATTAAAATTAAATTAAAATAAATAAATAAATATATATACAAAAAGATGTCTACAAATGAGAATTGAATACTCTGACTGGCTTTCTCACACCGCTTGGGGAATGATAAATCAACTAAGGCCGCGTACACACGAGGGGATATGTCCGCTGAAAACGGTCCGATGGACCGTTTCAGCAGACATCTCCGCTCGTGTGTATGGGCTAGCGGACAGATTTCTCCACCCGACAGATTTCAAAGCATGCTTTGAAATCTATCCGGTGGGAATCTGTCCGCCCGACATGTCTGCTGGTTAGTACACTTACCAGCAGACATGTCGGCCCCCACCGCCGCCGCGTCGCTGCCGAATGGATTCGGCGCATGCGCGGAAGTGTTTTACTTCCTGGTGCGGTGACGTGGCGGATGACGCGGCGGCGTCAACGTCACCGCCGCGTCACCACTACGTCACCGCGCCGTCCGGCGGCGGGGAATTTGATCCGATGGTGTGTACACGCCATCGGATCAAACTCCCGATCGGACATATCCGATGGAAATGGTCCGCGGACCGTTTTCATCGGATATATCCGATCGTGTGTACGCCGCCTTAGACTCATTAGTCTTGACTCTACAGTGGGTTAATTCACCCACACCCATCTATGTGAAATATTAATAAGGGAATAAATTTGGTGGTCTGGATCTGAAGCCTCCATCTTTAATCATTAGCCAGAAAGCAATTCAGATCCAGTTCGATATTGAGGCCAAGGGGCTGCATCGTGCGTAATCTATGCAGCCACTTAGTTTCGTTTTGTGACACACTCCGGGTCATATGTGTTCCACGCCAATGCTTGGAAACGTTATCAATTCCATGTGCATAGGCTGGGGTCACTGTCATGGTAACTAGCGAAATGCCTTGACACACTATGATTGGGAAAGCTTTTTGATGTTGGCTAGATGTTCATTAATTCTAATTTTGAGTTGACGTGTCGTTCTCCCCATGTATTGGAGTGAACAGAGGCAATCCAATACATAGGTGACATGGTCTGATCCACATGTAATGAGGGGTTTTCACATGTAGTCTAGCGCCCTCTATACACACCTGTAATCCAATAGGGGCTTTTTTTTTTTTTGCAAAACTATTTGTCCAGTAAAAAAAACATGTACTTGCACTCTGTGTGAAATATAATTAGGGATTATTAGGTATTATTTTTAGGTATTACGTAATACATCCAGTGAGTAATATATGCAGCAATAGAAACCTCCCCTGTTGTTCCCCTTTTGCGCACACCTTCACTTTATATAAATGAGTCCCTTAACAAAGGTAGTAGTCTACAAGATGTATACTGGCCCAGGCAGACTCCCTTTAGAGCTCTCACTACGCTCTTGCTATGGAGTGCTCCTATTGAGCATTCTGTAGCAGAATCACAAGCCATTTGTTCTGCCAGACTAAGTACTAGACTGCAGCTGCCAATGACAGGTTGCCAGAGTCGTCGGTTAAGGCTGGGTTGGTGAAGAACCTGGTATTGTTGGAGCTGTTTCCAGTGGTAGTGGTGATCGAGTTGTGGGGGGAATCGTGCAAGAATCTGAAGATCAGGTTGAACTGTGACAACATGGGGGTGGTACAAGTCATCAACCGAATTTCCGCAAGCTTTGCCAGTGGTTCGGTTGTGGCGCCATCTGGTGTTGCGATGTTTACAATGGAATATCTTTATATATGCTGTGCATATTCCAGGTGTGGACAACAGGCTTGCTGATGCATTGTCTCGCTTTCAGTGGGACAGGTTCAGGGAGCTGGCCCTGCACGCGGACAGAGACAGGGTGCCTTGCCGGGGGGGGAGTTGGGGGATTGCTTTGGAATCACCGCAGGATGGATCAGGCGGTCAGTGAGTGGGCCGACTTAGGCAGCGTATACTAAGGTCTGGAGGGAATGGTCAGGTTTTACACGGCTGGCGGACGCCGAGCTGGGATATACGGAGATGGGATGATGGGTGCTGTATTTTGCTGCCAGACATATGGAGGGGGCTGGGTCGGTTTCTGCCCTTGATAAAAAATTGGCAGCTTTGGCGTTCTTGTTTAAGCTGGAGGGCAGGGTGGATTTTACTAAAACTTTTTGGGGGAAGCAGGCGGTAAAAGGGCACAGGAAGAGTAATGCTAGCAAGGATACCAGGAGACCGGTTTCATTTTAGGTCCTCCAGGCTATCTGTGGAGTTCTGGAAGAGGTGTACTCTTTGGGGTACGAGGTGAGTTTGTTCAGGGCGGTTTTCGGTTTTCACTATAGCTTTTTTCGGGGCGTTCCGTGTGGGGGAGTTGGTGAGCCCTTCTAAGAAATTTGCGGGGGGGGGGTTGCTTGCAAGTGGGGGACGTGTGCCTGGCGGAGGGCAGGGTGGTATTTTGGCTGCGAAAATCCAAAACAGACCAGGTGGGTGGATAAGTTTTTATATGCGTTACCGGGGTCGTTAGTTTGCCCGGTGAGGGTGGTGGGTGAGTTCCTAGCTATACGCCCAGGGTTGGAAGGGCCTTTGCTGATGCACGGGGATGGGTTGTTCGTGTTCAGGTTTTTAGTTTGTGGCGATGTTTCGAAAATGCTTAAGGGCAGCAGGGTTTGAGGATAAGCAATTCGCCTCGCGCTCCTTCCGCATCGGGGCAGCTACTGAGGTGGCCCGGTGCGGGTTGGATGAGGCAGCGGTCAAATGGATTGGGCGGTGGGAATGCAGGAGATTCCGGTCGTATGTTCGGCCACATATGTTAATGGACTGAGGGTGTTCGGGGCTGTGGGGGATCAAGGGATTGTGACTGGGCCTATGGTATGTTTGCAATTTTGCATGTTGCTCACTGTTGTTATTTGTTTTTCAGATGTTGGTTAGGAGCGCCTCATTTGGATTTTGGGGCACTCTTTTGTTTTCTGGGGGGCCAGGAAGGCTGATGTAAGGCCAGAGGGGAGACAGTTAGGCATTCCTAGGCGGGAAGCGAGGATTAGGTGGTTGGGGGTGCCAGGGATGGGGTGGGGCAGGGTGCTGTGGGAGCTGCAGCATTATGCCTGACTTGACCATCCTCCAGATATATTGGTTCTACACGTAGGGGGGAATGACCTTCCGCGTGGCTTATCCAGGAATGCTGCTGGTCTGGTCTGACATAACTGCTCAGACCACCTGGCGCATGGTGAGGTCAGTGTCAAGAATTAATAAGGGTCGGATTAAGGTGAATAAGGTGGTTGGAGGGTTTGTGGCTAGACATGGGGGCTTGGTGGTGAGGCACACAGAGTTGGAGGGTAATGTGGGGCTGTACCTGCGTGGAGATGGTGTTCACCTATCCGATGTGGGTATGGATTTGTGGTTCCTAGTAGGGATGAGCCGAACACCCTCGAGTTTGGTTCGCACCAGAAGCTTCAAACGGACCGACCGTTCGTGCGAACATTTAGAAACGTCAATGGGACTCGAGGGTTCGAATTCAAAAGTGCTCATTTTAATGCCCCATATGCAAGTTATTGTCGGAAAACGTATTTGAGAAACCTGGACTTGTCCCAGGGAGCATGTATCAATGGAAAAAAAAGTTTTAAAAACGGTCGTTTTTTCTGGAGCAGCGATTTTTATGATGCTTAAAGTGAAAAAAAGGTCATTTAAAACTTCTTGTGGCTTTAATATAATGTCTGGTCCCTGCAATATGAATGAAAATCACTGATAAAAATAGAATGGGTTTCCCCGCCCCCCTCCCCCCAGGTCATTACAAGCCCCTTTGGCTCTATATACTTTGAACAGCAGTATACAGGTGGTGCAACCAAGACAGAGACTGTAGGTTTGTTGTTAAGTAGAATCTGTTTGTAATTTTCAACTGGTACTTCTTTAAAGTGTAGCTTCAGCCATAGAATCTTTTTTTAAGCTTTTCTGAAAACATAGAGAAGGGTTATAACCCCTGTAACATTTGTTTTGCTGTCTGTGTGCATCTGTTCAGAAGATTGCACCTCACTTTCTGTCCCAAAGACATTTTTTTTTTGTGTGAAACAAGGATTGTGATAAAGCATCAGTGGAAAGGAGACAGAAGAGAATTTTACAGAAGAGAATTTCCCTTCCTAGGGGTAGATTTCCTCTCACTTGCTGTTGGCTTCTTCCGTTTGCAAGTAGGAGTCGTTTGTAAGTTGGATGTTTTAAAGTAGGGGCCTGCCATATATACGCTGCAGAAATTTGGGCCCTAGGTGTTGGTGTTGCGACAACACTGCAACCCCTCAGTTAGTCTTGGTGGCCGCTGGAACGCCCTGCTGTGAAATATTAGATCAAGAATTGTAATTACACACCCCTGTTGAACAGGGGGACACAAATTGGGCCTTAGGCACTGGTGCTGGCACAACACTGCAACCCCCACAGATACTCTAGAAGGGAAATCACCGCCCCAGGTGGGTCTACTAGGCAATCAAGGACTGTTCAGGATACCAAAGGTGCTGGCAATGCACTAGGCGAGTAATGAAGATATCAAAGGGATGGACAGCCGCACTTTTAGCCATGACTAAGCACTGAACCAGTGTAAAATGTGTCAGCTGTCCCCTTTTCCTGATTTTTTGCTGTGATTCCGTGGTGCATTTTTTACTGTTTTTACAATTAAAGACAACTTAAGAGTTTCCTTTGGAGTGTGGCTGTCCATCCCTTTGATATCTTCATTACCCACAGATACTTTAGTTGTAGCGCAGCAAATAGCCTGCTGCAAACTATTGCATCAACAATTGTAAATTACACTCCCCTGTTAAACAGGGGCAGAAAAATTGGGCCTTAGCCACTGGTGGCGGTGCCCAGAACCGACAATGTTCTTACAAGCTATCAGCAAGATCATTGAGAAGGAGAAGGATATTCAGTCAGCAGAACAGGATAGTCACTTAGCATCAGCATAGGCAGTCTCCAAGGGATCTGACATTTCAAAAAAAATTATTCAGTTACATCAGCATCAGGTGCTTGGTAGCTGGTGGTGATCAAAACCTGATTCATTTTTATGAAGGTCAGTCGATCGACAGAGTCGGTGGAGAGGCGCACCCTGTGATCGGTCACAAAGCCTCCAGTAGCACTAAATGTGCGTTCTGAAAGAACGCTGGATGCAGGACAAGCCAGTATCTCAACTGCGTACTGTGCAAGCTCTGGCCAGTGATCCATCCTCAAGACCCAGTAAGCCAGAGGATTTTCGGTGGGGAAGGTGTCCAAGTCTGATCTTTCCCCTAGGTATTCCCGCACCATGTAAACCAGACGCTGGCGATGGTTGCTGGAACCGGTCATACCTTGGGGATGCTGACTAAAAAATTGTCTGAACGCATCGGTTAGACGGCCACCTTCTCCACCGCTCCTTCTGTGACTCACCGAAGCCTAAGCAACACGTTGTCCAGGACCAGGATTTGTCTGGACAACGTGTTGGGGCAACATCTGTGTCTCTCGTTAATAGTAGAAGGGGGGGTAAGGTAAGACTAATAAAAGGGGAGGGTTTGATGGTTATGGGGAAGGTTGGTCTATCCGAACTACACTGGTCAAGGACAGGGGTGCCTTACCAGTGGGCCACAGAGCCCTCTGATGTGGCCCATGACTTCCTACTCTGGGACGGTGGGTTGGCAAGCCTGGATTGTGGGTTGTTGATCCATCATTGCAGAGTATAAGTGTTGTGGATGGAGCCGGCAGTAGAGGAAAATGAAGCAAGCTGCTGCAGAGGAAGCATAGCCACATATGCTTCCTCTATAGAGCTGGCTCCTGTCCCAGGTGGAGTGATAACAAATAGATATGTGCATTCCCGTTCGTACGAATGTTATTTTCGTACGAAAATGTTCATTTTCGTACCCGCGGGATAATGTGTACATACGAAAACGGTAAAGCACCAAAATACGAAAACGATGGGATAACGGATGAGCCGCATAACGAACGACCGTAAATACGAACGAACGATCCGACGGGAAAAAACGACAAAAAACGAAAATGGCAAAATAACGAAAATGAAATCTGTATCAAGAGGTTTGCATTGTGTATTTTGTTTGAATCCGTTTTGTGTTCGTTTTCAGTTGTATGTTCATTGTTCAATGACATCTATAACAAAAGAATTTCATTATGTATATTGAATGAATTCCTTTTTCTTTTTTCTGTGTATTCAAAATACTGAAGGCAAATTTTTTGTTATAGGTGTCATATCAACATACGAAAATAACAAAAGAAACGTGTTCAAATGCAAATCTTTTGTTTATGTTTTTTTTAATGGCCAGAGAGTTAGGATGATGCAAGGGCCTGCCTGATTGCATACAATTGAAAGTGTTGTTTAGTTTGACCTCATATATGGTTTTTAGTAAATCTAAAAGAAAATTGTACAAGAAAATTGAGCATGTATGGCCAGCCTCAGTGACTGAAAGCAGCTTCTCTTTTGTGCAGAATAGTGAGTACATTTGTACAGTAAAGCCTAATAAACTTTTCTGTGGATTTTCATCTGAAGGGAGATCAGTTGGCCAGACTTTTGAACCCAAAAATGGTTTTCTGATGCAGTTTAAAAACGAACAAATTTTCTGAGAACGATCGGAAAACGATCGTTTTTATGTTTGTTGTTAAAATAGTCTGACCAAGTGTATGGGGCTTAACAATAGTATTGTAATTGTAAGATTTGCATTTGAACACGTTTCTTTTGTTATTTTCGTATGTTGATATGACACCTATAACAGAAAAAGGAATTCATTCAATATACATAATGAAATTCTTTTGTTATAGATGTCATTGAACAATGAACATACAACTGACACTAACAAAAGAAAAGCATTCAAGATACACAGAATGCAAATTGACGAAAATTCACGATAATTATTGTCTAACAAGAAACGAACATGAATTAAACAGAATAACGAATCATCCCGCATGTACGAAAATAAAACGGTAACGGAAATACGAAACGATCGGAATACGAAAAAATCACGTCGTACGACAAACGAACGGGAACGAACGGGAAAACGGGCGTCTTACGAAAAACGAACGGAAACGAACAGACGGGACCATACGAAACGGAACAAAAAAAAACGAAAAAAAATTCTGTGCACATGTCTAATAACAAATGCACTCCACCTGGAACAGCGTCATTTTCTACAGCCAGTGGTTCCTGTAGAGCAGAAAGTGAAGGGAGGTCAGTTTATGAAAATCACAGTTTGGGCATCACAGCAATGGGCATAATATCAGAGTTTGGGCATATATAAGCAGTAGTTTTGTAATGGTTATTAGGCTGCTTGCAGGTGCAACGCTTGCAGGAGCAACGCTTGCAGGTGCAAAGCAGGGCACCCATAGCTTTCCTGCCGGTTAGCTGCACTAAGCCATAGACTACTACTATATCTTGTGGGTTGGGTGCACACCTGCAAGATATAATGGCTTGGGGGGCGTGGCCTGCTGCGGAGCCGGATGGTAGCATGGTGAAGGAGCTCCGCCATCAACGAGCGAAAAACGGCACTCAACGGCCTGTAAAGGACACACATTTGAACCCAGAAGCAGGCGATCTGGTCCGGGCACCAGCTGGGAAGATGACACACAAGCGGAAGGCCTCCGCAAAGCCACAGAGACTGATGGATCTGTTTACCGTGCCAAGGGAGGGAGGTAGGCAAAATGGCGCCGGTGCGGCCTCCACATCCACACCTAGAAGCCAGGCTGATTGCGCTGGGGGGGCCCGGTCTCGGAACGGAGCACAGCCCTCTCCTACAGGAGACTCCCTGGCCACCCCCTCTCCCTCCAACAGCCCTGCCAAGACTCGGATGAGACTAGATGGCGCTGGATGCGGCCCTGCTGTGAGCCCTGAAGCAGAATCTGGGGATGACACACGTGAGTTACCAGACTCCATTGCTACTTTCCCCACTAGCAACCAGCCTGTCATGGATACAGTCCTTAGAGATATGTTAGTGACACTGCGCAGCTCCCTACAAGCAGATATGATGAACTGTATACATAAAGTGAGCGGTGAGCTGCGGGAGGTGGAGGGCAGGTTGAAACACATAGAAACCAAGATGGGGGAATATGCCTCTACCATTAACAGTTTGGTTGATGTCAGTGAAGCGCAGGAGGAGGACAGCGAATGGATCAAAAACAAACTAGCAGACCTTGAAGATAGATCCAGAAGGAACAACCTGAAAATAAGAGGCATCCCTGAGTCAGTACAACCCTCGGAATTACGATCGTATGCGATCGACTTATTTACGTCTCTCCTCCCTGACGCTACTAATATAGAACTTACTGTGGATAGAATACATCGTCTTCCAAAACCTTCTTTTCTCCCTGCTTATATACCCAGGGATGTGATTTTGCGTATGAACTTCTTCCACGTAAAAGAACAACTCATGCAAAGAATGCGCACACGTGAACATATCCCTTCCAGGTTCCAAGACCTGAAATTTTACCCTGATCTTTCCCAGCACACTTTACAAAAGAGGAGGAATCTCGGCACTATCACCAAGGCTTTGAGGAACCACAGCATTCCATACAAATGGGGCTTCCCCACAAAGCTTGTTATCACCTATGTAAACCGTTCCTATAATGTAGATTCGGTGGATCGAGGTATAGGTCTGCTGAAAGAATGCGAAATCCTGCCAGCCTCAAGTGAAGGTGACAAACCATCTCCCCAGAGGGCAACACTTGAACCAGTTTGGAAGCAGGTCACACTCAAAAATGCCAAATCGCACAAGTGATTTTTTTTCCTTTTCTTTTTTTCTGTCCTTTATTAGAGATTAAAAGATGTCTCGTGGGCACCATGTTAGGTCCTGGGCATGAACTTACCCCTCTTGAACCCTGAGCAGCATGATGCTGCACCCGGGTACAACCCGCATGTACTGTCTACCTTTGCCACAGAACTGGCTAGTTCTATGTTTCACCCTTTGTTATTATGTTTTCGGTTTTTATTTTTCCTTTTTTGTTTCTGGATCCACGCAGAATTCAGTCTACCTCCAAGAGAATATTTTCCTGAAGGTCACGTCCCAACCATGCCATGTCCAGGAAAGGTCAAGCCAAACACCTGGAAGATAACCCACCGACCACGGATCACAGTGAGTATATTCGATTCCATGCCACACCAACGGTCTCTACTGGGCATATGGGAGATGAATCCAACTCCTGGATGGAGGGGTATACCACTGCTAACATCGCACACTTTTATTAACAATGGTAGTTAAGATTCTGTCTATCAACGCCAGGGGCATGAATCACCCTGTTAAGAGGAAGTCCCTCTGGAAGGAAGCCATGCTGCACAAAAGTGATGTTATTTGCGTCCAGGAGACCCATTTTAGCATAGATTCCCCTCCTCAGTGTTCTCATAAAAACTTCCCGCACATCTTTACAGCGAATGCTCCCACCAAGTCCAGGGGAGTACTAACAGCCATAAAGGACACTGTCTCCTTTACTCTTCACAAGAAAGTGGCAGATCCTGGTGGTCGTTACCTGGCTTTGGTGTGTGATATCAACTCAGTGACTTACACTTTAGTTAATGTCTACGCTCCGAACGCTCACCAGACACAATTTTTCAATAAAGTCATACGGAAGATACAGGCTATTAAACAGGGCCTTCTTTTGCTATGTGGGGACTTTAATGCGGTGCCAGATCTGGGAATAGACACCACATCCAAGGCACATAGAGCTGGAGTCTTTCTACAGGGATCTATCCATAAGGCAGAACTGTTTGATGTATGGAGATGCTTCCATTCAGGAGAACGGGACATCACTTTTTTTTCAGCTCCACATCGAACTTACACAAGGATAGACCTATTTTTGACTGACTTTCATACTTTGTCCAGATCCGTTTCGGCATCTATTAATAATATTACTTGGTCGGACCACGCCTCTATTTCATTGTCTCTTAAAGACACATTGCTCACCAACCCATCTCCTGTTTGGAGAGCAAACTCTTTTTTACTGCAACAACCCCATGCTAAACAAGTTATTGAGAAACACCTAAAGGAGTTCTTCGATATTAACGACACTCCTGATCAGGATAGGTTCACCTTGTGGCTTGCTCATAAAGCATACATGCGAGGTGTGCTTATCCAGTTAGGGGCTAGGGCGAGGAGGCAGCGGCACGAAAAAGTCAAAGCAATCACGGACGAAATTGCGCGGGTGGAAGGTGTAAACAAACAACAAACATCAGAATCGCTATCTGCTAAACTTACTCAATTAAGAAGTGACCTCAGACTTCTCCTACTGGAGGATTTTGAGAGGCAATTTAAAAAATTGAAAATGACATATTATGCACAGGGCAATAGGGCTGGTAAAGTACTAGCAGGCAGAATTAAGGGACGCAGAATAAAAACTAGAATCCCCTATATTCTCCACCCAGTGCATGGTAAAAAATTGTTTCACCCTCAAGATATGGCAGATGCCTTCAGCCATTATTATGGCACCCTTTATAACTTAAAAGATGATAGGATTACTTGTCAACCTACTGCCTCGTTGATTAATGATTTTTTGAGTAAAGTGTCCCTTCCCCATCTGTCACTGGCACAAATTGAGTTACTTAAAGGGGTTGTAAAGACAAAAATATTTCCCTATTAAATTAAAGTCTGACAGTAGCTGATAAAGTAAAAAGTAATGTTTTGCATTATAACTAGTTTGATACCTGTTGAAATCGAGCCGTTTTATTCACCTCAGTCACTCCTGAATCGTTATTTTCATTGACTTCCTGGTTTGCGGTGCGCATTCATTCTTGCTACATCACGGCCTAATAGGAACTACAGTTCAGATTAGGCTTAGCCTCCATGCCTGTGAGGGATAAGAGAGCATCTTCACGCAGGGCTGTAGTCATAGGGAGGGGGTGAGCAAATACTGCTTTCCACCATGCAAAACTGCTCAGATGCTGGTGGAAAGCAAGAAGAGGCGAGACAGGAAATGGCATATTCAAACCCGGATTACTGTATTTTGGAGGTCAAAAGGAAAAACGAGGCAAGTGATATTTAAATGCTCTCGCTTACAGCAATCAATTGATCTAATAAAAAATGAACCTTTAGTGTTCCTTTAATTCTCCTTTCAATGCACTGGAAATTCGAAAAACAATTGACTCCCTCCCGTCCAATAAATCCCCAGGCCCCGATGGCTTTGTAGGAGAATACTATCAATTATTAAAATCCATCCTGTCGCCACACCTCGAAACGGTATTCAGTGCAGTTGCCGCCTCGTCGTCCTTCCCCACAGAAATGTTAGCTGCGCTTATTGTGACGTTGCCGAAGCCAGGGAAGAACCCTGATACCCCAGCCAACTTTAGACCCATATTATTGCTAAATTGTGACCTTAAGATCTACGCCAAACTCATTGCCAATCGCCTGGTGGACCTGTTGCCCCTACTGATTCATCCTGATCAGGTCGGATTCACTAAGGGTCGCCAGGCCTCAGATGCTACTAGAAGGATGGTTAATGTAATCCACCTGGCGGAGGTTCAGCGAAGGCCTTCTCTGCTCCTTGCTTTGGATGCAGAGAAGGCCTTTGATAGGGTGAATTGGGGGTATTTGGAATCAGTTCTCCGGAAGTTTGGGTTCGCTGGACCCATATTATCTGCAATAATGGCCCTATACTCATTACCGTCCGCCAGAGTTTTCACCTCTGGAACGCTTTCTAGACCCTTTGCCATCACCAATGGCCCCCTTTAATTTTTAATTTAATCCCTGAACCCCTTGCTTCATACATTAGATCCCGTAGTGACATTAGTGGGTTTCCCTCCTCCGCGGAGGATCATACTATAAGCCTCTTCGCTGACGATATTATTTTAATGCTCTCGAATCCTGATACTTCCCTGGTTTCGGTACATTAAACTCTCCAACTATTTGGGAAGGTTTCGTATTATAAAGTAAATGAGAACAAATCCTTTATTTTGGGAATGGGTGTTGACGCTGATATGAGAAGATCACTCAGTTCACGATTTCCATACGTCTGGCGCGACAAAGGTATTTGCTATTTGGGTGTCACACTATCCGCTACTTCAAAGGGTCTCTTCGCAGCTAATTACACTCCCTTCTTGAAGTCCCTCCCAGACAAGTTGAGGGATCTTGATAAATCGGAACTCTTGTGGTCAGGCCGCTTAGCGGCATTTAAAATGATGGTCCTCCCACAACTAATGTATCTGTTCAGAACCCTCCCCATCCCGGCCCCCAGTTCCTTCTTCACTAAGACCCAGGCCCTGATAAACCAATTTTTGTGGAAGGGTAAAAAAGCGGGGTGGGCATTCAAGAATTCAATAGCTTCTAGAGGGGCGGGGGGAGTGGGGAACGTGGTGGTCCAGGATTACCACGCAGCCGCAGTTCTGGCACAGTTGAGATCCTGGTTCCCTAATTCGCCTGCCACTAGGTGGCGGGAACTGGAGGAACTCCAATATGGTCGTGGAAGCCTATATGATCTCCTTCTGTCGTCTACGCTTTCACCTAAAATCCCTGAGGCGGCGTACACACGAGGGGATATGTCCGCTGAAAACGGTCCGATGGACCGTTTCAGCAGACATCTCCGCTCGTGTGTATGGGCTAGCGGACAGATTTCTCCACCCGACAGATTTCAAAGCAAGCTTTGAAATCTATCCGGTGGAATCTGTCCGCCCGACATGTCTGCTGGTTAGTACACTTACCAGCAGACATGTCGGCCCCCACCGCCGCCGCGCCGCTGCCGAATGGATTCGGCGCATGCGCGGAAGTGTTTTACTTCCTGGTGCGGTGACGTGGCGGTGACGCGGCGGCGTCAACTTCACCGCCGCGTCAACCGCGCCGTCCGGCGGCGGGGAATTTGATCCGATGGTGTGTACACGCCATCGGATCAAACTCCCGATCGGACATATCCGATGGAAATGGTCCGCGGACCGTTTTCATCGGATATGTCCGATCGTCTGTACGCCGCCTGAGAATTTATCCCCTACGATAGTAGCTTCCCTAAAATCGTGGCTCTTCCTCGTGAAAATACCCCAGATACATCACCCTAGCCAAACCCTCCAACTACCAATTAAGTGTCTTGAGGGGGTTATCCCGGACTTAAACGTTACCCATTGGATCGAGAGGGGGATAATCAACATCTCTGACCTGATGATAGGCCCAAGCAGGAGAACGTTTAGATCACTTCAGGTGGAATACGGATTAGAGGGGTCTGAGTACTTCACATTCTTACGAATAGAACATTATCTTAGGACAGGCCCATCTCTCTCACTCAGGCTCCATTGGAGGGTTGCAATCTATCTTACTAAACAACATACCAACATTAGAGGGATTTCCCTGTTTTATAACATTATAAATGATAAGTTGGAGTTTAAGAGGACATCCAATATTGGAGCTTGGGAGAGAGACCTGGGCACCTCCTACTCCTCAGAGCAGTGGCAGAGGGCCCTACAGGTAACGTACGCCTCCACTAGAAGCATTAACCTCTGGGAATTACACCAGAAAATACTTTTACGGTGGTATCTGACCCCTTACAGGCTCTCAAAATTTGGATCTCGGATGTCCCCGATGTGCTGGAGAGGGTGTGGTCTTATCGGGACCTTAGTCCACATATTCTGGGAATGCCCACGCATTCGCCCTGTTTGGGATGAGGTTTTCACCTTAACTACTCAAGTAGTGGGAACTTAGGTACCTGAAACCTCGGGGCTGGCTGTTCTATTGTTGGGCGTGGGATCCATCCAGAGGACGGGAAGGGCAATCGTCTCACATATACTATTGGGTACCAGACTAGCCATAACTCACCATTGGAGAGAGCAGACTATCCCCACTATACAGGAAATTATTGCGATAGTAAATAAACATGTTGCCTACGAACTGATGTTCGCGGCTTCCCAGGGCAAATATATGCTGGCTTGCGAACGGTGGAGGGCGTGGACTGAGTGGTACAAAATACAGATTGATTGAGATCTGCATGCATATGTGGAATACAAAGTTGTTTTACCCTTTTGCAGTATAGTGTATATCAAATATTGATGTTCTGCGTTCTTACCTCTTTATCCCATCCTTCTCTACTCTTCAATTCTTTCCTTTTCTTTCTTTCGTTCCTATCTTTATGTGTCGACATTCATGTTTAGACCTATGGGATGATGTTGGAAGCGGAATGGGTTCCTGAGGGGCTGTCTGGTCTTCGGGGAGGATGTGTTGGGTCGGGGGGGGCCGTCCCGATATGGCACAGCTTGTTCCCATGGGGGTGCACGGAGGGCGTCCCTCCCTTCTCCCTTCCCGTCCTTCTCGGGACCGTTCGGGCTCGGGAATCTAACTTGATTGTGTTTTTTTTTTCTTTCATATATACTGGCATTTGGCTATAAGCTGGTGTCACAGATTTTATGGCTATATTTTTGTCACGGTATATATACTATGTTAAGAATCCCAGATGCTGTTGTTATGTAAGACATCTATTGTTTGTCGCATTTTGTATCTTTGTAATTTTCTTATAAATAATAAAAACCTATTGATTTAAAAAGATATAATGGCTTAGTGCAGATATATATATATATATATATATATATATATATATACTGGCCCGGGAATCAGAGAAGACTTACGCCGACGTATCTCGAGATGCGCGGAGTAAGTGTATATGCGCCGTCGTATCTCTGCGCCGTACCCAGAAAACTAGATACGCCTGAAAATAGGCTTATTCCGACCGACGTAACTTTCCTACACTGGCGTATCGTGGGCACACATTTACGATGGACGCATCTGGCGCGTCCATTGATTTCCTATGCAAATATGCAAATGAGGGAGATACGGCGATTCAGAAATGTACGTGCGCCCGGTGCAGGCTACGCGGTGCGCGTAAGCTGTACGTCCGCTGTAAAGTTACCCCTCATAAAGCAGTGGTAACTTTAGGCAGGACGTGCACAGATCAGCTGGAGAGCAGCTACAGCTTCATCGTTAGGGACGAGCTGAGCAACCACACTTTTAGGACAACACATCTGTATGCCAACATGCCAGGGGCAGCTGTGGTCATAGCACTACTGCGTCTACAGGCACGGAGGAGGAGGGCACGGGAGAGGATATACCGAACGCGCATGAACGTCTTTGGCATGGGGAACCAGAGGTGTATCGCATCTTCAGATTCAGCCCTGATGCCATCCTGGAAATAGCCACAGCCCTGCAAGATGACATCACCAGCCAGACACAACGCGTACATGCAGTGCAGCCACTGGTCAAGGTACTGGCAACCATTCATTTCCTCGCCAGTGGTTGGTTCCAACGTACAAGTGGAGTTGTGGCTGGGATGTCACAATCCACAATGAGCAGATGTGTGCAACAGGTTGTCCCTGCAATCTTCAGACGCATGTCCCACCACATCATCAAACCCACCCATGAGCATCTGCGGCAGAGGGCAATGCAGGATTTCTACAGAATTGCCTGATTCCCACGCACCATCAGGGCCATTGATTGCACACATGTGGCACTACGGCCCCCCCCCCCCGCCACAGAGCACATGTACCGCAATCGGAAGCACTGGCATTCCATCAACGTACAGGTGATAGCTGATGCCCAATGCCTCATATGGCACGTCCGTTCCAAACACCCAGGGGCCAGCCATGACGGCTACATATACCGTCAAAGCAACATACAAACAGAATTCGAACGGAACATGTACAGGGACAGCTGGCTGGTTGGTGAGTGACATGGGAGTCAGGCATGACTGTCCGACCCCATGATGCAGACATCACGAGGGGCACATGCACGGTTAACATCCTCCTGTCTTTTTCCTTCCAGGTGACTCGGCATATGCACTTGGGCCCCATCTCATGACTCCATACCGGAATCCCCAAACCAGAAGAGAGAAAAGATACAATGCGGCACACATACGCACCCGTGCAGTGGTGGAGCACACATTTGGCACCCTAAAGTCCCATTTCGAATGCCTGGACAAGTCCGGGGGGACCCTGTTGTATTCCCCAAACGTTGTGTGTCAGATCATCGGTGCATGTGGTGTGCTGCACAACTACACCATGAGAAAGGGCCTGGAGATTGACATATGTGATGACCTGACCCCTGACCCACACAGTCCTCACCTGCCCGAGGCTAGCCCGTCTGCTGAGGGAAGAGCAGTCAGGAGGTGCCTCGTGGAACGCATCTTTGCACGTTAAACACACACATTCATCATGGCACACGGACAATGCATGCATGCACACCACTGTGGTACCTAGCTCACACACACCACATCCACCTCACATTGGATTAGCCCAAGTCCACCATGCAGGACATCATGTTGCTGTCCATTCATACCACATTCACACGGTCGTGGGGATAACCTCTCCCCAATGACCCAGGTTGACACCCCTTTGCTGGAAGGAATGTCACCCCCACATTCACACACCAGTCACACTGTAGCCTGCACTACTGACCATGTACATACACGACAAAAATAATAAAACTCATAACCTAAGGAAAAACTAAAAATAACAAAACTGGCACTCATTTGCCCTGTCGTGGGCTACGCCTGGTGGCAAGGCTCCTGGTCCTCAGTTGTCTGGGGGGAGCCTCGGGTGGGGGGGGGGTGGGGCATCTGGAGGAGGATCATCCCCCAGTCTCTCCCTGGCTGGCTGATTCCCCTCCAATGCCAGAGCAATGCGGGTGAGGACCGCATTAGTCTGCCTCCCCTCCACCTCAATGGCAGCTGTATTAGCCTGTATGGCCACTGCCAGGCTCCGGACCTCTGCCACAAGGCCTGATGTTGTGGCCTGCAGCTCCCCCAGGCAAGTCACTATCGCTGTGCAGTTCGCACTGACATCCTGCAGGCTGTCAGTGATGGAGGTAGTCTGAACAGCCTGCTGTGTCAGGGCCTGCTGGACAGCCAGTGTGAATGAATGAATGAATGAATGAATGACTTGTATAGCGCAACGCATGCAAACTGAATCGCCTCTGGGCGCTTTTTTCGGCCAGTGTCTGCTTGGCTGGTGCGGTCATTTTTACCCCGTAGGATCTTGACACGCTATGGACACACAGTCATACACACATATATACATATATACTGGGTCAATTTTTTTGGACGATCCAATTTACTTACCAGCATGTCTTTGGAGTGTGCAGGCAGCCTGGGTCTGGGCAGAGGAGGTCAGGCTCTCTGCCACACGGCGCATGTCACCCGCTATAGAACCCATATGGCGGGTCTGCCGGGCCTGGTCCCTCGCCAGATTTTCTTCTAAGGCATCTGGATCACCCATGGTCTTCCTCATAGCCTTCCTGGGGGCAGGAGAGGCTTGGGGCCATCTGTATGGGGAGGCCCTTGAGGGGAGTTCCCTGATGGAGGGGGAGCATGAGGGGCTTCCCCTGATGAGGGAGGAGGCAGTTAAGGGGCTATCCCTTACGGAGGAGGCCCTTAAGGGGCTATCCCTTATGGAGGAGGCCCTTGAGGGGCTATCCCTGATGGGGGAAGAGGTTTGGGAGGGTCCTGGGATGCGGATCTCCTCCACAAGATAGACACCTTCCTCCAGAGTACCGTGCTCCTCCTCTACTTCCTCTAGAGGTGAGGTGTGGGCACACTTATCTCTGGATGGCGTGGGTCGCAGTGCTCCTGAAAAAGTGACCGTTTTTAAAACTTTTTTCCATTGATACATGTTCCCTCGGGCAAGACTCGGGTTCTCAAAGACGTTTTCACAGGCAAGCTATAGACACCCAGCAGGTACAATATTTAAAGGAATTTTTTTATTTTTTTTATTTAAGCATCATTAAAATCACTGCTCCAGGAGCAGTGATTTTAATAATGTTTAAATAAAAAAAAAAATGAAAAATTCCTTTAAATATTGTACCTGCAGTGCTGGGTGTCTATAGTTTGCCTGTGAAAACTTCTTTAAGAACCCGGGTCTTGCCTGAGGGAACATGTATCAATGGAAAAAAGTTTTAAAAACTGTCGTTTTTTCAGGACTCATGAAAAAACTACAGTTTTTAAAACTTTTTTTCCATTGATACATGTTCCCTTGGGCAAGACCCGGGTTCTCAAAGACGTTTTCACAGGCAAACTATAGACACCCAGCAGGTACAATATTTAAAGGAATTTTTCATTTTTTCTGCCTGCCAGTAAATTAGGAAGAACTGATCTATCTAAGCTATACAGTGTATAAATATATGTACAACTCCTAGGGATATACAGTATATATATTCTCTACACACTGTAAATTAAGCTAAACTGACTAGCCTGCCTGCCTGCTCTATCTAGCTATATAAAAAGACAATCTCTCTGTCTCTCTGACTGCTCTGATTAACAAGCCGGAACACACTACACGAGGCCGCCCAGAAGGCGGCATTTTATAGTGTGGGGCGTGTGCTAAAGCCCTGAGCCATAATTGGCCAAAGCCACCCAGGCTTTGGCCAATTATGGCTCTTCGTTTTTTGCGCGCTTTGATTCGCCAAGCATGCGGGACATACAACATGCTTGGCCAATCATCAGCGCGCAATGCCGCAGTGAATTATGGGCCGTTTTGCGTCACACTTTTGTTCGAATTTCGTCGAACGCATGAACAGACAGTGTTCGAGTCGAACATACATTCGTATCGAACGCCAAGCTCATCCCTAGACCTCCTCATCAGGAGTCAGCCTGATCTTCCTGGCTGGTCCACCTCCAGTGCCCCTGGCATGCCTCCTTATCTTGCCCACCTTGTCTTTGACCAGACGACACAGGTCGTTTATTTTTTTGCAATGTCGTTTGAGGACCGAACCTCATGACCAAGGGCATTGACCTGCGTTGTTATCTCCTGCAAGATCTCCTCCCTCCGGACCTTGCTGGTCGTGCCACTCTCAGCACCATGGAGGTACTTGTTGTGCCTTGAGATGGCATCGATGATAATTTCCTTCTCCTCTGGTGAAAAGTTTTTTTCCTCCTCTCCTTAGGCTCAGTCACTGGACCAGACATGGCTCACAAATCAGAAAGCGACGGGCGCATGTCTGGGCGTATTTATACACTGAGCGTAGGCAGGGCCGGCGTATCTTAGGGGTTACGCCGGGCGTAGTTGTGAGCATGTGCAGGGGGGTGCGGGCCATACGTCCACGTCACAGCGAATGCGCCGTTTGAGATACGCCCGACGTAAACCACGGCGACACGCTCAGAACATCATTTGCATAAGGTCACGCCCACTTACACTTACGCTGGCCTACGCCTTGGAAAAAACGTTACGCTGGCGCATCTTGGTGAGTAATGCCTTTCTAAATACGGTACATGCCTCTCCGCGCTGCGCCGGCGTAGTGTAAAAAAGATACCCTACGCCGGCATAAATATGCGCCGATGTATCTGAATCCGGGCCACTGTATATATGTAATTAATACATAGATATACTGTGAAGATATTTAAAAGGAACATTATTTAACCACTTGAGATCCGCGCTATAGACAAAAGACGTCCACAGAGCGGCTCTCAAGTGCCAAGTGGACGTCTTTGGACGTCATTTAAAGTGCATTACCCGCGCGCGCCACTAGGTGGCGCGTAGCGGGTAAACACTGTCCCGACACATCGCTGAAGAGCCGATGCGTGTACCTGGCGGACGCGATGTCCGTCGGGTAGACGCGATTGGCGGGAACACAGCAGGTGACAGCAGGGACGTGGAGCTCTGTGTGTAAACACAGAGCTCCACGTGCTGTCAGAGGAGAGGAGACCGATCTGTGTCCCTTGTACATAGGGACACAGCATCGGTTACCTCCCCCAGTCACCCCCCACACAGTTAGAACACTCCCAGGATACACATTTAACCCCTGTCTCACCCCCTAGTGGTAACCCCTTCCCTGCCAGTCACATTTATACAGTAATTAGTGCATTTTTATAGCACTGATCGCTGTATAAATGTGAATGGTTCCAAATTTGTGTCAAAAGTGTCCGATATGTCCGCCGCAATATCGCAGTCCCAATAAAAATCACAGATCACCGCCATTACTAGTAAAAAAATAATAATTTAAAAAATCATAATTCTGTTCCCCATTTTGTAGGCGCTATAACTTTTGCGCAAACCAGTCGCTTATTGCGATTTTTTTTTTTTTTTACAAAAATACGTCGAAAAATATGTATCGGCCTTAACTGAGAAAAAAAAAAGTAAAAAAAAAAATGGGATATTTATTATAGCAACAAGTAAAAAAAATATATATATTTTTTAAATTGTCGCTCTTTTTTTGTTTATAGCGCAAAAAATATAAACCGCAGAGGTGACCAAATACCACCAAAATAAAGCTCTATTTGTGGGGAAAAAAGGATGTCAATTTTGTTTGGGAGCCACGTCGCACTACAAATATCAGTTAAAGCGATGCAGTGCCGGAAGCTGAAATTTCGCCTGGGCACGAAGAGGGTTTATGTGCCCAGTAAGCAAGTGGTTAAAATAGACAATATAGGGGGGTTTGGGGGGGGAAACAGGGAAAGAAGGAGTTAAAGGAAGGCTCCTCCGCTCCCATGCCTTCCTTTAACTCCTTCTTTCCCTGTTCCCACCCCCAAACCCCCCCCCCCCCACACACCCACCCACTCTTCCCCTTTCCTTTATCTTCTCATCTCCTTCTTTCCTTCTCCCCCCTCCATTTTCCTTCCGCCCTCCCCCTCTCCCTGTTCCTTTTCCCACCCTGCCCCTCACTTCCTCTTCCCCTCTTTCTTCCCTCTCACATGGGTGATGCCCTTCCTTCCCTCTCCTGTCCCTTCACCCTTCCTACTCCCTCTGCCCTTCCTATTTCTTCCCCCTCCCCCTTTCCACCAGTGCCCATCACCTCATTACTTATTTACATTATGCCCCCCTAGAGATCTTCGCTTACTTCCCCCAGTCCACTGCACAGGGTACTTAGTTCCGGCCAGCTGGTGCCGCCCTTGACCACCATATATGGGGGTAAGCCAGTGTTTATGTATTTTTATTGTTTATAATTTTGAGCTGAATTTTTATATCAACTTTCTTGTCTTAACTTTTATTGTATTGTTTTGTAGAATGATTCTCCTGAAGAAGTGGTTATACCACGAAACTAGTCGAGACTCAGATCATTCCATTTGTTTGTAAAGTACAGAAACGGCCTTGAGTCATCATTGCCCTCTGTCTTTTCAATTTTAATCATGTATTAACTGTACAATTTTTTTTATGTAATAAATGTGTCTTTTACATTACTTGTATGTTAATTTTTATTGTACCAAGATAGTCCTTAATCTTTAGGGGGAGGGAATGTTTTAGGGGTCAATTTCAGCTACTGCCCCCTTTTCCCCTCTTGCCCCACTTTCTTTTGTTGTTACATACTTTCCCGGATGATGGTACACCTTTATTGATTATTAACTTATTTATAGGAGGCTATACTCAAATTTTTGCATAATATGCATAATATAAAGACCTATATGTATATTCTTTTAAACCCAAATGTTCTGACAGGTGCATGACCAGAATTGATGAGTCAAGGAAGGTCTGGGGTGTTGACAGAGGGGAGAAAGTGAGGCGGTTTGACCTTGTTTGGGCAAGAGAAATGTGATATGAGCCCGGTGTACAATTTTCGAGATCAAGCATCTTAAAAACGGGACATTGGGACAAAACACTGGCAAACCAACACTGTTTTAAAATGGAACCTGGGCCACCGATGGTTAATGAAAGAAAATCAAAATGACACACTCTATATACAGTATTTCTATTTTATTAAACTGTACAAGCTCTGAAGTATATTAGAAAATGATGAGTTACTCTTGAAAGAAATCGAGATTGGACATCAGACATCAAAGGCCTTTGTTGTGAAGATTTTTGGACGCTTGCCAGAACTATCTATCATGGGACAGTGCTTTTATACACACTATTTAGAAGTCAAATGTCACTTGAAATGTGTATTGACAGCAGAACTAAAAATTGCTTAGTCTAGCCAACAATTTAAAGAAAACAAGCGCTTCATGGGACATATACAAAAACAGTTTTAATACTATAGAAACACTAAGAAGTATTGAATAATGCATAACAGGAAAATTACAGGATGTAATATAGTACAACATCTCTCATCCCTCCCTATGAAGAAAATGCTGTACTTCTATTTTTTTTACAACTTTTTACTGCATACATTGTTTGGTGTTGGATGGAGGGTAGTTTTGGCTTCCTGCTTTTGTTCTTTAGGTAATCTTTCATACATTACATTATTGAATGAATTAGTAAGTGAGTGAAAATTGCAAAAGTTATGCTTACCAGAATAAATAATTTTTATTATTATTGTTAACAATGATTGTCGTTTTATACTTGTATTACAGCCCCAATACAGTACAATTTATTATAAAGGTCTTTTTTATTTAGCATTTTTCTGGATAATGTCTATTGTGGTTTTGCTGCACATTAATAGCATCTTGAGATAAGGTAATGATCATTATGTTCACTGAACCAATAAAAACTTTGTAAAAGAGATAAGGTAAGAAATTGATATTAATCACTTAAAGTGGACCATTTCTATAATTTTCTTTTTCATCTTTCTATCTTTTAAATCTTCTGCCCTTGTTGATTTAACTTTGGATAGTAAAACATTTTTTTTTCCTGCCAGTAAATACCTTATACAGCCCACTTCCTTTTTATTGTCTGGTCATTAGCTTAGGCTTATGACATTATGCCCAGATCTCTCTCTCACTCTTGTGAGAGTTTGCCAGGAAAGGATAGGGGATGAGTCATAAGAGGGACAATGAGAGATGCAGAACTGCAGAGCTGGAGGTGTTTCTCTGTGTGTTTGTGTAAATCCAGAAAGTGATCAGGCAGCAGCTTCAGCTTCCAACAGTTTAAATTGAGGCAGGCAGACTTAGTGGATGGAGATTTCTGCAGCATATTTGGCAAGTACAAAATCACAGTATATATAAAATAATATGCAAAGTGCTTTAAATGACAATTGCACGGCCGTGAGACGAAAAACAAATGGAGCTTTCTTTTTGTGGTATTTTATCACCTCTGCGGTTTTTATTTTTTGCACTATAAACAAAAATAGAGCTACAATTTTGAAAAAAAATCAATATTTTTTACTTTTTGCTATAATAAATATCCGCAAAAAAATCCATAAAAAACTAAATTTTTCCACAGTTTAGGCTGATACATATTCTTCGACATATTTTTGGTAAAAAAAAAATATTGATTGATTTGTGCAAAAGTTAGAGCGTCTACAAAATAGGAGATAGATTTATTGCATTTTAGAGCGCGCGCCCCCTAGACGGCCGGGAAGCCCAGGACGTCATATGACGTCCACCCAGGATGGGAGATCCCATCTGTGGACGTCATATGATTATGGGCGGGTAGGGAAGTGGTTAAAGACCATGCCTAT
Organism: Rana kukunoris; assembly: GCA_029574335.1. Lineage (NCBI taxonomy): Eukaryota > Metazoa > Chordata > Amphibia > Anura > Ranidae > Rana > Rana kukunoris. The sequence goes on from CM056050.1 coordinate 459,896,371, forward strand.
TTTTACACTTGTTGTTTACAAGTTAAAAAACTGCTTTTTTTTGCTAGAAAATTACTTAGAACCCCCAAACATTATATATATATAAGATAAAATGGTGGTCATTGCAATACAATAGAAATACCACTTTTTAAGTAAGAAAACAATATAGCCATTTTTTTTTCAATACTGTGAAAGATAATGTTATGTTAAGTAAATTGATACCCAACAGGTCATGCTTCAAAAATGCACCGCTCGTGGAATGACGACAAATTTTTACACTTAAAAAATCTCCATAGGTGACATTTAAAAATGTCTACAGGTCACCAGTTATGAGTTACAGAGAAGGGGCCAGATTCACGTACATCTGCGCATTATTGGACCGGCGTAGCGCACCGCCTTTACGTTAGACTGGCGCAATGTAGAGGCGCAATCACCCTATTCTCGTCGGTTTTGTGCAGAAATTTGCGCAACGTTATTTCTGAGGCGCAAGGCGGAGTAATACAAATTGGGAAGGACGTGGGCATGTTACATTGAAATGAGCCGTGACCCCATGCAAATGAAGGGCTCGCGCATGCACGCTTGAAGCAGACCATGGTCAGCACCTCTGTGCGCATGCTCACAACTCGGGAACGGCGCAATCAGTGAAATTGGAAGTGGACTAGGGCAAAATCGTGAACTACGCAGACAGCATAAATAGACAGACACAAACGCACTTCCTTTGCAAAAGTACATCCCTTTGTATCCCTCCCTATACAGCAAGGTGCTTTTGTTCTGTTGTTAGTTGCGTTGTGGTTTGTCTTTGTGATATTTGTGGACTGTGTGATCTAGTGTTTGTTAGAAGATATTTGTAAGTGATTTTTGGTGACTGCTTGTGAGAGTTTTTGGTTGATAGTTTTTTGTTTGTTTGTTTTCTTGCTTGATTTTTCCTGCTTGTTTTTGCTTGATTTTTCCTGCTTGTTTTTGTGAGTGATTTTTGCTGATTGTTTTTGTGAGTGATTTTTCCTGCTTGTTTTTGTGAGTGATTTTTGCTGATTGTTTGGGAGAGAGTTTTTGTATGAGTATGACGGAGAGAAAGAGGAAGTTAAATTTTACTTTGGGGGAGAAACAAATTCTTGCCCGGGCCATTTCCCAATATGGGCGTTTCCTCCACGGCCCGGAGAGTGCCAACACCACCCCGGCCAGGAGGCGTGATATCTTGCAGAACATTACTGACGAGGTGAATGCATCGGGGGGGGGGGAGACCCGGACACGGTCAGGGATTGAAAAGAAAATCAATGACCTCCGGCGTCTGGTCAGAAAGAAGCTGGCCAAAATGGTAGCCCATGCCAGGGCCACAGGAGGGGGCCCACCATGCCCTTTTAGGCTGACAGCGGAGGAGCGTGCGGTGGCACAGACCTTCCATAGATAACAGGTGGAGGGCCTGCCCGGCTATGACTCAAGTCATGAAGGCGTGATGCGCAGGAGGGTGCTGGGCCATCTGGGCTGACCGCACCATCCCAGCCTGATGAGGACCCCCCGACAAGGCTGGAGTCCTCGGAGGAGGTTGGAGAGGAGGAGGTTGAGGAGGAGGAGTTTGAGGAGGAGGATGTCATTTCAGCCAGTGGATTGTTATTTTTGGAGGAGTCTTCCTCTCTGGCTGGCAGCAGCCAGCCCTCCATAAGGGCTAGCCCCTCCCACTCCTCCCCCAACAGGGCTCCTCTCCCAAGGGCCTCCCCTTCTCCCCGGCCACAAGCCTCAGCTGGAGGCAGGAAGTCGTCCCAGAAGACCAGGGGGGTGGCCGAGCTTCTGCCCGCCAATATGAGAAGGGACCAGGCCCTTCAGACCCGCCATCTGGGACAGGTCAGCCAGACCTTGGGGCGGATGGAGGAGAGCCTGTCCTCCATAAAGGATACGCTTGGGGACCTGGACTGCCACTCCTGGGCTCTTACAAACTGCCTAAATGCACTGCAGACTACAACAGCAGACGTTGGGCAGGATGTGAGGGCCCTCACCCAGGCTATCCAGGCCAACACGGCATCACTAAGTGCTGGCCTGAACAGAATTGCCGTGGCCTTGGAGGGCAGGCCGCCAGGTGGGCAGAGAACAGGGGCTGCTCCTCCTTCCCCGGATTACCCCCCCCCCTCCCCATGAGTCTCCCCTGAGGAGCCGGGCCATGGGCGCCCCAGGTGTGGCTCACGCCAACGGCATTTATTTGTTTTTCCCCCTTTTTTTTTTTTTTTGCTGGAATTTTTTTTTTTTTTGCTGGACATTTTTTTTTTTTTGTGATGTGAATGTTTTTGGAATGTGGGGGTGATATTCCTGCCGGCAAAGGGCTGTCACCCTCATTTGTGGTGGAGAAGGGTTCCCCAGGACCAGGGAGAAGTGATCCCCAGGTCCGTGTGAATGGTGTATGAATGTACAGTGACATAATTGGAGCCGTGGCGTGGCGTTGCTGCTCACAAGTCCAGCATGGTGGGCTTGTGCTAATCCAATTAGGTGAGGATGTGATGTGTCTGTGCTAGGGACCACAGTGGTGTGCATGCATGCATTCTCTTTGTGCCATGATTAATGTGTGTGTTTAACATGCAAAGATGCCTAATGTGAGCTGTCTCCTGGCTGTCTCCTGACGGGGTAACCTCGGTTAGGGGGGGATTGTCTGGTTCAGGGGTCAGGTCATCACGTAGGTCAATCTGCAGGCCCTTTCTCACTGCAAAGTTGTGCAGAATGCAACATGCACCGATGATCTGGCACACAAAGTTTGGGGAATACAACAGGGTCCCCCCAGACTTATCCAGGCATCGGAAACGTGACTTCAGGAGGCCAAAGGTGCGCTCCACCACTGCACGTGTTTGGGCGTGGGCTTCATTGTATCTTTCCTCTCCTGGGGTTTGGGGGTTCCGGATAGGAGTCATGAGATGGGGTCCCAGTGCATATGCAGAGTCACCTGTAAGGGAAAAGACAGGAGAATGTTAGTCATGCATGTGCCCCTTGTGATGTGTGCATCATAGGGGGGGACAGTCATGCCTGCCACCCATGTCACTCACCAACCAGCCAGCTGTCCCCATACACGTTCTGTTTGAATTCCATTGGGATGGGGCTCTGATTGTATATGTAGCTGTCATGGCTGGATCCGGGGTGTTTGGCACGGACGTGCCATATGAGGCCTTGGGCATCGACTATGACCTGTACGTTGATGGAATGCCAATGCTTCCGATTGCGGTATATGTGCTCTGTCTCATTGGGGGGCTGGAGTGCCACATGTGTGCAATCAATGGCCCCCACGGTGCGTGGGAATCTGGCAATTCTGTAGAAATCTGTCATTGCCTTCAGCCGCAGGTCCTCAGTGGTTGGTTTGATGATTTGGTTGGCCATGCGTCTGAGGATTGCAGGGACAACCTGGTGCACACATCTGCTCACGGAGGATTGTGACATCCCAGCCACCATTCCACTTGTTCTTTGAAAAGAGCCACTGGCAAGGAAATGGAGTGTTGCCATGACCTTGACCAGTGGCTGCACTGCATGTGAGCGGTGTGTTGGGCTGGTGATGTCCTCCTGCAAGGTTATGGTTAATTCCAGGATGGCATGAGGGGTGAATCTGAAGATGCGATACACCTCAGAATCACTCATGCCAAAGAGGTCTATGCGGATGCATTATATCCTCTCCCGTGCCCTCCTCTGTGCCCTCCTCCTTCTTTGCTCGTCTAAAGTCAGTAGTATAGCTATGAGCGAGGATGTCCCTGGCATGTTGGCATACAGATTGTTGGGCAACACGTGTGACTGCTCTGCTCCTCACTAACGGTGTTGCTTTCTCTGACATGTAGACGAATTGTCTAATTTTAGACCACCTTTTATATGGTCTAATTTTAGACAGGCCGTGCAGCTGTTGCGCACAGCGCGTAGCCTGCGCTGCACCAACATTCTTTTGTGGACCCCCGTAACTCCCTCATTAGCATATTTGAATAGCAAATCAATGGTGTGTCTAGCGCAGTTTTGCAGACAAAAAAAAGTAGATTTCTTGCGTATCTCGTTTTGGGGACGCGGAGTATCGAAACGCATGCGCAAATTTAGACTTATGCCGCGCATCTCCTGTTATGCCGGCGTAATCGCTCTGTGAATCTGGCCCAAGGTCTTTTGCTAGAATTATTGCTCTTGCTCTAACGGTCGCGGTGATACCTCACATGTGGTTTGAACATAGTTTACATATATGGGTGCGACTCAAGTATGCGCTTGCTTCTGTGTGCGAGCATGGAGGGACGGGCCATTTTACTTTTTATTTTTACACTGTTTCTTTTAAAAAAAAAAAATATCCTATTACAAGGATTGTAAACATTCCTTGTAATAGAAAAAAAGCATGACAGGATCTCTTTAATGTGAGATCTGGGGTCAAAAAGACCCCAGATCTCACATTTACACTTACAGTACAAGCAAAAAATATAAAAAATATATAATTTTTTCAATTAAAAAAATTGTCCCTTTAAGGCCGTTGAGCGGAAGTGACGTTTGACATCGCCCCGGTCCTCCAAGGGCATACAGTCGAGTGGGGGTCATCTTGCCCTCACTCGACTTCCTGCCCATTAGGCCACATGACCGGATCATCTCCGTCGCTTCCAACCTCTCCGGTAAGTGGCGAAGACACCCAGAACCTGACGGGAGAGGGATCTTGTGGCAAATCGGCTGCAGAGACCACTTTTATCTTAAAGCGAACCACCCCCTGTGGAGAAAAATAATGGTAGTTTTGGCAGCTATCTGCTGCCATAACAACAGTATTTAACTTTAAACTACCAATGTATATGCACGGTGGGCAGTCTGGAAGTGGTTAATGTTGGCAATATATTCCAAGCTACCCCCTGATTTCCAATTTTTGGATATTCTTATAGAAAACATTATCATCATAGAAAGACATTAGACCTTTATTGTGACTATGTATGTGCATTTGACCTAAATAAGGGCCTTTGTAGATGATTTTTTTTTTCATGTTTGAACAGCTTCTCTCTCCAAAACAGCTTGAAGCAGGCCAAATGCAAGTTGGGTGGATGTCAATTGTACCTGTCAATGAGTTCTAAATGATCTTAGAAGCTTCTTATGCTGATGTTATCAAGAGCAAGCTGAAAAAAAAACTGTCGACACTAACACTTTTCATCCTTCTAGAGGAGGACACAGTTTTGTATGCTAAAAATATGTTTTTGAGTAATTTTCTACTGGTAGCCAATGTCTCATTGGTGCTGCTGACCAGCGATATAGGAAATATTGCAGCAGCTACAGCCAATCCAAGGAGAGAAAGGAGTCACCGCTCCAGGTGGGATCACTAAATGGTTACAGGTGGTGCAGGATACCGAGGGTGCTGGCGGTGCACTAAGCAAAATGAAGACGAAGAAAAATGGATAGCCGCACTCCAAAACCTGATGGGTGGTCTTTTATTCAATAGACAGCATGTACAAAAATAGGGTCACAGCAGTAGAAACAAGGAACAGCCGACGCGTTTCGCACTGGATCAGTGCTTATTCATGGCTAATGAAGCATTAAAACTGTTAGGTATATATAGAACATAGGGTGAACATGTGACCAATCTCAATTAATTGCCCGGGAGGAGCCTATGATATTAGGACAACCCCTGATGCCAATGAGATAGTCACATTACACCTGTGCACACCAAAGCAAGAAAAAACAAACAAATACACACAAATGTGAAACCAATAATCAAAATGTATAAATAATAGCACATTATAAACATAATGCACATATAAAATACTGTATATGTGGTACATACATAGTACTACAGTGACACAAAATGGTAAAACATGAGGCAATGATGAATGAAATAAAATAAAAGCTTAAAGACGATGCAATTCAAACCACAATAGGCTGTAAAAAGAGCATAAGATAAACTATGCAAATGAAATGTATAATGGTGATGGAACAAATAAATATGAATAAAAGTGAAAATAAATGTGAATGTGTGTGTCGATATGAATGAAAACATATGTAATGAAATGAAGCACTAGATCTACAGTATCTAACAACTTGTTTAATGGTAAATGGCAGAAAGAATAGATCTATGTGTGTATTGGAGATGGATTCATCCATTCATCCATTTAATTTCGGGTAACCCTTTACATCCACATTCTCAATTATGTTTATATGCACGTCACCATAATGGATGAATCCATCTCCAATACACACATAGATCTATTCTTTCTGCCATTTACCATTGAACAAGTTGTTAGATAGATCTAGTGCTTCATTTCATTACATATGTTTTCATTCATATCGACACACACATTCACATTTATTTTCACTTTTATTCATATTTATTTGTTCCATCACCATTATACATTTCATTTGCATAGTTTATCTTATGCTCTTTTTACAGCCTATTGTGGTTTGAATTGCATCGTCTTTAAGCTTTTATTTTATTTCATTCATCATTGCCTCATGTTTTACCATTTTGTGTCACTGTAGTACTATGTATGTACCACATATACAGTATTTTATATGTGCATTATGTTTATAATGTGCTATTATTTATACATTTTGATTATTGGTTTCACATTTGTGTGTATTTGTTTGTTTTTTCTTGCTTTGGTGTGCACAAGTGTAATGTGACTATCTCATTGGCATCAGGGGTTGTCCTAATATCATAGGCTCCTCCCGGCCAATTAATTGAGATTGGTCACATGTTCACCCTATGTTCTATATATACCTAACAGTTTTAATGCTTCATTAGCCATGAATAAGCACTGATCCAGTGCGAAACGCGTCGGCTGTTCCTTGTTTCTACTGCTGTGACCCTATTTTTGTACATGCTGTCTATTAAATAAAAGACCACCCATCAGGTTTTGGAGTGCGGCTATCCATTTTTCTTTGTCTTCATTTAGCCAAAATACATACTTTTTCATTTCATTTATATTCTGTATATAATATATCATGGTGGTTAATCCTCAGGCCATTCAGCTGGTGGATGTTCTAAACAGTTTGGAACATTGCAGCATGCTAATTTTATTCAATGCAATCTGGCAAAGGTATCTATAATTTTATACCATGTACTTTTTTTTTAACCACTTCAATACAGGGCTTTAAAACCCACCTCCATACCGGGCCTATTCTGGCACTTCTCTCCTACATGTACAAATCATCATTCTTTTGCTAGAAAATTACTCAGAACCCCCAAACATTATATATGTTTTTTTTAGCAGACACCCTAGGGAATAAAATGGCGGTCATTGCTTTTTATCTTGCACAGTATTTTTGTAAAAAAAAATGGGTTCATGAATTAAAAAATAACAAAACAGTAAAGTTAGCCCAATTTTTTTTGTAAAATATGAAAGATGATATTACGCCGAGTAAATAGATGCCTAACATGTCATGCTTTAAAAGTTACTTAAAAATCTCCATAAGCAACACTTTAGAATGTTTACAGGTTACCAGTTTAGAGTTACAGAGGAGGTCTAGTGCTAGAATTGTTGCACACGCTCTAAAGCACGCGGCGACACCTCACATGTGTGGTTTGAACGACGTTTACATACGTGGGCAGGACTTACATGTGCGTTCGCTTCTGAGCGCAAGCTACCGGGGAAAGGGGCTTTTAAATTTTTATTTATTTATTTATTTATTATTTTACTTATTTATTTATTTTTTACACTTTTTTTATGTAAATGTAAACATCCCTTGTAATAGGAATAGTGTGCGACAGGTACTCTTTAAGGAGAGATGCAGGGTCAATAAGACCCCACATCTCTCCTCCAGACTGGAAAAAATTAGAAAAAAAATTCACAGATCTCATTCTTACTAGCCACAATTGTGGTTTGTTTACTTACAGGTACCCGGGCATGACGTCATCACATCGCGCCCGGGCCTCCAACGGTCATAAAGATGACTGGTCACTGGTCACTGCCTCCCATCGGGCGCACGGCGATCAAGCACCGGATGGCGGTGGGAGGGGGGGATGTCCCCTCCTGCCACCTATAAGAACGATCAAGCGGCGGAACCACCGCTATGATCATTCTTATGGTGCCCAGGATCGCCGCCAGAACAAAATGATATCTGAATGATGCCTCTAGGTGCAGGCATCATTCAGATATCACCGCACAAAGTACAGGACGTCATATGACGTCCACCCGGGATAAGAGATCCCCTTTTTGGACGTCATATGAGGGCGTGCGGTTTTGAAGTGGTTAAAGTAAAGTCTAATTTTTTTTGTTAAAAATAACAAACATGGTATACTTACCTGCCCTGTGTAGTGGTTTTGCACAGAGCAGCCCAGATCCTCTGCTTTTCGGGTTCCTCTTCGGTACTTCTGGCCCCTCCCTCCTGTTGAGTGCTACCACAGCCCCCTGTGTCCATTCAGAAACGGACCCGCAGGCCAGCCCTGCCCCCTTTCTCTCCTCATTGGCCATCTTTGATTGACAGCAACGGGAGCCAATGAGGAGGGGAGTCTCGGGCAGCTGAGACACTCCTGCAACATTGCTGGATCTAGATGGGGCCCAGGTAACTATTAGTGGGGCTGCTGCACACAGAAGGTTCTTTATCTTAACGCATAGAATGTATTAAGATAAAAAACCTTCTGCCTTTACAACCACTTTAAGTAAACTTGTCACGAACCCTGACAATTCAATCTGAATATAAGTAAAAAAATAAAATGCATAAGCAGAAGTTACCTACCATGAAAAGCACATTTAAGAATCACTAGCAAATTTATTGGCAGCTGAAGTTTAATGCAGTTTCAACTCAAAGTTAGACTGAAAGCTTCCCAAGCTTTCTCATTGGATATGAAGTTCTTCCATCATATTAAATAAGTAATAGTGAGCTAAGGAGGCAGAAGGAGTGGAATCAAGCAATTTTTTTGTTGAAAAAGTTGAAGTTTACAAATATCTTTAGCTTTCTGTAATTCTGGATGTACTGATGACTTTAGCACACATTTTTTATTTAAACTACCCTTTAAAAACATATAGGTTTGCATTGCATTTCCAAGAAAGGGTATATTCTCTTAAAGTGACCTTACAATACTTGTCCTGACCCCCTAGCAGTGCTGGCTGCTGATTGACAACTAGAAATTGTCACTTAGAAGGTAGTACTACCAAGAACATAATCTTTCCTATGAATTTTGTGTAGTATTTTGTATCTACATAAAGCCAAAACATGATTGCTTAGTGTATTTTTGAATGTGTTTAATTTTTGTTTTATGTGTTTTATTATGTTGTCCTTTTAATTTATTATTGAGTAGTGCGTGACAAACTCCTAAGGAAGCCAAATTATATGGCGAAACATGTCGAAAAATTTGTCTGCTTGCATTTATGAAATTCTATTGAATATATGATGGATTTTTATATCATTTCTATTTTTTGTGTAATAAATTTGGTATTTTGTTGCACCTTAAAAATTCTGTTCCAATTCCTATATTTATGATTGCTCAGATGCTTCTAAAGTAGTACAAAAAATGTTATGGCTTTTTTGCTATTTCAAAACCATAAAGTAAGATGACCAGATTTTGAAAATTAAATTCGGGGACATATTTTTATTTTTTTACTTGCCGGCAATCAACGGCTCTCTGCCCGTAATGGCGGCAATCAACGGCTCTCTGCCCGTCGCCACCAACCTTACAGCCGGTCAAGTCTTACTTACTCTCCGGTCCCGGCTACTACTGGGTGGGGAGCGGAGGAAGATCACTCCACCAGGGAAGGCAAGGAGCTAAACAGGCAGGCCGGTGTTTCGTCACATTCGGCTACCCATCACATTTGGCTACGGAAGTGCCATTGCACTGAGAAATCTCACACTGTGCATGCCTGATGCGTTCCAAAAGTTTTACGACAATACGGAGCAGTGAAACTGTCAGATAATGTCACAGAAGTGATGTTACAGACAATACAAACACTGTGCTATGCGTTCTAACTAGGGATGAGCTTCACGTTCGATACGAACGTATGTTCGACTCGAACATTGTCTGTTCGTACGTTCGACGAAATTCGAACAAAAGTGGTCGTTTGCGCCAAATTCGAGTGACGCAAAATGGCCCATAATTCACTGCGGCATTGCGCACTGATGATTGGCCAAGCATGCTGTATGTCCCACATGCTTGGCCAATCACAGCGCGCAAAAAACGAAGAGCCATAATTGGCCAAAGCCTGGGTGGCTTTGGCCAATTATGGCTCAGGGCTTTAGCACACGCCCCACACTATATAAGGCCGCCTGCTGGGCGGCCTTGTGTAGTGTGTTCAGGCTTGTTAATGAAAGCAGTCAGAGAGACAGAGAGATTGTCTTTTTAGATAGCTAGATAGAGCAGGCAGGCTAGTCAGTTTAGCTTAATTTACAGTGTGTAGAGGTTATATATACATCCTTAGGAGTTGTACATATATTTATACACTGTATAGCTTAGATAGATCAGTTCTTCCTAATTTACTGGCAGGCAGGTGATTGTGCTATTTAAAGATGTTATCACAGGTATAGACACCCAGCAGGTACAATATTTAAAGGAATTTTTTTTATTTTTTTATTTAAGCATCATTAAAATCACTACTCCTGGAGCAGTGATTTTAATGATGATTAACTTAAAAAAAAAAAAAAATGAAAATTCCTTTAAATATTGTACCTGCTGGGTGTCTATAGTTTGCCTGTGAAAACGTCTTGCCCGAGGGAACATGTATCAATGGAAAAAAAAGTTTTAAAAACGGTCATTTTTTCAGGAGTCCTGCTCCTGAAAAACAACCGTTTTTTAAACTTTTTTCCATTGATACATGTTCCCTGGGGCAAAACTCGGGTTCTCAAAGTTCGAGTCCCATAGACTTCAATGGGGTTCTAAATGTTTGCGTGAACAGTCGGTCTGTTCAACGGTTCTGGTGCGAACCGAACGTGGGGGTGTTCGGCTCATCCCTAGTTCTAACACTAATACTTCCCTAACAACAATCTTGCATGGTACAGACATGTGTAAAAGTGGCGGGAGCACGCACAACTACAGCTGAATTAAATTATGAAAAAATCAACAGCATTTTCATGTGTTTGACGTCACTTCCCTCATGCTATCTGATGGCTTTAGTGTGCTGTTTTTACGTAAAAGTGTTGGAACGCATATGGCGGTGTCGTGCATATACACTCCAGCAGGTAGCCAAATGTGATGGGTCGCCATATGTGACGAAACACCGGAACTTGAGCCAAGGCAGAAGAATATGCAAGCGGAGATGAATGGGCATGCACCCGAAACTGAAGAAATATTCCCTCTGTTCCGAACAGCACATGATCATCAGAAAGGGGCACAGATAATGGAAAAAATATACCCCCCTAAGCTAGTAGGAGCGGCAGAGTGGGGGGGGGGTGTAATTTATATTATATTATTAATATATTATATCATTTTTAATTCTGCACTGACTTGTCTTAGAAATTGCCCCAGCCCCTGTTCAAATTCAATCCGGGGACAAAACCAGGGACGGACTTGGTCCGGGGACAGTGTCCTCAATCTGGGGACTGTCCCCAGAAACTTGGGATGTCTGGTCACCCTTCCAAAAGGCCCCATGGACACCACAGAATGCCAGAGTGGCACATGTGCAGCCACATTGGCTGTCATTAACTTGTTGCCGACCGCCCGCCGTCATATTACTGCGGGAAGTCGGCTCTGCTGGGCGAGAGCCCGTAGCTATACGTCCGCTCTAAAGCGGCCACTAGGGGGCGAGTCCCGCGCGTGTGCCTGGCAGGTACGATCGCCGCCAGGCACGTGCGATCGCTCGTTACAGAGCAAGGACTGGGAGCTATGTGTGTATACACAAAGCTCCCGGTCCTGTCAGCGGGGGAAATGCTGATCTTCTGTTCATAGAGTGTATAAACAGAAGATCAGTGATTTCCCCTAGTGAGTCCACCCCCCCCATACAGTTAGAACACACCCAGGAACACACTTAACCCCTTCCCCGCCCCCTAGTGTTAACCCCTTTACTGCCAATGGCATTTTTATAGTAATCCAATGCATTTTTATAGCATTGATCGTTAAAAAAATGCCAATGGTCCCAAAAATGTGTCAAAAGTGTCCGAAGTGCCCGCCATAATGCCGCAGTACTGAACAAAAATGCTGATCACCGCCATTACTAGTAAAAACAAAATATTAATAAAAATGCCATAAAACGACCCCCTATTTTGTAAACGCTATAACTTTTGCGCAAACCAATCAATAAACGCTTATTGCAATTTTTTTAACTTTCAATAATTTTTATTAGTATTAATATAAACAAAAACAGAGAATGCAACTGTATACAGAGGCATATGAAAACACACTCTTGGTGCATTGCATAAAAAAAAAAACATAGAAGTGTAAGCATGCTTAATGAGCACAAAATATACATCAATGTCTTGAGAAGTCACAAAGAGGGAATTTGTACATTCTATAGTCATCCATATCACAACATATCGGTTCACATCTCCTTGGAGCTCCTCCGAGCTCGGGCATATATCTAATCCTACAGCGGCGGCGAAAGGCCCGCGCCGACGCGCCCCAACGGAAACACACTGCGCGTATAGCACAAGGCCCCACCCCCGCTTCAGCTGTACTATCTCATTTGTTCAGTACTACTACTATCTATGACCTCACTGTCATTACTTATATGCATTTACTCTGTGAAATAGTTGAAAACAAGAGGGGGTAGGAGAAAAAGGATCAAAAATAAAAAAATAAAAAAATAAAAGAGTCAAGGGGGAAAAGGTGCGGAGAGAGGATAGAAGAAGGGAACTAGGGGTGGGGGAGTAGGATTAAGCTGGATGTGCCTCAGTAAACAGAACCAAACCAGGACCAGGGTGCTAAATCTGAGCCTTGTTTCTCCTATGCCAGTCCACCCAGAGCTTCCACGCCTGGGAGTTGGTCTTGGACAGATTTTGGGAAGCCTCAAACATAGTTTCATAAGTGATATGAAGGTTCGTGGATCTAATTACCTCGATCAGCGAAGGGATTTCCTCGCTTCTCCATCTCCTCACCAATTCGAGTCTTGCGCTTAAGAGAATATTGGAAATGATATGCTTATGTGACTGTGGGAATACATCTATTCCCAGAGAAAGTATAGCCAGTCCAGGCTGAGGAGAACACCGGGATCCTGTGACCGAACCAATTAGGCCAAAAACGTCCCTCCAATATCCCCTCAACCTAGGGCAGCTCCCTAGTATGTGCAGTAGCGAACCCCTCTGACCACACGACCTCCAACACAAGGGAGAGGTCTGGGTCTGGAATCCGGCCAATCGTGTGGGAGTTAGGTACCACCTCAGCATGATCTTTTGGTATAGTTCCCACAAGTTGGCACACCTAGTCGCTTTGTACACTGAAGATATAGCATCATTCCATTGTGGTAAAGCGTATCGAGAGCCCAAGTCCCATTCCCAAGATCTCATAGATGGGGTTTTAACTAGTGTTATTTTCTGATTGAGTAGGCCATAAAATAGGGATATACCCCTAATAGAGGTGGTAGGGCTAGTGAGGTATAAAAATACCTTCCATGGGACGGAGACCGAGGTCTCACCCAAAGCCTTCAAAAGATGAGTAATCTGGGCAACCGTGTATTGGTCCTTCAGCTCTAGACCATATTCTATCTGGAGAGATCTGAACGTTTTAATTGCTGGACCAACTTGGATATCAGGAACGGTGATAATACCTTTAGATTCCCAATGTTTAACGTTTAAATTAGGGATAAGTAGTTGTAGGCCTGCTATGGGAAGTGGGATAATTTTAGTACTATCGTCAACTAGAGGTTCTTTCAAGAATCTTTTCCAAGCCACAATGGTGGCATGCATAGTGGGGGATAGATTTGGTGTTACTTTGGGCAGATGGATATTAGCCAGTAGTAATGTAGGAAGGTCAAGACCGTGACCCTGGAAGGTTTCCAGTTTTTTCCATCTAGAGATGAGTGTGGTCGAGAACCAATATCTTAATTGGGCTAGAATTGCTGCTAGATAGTAATCCCTGAGGAGTACATGGCCCACCCCTCCCGCTGCTTTAGACTTGACCAATTTTTGAAAGGCGCACCGGGCCCTTCCACCTTTCCAAAGGAATTTATTGATTTGGGATTGGGCTATGTTGAAGAACCTATCTGGAACGGGAACAGGTAAATTCCGGAATAGATATATGAACTGCGGTAGCAGTATCATCTTGAAGGCTGCCAGGCGGCCAGACCATGTGGATTCGGTCCAAGCTAGTTCTCTAAGTTTGGAGGGAAGGGAAGCCAAGAAGGAGTTATAATTAGCTTCGACTAAACGTTCTGTATCACTTGTGAGCTGGATCCCTAAGTACTTAATGCAACCCGTACTCCACATATATGGATATCGATTTTTAATCTCTGCGCATATATGCTCTGGTAGCCCCAGACCCAGGACGTAGGACTTACTATCGTTTACTTTGTAGTAGGAGATACTATTAAACTGCTTTAAAACTTCTTGCGTTGCTTCTAAGGAAGACATCACATCTGTCAACACCAAAATGATATCGTCCGCAAATAAACTGATGGAATGCTCCTCCCCAGCAACTCTAAGTCCCTTTATCCCTGGGTGGGACCTCACACAGATGGCTAATGGTTCTATCAAAAGGTTGAATATTAGTGGGGATAGGGGGCATCCCTGTCGTGTACCATTAGTAATATCAAATGGTGCCGAAAGGGTGCCAGACATGTATACCCTAGCGAATGGACTAGAATACAAGGCTAGAATTGCAGATAAAATATGCCCGGAAAAACCAAAAGATTCCAATGTCTTAGTCAGGTACACCCAATGTATCCTATCAAAGGCCTTCTCTGCATCCAAAGATAGGAGCAGAGAAGGCCTTTGCTGAACGTTCGTCAGGTGGATAACGTTGATCAAGCGCCGGGTGGCATCAGAGGTCTGCCTGTTCTTGGTGAAACCCGCTTGGTCTGGGTGGATCAGCGTAGGCATGATATCCACCAGGCGCAGAGCAATCAATTTAGCATACATTTTGATATCTATGTTTAGCAACGAAATCGGCCTGAAGTGGGAGGGAGTGGTGGGCTCCTTTCCCGGCTTAGGCAATGCCACGATTAGGGCTTCTAACATCTCCGGAGGAAAGGAGGCAGAAGCAGCAGCGGACCCAAACAACTGTAATAAATGGGGAGACAGAATGGATTTGAACTTCTTATAGTATTCGCTACTAAAACCGTCCGGTCCGGGAGATTTATTGATCGGGAGAGAATCAATAACTTTAGACACTTCACATGCAGTGAACGGAAGGTTCAACGAGTGCAGTTGGGCGTCTGACAGTTGAGGGATATGGAGTTGTCGAAGAAATTGGGTAATAAGCTCAGGAGTCGGTTGGATAGTGGCGGGGTCGTCTTTAAGGTTGTACAAAGTGCTATAATAGTTGCTGAACGCGTCAGCGATGTGCTGGGGGTGGAAAACCTTCTGACCTGTTTTGGGGTGGAAGACAAAGGGGACCTTAATTTTGTATCTATGGCCCTTGAGAGTTCGTGATAGCAATTTACCTGCTTTGTTTCCAGTCGCGTAGTAGTTCATCTTGAGCCTCTTATAGGCGCGTTCAAAATTATCTAGTAGAGTTAACCTGAGATCGTATCTCAATTTAGTAAGTTGTTGGGATAATTTGCGGGAGGGGTCAAGCTTGTTTTTGTTTTCTAAGTCAGATATTTGGCCTAGTAACTCGTCAAGGTGCCGCTGCCTCTGCCTCCTGTACCTCGCACCCACTTGAATAAAAATGCCTCTAATAAACGCCTTGTGAGCGTTCCAAACTGTAAAAGGACTCTCCACCGACCCAACATTATCATCAAAAAAAACAGACAGTTGAGTGTCTATCCTGTCCTTTACTTCTTGGTCCTGTAAAAGAAAAGTGTTAAGTCTCCAAACCGGATTTGGTTTGTGAAAAGAAGAGTTGGCAATAGATAAGACAACTGAGGCATGGTCACTCCAAGTTATGTCATTAATGGTCACTGAGTCTACTTGAAGTAACGCTCTATGATCCACTAGGAACAAGTCTATTCTTGTGTACACACCATGAGGTGGGGAGAAGAACGTGAAGTCTCTTTCTTCGGCATGGAGACAACGCCAAGCATCATATAAGCCAAATTTGTGGATTGATGAGGACAGCGCCGGAAGGTGGCGAGTGGACTTAGTGGTGGAGTCTATCTGCGGATCTGGAGTGATATTATAATCGCCGCACATAATGAGCATCCCCTTTTGTACTGATAGAACTTTCTTCGTTAGTTGGTTAAAAAAGTGCACCTGTCTCTTGTTAGGGGAGTAGGCATTAACTATGGTATATGTGGTGGAGTCTAGGTCACATAGTAAAATGAGGAATCTCCCTTTAGGGTCACTGATGAGCTTGTGAAGAGTGAAAGCAACAGAGTCGCGGATAGCGATCAAAACTCCCTTAGTCTTGGTTTCGGCGTTGGCCGTAAATATGTGGGGAAATGCAGCATGTGAGCATTTTGGTGGGTCTTTAGTGCAAAAATGCGTCTCCTGAGCGCACACGACATCACACCTGCGTGTAAGCGCCTCCTTCCATAACGATTTCCGTTTAACAGGGTGGTTGAGCCCTTTAACGTTCATAGATAAAACATTAAGCGGCATGGGTCATGTGAGAGCAGGATAGCTCAATGAGGTGGGACACCCTGTGGAGACCATAAGAAGTATATACGTGGATAGACTGCCAAAAGAGAGTTACGATACTTTTGAGAAGGCTGTACTCACAGGTATTAGCTGTAGCATCAGAATGGCTTCTTGTTTTGGTGTGGTAGCAATGGTCCACGTCACGTGGTTTGAGGTTCAGTTGGTGTAGAGGGCGACATCCAGCAGGTAAGTCAATGGGGTAACTGAAAGAGGTAGCAAGATAGAGTACAAAAAACACAGCAGCAACAAAATAAAAGAAAAAAGAAAAAAGTAATAAACATCGCCACTTCAATACAAGTGGCATCCAATCGAAAGGAACAGTTCCTACAAAGGCAGCGATATGCTGCAACATATAACGGGGGAAAAGTTCAGATGAACTGAGGCGGTTCAGGGAAGGGGAACCAAAGTAACAGAGTCAAAACAGCCCACTCAATGTTGGCTACTTGTGGGATTTGGCATTCTTAGCAGTGACGGATTTCCAATCCTGATCAATCCTCTGGGGTGTGTTCCCCACGGCAACATCAGCCGGATCAGGTAGTATGCCCCATTCTTTAAGGAGGTCCAGACCTTTTTCCAGAGAGGTAACGGTATAATTGTGATTGTCTTTTGTGACAGTCAGCTTCGTCGGGTATCCCCAGCGATAAATGATTTTATGGTTGCGCAATAGTTTAGTCACTGTGTTTAAATTTTTCCTCTTCATCAGAGTGTATTGGGACAAGTCCGCATAAAATTGTAGGGATTGATACTGGTGGGGGATAGATTCTTTCTTTCTCATCACTGACATGAGACTTTCTTTTACATGAAAGAAATGCAACCTTAGCAGTACATCTCGGGGGACTTGGTCAGACAGATAAGACGGCTTGGGAAGGCGGTGTATCCTGTCGATCGTGACATCTAAATCTGTGAGTCCTGGGACCAGGGTTTTAAACATGTCTGCAACATACAGGCACAAGTCAGGCTGCAATATGGACTCAGGGATCCCCCTAACCTTTAGGTTGTTTCTTCTAGATTTATCTTCTAAATCAGCCAGTTTTGCTTTAACCCATTCAGTCTCAGACACATTGTCCTCGTTTGCATCAACTAGATCATTAATGGTTGCAGCATACTCCTCCATTTTAGTTTCGATATGATCCACTCTCCTCCCTACCTCCTGTATATCCCTGCCAAGGCGGTGCATACAAGTGGCCATGTCCGACTGTAGGGTACTTCTGAGGGATATCAACATGTCCTTCAGGACTGTGTCCAGCACTGGCTGGTTTTGTGTGGGGTAGGACACTATTGACTCCGGGAGATCCCTCGTATCATCACCCGAGTCTGAGGCCTGACTGCCCTCTGCACTCGCGGCCTGACTAGGTCTATTTTCCTCTAATCGAGGTCTCGTCTTGGCCGGGCTGCAGGATGATGGAGTAGGGGGCCCTGATGACATGCTGGCCGGGGAGAGGAGCGCCGGGGGTCGATTACCTTTTGTAGAGGATTTCTTCCGTGAGGCTCCGTGCGGTGACGAGTAGGCTTCGGCGCCATTTTGGGTGGCGGCTTTGCCGTGCGGCGAGAAAAAGTCCGTCAGCCGCTGGGGTTTACGCTCCAGGTTGCGCTTCCCGGGCATTTCGGTGGAAGCCTCGGGGTTGTGTCTCCCTTTCGGGCGGAGAAAGGTGCTTTAGAGGGCTGCTGATAGCCGCTGATGTTCCCGATCCCTCGGAGCTCCGCACTCACGCGTCCATGCGGCTCGCGCTCCAAGCCACGCCCCCTATTGCAATTTTTTTAATGAAAAATATGAAGAAGAATACGTATTGGCCTAAACTGAGGAAAAACAATGTTTTTTTATATATTTTTGGGGGATATTTATTATAGCAAAAAGTAAAAAATATTGATTTTTTTTTTAAATTGTCGCTTTATTTTTGTATATAGCGCAAAAAATAAAAACCGCAGAGATGATCAAATACCACCAAAAGAAAGCTCTATTTGTGGGAAAAAAAGGACGCCAATTTTGTTTGGAAGCCACGTCGCACGACCGCGCAATTGTCAGTTAAAGCGACGCAGTGCCGAATCACAAAAAGTGCTCTGGTCATTGGGCAGCAATATGGTCCGGGGGTTAAGTGGTTAAGATCCCTTGACACAGAATTGACAGACAAATGAAAAAATATTTATTTGTGTACAAGTTCTTTTTAAATGTGCCAAAAAAAAACATCCAGTATGCTTGCATTATTTGAGCTTATTTCCATTTTAGAGGATTATAATCATTTTGAATTACTCTGTAATACACTGCATGTAAAGGGTTGATTTGTATAAAATTGTAACGATTTTCTCTTGTAGGTCAAGCTGTACAGAAATGTTATTTTTAATGGTCTATTATTTGGCAATCATATGGCAGCCACAGTTCTTAAAACCTAAGATATCTGCTGACAGTTATGAAAGGTGTTATCAGGATTTGGATCACAATTTGACCACAAAGTGTACAAGCTATTATAGCGCCAATGAATAAGCATTAGAGCATGCTTCACTTTGATTAGTGTATTTACATTCAGCTTTAACATTTGCTATATAAAAATAGAAATGGGGAAAAAAAGGAAAATGTTTTAGTTTTTTAAAGTTCAGAAGTAAATCTGTCATTACTAAAGTTGTAGTGAACATACTTTTTGCATGAACCATTTAGTGGCAATAGTGTACCGAATAATGGGTCACGTAGGTGTTTAAGGCTGCTTCCATCCCTTGCATATTTCCCTTGGCTAGTAAGGAAGCCCAGGAAGTATGCTGTGTGGAACCATTAGAATTTTCAAGAAATGGCATAACTGGAGTCCAGGAGTCAAGGAACGGCTAAAGCTGAAGGGGTCATGTAAAGCTATCTGCATTAAATGATAGATGCCTGTAGTGTACTGATTAGGGTTGCCACCTCATTCCTTTAAACCAGAACACGTATTAATTACACAGATTCTGTGACTGATTAACCTCCCTGGCGGTATGATTCTGTCTGGAATTACGTACCAAAAGCGGTACAATTATTTTGCATGGAAATTCTGCGTTTTATACTGTAGGCCTAAAATTTTTAGGAATAACTCACTTAAATTTGTCCAAACCAGAGTCTAGTAGACATCCCGGGTATGATAAAGTTTGAAACACAAAATCATAAAATTATAATATAATAAATAACTATAAATAATTATAACAAATAATAATGTAATTATAATAAAAATTATTCACTAATGTAATCAATCAAAATCACTGAAATTTGCTCAGTTGCAGAATTGTCGCTGTCATTACTTTTATTTTTTTATGACGAATTTCCCCACAAATCGCTATCGCTCAATTCTGCAAGTGATTATAATTTATTATCGCTGTTTTCTAGCTGCTCTAAAATCACTTTTGACATAAAGGGACACTTTTAGTTGCTATGGACAATCTACAGTTTGCAGGCACAAAAAAAATGTTTTTATTATATAAAAGAACATGCAGGACACTGGGCAGACCACTAGGGACAGGAGGGGTGTGTACTTTTTACATACAGTACTGTAATCTATAAGATTACAGTATTCTGTATGTAATGTGTTTGTTTACTTTTTTGAATTTGCCGCCGGTCTCCGCCCCCGTGCGCCGTTACGTCGCAGGGAACGGAGATCGGCGGCGTGCGGGCACTGTGTGAGTCGAATGGAGGACGCCACTCGCTCACACAGCGGGGATGCATCGCTGGATCCAGGGACAAGGTAAGTACAGTACCCCGCCTGGATCCAAGGTAAGCCAGCGCGCGCTGCAGGCTCTGCATATTGACCCCGAGCGCGACTCGGGGATATCGATATTTACATGAGAAATCTAACCCGAGTCGCGCTCGGGGATACCGGCAGGGGGGTTAAGGTGGTAATTAAACTCACTTGGTGTCTTATCTGCATTACATTCGCCTTAGAACCTTTGTAATTCATATGTGTTTGGGTTTAAAGGGATGAGGTGGCAACCCAAGTTCTAATGCTTCCTGTTGAGTATCTTTACTGTACTGACAGATTTCCTTTAACCACTTGACAACCCGGCCTATTTTGGCACTTCTCTCCTTCATGTAAAAATCTAAAAAAAAATATTTTGCTAGAAAATTAATCAGAACCCCCAAACATTATATATAGATAGGGGATAGGGGTGTTAAAAAAATAATAATTTTATTTTTATTTTACTTGATTTTTTTATTTTTACACATTTTTATTTTATTTTTTATCACTTTTATTCCTATTACAAGGAATGTAAACATCCCTTGTAATATGAATCAGTATGACATGTCCTCTTTATGGAGAGATGTGGGGTCAATAAGACCCCACATCTCTCCTCCAGGCTTACAAGCATTTGTAAGCCTGGAGGAGGGTGGGACGTCCCATCCCGCTGTCTATAAGAACGATCAAGCGGGCAGGACCTGCCCTGGGGGAGACCAAGCATGGCAAGCTAATGTCTCGGGATAGGCCTGGTGACCTCGTTATAAAGGGATCCACTACCCAATTTGTCTTACAGTCCGCCGTTTCTGCTTAACGGCTCTTTTGCTGTAAGGCAGGAAGTTTGGGACTCTCTCTATGTTGAATCTTTTCTCTTTATGTAAAATAATATTGGACTAATAGAGTTAAGGTTAGGCACATTCGACTGCAACAAAAAGCCAGATCTGCTTAACGGCTCTTTTGCTGTAAGGGCAAAAGAGCCCTTAAGTTTGGGACTCTCTCTATGTTGAATCTTTTCTCTTTATGTAAAATAATATTGGTTAGGCACATTCGACTGCAACGAAAATGAAAATAAAGCATTTGTTTATGTCGGATCTTTCGGGTTTTCGTTTTCTGTCCTTTCGTTATCGTTTGTCATAACGAAAATACCTGAAATTCGAACGAAGATGCATTCGGATGAAAACGAATGCACATGTCTAGTAATTAGTGCATTTTTATAACACTGATCGCTGTATGAATGTGAATGGTCCCAAAATCGTGTCAAAAGTGTCCGATATGTCCGCCACAATATTGCAGGCCTGACAAAAAAATCGCAGATCGCCGCCATTACTAGTAAAAAAAAAATCATAAATCTATCCCCTATTTTGTAGGCTATAACTTTTGAGCAAACCAATCAATATACGCTTATTGCGATTATTTTTACCAAAAATATGTAGAAGAATACGTATCAGCCTAAACCGAGGAAATAAATATTTAAAAAATAAATAAATTGGGATATTATTATAACAAAAAGTAAAAAATATTGTGGGGTTTTTTTCAACATTTTCTGTCTTTTTTTGTTTAAATTGCAGAGATGATCAAATACCACCAAAAGAAAGCTCTATTTGTGGGAAAAAAATTATAAAAATATAATTTGGGTACAGTGTTGTATGACCGCGCAATTGTCATTCAAAATGCATCAGCACTGAAAGCTGAAAATTGGTCTGGGCAGGAAAGGGATTTAAGTGCCCATCAATGAAGTGGTTATAGTGCAAGTGCTTATATAATCACATCAAAAAATGCAGCAATGGTCACTAAATGATAAGCATTGGTAAGTCCAGGCACCAAATGGTTGATTTGAGAGTAGACACCATCACCCCGGAACAGATATCAAACTGACGACTCCCAGGGAGAGGTAGAGGTAAGTGCCTACTTAAAAACCCTTTGTTTTAAAAAAAGGATCAGGTGGAGCTTTAGTACAGTTGGTGGCCTAAGGTCTGTACTACTACCTGGATGGGACTGGCCAAGAATGGACTCCAACAGAAGAAATTACCATGGATAAAATGAAGAAAAATGGGCCACAGTGAAGTTCTGCGATTTATTGTAAAGCAGATTAAAAACAAAGGCCAAATGTCCGCTTACTTGTGCAAGTGCCGAGACCTTGGCACTAAAGAATCAAGCGTGTTACAGCTAGATGTGACGTGGAGCACCAGCTGCACTGTGTCTTACTCATGTGGGTAGCGCCCCCTTATTATTATACACCCCCCACATTGCTAAAGTTGTTTTCACACCACTTTAGGGGAGCAGCTTCTTTAATATATTACAATAGCGCGGAGTTCTCTATTTTTTATTGGTGCTACAGCACCCTAAATCATGATGCATGTGAATACGCACATCTCAACCAATGCATGAGGGTGTCATTAACAATTAATGGCACTTCTGTGTATCTGCTAAAGGGCAGCATGTTTTTGTGGTGTCAGGAAAGCGATTTTGCATGTATTTCCGACACACAAATAAGGGGAATGCAGGCTAAATGTCTGAGTTACATTGGTGATCAGTGTAAATCTTCTCATTACATTGGGGCTTGGTATACAATCCTTCTATTAGTGGCCAGTGTGAAGGTCCCCCTTACATTGGTGGTCAGTGTAAATCCCCCTTTACATTGGTGATTACTGTGAATGATCCAATTACATTAGTGGTCAGTGGAAATCCTCATTACATGGGTGGCCAATGTAGAAACTCCTCTTTATATTGGTGTTTATTAAAGATATCCAAAATTGCATTTGTGGTCAGTTCCGAATCCTCCCTTACATTGGGGGTCCGTGTAGAAGCCACCTTTAAATTGGTGGTGAGTGTAAATCCCCCTTATATTGGTGGCCAGTGTTTAAATCCTCCTCTATTGGCTGTTGATGTGAAATTCCCCATTACATTGGTTGTCAGTGTAAATTCTTCATAACATTGGTGATCAGTGTACATTTCCTTTTACATTGGTGGTCAGTGTAGTGCAGAATTGCCCATACACTGGTAGTCAGTGTAAATCCCCCTTTACATTGTTGGTCAGTATAAATCCCCCTAACATTGGTGGTGGGTGTAGAAGTGTCACAAGTGTTTTTTCCAACCACTGTAACGTTCACTTTTGCTGAACAGATTGGTCTGCAGAAAAATGTAGAAAAATACAAATCAGGGCACATGAAATAAACAAGAAATACCAGAATACAATTTATGTTAATGGTATAGTACAATGGTATAGTACAGGACACAGGGCTATAGTTATAGACCAAGGGTTATATGCAGGCTACCATCAGGTGATTGGACATTGACAAAGAACTTTGCTAGTGCTGCCCTTAGAGTATTCTCATAAACCCCACTCACTTCGTAAGACTCTAGTTTTTCTTAGGTTATGGGTCTCTTCTCCTTTGGGGATATTTTTTAACTTTATAAACCATTTATTTTTTAGTTCAGACACTTCTATCAAGATTTGACTGTATTGTCCTAGGTTATTTAGCAGTTTCCAGGTCAGTAACTCTCAGCCCGCGTACACACGACCGAGGAACTCGACGAGCGAAAAAAACTTTTTCCTCGTCGAGTTCCTTGTTAGGCTTGTCGAGGAACTCGACTAGCTTGCTTTGCGTACACACGTTAAAGAACAAACCTCCTCGTTCTCAAACGCGGTGACTTAACACATACAATAACAGGGGAAGTTTGATTCCATTGGCACAACCCTTGGGGCTGCTTTTGCTAATCTCATGTTACTGAAAAGTTTGGTAAGAGACATTTTCACTTTTCAGTCTGTTACAGCGTGACAAATGTGCTATTTGCATTACAAACGCTACTTTTACAGAAGGTGCGCGGGTTTCTTAGCATACACACGCTCGAGTTTCTCGTCGGAAACCAGCCCGACGAGAAACTCGACGAGCCAAATTCGACTCCCGTCGAGAAAATAGAGAACCTGCTCTCTTTTTTCTCTACGGTTTTCTCGGCGAAAAGTGTACACACGACCGGTTTTCTCGGCAGAATACTTCTCCCATCAAGTTTCTTGATGGATTCTGCCGAGAAAACCAGTCAGTGTATACCTTGTTAACCCAATGTTTTGTGACCAGACCCTGAAGATCCCTTCGGAGATATGCTCAGTTATTGCTCACTTTGACAGGGGAAGCCTGGACCATAAATGGGTCCAGCAACATTAGCCAAGGTAAGACAGTGCTTCCCTGTAATTTGGACTGTTCCCAGGGCTCAAGTCCTGCGGGAACAGCATCCCTGCACTTTTTTCACAGCAGGAACGCAGTTCCCTTTGCAGGACTAGAGCAACCGAGAGCAGCTGAGCCACCCGAGCCAATCCTTCAGTAAGCGGCGATGCCCAGCTCGAGTCACTGTCAGGGACTTGCTAGTTCTTTCTAAATCCCACGATAACTCTCGACAGACCTCCGCAATGTCTCCTGGGAACAATGACAAAAGCTCCCAGGAGACATTGCGGCATCGAGGAAGTGAGGGAATACCCGCACACTACCCGATGAATCCATATACAGAAAGTGGCCAGTAACATAAAGGATTACTAAGGTACAGTGGATCGAAAAAAACAAAACATGCGGTTTAGTAATTATGCATATGAGCGTATAATTTTTTTATTTTTTTTTGGTGGGGGAGTGGATCTTGGGTGGGAGTTCCCACACTTTTTTCCCCAGGACTTGACCCCTGACTGTTCTGAATATATCAACCCACGTGGCTTAGCACCCAATCAGATGTGTAGGCAAAGGGATGGGGAGGTATTCACTTAATTGTGTTTTTCCCCATTTTACTTGTGCCTAACAAGTTTTGAGATGGTAACAGTTCCAGCACGTCTCCTGTCTGACAGAATTCCACCCCATGTTTGATGCACTTTCTTTCAACCTTTGCTACAAAGAAACGGCCAAGGAACAAGGTCAGCATCTGGGTTATAGTGGAACCTGCATTCTGAACATGCAAAACCCATTCCTTCACATTAATTCTGTGAGTATGTACCCTTTACTTAGCAATGGTGGATCACAGGTGCATAGAATTCTGCTGATCACCTACAGGAAACGCAAAACACCACTTAGAGTAATGACTGTTTCCTTGTCCTGGAACAATGCCCTGTTATTAAATCACTCCCATCCTCTGAATTTTAGCTTCCTCTCAGGAGCGCAAACTACTTCCTTTTCTGACAAAAGCAGATTTTTCTGCCACTACGTCTGTATTCTTTAGAAAACTTTTAGTACTCCTGGAACCCTCAGTTTCCATAGGTCAAAAATTCTGCACTGCCTCTCTGACTTTGCTTATAAATCAGAGACCTCTTTGGGATGAAATAGAGGAAAACAGATATTGTAGCAGAAGCTGCAGAGGATTTTTCAACCCTTGCATTTTATGAAACACAAAAAGTTGTTTTCCACTGTAGACGAACTGATTGACGTGGTACGAAATAGGGATCCTCGAAATACGGCCCTTCAGCTGTTGTAGAACTACACATCCCATGAGGCATTGGAACACACATTCACAGACATGACTAGTCATGATGGGAATTGTAGTTCCTGAACAACTGGAGGGTCATAGTTTGAAGACCCATGGTCTAGAACCTGAGTCTCCACAGACCAAACAAGCCCCTATGGACTTCTGAGAGGATGGCAAAGCCAAAAAATACTTTTCCTATCCATGCACAAATTGAATGTGCATTATATGAGGATTGGCCAAATACTGGAAGAGTATTCACTCCCCTCAAGCGTTTTGCTAAAATGTATCTTATGGAAAATGAATTTAAGAAGAAATGGCCTGCTAGTAGATCCTGCCATTTCAGCCCCTCACCTTACAAATTATGGGTCTGATGTATCAATAATAATAGCTATATTTGTTGAGTTATGAGTGAGTATTATAATTAAAGCTGTAGATATTGTAATGAATGAAAAAAACAAAGAATGTGGCACAGGCACACCTAAAATAGATATTTTTCCTATCATCACCTTGCCTTATATGGAAATTTGTTATTAATAAAATGAATCTATAAATAATTGCCTTAAAAAAAAAAGAAACATGGATTGAAAAGTGTAGTGTCTCGTTCCATTGTTGGTCCATGGTGAAATACTTCTGTACATTGGTGGGTAATGTAGTTGACATAAATTGGTGGTGGTTAGTAAAATTGATGCCCCCTTTCACTGGTGATCTTTGGAAAAGTGTACACCAACATAGGGGATGATTACAAAAGAGCTCCCATACATCGATGGTCAGTGCAGTTCAGAAAGCCCCCCCTTAGATTAGTGTTCAGTGGGAAAAGGACCCTCTTACAATGGAGGCCATTGGAAACAATGAATGTTACATTAATGGTCAGTAGGAAGTTTGCTAAAGTACACATCTGTAATAAATATTCTTAAAAAAAAACTTTTTTTTTTTTTTAATAAATCAATATTTTTTGTCCACCTACCCAGCACACATTAAAAAAATATATAAAACTAGTTGGAACTATAAGGCAATTTTTGTAATTCTCTCTGTCTCTGTATACGTAACATATTTTTATGTTATTAGAATAGAAAGATAGGATGAGGGGTATGTTTTAAAATGGCCCTACCTGTGAGGGATATCCTTAGCTGACTAAAGGCTCGTACAAACGATCCAATTTTATGGCCATAAATGTCTGATGGACGTGTTGTGTCGAATAATCCGACGGTGTGTATGCTCCAACAGACAATTGTTGGCTGAATTAACGACAATAAATGTTGGCTGTTCATGCTCACTAACTTTCTGGCAATAAATCTGTTACGTCGGTTTATCCGATCGCGTGTACAAAAAATCCAAAGTACAAACACGCATGTTCAGAACCATTGTTAAACATCAGACAATAATAGCAGAAGTTGCCCAAAGGGTGGCGGTAAAGAGCTGAAAAACCATGTGGTTTGGTGAATGTTGGCTGAATGTTGTGCCGGGGGTTTGCAATGCATACCAAGTTCACAGTCAACGCCCTTCGGACCAAAATCCATGGAAAAGTCTGCTGGAAATTCAAACGTGTGTACCAGGCTTAAGGAAGAACAAAGCACAAATAGTGGTGTTCCCTGCCTGGCTATTGAGTGCATGGATTACAAGACTGGTAAAACAGAATTACAGATAGTAAAAAAAACTGCCTATGTTTATTATTCAGTATGGCCCGGATTCACGTAGAGCGGCGTATATTTATGCCGGTGTAGGGCATCGTCTTTACGCTACGCCGGCACAAGGTTGAGAGGCAAGCATGCTATTCACTAAGAATATGAGCTCAACGTTGCGCCAGCGTAGCGTATAGTTGTCGGCGTAAACCGACATAAGTCAAAGTAGGTGGAAGTGGGCTGGAAGTGGACGTGATATATTATAATGGAGCGTGACCCCATGCAAATGATGGGCTGAGCTTCAAAAAACGAACTGCGCATGAGTTTTCTCTTGGACGCATCCCAGTGTGCATGCTCACAGTTACGTCAAAATAGCTGCCTAAGATACGTCAATACATTGCCTACGACGTGAACGTAACCTACGCACAGCCCTATTCATGTAGTACTACGTAAAAGACCATACCTTTGCATAGGTCGCGCCACCTTTAGTAATAACTTTACACCAGACATACGCCTTATGTAAACGGTGTATATTACAGCGACGAGTGCAAGTACGTTCGTGAATCGGCGTATCTCGGTCATTTACATATTCGACGCGTAAATTAATGGAAGCACCCCTTGCGGCCAGCGTAAATATACGCCCAAGATACGACACTTACGTTGGTCGTATGAAGCCACATTTCAGGTGTATCTTGCTTACAGACTCAGGCGCATAGATACGTTGACGTAAGTGCTTTCTGAATCCAGGCCTATGTTTCTAAAAAAAATCTTTGTTCCAAGGTTATGAGTCTTGAGTATTGTTTGTTTTTGCATTCTTTAGGCTCCATTCACATCTGAGCGACAAAACGCCGGTCGCCCGACGCTCTTGTCGCTCGAGATGTGAAATAACATTGCGGTCTATGGAGATGGTTCACATCTCAACGCCTGTCGCCTGAAAAAAAGTCCCGGACCCTTTTTTTCAGGCGACATTGGCGTTTGCTCATAGACCGCAATGTTAAAGAAAGAAGAAAAAAAAAAGTTTACTCTACAGGCGACAAGATAAGCCGCGTACGCGGCGTATCGTGTCGCCTAGGTGTGAATGCAGCCTTAATGGAAAAGTTTCAGCAACTTAACTGTGTATGTCAAGAGCACCAAGACTTACTTATTTATTTTATTGGCTGAAAACGAAATTCTCCCTCATGCGGAAAGCAAAAAAATAAAAATAAACAACAAATTAGACATGAAAAAAAAATGGGTTAAATAAGCAAGGGGTGAGCTGGAAAATATTATGTGTTCTTTTTCATGAATCAGACTTTGTTTTCATTGAATGTCTGTACTGCCTTTTTTTTTGCCTCAACACTTCTGATTTATTTAGTTTGGAACAGAAATACAAACAATGCACCTCAGGCTCGAAAAGGTGCATGCACACAAAATTATTTAATAGTCCCAAAACACCAATGAAATCAAAGTACCACAGGCTTCAGAAACTTCTAAAAGTAATATCAAATAGGATTTTACAGGCTGGGTTAAAATATCTATGAAGCTTTGGTGAAAAACAACAAACAAGCAATAAATTGCTGAATGATGGCGGCAGTCTTCTAACTCGTGAACAAACAAGAGATCAAAAGTAAGAAAAGAAACACAAACCAGAAAACAATGCCAAACATCGACATGATTTTTACTGAAAAAATGTATAAATACGATGAGCTGAACTCATTGCATTTAGATTTTAAGAATTACTACAGCAAACATCTCCAAGAGAAACAAATTTACAGATTTTGCTAAACCTTTTCTACTATGAAAATAAGGAAAATGTAAAAGCATTGTAAAAGCATTTCTTACAATAACTGCAAGCAGTAAAGCTGGCCATAAATTGATCATCTTTTTTTGATCAGCCAGCGGGTTTAATTAAAAGGTAGATGGAAGAATCCTCCTGTCCCCACCGACACATTGGGATTAATTTACTAAAGGCAAATAGACTGTGCACTTTGCAAGTGCAGTTGTACTCGTTATCCCCAGAGCTTAGTGAATGTTATGAGGCTTCACTTTGAAAAAAATAACCAATCCGGGGCAAGGAAAATAAAATATACATGATTGGATGATGGAAATCAGCAGAGCTTAACCACATTTACTAAGCTCTAAAATTAGTATAACTGCACTTGCAAAGTGCACAGTCTATTTGCCTTAAATAAATCAACCCCATTGTATTTTTTTCCAACAATCCTGTTAAGCAGAATTTGCCCTGCATGGATTGAAATTTGGCTGGTTCCTGCTGAACCAGATGAATTTCCTTCCATCTATGGCCAGCTTTAAGAAACTTGTAGTGTTCTAAAATGACCTAGTTTCACAGTATAAATTGGTAAAACAAAAAAAAAAACTGTTCAAATATACTTTGTTTGCATAAATATAGTATTTTTCCAAATGTTTTTTATTTAGAGGAAGCTTGGTGGTTCAGCTAGCGCTGGGGTCTTGCAACACTACGCATGGAGTTTGTATGTTTTCATGTATGTGATTGCATGCATTTCCTTTGGGTATTCTGAACTCTGCTAACATTCCAAAAAATGATAATTGATTAGTTTGCTTATAACCACACTGATCCTTTTTGTGACTGTCATTTTGGCAATGGGGGACTGATTTGGATGATTTGTTGTTCTTGGTGAAGAGCTGTACTGTAAGATAGCACTACACAAATGAGCAAAATAAAACGGTATTTATTTTATGTTATGTACTTGTAGCAAGGTGTCACTTTGCAACGTAGCTAATAGACTACAGTTTGCGATTGAGAAGGAACTCAACTATCTCCGGTGTTCAATTGTTATACTGCTGCGGCTTGTTTTGTTAAATTATATTAGAACAATGCATTATGGACCTTGAAGTACAGGGAGATAAAGGGGTCAATTCACAAAGAGAAACGTTATTGGTTTTCTTCAGGTGTTAAATTAGCACTCCTTATTTAACGCTAGCAAACATGGTATTCACGAAAGCTATAATCGTTATTTAACATAGTCGTTATGGTTTTCAACTGACTCTTTATCCAAACGTTATGCTAACTACTCAGACGTTATTATTAACATTTGGGACGTTAAAATAACTCTTAAGATCGTTAAATAATGCTGGAGAGATGCATTCTGGGAGCAGAAGGGGAGGAGAACAGCTGCATGTGGAAAAGAGCAGATACAGAGAGAGAGAGAGAGACACAAGCAATACACATGGAGATTGAGCATGTGATGTGCAAAACTTCTAGTGTGTGTTTTTCTAAAGCCATGTGTATTTCCTCATACAGAGAATAAATCATGGGAGATGATAATCGGAATTTAGCTATCACCTGGGTTTCAGAAAAGTCATCCAAAATAGTATGTGAACGGAATACACGTTTATAAATCTGAACAACATTCTAACATGTTCTTCTTCGCCTCTGGATAATTTTAAGTTCAAATAGAGCACGGTTCTAGCTTGCCCAACACTACACTACACTACAAAAATCGCCAAAAGCTTCCTCTAACAACAAAATATCGCCTGGGAAATGTCATAACGCCACCCTGAGGGAGGTGTTAATTTAACGATTGCTTAACGATTGATAACTGTCAAAAAAAAAATTGCGAATTGCACTTCTGTACATATTTAACGATTTGACTCTTTAAAATAACGTTTTGAATCTTTAAAATAACGTTTTGAATCTTTAAAATAACGATTTGACTCTTTAATAAGGATCCACACCTTAAAATATCGGTTCTGTGTAGGGAAACGTTATTTGATGATTTTTCAAAGCGTTAAATCGTTTAGTAAATTGAACTAGCTTCAATAACGTGCAAAATCGTTAAAATAACACTCGCAATCTGAAAATAAAGCTTTGTGAATTGACCCCATTGACTTTATTACCTTGGGTGTTTAACCACTTGTGGACCCTGCACTGTATATGTACGTCCTTTTTTTAAAGATGGATATCTCGGTAACGGCAGCAGCTGCTGCCACAACCGAGGTATTCATCTTTTCAGTGCAGGGTCCTTTAACCGATAACGGCGGTCTCCGTGGCAGATTCACCGCGAGATCGCCGTTATGTGTGGCGGGAGAGGGCCCTCCCGCCGCTCTCCCGCGCCCTCCGCCACTTACCGTTGCCGTCGGTAGCGGCGGAGGCGATCGGGTCCTGTCGGCAGCTGTGTTGGGATACGAGTGAGGGAAAAATGTCCCTCACCCGTCCCCATAGCTGTGCTGGGAGGAAGTGACGTCAAAACGTCAGTCCCGCCCAGCATCTTAAAGGAACATTTTTTTTTTGTCATTTGAAAAAATGACAGTCAAACATATTTTTTTTGCTTTTAAGCCTGAATATGAGATCTGAGGTCTTTTTGACCCCAGATCTCATATTTAAGAGGACCTGTCATGCTTTTTTCTATTACAAGGGATGTTTACATTCCTTGTAATAGGAATAAAAGTGATAATTTTTTTTTTCAGTGTAAAAAATGTTAAAATAAATAAAAATAAATAAGAAAACAAAAACATTTTTTTTAAAGCGCCCGTCCCGACAAGCTCGCACGCAGAAGCGAACGCATACGCGAGTAGCACCCGCATATGAAAACGGTGTTCAAACCAAATAAGTGTGGTATCACCGCGATCGTTAGAGCGAGAGCAATAATTCTAGCCCTAGACCTCCTCTGTATCTCAAAAAATGCAACCTATAGAATTTTTTAAACGTCGCCTATCGAGATTTTTAAGGGTAAAAGTTTGACGCCATGCCACGAGTGGGCGCAATTTTTAAGCGTGACATGTTGGGTATCATTTTACTCGGCGTAACATTATCTTTCACAATATATAAAAAAATTGGGCCAAATTTATTGATGTCTTATTTTTTAATTCAAAAAAGTAAATTTTTTCCAAAAAAAGTGCGCTTGTAAGACCGCTGCGCAAATACGGTGTGACAAAAAGTATTGCAATGACCACTATTTTATTCTCTAGTTTGTTAGAAAAAAAAAATATATATATATATATATATATATATATATATATATAATGTTTGGGGGTTTTAAGTAATTTTCTAGCAGAAAAAACTGTTTTAGTCTTTAGTATCTTTAAAATTGGCATAGCGTATCTTCTTTACGCTACGTCGCCGCAACTTAGAGAGGCAGTTGCTGTATTCACAAAGCACTTGCTCCCTAAGTTACGGCGGCGTAGCATAATTGGGCCGGCGTGAATCCGCCTAATTCAAAGTAGGAAGGAGGTGGGCATCATGTATTTAAATTAAGCATGACCCCATGCTAATGAATGGCCGCTCGAACTGGGCATGCGCGGGCATGCTCAGAATCACGTCGAAAAAACTCCCTAAGTGAAGTCGGCGCGCAATGCCTACGATGTTTGAACGTAAACCTACGCCCAGCCCTATTCCCATACTACGTAAACGACGTAAAATTCGACGGCGTCGTTCCCTGGCCCATACCTTTGCATTAGCTGCGCCTCATATAGCAGGGGTAACTTTACGCTAGACGTTAACCTTACGCAAAGCGCGTATATAAAGCGGCTGGGCGTATCTAGATTTGTGAATCGGCGTACTTTCCTCATTTGCATATTTCTAATGGGAACGCTGAATGCGTCCAGCGTAACTATGCGCCCACGATACGCCGGCGTAGGCAAATTACGTCGGGCGGAGGAAGGCTATTTTTCGGCGTATCTCGCTTTGAGAATCGGCGTAAAGATACGATGGCGCACATTTGAAATTACGGCGGCGTATCTGGAGATACGCCGATGTAAATGCTTTCTGAATCTGGCCCACAGTCTCTGCTTGTACAGAACCTGTGAGCAGCCGCTGGACAGCCATACACTGCAGACTAACAAAGAGAAAGATTTACCTACAAGGAATTTTTGACTTTTGCATGCACCAACTCTTAGGCCGCGTACACACGATCGGTCCAGCCCGATAAGACTGGTCCGACGGACCGTTTTCATCGGTTCACCGCTGAAGTGGCCTGATGGTCTGATGTGCGTACACACCATCAGTCCAAAATCCGATTGGGTCAGAACGCGGTGACGTAGAACACAACGACGTGCTGAAGAAACAAAGTTCAATGCTTCCAAGCATGCGTCGACTCGATTCTGAGCATGCACGGGTTTTTGGTCCGATGCTTTTGCGTACTAACCATCGGTTTGGTCAGGCGTCCATCGGTCTGATTTTAAAGGAAGTTTTAAAACTTTGGTCCGACGGACGACGGTCCGACGGTCTGATGGGCCGTACACACGCTCGGTTTGGACCGATGAAACTGGCCTTAAGGCCAGTTTCATCGGACAATAACGATCGTGTGTACGCGGCCTTAAAGGGACTCTACCTAGAGTGCTCCAACTCAAAGTTTCGGACCCCAACAAACTGGCCAGCAGAAAGTTTAGTATGTGAGGGCTACTGACTGCTGAGGTAAGCATCTAGAGGTCCCCTTTTCCTACCTCAGCTAGGCCACCTTGTGAAGGTTAAAGAAAGAGGTGGATCATTAAATGTTTACCATTTGCAGTTTGCTAATAATACCAATTAATCATTATGATATTACTGTTTGCTAATGTTTGATCGTTAACTGCTGTGTCATAATCTTGAATGGTGAGCCCATTTCTGTATAGTAATTTCTTCCTGATATTTATACCCCAGTATCATTTCTCCTTGTTCACACAAACTACAGCATATTTGACTAAAGGTCTGTGTAGTTTTCTGGTGTATATGTGTTGCTGTGTTTGTGGGTATTTATATGCACAGGTGTCTGCTTCCATAGCCTCAGCCCAACCTGGCATGTCAGATAGTACAGAAATGTTCGCAGAGTCATTGGCACAAGAAGAGAGGACCCGACACAATAAGCGGGTAAACGCTACATTTATATGACAATGGGCACCTTATTCAAAAGTCACAGATCGGGTGACCATGACACCACCAAAGCAGAGGATACCAGAAATAATGAGTGATATTCCCAGCAGCTTTCTCCATGTGTAAGTAAGTATGCACAGACTCTGTGACCTGGGTCTATGCACCCGTCCCTGTGTACTTGTCAAACTTGCCTGTGCAGGTAAGTCTGTACAGCTGGTGCACTGCCATTCTCTTTCTATAGGCTGCCTGCACACAAGTAAAAAAAGTAACCAAACGCTTCTGGCACATAATATGGAGCATATCAATTCTCCTAAATTTTGAGACTCTTTTAGGCTTTCAATACTATGAAAATTAACGATTGGGGTCCAAAAACAATGGAAGATTAACATTTGTAGTCACAAAATAAAGAATGCTGAGCATCTCTGGAGTAGTATACACATACTACTACGACTAATACTGTACTAACTTTGTTCTTTGGACATGTTGGAGTTCTCTAATATGACTAATGGAAAAAACATTTATACCAGTACTATGCATTGATCTGTATTACTAAAATACTGTAAAATGCATTAATGTGTTTAAATGTTTTTTTTCCAGCCAATGATGCAGCATTTAAGCATTAGTAATATTTTTTCCTGTAAACCTTAAGTTAATAATAGAATGTCTGGGACCAATACTCATCTCCTGACTCAGCATATGATTCTGTGTAAGTACAAGATGCGTACAACAGATGTTAAATATACAGGTGGTTTTAGTATGTCCCAACATTATTAGACATGAGCTTAAGGTCATTTTATGTCTATACTCATATGCCAAATTAATTTTTTTTTAAGTTTACCAACCCTCTATTGTTGCTCTCAGGTAAGTAAAACAAGTCGGAAACACTTAAGCCCCATACACACTATGGGCCAGATTCAGGAACAGTTAGGCTGGCGGATCCAGTGATCCGCCAGCCTAACTGTGACTTTGAGCCGGCGTTTCTGTTTTCTGTAACCAGAAAACAAGAAACGCCGGGTTGAAGCTCCGATGCGAGCAGCGTAACTGAGTTTCGCCATCGCATCGTTACTTCAACTTAAAAATGGCGCCGGGGGCGTTCCCGCCGATTTCCGCTCAAAAAATATGTTAATGAGCGGAAATCGGCAATTCACGATCGCATTCCGGCGCGACGCAGTGACGTTACGACGTTTCCGGACGGGATACGCGGCGCATAGTTATACCTACATGGGGTTGGAATATCCTATGTTAGGTATAGGCGTCGTCATCGCATCGGAAAAAAAAAAACGTCGCTTGCGTAAAACGGTCATGAATGGGAATGTGACGTCATTGACGTTCATTCACAGATTTTGGAGCATGCGCACGGGGATGTTTTGACACTCGACGCATGCGCAGTACGTTGGCGGTGGGATCGCGCTTAGTTAGCATACTACACGCCCCGTACCCGCCCAATTTGAATTCCGCCGGCTCATTTGCGATGCGCTGCCGCAACTTTAGGAGCAAGTGCTTCGTGAATGACAGCACTTGCTCCTAAAATTTCTGCAGCGCAACGCAAATGAGAAGCGTTACTCCAGAGCAAAGATGCTCTGGACTACCTGAATCTGGCCCTATCAGTTCTCCTGACGGTTTTCTCATCAGGTTTACCAAAACCATGTAGTGCAAGGGCCTGCCTGATTGCATACACATTGAAACTCCTGAGGTTTGACCTCATGTTAGATGGTTTTGGTAAACCTGAAGAGAAAAACGTCAGGAAAAATGATAGTGTGTATGGGGCTTTAGAGGCGTATTTATAAAGCTATTCATCTAAAATGGCAAGTTACCTTTTCGAACAACATCTATCCAGTCTTTGAATGTACAAATTAGTTTTGTATGAATGTTCATATAAATATTCATGCAAATATTTGAAAATCTACTATTATTTTGCCAAAATAAATCCAGTAAAGCTCTGTGAAAGGTGATAAGGTATTAACATTGATAAATCTGCTTTTTTTTTAATAAATACTACATATCTGATTCCTACTGTATTAAAGTGCATTCAAATTGTACTGTCTACCCTTGAGTTGTAAAGCTGTGTGTAAACTGTCAGCGATATATAAACCCTGTATAATAATATTAATAATAATAAGGTCATCCAGCAAATATCAAGTATATTAAAATCACCTGTGATAACAATTCTTTCATGCACTGCAGCATTTTCCATGTGCACTACAGTATGTAAAACCTTTACCCCAAGGATCAAAAGAACATTATATTAGGAATGTCCCCTAGTAACTTTAAATTTACAGGGCCCCATCACATGCCAAGGTAGACCCTTGGCATGTAGTGCGTTCATTAAAGCAGTCACTAGGTGACTGTAAATTGTCTGAACTGTTTCTTATCTTTAGAAAATATTTAAACGAGGAGAGTGAGGCTATACTGCACATCCCAAAACAATATAACTAGTCCCAGGCATAGATCTATGTACTGTAGAAGCACAAAATAGCAGAATCACTTTGCACACAGCAGGTTAGGAAGTAAATACGCATAACTCCCCAAGAACACAGCAGGAGCAGAAGTTCCCTGAAGTCATGATTCCTAAGTATGCTTTAGTTTAGGAGGAGATGGTTAGCATGGCTGGGGAGGCTCAAGTATAGTCTCTACTGCTCCCAGCCAGGGTAGCACTATACTCTTCAGTGGGCACCCAAAATATGTCTTAGAATGTCCAGAAGTATACATATGCTACAAGAATAACTCTCCTGGGGACTCCCTAGAAACATACAGTATATTAGCACAGTTAACTAGGAAAAGCCCACAGTAAAATATCCCCATTAATAAGTTACGGGGGCAGAGTGAAACGCTTGGGGGAGTGGCCTGATAGGATTGCAGACTGAGGTTGCTACCCCATTCATTGCAGCAGGACACCATAGATGTGTGACTTCCATGGGTCACCCTTCCTTTCTTAAAAGTCCACAGTAATTGGTCAGCCTAATAAACATCCATAACCCCTGTTAACCCCTCTAACACAGACCACTGGGACATATCAACAATACAAAAAACAACTGTCACTGCCCCTACCTATGACTGGTCTTCACAGCAAGGAGCACTGGAAAGGGTGAACGCATGTCAAAAAACACAGAATATCCAAGCTCAACTAACTACCAATCAGCAACCAACCAAATTCACCTGTCTAACAGTGCGTTAAAAACAGGGGTTTAGTTGCATGTATTTGCAAATACATGCGTAAGCTGCAGGCCCCGTCAAGGCTCCCTGTGTACTGCAGTCCTAACTCTAAAATGTAAAGTCTCCTCAGTGGAAGCACATGTATGCTGATGGATAGATAAAGGGCAGATGACTTGAGGGAGCCCAATCCTCCTTAAAGGAGCAGGAGCACACTAAACACCCAGCACATTGCACAATAGCAGCAAAAGTGCTAGTGCGTTGCGTGCCCACAATAACAACAATACAAAAAACAACTGTCACTGCTCCTACCTATGACTGGTCTTCACAGCAAGGAGCACTGGAAATCAACAATACCTGGTAAACGGCATTAATACCACTAGCTTAAATCCCTTGTGCCTAACACACCACTCACAAGTCTGGATGACTTTGGCTCTTGGCAACTGCTACTGGACAGTAGCAAAAGCTCAGGAGCTTAGGCTTACAGTACAGGATCAGAGTGAAGTTGAGTTTTAAGCATTAGGAGCCATGCAAAGTGAGTAGCAGGAAAATTAAGGAAAGGTGAGAAGGTGCTGCTTGTAGGACCACGCCAGTAACGCCACAATATATTCAATCAGTGTCTTTGCCTTACATCAGTTCTCAGCTGGATATACATGTTTTGTCAGTGTAGCTCCAGGTAAATGATTGGAATGGAATTGCATTTATATTCTTAATGACATTAGAAGACCTCTGGTATTCTCCCAATTAGCATTCAAAAGAAAATACTGTAGCTGGTGGCATTTGGAAGTGAAATGTTTCAACCAAAGACATTTTAAAGACTAACAAGATGAACAATAGGCCTACTGATGAAACAAGTTTGAGTAAGAAACATGCTGAAGAATTCCTTGGCTGCTTAGGCGGGCCATACATTATGCAGTTTTCTTCCCTTCAATCATTTGTTGAAGGAAAGAAAATTGTTAGATTTCCCCATCAACACAGTCAGTGTTGATGGGGGAATCCCTCCCGCAGCGCTATTTGGTTCTGCCGGTGGGGAGTGCAATCCAAAACCTGTGCAGATCTTCAAAGATGAACATCATAAATTATAGTATGTCTAGGTACACTGAAAGGAGGGTGCGACTAGCTATACGGAGCATCTCCTAGCTATGAAGGAAGGAAAATGTAAAGGGCAAGCAAAGCTGACATAGTAATGTCATGATTGGAAACCATTAGTTCTTGATTGTCATGGGGGACAGAGGACACAAAGCACAGAGGTCAGAAGTGCATATTGTATTGCACAGAGCGCAGGGATCAGGAGTGCATTAGGCACAGAGCACAGGGATCAGGAGTGCATTAGGCACAGAGCAGAGGTCAGAAGTGCATATTGAACAGAGTGCAGGGGTCAGAAGTGCATAACGTGCAGAGTACAGAAGTAAGGATTGCATATCACAGAGAGCACATGGATCAGGAGTGCATAACACACAGAGCATGGTTTGGGACTGTGTAAGACACAATATTCACAGGCCAAAAGTGTACATCGCACAAAGTGCAGGGGTCAGGAGTTTGTAAGATACAGAGTGCAGAAGTCAGAGGTGTGTAATGCACAGAACGCAGGGGTCAGGGTATGCAATGCACAGAGCACAGGGATCGGGGGGGGGATTAAAAAGTGTAGCAGTTTAACAGTGTAGGAGTCAAAAGAGCATAATACACAGATCAGTAGACAGAGTACAACAAAAATGACCTCCCCCTGTATAGTTACCTTTCCACTAGTACAGTTTTCCTCCCACAGTACAGATCTCCCCCTCTCAACTACAGATTCCCTCCTTCAGTGCAGCCCCCCTCCCACACACACACATGTACACTAGTGCAGATTCTCTCCCCCAGTACAGATTGTATCCCCTTTCACTCGTGCAGATTCTCTCTCCCGGTACAGATCCCCCTCCCTCACCTTCTAGTACAGATTATCTCCCCTAGTACAGCTCTTCCCTCCACCCCCAGTCAATATCTCTTATCCACCCACTAGTACATATTCCCCACCACTAAAAATTGCCCCTCCCCAGTAGAGATTTTCCCCCCTAATTCAGATCTCTCCCCCAGTGTAAATCTCTCTCAGTATAGATCTTCTGCCCCAATACATATTTCTCTCCCCAGTACAGCTCACCTTCCCCCAGTATAGATCTCTCTCCCCCACCACAATTGAACCCCCCCGGTACAGATCTTCCCCCACCCAGGATTTTAATCCATGACGGCATTGTGTGTTACTAATGGTTTTCTTTAAGACTGTGGTCCCTGCTGTCTTCGGGCCATTGACCAGGTCCTGCTGTGTAGTTCTGGGCTGATCTCTCACCTTCCTCATGATCATTGATGCCGTATGAGGTGAGATCTTGCATGGAGTCCCAGACCGAGGGAGATTGACCGTCATCTTGAACTTCTTCCATTTTCTAATAATTGCGCCAACAGTTGTTGCCTTCTCACCAAGCTGATTGCCTATAGCCCATCCCAGCCTTGTGCAGGTCTACAATTTTATTCCTGATGTCCTTACACAGCTCTCTGGTCTTGGCCATTGTATAGAGGTTGGCGTCTGTTTGACAGACCTGTGGACAGGTGTCTTTTATACAGGCTTATCGGACCGTTTTCCAGCGGACAAAAGTTTCAAAACATGCTTTGAAACCTGTCCGCTGGAAACCTGTCCATCGGACAGGTTCGATAGTTAGTACACAAAATCATCAGACCAAAATCCTGCACATGCTCAGAATCAAGTCGACGCATGCTTGGAAGCATTGAACTTCGTTTTTTCATCACGTCGTTGTGTTCTACGTCACCGCGTTCTGGTCCGAGGGGATTTTGGTCCGATGGTGTGTATGCACATCAGACCAAAAGACCACTTCAGCGTGGTCTGATGAAAACGGTTCGTCGGACATGTTTCATCGGACGTTTTTCTCGTCGTGAAAAATGGTCGTGTGTAGGTTTTAACGACGGTGAAAAAAATGTGCAGGCTCAGAGGCAAGTTATGAGAAGGGAAATTTGCATAATCAGCCCAAAGGGTGGCACCGAATGGAACTTCCCCTTTATAGTGCCCGTTGTACGTGTTGTACGTCACCACGATTTGCTCGAGCATTTTTTATCACGATCGTGTGTATGCTAAGGAAAGGCTTGAGAGGAATCATGTCAAGAAAAACATTGTTTTTTAACATGACATGAAAAACGGTAGTGTGTACGTGCCATCACAGAGTACCTATGATAAAAATGACAGACCTCTACGTGCTTTGTAAGTAGGAAAACCTGCAATCTCGGTTCCCCCCACTGTACTTGTAGGGTCTGGTATGTTCTGGGAATTTTTGGACCCCCTTATCCCACACTTATCTATGCCCCCGGTATAAGAGGGTATTTCCCGCAAATCGAGAAGATATTTTCTCACTTCCTATTGAGCCTACCGGACAGGGAGTGATAGGTAATTTCCTGAGACTCAAATTGTAAAGACATTTTTTTAACCCTCCCCTATTTTAACCAAAAGTTTAATTTTTTTCTGATGCAACAAATTTAGGTGAAAAAAAGTGTAAATAAAATGCAAAAAAAGTGCTATAAAATAAATTAAAACACAAAAAATATTTTAAAGACCCTTTGCCACCTCGCACAACCACATAAATTGCTGTGTATGCCAACATTAGGCCATAGTTTGGGTTAATTCTAAATTAATGACATGGAAAGGCATTTAAAGCATCTCCCATGGACAATTTGGGGTATTATGATTTGTATCGTATCATGGTTTGTCACAATGTCGCGGGCGCACTCAATTTTAGAACCACGTATTTGACATATTTGGTATCTATTTGCTCGATTCAGTATCATCTTTTATTTGGCACAAAAAATGTGACCAGTTGATTTTGTTTGTGTGCATTAAAATAATTTGAATGTATTTATTACTGAAATTTTTACATACATTTTAAATAGTTGCACCAATATCGTGCAACATAAAGAATTGCAACAACTATGTTTAAATATTATAGGTATTCTGCATTCTGAAAACGTATATTATTTTAAGATTTTAAGTACATTTTCATGTAAAACAAACGGGTTAGTGTATAGTTTATCTGCCAGGTATACAGTACTTATGCCATAAAATGAATTGCTAGAAATAATT
The DNA here is from genome assembly GCA_029574335.1 of Rana kukunoris. Classification (NCBI taxonomy): domain Eukaryota; kingdom Metazoa; phylum Chordata; class Amphibia; order Anura; family Ranidae; genus Rana; species Rana kukunoris. The sequence goes on from CM056050.1 coordinate 459,937,726, forward strand.
GATGGAGCAGCCATCTAACCCAAGTCTATAGGAATTACAGTAATATGGCTTACAGTTCAGTATTTGTGTAAAATCTCGGTAATAATAATCAACATCTGGCTACGATGATCGGTCCACTGGAAACGCAAATAATTCCTGTAAAGAAAGTCAAAGCATTCTCTTGTGATGAGAGTCTATTGTGCTCTACATGCCTCTCAGGCGATGGCTAGGAATGTATGATCTATTCTATACAATGACTTAGACTGGAAAAAAATATTTGTAGAGGAGCTGTTCAAATGTTATTAGCATGGAGAAATACTAGGGGGAAAGTCAAGTCCTAGAAAAACCACTAAGCATTTCTTCTAGAATTTAGCTTTTGCCACTGGCACTCCAGGTGCAGGCAGATTGGAGCTGACAGCAATAAACTTAAACCTAATAGGTTGCCATCAGTTATGCTTTTTCATGCTTTTGCATGGACTAATAGATTAAGTTGAAGTGCATAAAAAGGTAAACGGTTTTGCTTTAGTTTTGTTAGAGAAGGATTATACCTAGTACACACGATCGGTTTTTCTGACGGTCAAAAGTCTGCGTCGGGAAAACAGAGGGGAAAACCGAGAACTGGCTCGGTCCCTTTGGAGGGATGGAGGGACAGCAGGCCCAGAACTTACAGCGCAATAAAAATATGTGTATCTATCGATCTATCAATTCAGCTATCCATCTTAAACATATAACAAGCTCTTTAACGCCTATTTGCTACCCCCTGCACACAATGACTCTGCCACCACTTAACTACAGTACTTGCCAACCAGCTGCCGCAGTTATACGGCGGCAGGTCGACTCGGCTGGGTGAGATCACGTAGCTATGTGTCGTCTCGCCGTTCAGCCAATAGGGGCGCGCGCCCCTGGCGTCGACCCGCGTGTCCGGCGGACGCGTTCGCCGCCGGGCACCCGCGATCGCTCGTTACTGCACCTGCTGCACCTGCGCTGTACAGGAGGGGGTCCTTATCTGCCAAGGGAACTTTTTCAGCAGGACACCGGGGAAATTTTTCGGCAGGACACACAATCACCATCAGACAGTCAATAGTTCAGGGCGGGCGCTACCTATTTACGTCATGTATATGGAGAAGGACACAAGGGGGAGGAGGGGGCCCTGAGTACATTGCGGGGGTCCTACACAGCTTGCGTAGCAAGCGTATAGAGCGGATTGGCCCTGGGAACGCCACACACAGAGCGTGCCGTGACTCAGTTTTAAGAAAAAAGTAAGGAGAATTTAACAGGCAGGCCCATGGGCTTGAGCCCAGTCAAGCCCAATGGTAAGTCCGGCCCTGCAAATAACACAGGATCCCCTGTCAAGGTGGCCACTTGAACTCTTGCAGGAATTGGATATCAAATCAGATAACTACCTTCCCAGAGATGAATGATAGAGTCCATATGGAGAAAATTTCCTTTTTCACACTTGTGTCACACCCTGTAGCGTGGTTGCAGTGCCATCTACAGAAGGGAAGAATACTTGCACCTATCTACTGGCTTCTCACTTTTGAGATGCATCCAACTTTGAGCATATCAACATTGATTATTGAGCCCCATGACAGGATATATTTTTTAGCAGATGATTAAATTCACTACATTACATTGGACTAAACGCAGAAATGCAGAAACAGTGCTTGGGGAGTTAAATGTCATTATGCTCTAAGAGTGTGCATGACAATGCATGAATAATCATTGCTGGCACATGGGTATAATCATGTTAGGTCTAGTAATTTGCATTTGAATGTACATAATCCTATTACTCTAAATAAAAAGAGGATATTATTAGTAGAAATCACAAATTTTAACTAATTTATTATTTTATCTTGTTTTCCTGCCCCTTACTTTAGGCTCTGCAACATCTGGTATTCAGGCCATTGACTGGTACTCTGAAAAACAGTGTGTTTGTGTGCACCCCTGACTATATTGACTGACAGTACTGATATTTGAACAGTATAGGGTTGTCTAAAGTAATTTTGGTGTTGACCCTTCTTTTTTTTTTAAATACCTGTTTACTTCTTACATGTTGTAGAGGAGGAATTAGCTCCCACATGAACTAAAGCCCCGGCCAGTTCAAAAAACAACCACCTGACATTCGGTCTGTGTGCATGTGAGATGGTCCGACAGCCGGCCATTTGGAAAACCAGCAGTTAACCAGCTCCTAATCAGCACTCTCGGTCAACGGCTAGGAGCGCTGACCAGAGAGTTCTGGCGGGGGGTTCAGGTTCAGGGCCTTCGTGAGGAGGACCGTTTGATGCAGCACCCGATGCACGTTTTTGTGTTTCACTCTTTATGTGTGTGCACATTTTTTCTGCACCGGGTGGAGTTTTTGGGTTGTGTTTTGCACGCCACAGACTATAAAGCAACTCCCCCTAGACACAAATAAACAGAGATTGCTTTCACCAAACTCTGCTTGCATGAATTATTTTCTCGTGGGTGAAATTGATCTCTCTGGGTACCCATATACACAGGACTGACTGACTGATAGCCAGGGGCTATTGAAAAGGGGCCAAGGCGGCCACTTACGGGTACAGACCTCTGTCTCTTTTTATGATACATGGAACCAGTGGATCGGACCCAGATAGGTCCGCCAAGAAAAAAAACGGGAAACACAATTAACACTTACCTTCCTGGGTGGGGCAGCAATAAACTCTACCTGTCTACACACTGATTAGTGTATTTTGACAGTGGAGGAGTCCCGCTGTCAGAATAAAACGGCACAGCAGGGATGATTCTTCCATCTACCTTGTTTGTGTGGATAGGGGAATCTGTTAATTTTTTGTGTTTTTAATCAGTCTTCATAATCATGGTGACCCTTCATTCACTTGTTGAATTGGCTCACTTAACTAAGTGATTTATCAAGCTAGATCTTTCTAATAACCACTTAAATAACTACACAAACTGTGTAGTCTTGTTGTCTGGATGGGAGAAAACATTTGTGCGTGTACACCCAGCTTTACACAGGCATGGTCCACTGTTGTCACCATCTGGCAACCCACTCTGAACCCTCGTACACATGATCAGATTTTAATCTGACAAAGCTTAGGACTTTTGTCTGAAGGGCGTTGGTCAGGAACTTGTATTGCATACAAATGGCAAAGAATTGTTTCACAAACATGAAACTATGTGTTTTTCCAACTCTTTTGTGCCACCCTTTAATCAACTTCTGCTAATTTTGTGTTATGGTGAGCATTGCTTCTGAGCATGCGTGTTTGTACTTTGAAGCTTTGTCTGACGATCAGAAAATCCGACAACACACAATTGTTGGCTTACAATTTTTAAGCATCCTATACTACTTTTGGGGTATACAGTAATTCCCACATTACATCCCAGATGACGACTGTTTAGTTGAAACGCGTCAGATGGACCCATCCACACACATCGCTCCTGCACTTTATGATATGCCTGTGAGTGTTCAATTTTAAAGCTTTTTTTAATAAATACTACCTTGTATGTTATCACACTATGTGACTTTTTTCTCATTACGCATGTTATGTGGTTACCGTATCTCTGGCTCCAACAAGACTACATGTATGTTACACTTCCTGGTGTTTATTGAAATTTGCAGTGTCAAATGATATGTGGATTCAGGACCAGCTGGACCCATCTTGTCGATTGATTGTATAGTCTGGTTTGACTTGGGTGGTATACACCTCTCCATGTCAACACCATCTTGTAAGCCTCCTTCTTACATCGGTGGTGGTGCTTCTATCCTTTCACAGAGTGGGTCCTATCCATGAGGGATTCTTCACTTCAACCTTGCTGATTCTCTTTATATTTTTGGATTGTTATTTGCGTTTGGTCACAATAGAGTACTGTTTAGTTTTTGATTTATTGGTCACACGTTTTTTTCACTGACTATACTCAGTCACGTGGTGTCACTGAAATTAAGACTTTACATATATGTTTGTTAGCAACATTTAAAATGTGGTTTTAACGGATCCATTCACAAAAATAAGCGCTACACTTTTTTTATATTTGCTATCCCACAATTGTCAGTGGAAAATTCGACAACTATAGTCAGTCTCATGGAGTGTACAAACAGTCAGATTTTCCAACAACAGCCTGTCATCACACAATTCCCATTGGATAATCCGATCATGTGTATGAGGCTTAGGAAATGCTATGCAGCCATCACATACCTCCCAACATTTTGAGATAGGAATGAGGGACACCTACTAGCAAACATATGTGGGAATAAAACACACCCCCTATCATGCCCCTTTAAAGGAGAATTAACCAAAAAAAAGGTTCATTAAATCCATAAGTGCTTTTTTTTACCAGTCCTATTCCTTTGTATTGGCTTTTAAAATTTATAAATGCAGCATTTTAAAAATTGGATAAAAGGTTTAGCACTGGGAAACACTATTTGAAATATAAAAAGTAGGGCTGTGAAAATTAACTATTAATTCCTCGATTAATCGTTAATTTTTTTGATCAATTCAAATTCTTTTGATCGGTACTCACCTCTCCACGAACTTCCAGGCCTGGGGAATTCTCTCGGAGATCCGGTGACGTCACGGACACCGGTGGGGCTTGCCGTGTCCATCTGAAGGGCTCCTTTGCTGTGCCTTCATATCTGCATGCCAGCGGGACCTTTACTATCTGCCACACGCAAGGGCTGTTACAGTTCCCTCTATCACAGTGGCTCTCAACCGTTCTAGTGACAGGACCCCTTCATAAAATTTCCCAAGTTGTTGGACCCTTAACAGTAAAACTATTTTTGTAGCATGGGGTTGTCAGCACTCAAGGCAAGACAGGTAATTTGCGCCCCTAACCCATGGACATTTAGCGCTTCCCGAGTTCCTTCCACTCGTACACTATTAAAAACCTTATGGTACACTTTAGGATGTACCACTCTTTCTCTTTGTTCTCCTTTTATCTCTCTCTCTATCCTAATTTCTTTTTTTTTCCCCATCCCTTTTTCCTTTTTCTTTCTTTTTCTTTGTTCCTCCCTCTCTTTTCCTCTCCCTTCTATGTATTCTCTATTTTTATTCCTTCTAATACTCCTTGGTGGGGGGGCAGGGTTGGGGTTTATGGGATGAGTGGCAGTGCTGGCGAAAGTCTGGGAGAGCAGCGCAGGCTTCAGGAACAGCCCAGGATTCGGTGACCCCTGGAAAATCGTCATTCGACCCCCCAGGTTGAGAACCACTGCTCTATCACTTCCCTCTATCAACCTGGGATTCTTCAGCCATCCACTGGGAGTTGTGATAGTTCCCTTCTCTGGACATCTACATGCCGACGGACTGATGTTAACCCCTCCTCATCTGGATTCAGCAGTGGTATCGTTGTACACATTTTTATACCAGTATCATACTTAGCTACATGTTTTTATGACTGCTTTTGCTACCGTTTGGTATTACGCACACCATTTTTATAGTTTATGTAGCTACATCGTTTTTATCTCCAGTGCAATATTTATTTTGTTACTACTAAAGACCTACTTGAAGATTATAAAAGTTTCAATGCTATCCCTATCAAACGCTGCCTTTGTGTGTTTTTTGTATCCTGCTATCCATTTTTCCAGTGGTTGGTAGCTGCACTGGGAATCAGCCTGCAAGGAGATCAGCTAAAAGTAGTTGGATCTGTATGTGCGTTATGATTAATCGGAATTAGTCAATTAATCGAAAAAAATTTTTTTATCAGTAACAGCCCTAATAAAAAGTGCATTTTATATACAACTATATAGATCAGACCAAAATGAGGGACAGATGAGGAGAAGAGAGGGACATTGCTCCAAGTCAGGGACAGTCCCTCAAAATCAGGGACATTTGGGAGCTATGCCATCATTGGAGTGCATGCAGGTAGACAAGACAAACCGAATGTGTTTGCAGGCTGCGGGAGATTAGCCTGCAAAAAATAAAACTTTTTTTCTTTTTTTTACAGCAAATGAAATGTCGTAGTTAGGTTTACATCAACTTCAAACTACAAGAAGCAAACATTAATCAGAAGTAAGTAAATTTAGCCTATGTAACGAACATCTGTCCTTGCTTTCTGATGATGTGTAATGTTTTCAACCCCACAGGAATATGAGAGTCCTCAGCCCTCCCTCAGTACTTCTATTGGGCAGGAGGCGGTGTTGTGCTGATCAGTTAAATTCTTCCCAAATTTTCTCTCTGGCTTGCAGTGGCTGCTTGCTCTTGTGTGAATTAGTTCTAGAGCGCAGCAGACTTTTTTTTTTTTTTCCTCCCTAAAAGAAAATTTTAAAAGTGAACAGGAAGCAGGAGTTGGGGAGCAGAATAAACAGTGGCCTGTGAGAAATTGTGTCATTTCCTGCAGACAAGACTACACATTTCGATTAATCCATACTCATCCCTTCCACAAACAAAGGACCAAGCAGAAGTTGAAAATGAAGGAGAAGACAAGGAGTGTTTGAAAAGCCAGATGTTAGAAGAGGACAGCTGACTCCATCACAGAACAGAAATGGATGTGTAATTGGTAGCAGGAAAGACAAGGTAATCAATCACAACCTTTAACATTCACGCCAACCGTCATTCCTTTCAATGTCAGCCGTGTAAAGTTTTCTTTCCAAACTTTCCAACTTTTTTTTTTTCCCCCAGACGTGTTCGGAAAGTACAAGAAGAAATGCATTGACTATATAAGTTGCATAATTAGGGGGCAAAATGATTATGGGTGGGGTAGGAGTGGGCAGGTTTGTTGATTGAAATCTGTATTTCGAACTTATTTGTAAGTTGACGGTATTTAAACTTTTATTTTTAATTTTTAAGCTAAAAATAAGATCATGTGGTTCTGCTTTTTCCAAAGAAAAGTATGTTAACCTGTAATTTAATTCAATAGCCTTTGAATGAATGATCCTTTTTACAGGAATAGCGTGCTGTTTGGTTTGTTTTTACACCTATGTTTGCAACTTTACTGTTTTTTTTTTTTTTTTTACACCAGCAAAAGTTTACTTTTCTTGTTGCTTAGAGAAGGGTTTAACCCTTTTTTGTACTGCTGCCTTTACCCACAATTCACTGGCATTCCTCCAGCCTGCAACAGAACTGCACATGTAGCAAATGTACTTATTTTTTTTTGCAAATATATTAGGCATATTGATACAGCTGACCATTCAGGGAAAAGGGGGAAACATTGCAGCATTTGTTCAAACAGCCAAAGTGGAGAGACTATGAAAAAGAGATTTCAGGAAGCCAAATGTTGGGCTGTGCAGAGACAGAAGCTAAAGAGGTTGGGGGGAGGGTTGAGAATGATATGACTCAGAAATATATTCATGCAGGTTGTGGAAGCAAAAAAAAAACATAAAAATGTATTGCAATGTTTAATATGCATGTAAATTCTCCAGCAAGATGCAGATGAAAGCAATAGACATGTTACACACTGCAGATAATATAGTCTAGGAAAAGATACAATAAAAGTTATTCTAAATCTAAAATGAAAACTAAAGATTTATGCTAATTTTTAAGTTTGTAAACAATAAATGAAATAAAAAATACATTTAGGGAAAATCGCCATCATTGTATGTTGGTACTTTGACGCTAAATACCAGCTAGCTGCCATAACCCCAGTATTTTCTGAAACGCGAGCGGTGCACCTTAGGATAAAAGTGCTCTCTGCGGCGGATCCACCGCAAGATCATCTCCTGCTGCATTCGGTCTTCACCGCTGCTTACCGGAGCCGTCGGTAGCAGTGGAGACGATCGTGTCCTCTCCCCTGACAGGCCTGGAGTAGGGTGACCACGTGTCCCATATTGCCCGGGACAGTCCCGCATTTTGCAGGTCTGTCCCGGGCACCTTCTTTCCAGGACAATACAGTGTCCCGGAATGAAACTGACACAGCCACCCCCCAAGCCAATCTGATGCCACCAAAAAAGGCTGCCACATCACCGCTTTACTTACTGACAGTACTTGTCCTGGCCAGGAATGCCTGTAGGAGCACAGTCGCGCCCTCTGCATGTGATTGGAGAAATCATAAATCCCGCCTCTTGTATCCATTTACTGTGCTATGATTTGTTACAGCACAAGCTGATTTTTGGAAAGGGGGGTGTCCCTGAATGGTTGTTTGGAAATGTGGTCACCCTAGTCTGGAGCCAAATGAGGGAAAGATGGCCCTCGCTCCGCTCCATAATATTGAATTGCTGAAGCGACGTCAAACGACACTTCCACCTAATGGTCTTAAAGGGGATTTTTTTAAAAAAAAAAAAGAGATGTATTTTTATTTTTTTATTGCATGTAAGTGTAAATATGAAGATGAGATCTGAGGGTTTTTTTTTTTTTGGACCCCAGATCTCACATTTAAGAAGTCCTGTCATGCTGTTTTTCTATTACAAGGGATGTTTATATTCCTTGTAATAGGAATAAAAGTGACCCATTTTTAAAAAAAAGGACAGTGTAAAAATAAAAAATAAAAGAAATAAGATTTTTTTTTTAAATCACCCCATCCCGCTGAGCTTGCGCACAGAAGCCAACTCATACGTATGTCGCGCCCGCATATGGAAACGGTGTTCAAATCACACATGTGGTATCGCCCCGATCGGTAGAGCGAGAGCAATCATTCTAGCACTAGACTTCCTCTGTAATTCAAAACTGGTAACTTGTAGAAATTTTGGGCGATTTTTAAGCGTCAAATTTTGTTACCATTCCACGAGCCAGAGCAATTTTGATGCATGACATGTAGGGTATCAATTAACTCGGCGTAACATTATCTTTCAAAATATACAAAAAATTGGGCTAGCTTTACTGTTGTGTTGTTTTTTAAGTCAAAAAGTGTATTTTTTCAAAAATATTTGTGCTTGTAAGAGTGCTGCGCAAATACGGTGTGACATAAAGTATTGCAATGACCGCCATTTTATTCTCTAGGTTGTCTGAAAATATATATAATGTTTGGGGGTTCTAAGTAATTTTCTAGCAAAATAAAATAATGATTTTTACTTGTAAATAACAAGTGTTAAAAACAGGCTCGGTCCTTAAGTGGTTAAAAAAAAAATCTTTAAAAAAATTGAATACAACATTTTAGTTCTAGAGCTCTAGAGCAAACGTTTTGGCAATAAAATTACCTAAACCCCCTGCACATTCTATATTTTCTGAGGCTCTTGAGAATAAAAAGATGATAGTTGCAAAACGTTGTTACATGATATTTGTGCAACTTTTTATCAAATGCAAATTTTAATGGAAAAATATTAATACAATTGATTTTAGTGCAAACACACACAATACAATGCCAATATTTTGGTAAAGTTAAAGAGATGAGGTTGAGTCAAGTAAATAGATACCAAATATGCCAAGTCTTAAAGTTACATGCACCTGTGATATTGCAAAAAATGTCAGTACCCCAAACCACCCCCATGTTTAGGAGGGGTGGGGTGCTCACTCGTCCCCTCTCTTTCCTGACCTGCCGGGCTGCATGCTCAGAAAAGAGGCTGTTATGGAGTTTGGCAAGGCAGTGGTTGTCTTGGAGGTGTGTTTGAAGTCAGGGGCGGACTGACCATTGAGTCACTCGGACACTGCCCGAGGGCCCCATGCCACTGTGTTTTTTTTTTACATCTGTCCCTGATATGTCCGAAACCGACATGCTTTTGATGTGAAAATCCTGAAATTTTAGCTGCCCCGCCTCTGCACTGCCTCCTGGCGTGGTGGCCATCTGTAAGCCCAGGGGCCCCATAATCTTATATTGCCCGGGGGCCCTATGAGTTGTCAGTCCTCCCCTGTTTGAAGTCGTTATCCTGTTGGAATACTGCCCTGCGGCCCAGCCTCCGAAGGGAGGGGATCGTGCTCTGCTTCAGTATGTCACAGTACAGGTTGGCATTCATGGTTCCCTCAATGAACTGTAGCTTCCCAGTGCCAGCAGCAGACATGCAGCCTCAGACCATGACACTCCCACCACCATGCTTGACTGTAGGCAAGACACACTTGTCTTTGTACTCCTCACCTGGTTGCCGCCACAAATGTTTGACGCCATCTAAACTAAATATGTTTGCAGTAAACCATGTCCTTAGTCTGCTTGTATTCAGCAAGCTGTTTGCAGGCTTTCTTGTGCATCATCTTTAGAAGAGGCTTCCTTCTGGAATGACAGCCATGCAGACCAATTTGATGCAGTGTGCGGTGTATGGCCTGAGCACTGACAGGCTGACCCCCCCACCCTTCAACCTCTCCAGCAATGCTGGCAGCACTCATACGTCTATTTCCCAAAGACAACCTCTGGATAGGACGCTGAGCATGTGGACTCAACCTCTTCGGTCGACCATGGCAAGGCCTGTTCTGAGTGGAACCTCTCCTGTTAAACCACTGTATGGTCTTGGCCACCATGCTACAGCTCAGTTTTGGCAATCTTCTTATAGCCTAGGCCATCTTTTTGTAGAGCAACGATTCTTTTTTTTTCAGATCCTCAGTGAGTTATTTGCCATGAGTTGCCATTTCCAGTGACCAGTATGAGCAATAATACCAAATTTAACACACCTGCTCCCCATTCACACCTGAGACCTTGTAACACTAACGATTTAAGTGACACCGGGGAGAGAAAATGGCTAATTTGGCCCAATTTGGACATTTTCACGTAGGGGTGTACTCACTTTTGTTGCCAATGATTTAGACATTAATGGCTGTGTGTTGAGTTATTTTGAGGAGACAGCAAATTAGCACTGTTATACAAGCTGTGTCTTTACTCCACAATTCTCCGCCTCTGAGCTGGTGAATCGGGAAATGTAAATTCTGACTCAGATCGCTCGTGAAGTGCTGAGATCACAGCTTCATAAACTGTCCATTTCTGTGTCAGTCAATGATGGATTCTTTGGCCAGGATTCAGAAAGGCTTTACGCCGGCGTATCAAAAGATACGCCGTCGTAAGTACAAATGTGCGCCGTTGCATCTTTACGCTGATTCAGAAAGCAAGATACGCCGAAAAACATGGCTTCAGTCGTCCGGCGTAACTTGCCTACGCCGTCGTATCGTGGGCGCATAGTTACGCTGGACGCATTAGACGTTCCCATTAAAAATATGCAAATGAGCTAGATACGCCGATTCACAAACGTACTTGCGCCCGGCGCATTGATATACGTCGTTTACGTAAGGCGTATTACCGGCGTAAAGTTACCCCTGCTATATGAGGCGCAAGCAATGTTAAGCATGGACATCGGAACAGCGTCAAATTTTCTGTCATTTACGTTGTTTGCGTAAGTCGTACGCGAATAGGGCTGTGCGTAAGTTACATTCACGTCGAAAGCATTGAGTATTTGCGACATGATTCTGAGCATGCGCACTGGGATACGTCCACGGACGGCGCATGCGCCGTTCGTTAGACGCTTCATTTACATGGGGTCATTAACATACAACACACCCCCTACCTGCCTACTTGGAATTACGCGGGCTTACGCCGGCCCATATACGCTACGCCGTCGTAACTTAGGGCGCAAGTTGTTTCTGAATACGGTACTTGCCTCTCTAAGTTACGGCGGCGTAGCGCATATGAGATGCGTTACGCCCGCCTAAAATTACGCCATTCTTTCTGAATCCCGGCCTTTGTGTGTAGAGATGATCAGGGGAAAACATGCTCTCCCCCGATCATGTCTGTTTCATAAACAGTTAAAAGGACTGTGATCCCTGTGATCACCGCGGATCAGCGGACACCTATATCAGGCATCAGGCTGTTTTAGGTGATGCCCATGATAAAGAGGTTAGGAAACGTTTAAAAGTCATGTAATACTGAAAATTCTGCTTTTGGATAGCATGAATGTCAGGGAATATGAGTTTTCTTCATTCTGACATTGTCAGTTGGTTTAATTATGCAGCATATACTCTGCAGAAGAAAAGTGCTATTTGATGTTTATGTTCACAGCTTTTTAATGTTAAAAATCTAAAGTCTGCTCTCTACAATACCCAGTAGTGGCTGGCAGGTAGCCTGGTATGATGTTTATGTCACAGACTATCCTTTCTATCTTTGTTGTCCCAGACATAGATCAGTATATTGTACAGTATTGTTTAGTGTTTAGGTCTATGGAATATTAATCACCAGCTCCTGTGCTATGCCTAAAGTTTAAAGTGATCTGCAATTACATGTAAGACTTCATAGCTCAAGACTCAGGCCAGTCTTGCCCTCCTCAGTCTACATAAACGTATTCTATCTTAATGTCGCACGACCGCGCAATTGTCAATTAAAGCGACGCAGTGCCGAATCACAAAAAGTGCTCTGGTCTTTGGACAGCAATATGGTCCGGGGCTAAAGTGGTTAAAGTGAAACAATAAAAATGAAATATTCCTTTAAATTTTGTATCTGGGGGGTTGTAAAGTAAGCATGTGAAATAGCACATGTTTCCCATACTTAGAACTGTCTCTGCACAAAGTGTCATTTCTGAATGAAAAAATAATAATTTAAAACTCACTCACGGCTATAATGAATTGTCGGCTCCCGGCAATATAGAGAGAATTCATTCATTAAAAAAAAAAAGCATGGGGTCCCCCCAAATTCCATTACCAGGCCCTTCAGGTCTGGTATGGATTTTAAGGGGAACTCCACCCCAAATAAAAAAAAAATCCACACCAGACCCCTTATCCGAGCATGTAACCTGGCCAGCCGCAGAAAAAAGGGGGGGACGAGAGAGCGCCCCCCCTCCTGAAATGTACCAGGCCACATGCCCTCAACATGGGGATGATGTCCCCATGTCGATGGGGACAAGGGCCTCATCCCCACAACCCTTGCCCGGTGGTTGTGGGGGTCTGTGGGCGGGGGGGGTTTATCAGAATCTGGAAGACCCCTTTACCAAGGGGGACCCCCAGATCCGGCCCCCCCTATGTAAATTGGTAATGGGGTACATTGTACCCCTACCATTTCATGAAGAAAGTGTAAATAGTTGTAAAAAAAACACACACCATGGAAAAAAAGTCCTTTATTAAAAAAAAAAATCCAGCGGTGGTAATCCACTCTCGTTCCCGGCTCCCTGCTCAAATGTGTCAGTATCCAGCGACGGGTGATCTCCTCTCTGGTCCAGCGATGAGAAGATCGTCCGGGATCCAGAGCGCAGCATCGCCGGCCACCTGTCACCGGAGACAGCCCGGCGAATGACGCTGCTGGAGCTAGTGACATTTCTTATATAGGTGAGGCGGGGCCACCCATCACCTGACCCCGCACCCTCTGTTACATCCAGGCTTCCCCCTTGCGTCAGAGGGGGCGGGGTCACGTGACGGGTGATTACCACCGCTGGATTTTTTTTTTTTTAATAAAGGACTTTTTTCCACGGTGTGTGTGTGTTTTTTTACAACAATTTACACTTCCTTTGTGAAATGGTAGGGGTACAATGTACCCCATTACCAATTCACATAGGGGGGCCAGGATCTGGGGGTCCCCTTTGTTAAAGGGGTCTTCCAGATTCTGATTAGCTCCCCGCCCACAGATCCCCACCAGCAAGGGTTGTGGGGATGAGGCCCTTATCCCCATCAACATCGGGACATCCTCCCCATGTTGAGGGCATGTGGCCTGGTATGGTTCAGGAGGGGGGGCACTCTCTCGTCCCCCCTCTTTTCTGCGGCCGGCCAGGTTACGTGCTTGGATAAGGGGTCTGGTGTGGATTTTTGGGGGAATTCCACGCCATTTTTTTTTTTATTTGGGGTGGAGTTCCCCTTAACCACTTAAGTACCCGCTCATATACATTTACGTCGGTATTTTAAAGATGGATATCTCGGTAACGGCAGCAGCTGCTGCCACAACCGAGGTATCCATCTTTAGCATGAGCGGTCCTGTTTACGATAAAGGTGGTCTCCGCGGCGGATTCGCCGCGAGATCACCGTTATCGGTGGCGGGAGAGGGGCCGGAGCCGTCGTTAGCGGCGGAGGCGATCGGGTCCTGCTGCCTGCTGTGTGGGGATGCAAGTGAGGGCAAGATGGCCCCCACCCGTCCCCATAGCATAGCAGGGCGGAAGTGACGTCAAAACTGAACATTTTCTTTTGTCATCTTTTCAAATGACAACATTTCTATTTATTTTATTTTTTTTGGCATTTAAGTCTAAATATGAGATCTGAGGTCTTTTTGACCCCAGATCTCATATTTAAGAGGACCTGTCATGCTTTTTTCTGTTACAAGGGATGTTTACATTCCTTGTAATAGGAATAAAAGGTATGAATTTTTTTTTTTCAGTGTAAAAAATGTAAAAAAAACAAAAAAAATTTTTTTTTAAAGTGCCCCGTCCCGACGAGCTTGCGCGCAGAAGCGAACGCATACGCGAATAGCGCCCGCATATGAAAACGGTGTTCAAACCGCACAAGTAAGGTATAACTGTGATCGTTAGAGCGAGAGCAATAATTCTAGCCTCCTCTGTAGCTCAAAAAATGCAACCTATGGAATTTTTTAAACGTCGCCTTTCGAGATTTTTAAGGGTAGAAGTTTGACGCCATGCCACGAGCGGGCGCAATTTTTAAGCGTGACATGTTGGGTATCATTTTACTCGACGTAACATTATCTTTCACAATATATACAAAAATTCGGCCAAATTTACTGTTGTCTTATTTTTTAATTTAAAAAAGTGATTTTTTTTCCAAAAAAAGTGCGCTTGTAAGACTGCTGCGCAAATACGGTGTGACAAAAAGTATTGCAATGACCGCCATTTTATTCTCTAGGGTGTTAGAAAAAATATATAAAATGTTTGGGGGTTTTAAGTAATTTTCTAGCAAAAAAAAATGTTTTAGTCTTGTAAACACCAAATCTGAAAAACACCCAAGGTCCTTAAACACTTTTTAGGACAATAACTTGCATATTAGCCTTTAAAATGAGCACTTTAGATTTCAAACGTTCGAGTCCCATAGACTTTAACAGGGTTCTAAAGTTCACACGAACATTTGGAGTGTTCGCAGGTTCTGGTGTGAACCGAACAGGGGGGTATTCGGCTCACCCCTAGTGTGTGCTATTGGAATAGATTAGGCAAACTATAGCCTGGTCCAGGGATAAACCTGAGTCACTAAATCTGAGTCAGGGTTATTAGAGGCCAGGGCTGGATGACTCATCCTGTTAGCTATCTGGTGTCTTACCCTTATTCTAGAAAGATAGAGAACACTCTGGAAGCTAGTGGGAGGATGCTAGGAGGGGTTGCCTTGAATATATATGGGCTCTCAGCCAATCCCCAGAAGTGGGCCTGGCAGGGGACTGGGGAGATCATAAATAGGAATAAGCCAGCAGGGGAGTCGGGTGGAAGATGAAGAAGCAGTGCTGAGGAGAGGCTGTTAGTGGCCCTTAAAGGGACCCCTGCCAGGGGGAGGGGTTTTACCTCCGACTGGAGCTCGGGAGGCTGGCCTAGAAGGATCCCACCACAGGAGGCAGTTGAAGGGATTCAAGCCAGAGAGGCAGCAAAAAGAGCAAGGATAGAAAGTGAGTAGATCAGCATGGTGCAGGGACAGACAAGGAGAGAGATTGCCAGCTGTAGCAGTGCTCTCTTGATGACAGTGGTGTGCCAAGTCTTCATTCAACCTTGCCCTGGGGAATCTCCATTTGTGTGTCAGTCAGGAGGACTGGGAGAAGAAAGCAGCCAGGTTATATGATATATGCAGTTCACTCCACATCAGGGGCGGACTGAGCATTGAGTCACTCGGGCACTGCCCGAGGACCCCATGCCACTATGGGGCCCCATCAAGGTTGCCAGGCTCAATAAAACCAGGGACAGTATGTAAATATGTGTGTTTTTTTTACATTTGTCCCTGATATGTCCGAAACTGACATGCTTTTGATGTGAAAATCCAGAGATGCCCCGCCTCTGCACTACCTCCTGGCGTGGTGGCCATCTGTAAGCCCGGGGGCCCCATAATCTTCTATTGCCCGGGGGCCCCATGAGTTGTCAGTCCGCCCCTGCTCCACATGTGCTACTTTATCAAAAGGGGTGACGGGTTCTTGCCTGTAATGGGCTGTTTCTGAACTAACAAGTGAATGTTAGTTCCTCCAGGAGTGACTCAGCAGGAGCTGTACATAAGGGAACCAAGTTTGTACAGGAGGAAAGAAGAAGAGAAGTCTGTAAATAGGGAGAAAGTTGTCCCTGGTTTTGTGTTTGAACATTCTCAAGTTGGGCATCCCATAATACACTACACATTCAAGTTATCATCTCTTAACAAAACAACAAAAAACAAGCCAAAGGACTGTTTTTTGAGTTTGAATGCAAGAAGAAAATGCTGTGTGACTGGCTGTGCAGCAGTCAGACATCAGTGACTCAGACAAGTCTATACATCTATGTACAGTATTTCTCTCTAATTGACCTCAAAGCATTTGGAGGAGGACCGGTTCACACTATAACGCACATAAAAACACACCAGCAGTTTAATTTGTTAATGCGCATTTCCATGCATTTTTTATGAGCCTTTGTTTTTAATGCATGTTTTTATGCATAGTTTTTGTTTCCTATGACCTAATTGCTGTGGGTGAGAGATACATTTCATTGTGGTGCATATGTGCACATTTACACGTGTTTTGGTGCGTTGCATTGCGATATGATGTGCACACCTATGAAATTGCACAGCTATGGAATGCTGGTAAGAACATGACACATGGATAATTATTGTTTTGTTTGTGTCATTGATACAGTGAATGGGACCTTAGTCTGATTCCCTCTTTTCTCTCTTCTTGTTGTCTGTATTATTTGCTAGCTTTGATTCCTATATGTCCTATGCTGGCTCTGCACTGCCTGTCTATGCTTAGGGTTGCCAACTGTCAGGTATTCACCCGGACAGTGTGGGTCTTAAAACATGTGACCGGGTATTGTACTGCTCGAAATCCGGGTACATTATTCAGCCCAGACCGGGGCCAGACCATTCGGGCAGGGGGGACCATTGGCACACTGTCGTGGCAATCTGGGGGTGTGCAAAGCACACCGCCATCTTGCCATGTGCTCTAAAGCACATCCCCCATCTTAAATGAAATAATGCCATGTTTAAGCTAAAATAAGTTCACTCACCATACATTCGGTCTGCCATACCAATCAAGAGACATTACAACAGCTGTTCTCAAGTTACCATCCTTGCCATCAATGCCAGCCACAGGGCTGAGCATGGCTCCTTTTATTTACACAAAACAGGAAGTCATCACCAGTAGACGCCCATTTTCCCGTTCGTTCCCGTATTCCAATCGTTTCGTATTTCCGTTACCGTTTTATTTTCGTACATGCGGGATGATTCCTTATTCTGTTTAATTCATGTTCGTTTCTTGTTAGACAATAATTATCGTGAATTTTCGTCAATTTGCATTCTGTGTATCTTGAATGCTTTTCTTTTGTTAGTGTCAGTTGTATGTTCATTGTTCAATGACATCTATAACAAAAGAATTTAATTATGTATATTGAATGAATTCCTTTTTCTGTTTTCTGTGTATTCAAAATACTGAAGGCAAATTTTTTGTTATAGGTGTCATATCAACATACGAAAATAACAAAAGAAACAGGTTCAAATGCAAATCTTTTGTTTATGGTTTTTTTGAATGGCCAGAGAGTTAGGCTGGCCATACATGATACAATTTTCTGTGCAATTTTCTTTAGATTTACCTTCAACTATGTAGTGCAAGGGCCTGCCTGATTGCATACAATTGAAAGTGTTGTTTAGTTTGACCTCATATATGGTTTTTGGTAAATCTAAAAGAAAATTGTACAAGAAAATTGAACATGTATGGCCAGCCTCAGTGACTGAAAGCAGCTTCTCTTTTGTGCAGAATAGTGAGTACACTTGTACAGTAAAGCCTAATAAACTTTTCTGTGGATTTTCATCTGAAGGGAGATCAGTTGGCCAGACTTTTGAACCCAAAAATGGTTTTCTGATGCAGTTTAAAAACGAACGAATTTTCTGAGAACGATCGGAAAACGATCGTTTTTATGTTTGTTGTTAAAATAGTCTGACCAAGTGTATGGGGCTTAACAATAGTATTGTTAAGCCCCATACACTTGGTCAGACTATTTTAACAACAAACATAAAAACGATCGTTTTCTGATCGTTCTCAGAAAATTTGTTCGTTTTTAAACTGCATCAGAAAACCATTTTCTCAAAAGATAGCGCTTTACACTGAGTCACAAAATGGCCGACAACAAACCAAGCAACAATGGCGCCATTTACGCTTGTAGTAAAACAATTTAAAAGAAAGAAGGGGTAGCTGCGCTTAGGAAGTACTAAATGACGGGTACTAGTGTCAGAGAGCGCACTGAGATAAGTGAGCGCGTGTGACTGCAGCCCCCCCTAAATATAACTCCCCGTAAGGGTATATATAATGAAAAAAGAAAAGTGGTGGGGGTGTTGGCGCTGTCACTAATATGTTGTTTTATAAGCCGGTACCTAATATCCTAGGATAATTAATGGGCTTTGTTGGGACAACATTCCCCTGAAGAATATATAAAACTGAGAGGAGACACAAAAAGAAAAAAATAGTTGTATAAATAGATGTGTAAAGTCACTAGTAGTAATACCTCAAATAGCCACCAGAGGTGTAATTACATAAAAATAATAAATGTAGATAAACAAATTGGGTCTTCCTAGTCATATACAGTGAGCAAAGTCAGTGGCCCAGTGTGTAGTATAAGTGGCCCAATATGTGTTGTAAGGCATAAAAGATTAATTAAAAGTCCAGCAAACATAAAATTAGATGACAATGTCCATAAATATAAATAGCGCAGGTGAAGTGAGGTGGTCAAGGTGCACCTAACGGGATAGGTGGTAGACAAAATCACAAGTGACTTTCGCAGTGGGTCCGGTGTTCCCCCTTATGAGTCCCCACTCACCAAAGGCAATCACCCCTACAGGGGTAAAAAGCATGTAGATCGTTATGCTGCTCCAAGTTGCCGTGGCTCCCTTCCTTAGTTTGCACCGACTTCCTTTGGATCACCTGGGCTCCTGCGATATATCCTTAGTGTGTAGTGTTGTTGTAGTAAATTTCAGTGGGTATTATAATTTCCTCAAAGGCAAGAAAAAAGAAGCTTCCATAGCGTGGTATGTTTTTTTAAAAAGGGGATAATTTTAATAGCACTGTCAGACTATCTCATAGTACAAGTGCACATAATATACAAAAAGTAAATACAAAAAATAAAAATGTATAAAAATAGAAATAAAAATGGTGCCAGCCTTAATCGGATGTGTACCGCAGCTGACAATCACAATACAAAAAATCAAGTTAATAGCTGCCTATACCCAGCAAGGGTTATAGGTTCTGGAAATGCACAGCACACATGCAAGGTCCAATTGTAAGTATCATCATCCAGTGAGGATGATACTTACAATTGGACCTTGCATGTGTGCTGTGCATTTCCAGAACCTATAACCCTTGCTGGGTATAGGCAGCTATTAACTTGATTTTTTGTATTGTGATTGTCAGCTGCGGTACACATCCGATTAAGGCTGGCACCATTTTTATTTCTATTTTTATACATTTTTATTTTTTGTATTTACTTTTTGTATATTATGTGCACTTGTACTATGAGATAGTCTGACAGTGCTATTAAAATTATCCCCTTTTTAAAAAAACATACCACGCTATGGAAGCTTCTTTTTTCTTGCCTTTGAGGAAATTATAATACCCACTGAAATTTACTACAACAACACTACACACTAAGGATATATCGCAGGAGCCCAGGTGATCCAAAGGAAGTCGGTGCAAACTAAGGAAGGGAGCCACGGCAACTTGGAGCAGCATAACGATCTACATGCTTTTTACCCCTGTAGGGGTGATTGCCTTTGGTGAGTGGGGACTCATAAGGGGGAACACCGGACCCACTGCGAAAGTCACTTGTGATTTTGTCTACCACCTATCCCGTTAGGTGCACCTTGACCACCTCACTTCACCTGCGCTATTTATATTTATGGACATTGTCATCTAATTTTATGTTTGCTGGACTTTTAATTAATTTTTTATGCCTTACAACACATATTGGGCCACTTATACTACACACTGGGCCACTGACTTTGCTCACTGTATATGACTAGGAAGACCCAATTTGTTTATCTACATTTATTATTTTTATGTAATTACACCTCTGGTGGCTATTTGAGGTATTACTACTAGTGACTTTACACATCTATTTATACAACTATTTTTTCTTTTTGTGTCTCCTCTCAGTTTTATATATTCTTCAGGGGAATGTTGTCCCAACAAAGCCCATTAATTATCCTAGGATATTAGGTACCGGCTTATAAAACAACATATTAGTGACAGCGCCAACACCCCCACCACTTTTCTTTTTTGTAAAACAATTTAACTCTGCTTCCAAATCACCTGTTTATCACAGGACATACCATACTACACACACATAAAGGAAAACAAAAATGTTCTCCACCCGATCCTAACACAGAAAAGAGCGCGCTAATCAATTCGCACTAAACATCGAAATCTGCCCCAAAGGTTGCTAAAATCCACCAGCAAAATAGCCAGAGAAATACCACACCGAAATGGAAGGTGGCTGCACCTCCCCCCTGGGGTGACCCACAGAGCAAACAGACTGTGCCCCCAAAGTGTCCGCCGACAACCAAAATGGCCGCCATATGCAGTTTTTAAAACCTGTGGCCCAAGAACCTTTCTCCACAAAGACAAAACATGGATCATCAAAAACAAACAATAAAAACATTTTCTAAAAACAACCAACCATCCTAAAAGGCACACACTTTAGGTTCCTTCAAATCTGACCTTTTTATGGTGTGAACCCCTCATAATGAGCCGCATTTTAGGCTGCTTCAAAGCTGACCTTTTGCCAACTAAAACAGCATATTCAAAAAAATGTTGGTTATATGAAACAAAACAAAAAACTCTTTTCTCAAAGCTCCTGTAACAAACCATTTAAAAAAAATATATAGAGCAAGGTCATATCATTTAAAACCTTCCAAAATAAAAACCTGTATGCTATTGTTTACAGAGGGTTACCAACTTTGACTGAGTCATGGGACCGCCATGCTGGTTGCCCATCCCCCGAGCCTCATGGCACGAAGGCCATCTTATACAATTAAACATGCCTTCCCTGTCTGAACTACACACAGGCAACCCTTCCAACACAAAATGATCTAAATACACAGTCTCCATTTCACATTCAGTTTCTTACTGTTACTGCATGCAGCCTCACAGGAACAAGACATTCAGAAAATACAAAAAGACTCAGCCATACACATCGCAGGCTGAATAATCTCACCTCTATACTGAGGAATCATCTACAATATACAGGTTCCATATGCATCATAAAAATGGTATATCTAACTTTGTTCTGAAAGTTGCAAAGTCAGTTGACACAGAAATCAAAACACTGTTCGCCCTTCCCCCCAAGCCGCATGGCCAGAGGAGCCATCTTACACAATAGCTTGCCTACACAAAAGGTAGCCTTCTCAAGCAGTTTCAATCTGGTTAGTCAAACTATTCAATCTGTTCAGGCATACACACGATTTAAAAATCACACATACATACACGATCAAATCCACTAAATTTCACAAACTCACGCAATCACACACATGCATCCAATCGCTTTCACAAATGCACGCAATCACACACATACATCCAATCGCTTTCACAAATGCACGCAATCACACACATACATCCAATCGCTTTCACAAATGCACGCAATCACACACATACATCCAATCGCTTTCACAAATGCACGTAATCACACACATACATCCAATCGCTTTCACAAATGCACGCAATCACACACATACATCCAATCGCTTTCACAAATGCACGCGATCACACACACGGTCACACACAGAGACACACAGTCATACACAACTATCAAATTCAGACATACAATCAGGATTTCACATGTGCACACACACACACCTCATACATCTATCACACAACAGACATACAATCAGCGATTTCACATGTGCACACACACACACCTCATACATCTATCACACAACAGACATACAATCAGCGATTTCACATGTGCACACACAATCAAACTCGAGCATTATTTCAAAAAGATGTCAAATTTGTTCCTTTTGTAGAGCAGAGCCCCCCCCACGCATCGGAACATAAGACTACCGTCCCCCATCTGTACCGATGCCCAAAGGGGCTCAGTCCACTCCTACCATTGGCTCGCCATTTCTGTCGTGGCAATCTGGGGGTGTGCAAAGCACACCGCCATCTTGCCATGTGCTCTAAAGCACATTCCCCATCTTAAATGAAATAATGCCATGTTTAAGCTAAAATAAGTTCACTCACCATACATTCGGTCTGCCATACCAATCAAGAGACATTACAACAGCTGTTCTCAAGTTACCATCCTTGCCATCAATGCCAGTCACAGGGCTGAGCATGGCTCCTTTTATTTACACAAAACAGGAAGTCATCACCAGTAAGTCACCTCCCCCCATGGGCGTCGGCATCACCAGATGTCTTCTTATACACAGCAAACACCATAACAAAACATTCCCTCTGACAGGAAGTGCCATTGAATACATGAATAGAATAGAATACAATGAATACAAGTACATACAGAAATAATACAATAACCAATGAACACAGTTCCTGATAAGGAGAGCCTATATGCAGCTGTATGCTCATACCATCATATTTATGTTGATCAGACACAGAGATGGCAAAAGCACACATCCACTAAACCAATAGTGTGCCCGCAAAGTGACGCATCGCGCAGGCGAATATCTGTGCATCACACAGGGGCCCTTGAGCCGGCGACACTCACTCTTCAAACACCCGTCTCCAAGTCAGGAAGTGCATCTCAACCAGCCTCAGACTGCCCCAATCAGTTCTAATTAGAGCGGGTTGGGGAAGTGTCAAGACTGGGTGCCAATATGGCAACACATATTAAATACATGTTCAAATTTCCACCACAACACCTGCCACTGTGGAGAGGGCAGCAACGGCATTGCTTCTAAAAAAAGTACACTGTTACTGCAGTGTTTGTTGGGAACCCGAAGCTCCTTTCTGTCTCACCCTTTCAGTCTCCTGCAGGGTCTCTGTTATCTCTGCTGACTCAACCCCCCCCCCCCCAATGTGGTAAGCTGAGAGAATAAGGGGCAGCGCTCACTGTAGTTACTGTCGGGCTGGCTGCTGCTCACACTGCAGGCAGGGAGGAGGCGAACAGAATCTTTTTACTTTGGTGGAAAGTTGCAAAGTTTCAGGAGGATTTGTTTTTCAGGTGATGCAGTAAAGGGTTAAGGTGACAGGAGAATCTGAACATAGTGAGTGTGGATGGTGGGGTCTGCAGCCCTATCACAACTGACAGGTATTTCTCAAGCAACACAGATGACAATCTATACAACCACCCCCCAATCACTCAGTCCAGACAATGTGGAAGAAATATATGACCATTCATGTAATCCTGTGTTTATGTGGGGAGTTTACACCTCTGATTGTACAGACTCAGAGTAGTACTGTTGTATGATTTATTGTTGTGTATATAGTAGTGGATGAGCACAATTGCTCAGCCCCCAACTCCGCCCAGCTTGCATCACCCCCAGGCCACTTCATACATCCAGCTGACATATATCACTCAGAGCTGCTTCCTACCCCCCCCCCAACCAGCTGAGGGACATCATTCCATGGTCACTTTCCTTCCCTTATCTTCACAACATCACTCCCTGGTCACCCCACAGACACTGCAAGAAATGCCTCCCAATTGTGCCACTGTCAAATCCGCCAGGGTCCTTTTCTGTACATTCTGCCCCCATCATACCGTCCACACTCCTCTTCTGTACATACTACCAGCATCATACCTACAACACTTCTCTTCTGTACATATACTGTCCTCATACATGTAGCACGGTGTGTAATCTGACATGTAGTTAAACCTTCTGTCTTGAAGAAGAGAAAACTGTACTGCTTTAACTTTCTCTTTTATTGATAGTAGATCAAGATGAAAGGTGAAACTACAGAATAAAAACAGTAGCATTTAGAACATAAATCCATGGTACATGGCCTAAGACACAGAATTATCTGCTATACACACAGTACATGGGGTAATACACATGATAGTAATGAGCTATGAAAAACAACACATATAAGCTATGGTAAATGTCACAAGATAGTGCTCTTACCGACTATGCTTTAAAACAGGCTAAATAGCAGATGATGAGGCAGGAACCCAGTGAGAATGTTTTTGGCTCCTGAGACACAAGATGGTGACTGCTTGCTGTACAGGACAAGACTAGCAAGGACCAGGAACTACCCAGAATACACTGGGACTCCCATAATGCACAAAGAAAACAGGCTGAATAAAATACATGAACTGGTCAGTACATGGTGCTGTTACCACACAATGTAAAGTACATTAAGTACAAGACAGGTAAAAAGAATGCAATGTCAACTGATAAACACACAAAAAACTGGACCTATATCTAGGGACAGAACAGATCATACTGCCCTGATCATACGCTTCACACTCCTCTCCTGTACATACTGCCCCCATCATACCCTCCACACTCCTCTCCTGTACATACTGTCCACACTCATCTCCTGTACATACTGCCCCCATCATACCCTCCACACTCCTCTCCTGTACATACTTCCCATATCATACCCTCCACACTCCTCTCCTGTACATACTGCTCCCATCATACCCTCCACACTCCTCTTCTGTACATACTGCCCCATCATATCTTCCACACATCTCTCCTGTACATACTGCCCTAATCATATCCTCCAAACTCATCTCCTGTACATATTCCCCAGATCATATCCTCCACACTCCTCTCCTGTACATACTGCCCCCATCATACCCTCCACACTCCTCTCCTGTACATACTGTCCACACTCATCTCCTGTACATACTGCCCCCATTATACCCCCCACACTCCTCTCCTGTACATACTTCCTATATCATACCCTCCACACTCCTCTCCTGTACATACTGCCCCCGTCATACCCTCCACACTCCTCTCCTGTACATACTGCCCCATCATACCTTCCATACTTCTCTCCTGTACATACTGCCCTGATCATACCCTCCAAACTCCTCCCTGTACATATTCCCCAGATCATATCCTCCACACTCCTCTCCTGTACATACTGTCCCCATCATACCCCCCACACTCCTCTCCTGTGCATACTGTCCACACTCATCTCCTGTACATACTGCCCCCATCATACCCTCCACACTCCTCTCCTGTACATACTGCCCATATCATACCCTCCACACTCCTCTCCTGTACATACTGCCCATATCATACCCTCCACACTTCTCTCCTTTACATAATGCCCTGATCATACCCTCCACACTCCACTCCTGTACATATTCCCCAGATCATATCTTTCACACTCCTCTCCTGTACATACTGCTCCCATCATACCCTCTGCACTTCTTTACTGCAGATTCAGATGTAAAGGGAAACTATGTGGATTCAGATGTAAAGGGAAACTGCAGATTCAGATGTAAAGGGAAACTATGTGGATTCAGATGTAAAGGGAAACTGCAGAATCAGATGTAAAGGGGAACAAACCCTGTGCATTCCGATGTAAAGGGGAACTCTGTGGTTTCGGATCTAAAGGGGAACTCTGTTGACTCTGATGTAAAGGGGGGACTCTTGTGATTAACCATATATATATATGCTTAAATAGCCACCTCGCCGTCAGCGTGTCATTAGAGTGAGCAACAGGGAAAAAACAAACATCATTGAGGCAACAAAGCTTTCACACATAGCAGAATTCTATGTGAGCATAAATGCAGATACATGGATATACATAAGTTTAATATATATACTTACTAAAAGACCATAAAAATTATGAAAAAACATATTAGATAATATTTTATATTGAGCTGAATACACCCTCTAGTGGCTAGATACCAAACTGAACGGATGGTATCATACAGGACCATACGCCCTACTGGGTGTATTATGAACTAGAAAAAAACTATAGTTAAAACGTTAAAAAGTTAAAACAATACATGTTAATCTGCACTGATAATAACTATAAAACCATCAATATATAACCCAGAGGAGATTCATTAGAATATTTAAAATTTAGAATACAGCCTATCTAGCTATAGGGAGGATGTGAATCCCCGTTCTTCCTCTTTTTTAGATTATCGCCAGAGAGAGTGGTCCCCTCCCTTGCGACAAGGGAAAGCAACACATTGTCGAAGCCCAAATCAAAAAGGGGATGCAGAGGGGGACACAAAAAGAAGAAAAGTCCAATAGGAGAAGGGATTATTAATTTAAGTGGGATAGATCTAAGCCCAACTGAATTAATCACACTTGACAAGGATCTCAAGTTTGCCCCCAAGCGGAATTTGAGTAAATTCGACGCATATGTGGATATCAAAAAATTCACACGCAAATTAAATATTAAAAAGTACATGCTATCACAGCCAATAACGGATCAAGCAGTACCTAATATGCCAGGAAGAGTTGAACATAGTCGTTTAAGAAATAAATCACTTTTCAATCCGCAAGTAGTAAATAACCAACATGTAGAGGTGTTTTCTAAAATGGTCCTGAGGGATTTGGATCATCTTAAAGTGAAGAAAATACCTAACCCTATGGCTATACATAAGGGGATTAAGTTGCTGGAAGAAAACAAAGAAGTTATTATAAGACCAGCCGATAAGGGTGGGGCCATAGTGGTCCTATCCAAGGACTTATATTATGAGGAATTGGCTAAACAACTGGAGGATACTAACACTTACATTAAATTATGATCCAATCCTACAGGAGAATATAAAGAGGAGTTAGTTGAACTGATCCATAGAGGGAGAGAAAAAGGTGTGTTGAATAAAAGAAATAAACTAAATATTTAATACCGGATGTGTGCAGAGTACCCATTATATATACAGTTCCCAAAGTCCACAAGGACTCGGAAATGGGATCCAATCCATAAACTCACGTCTAGGGGAGTATGTGGACAAATTTATACAGCCATTAGTGCCCCAAACAAGGGCGTACCTCAGGAACACAAAGCATTTGATACAGATCCTTGAGAGTATAGTAATGGAACCTGATTGCAGTTACTTACTAGCCACAGCTGATGTGGCATCATTGTATACTGTGATAAATCATGTGGAAGCCATTGAGGCCACCAAATGGGCGCTAAATAGCTTTGGTCATCTCATATCTAAACAAAAACGATTCATTTTGAGATGCTTGGCATATGGGCTACAGCACAACTACTTCTGGCACAAATCAGAGTATTATCGGAAACTTAACGGTATAGGAATGGGTGCTAAATACGCACCAAGTGTAGCTAATGTCTTTATGTCTGAGTGGGAAGAATCGTCTATATATGAGAACATGCCTGAACAGCTTACACTCTACAGAAGATTTATAGATGACTGCATCATCATTTGAAAAGGTGATAAGAATTCCCTAACTCAATTCTTTGAAAAATTAAATTGCAATCAGAAAAACATAAAGCTTACCTACTGTCAGGGTCCCAGCGCTCACAGCGCTCAATCTGTGCACAGGCACGCTAGAATCGCGTCACGGCGCGTGCCCGCGCACCTGGGGCGCGCGCGTGCGTGCGTGGCATGGCGGCGCGGCACGTGCACGAGCGTGCGGACGTGCGCGCCTCCTCCCGGGACCAATCACAGACCTGACAGCCCTATTTAAACCAGCCCCTGTCTTTGCACAGGTTGCTGGTTTATCGTCAGCTCTGAGTAAAGTTTTGACACTTTGACTTGTGCTCTTTGACCCGGATTTACTTCCCGACTCAGCTCTCGCCTGGAAATCTGACCTCGGCCTGTTTGTGGACTCTGCTGCCTTCTTGAACCCTCTGACCTCGGACCGTGACCTGGATTTGCTTCTGTGCCCTGCTGGAAAATGAATTACCAATAATTCTAAATTATAGTACTCAACATAAGCAACTTGAAGCCATTATAAAAAAGCACTGGCCAATATTGAAAGCGGATAGGCAACTACAGGGAATCCTACCTAGTTATCCAAGGGTGGTGTACAGGAGAGCTCTAACATTAAGGGATTTGGTAGCAAAAAATATTCCTGACCCACCGATGAGAAATAATCTACTCACCTTCTATCAAGGAAAAGGATTCTTTCCGTGCAAACGGTGTTTTGCGTGTAGGCAAACAAACTTCAATGGACAAAAATGCTCCAAATTCATATCCACAGCGACGAAGAAGGAATATAACATAAATGATCTCATTACCTGTAGGACTGAGGGGGTAGTTTATGTTTTGGAGTGTTCCTGTTCGCTTCAGTATGTCGGACGCACAAAGCGACCTATGTGGAAGCGCATTAGGGAACACGTCCAAAATATCCAGAAGGCCTTCCCTAAACATAATGTGTCGCGACATTTTGATTTGTGTCATCATAATAACCCTAAGGAAATGAAATTTTGGGCCATTGCCAAATGTACTCCACATTGGAGAGGCAGTCATAAAATAAGGGAATTGAGTAAATCTGAGTCTCGCTGGAAACATGAGATGCAGACACTATCTCCCAATGGCCTGAATATTGAATTTGATTTAAATTGTTTCATTTTTGATTTATAAGTTTTCCCCTCTAATTTATTATCAACATTGTATTCTAAATTTTAAATATTCTAATGAATCTCCTCTGGGTTATATATTGATGGTTTTATAGTTATTATCAGTGCAGATTAACATGTATTGTTTTAACTTTTTAACGTTTTAACTATAGTTTTTTTCTCGTTCATAATACACCCAGTAGGGCGTATGGTCCTGTATGATACCATCCATTCAGTTTGGTATCTAGCCACTAGAGGGTGTATTCAGCTCAATATAAAATATTATCTAATATGTTTTTTAATCATTTTTAAGGTCTTTTAGTAAGTATATATATTAAACTTATGTATATCAATGTATCTGCATTTATGCTCACATAGAATTCTGCTATGTGTGTAAGCTTTCAATGATGTTTGTTTTTTCCCTGTTGCTCACTCTAATGACACGCTGACGGCGAGGTGGCTATTTAAGCCCAAGCTATCCTCAATCACGTAGTAACCCATAATTAAGTCGCGTGCCCGTGACGTAACGCGTAGGGAGGAGCCTACGATCGAATCCGAGCCCATCGGATCGAATTGAGGAGACTGCACACTGAGCGGCGTTTCATGCTTTAACAAAGCGGGGATTCGTGAGTGCATTTGTTGATGTATTGGATCGCATTATCCACTTGATATTGATGTCTGTGCAATGAGGCTTTTTTCTTTTGTCCTTTCATATACATATCTGCCTGTGAGTGCCTGTTCACCGGACTGCAGCGGTGAAGTGCTGGGATCTGCATTCATAGTGAAGGAAGGCATCGTATGTTTTTTCCTCATTGGGACTTTTTGCTTAGGCTAATCACTGTGCACATGGCCAAGGACCTATCACATGTTATTTATGTGTGTTCAGTATTACATTTATTCACAGTTTATGGAGATTGTCTCTCCCTGAATAGGTTGTACGTTACGTTATAATATTAGCGCATCCACATCTCTATATAATTTCTCACTGTTTCTATTTTGATTTTGGTAACATTTGGATAGCAGCTGTATTATTTGGTTTTTTATTAGGTGTTCCTGGAATTATTAATTTAATAGCGCTGTAGTATATTTTCACATATGCTTAGAAATGTTATTTAATCACAAAAATATATGTATGTACAGTGTATACTACATCAAAAATTGCTGTGCATTGCTTTGTACAGAGGTAATTTAATGTACTACAAAAAGTGTTCAGGTTTGGCTAGAAGGAAAGGTGTCAACCCTATCACTGCTTTAATCCTTTCCTTGCTTGACTGTCTGGCAGTATATAACTACTGCTTTCACCCCCCTCTTCTATTAGCTGAGGACTGTCCTTCCCCCCTATTGACATGAACTTTTACACAAATAGGGTAATGCTGAGGTCACAGTCACCAGTTTGCAAACATTGCCTGCCATGACCTATACAGTAGCTCTGTTATTTACTGTCCCTAGACTATAAAAATTAAAAAAAAATTAACCACTTCCATACCGGGCACTTACGCACCTTCCCACCCAAGCCAATTTCCAGCTTTCAGCACTGTCGCAATTTGAATGACAATTGCGCGGTCATGCTACACTGTACCCAAATGAAATATTTATCATTTTTTTCACACAAATAGAGCTTTCTTTTGGTGGTATTTGATCACCTCTGCGGTTTTTATTTTTTGCGCAACAACTAAAAAAAGACCGAAATTTTTGAAAAAAAATACGTTTTTATTTTTATTCTGTTATTTTTTTTGTAAATAGGTACGTTTTCTTCTTCAATTATGGACACCGATAAGGTGGCACTGATGGGCACCGATGAGGTGGCATGGATGGGCACCGATAGGCGGCGCTGGTATGCTGCACTGATGGGCACTCATAGGCGGCACTGATGGGCATTCATAGGCGGCACTGGGCACTCTTTGGCGGCACTGATGGGCACTCATGGGTGGCACTGATGGGCACTTATGGGTGGCACAGATGGGCACTGATAGGTGGGCACCGGGCATAGATGGGCACTAAGTGGTGGCACTGATGGACACTGGATGGCACTGATGGACACTGGATGGCACTGAGGGGTGGCACTGATGGCATTGCTGAGCATCATTAGTCAGTGCCCATGTTGCCAGTCAGTGCCTATTTGTGGGCACTGATTGGCATCGATTGTATTTTTTTTATCCATTTGTGCTATTTGGAGGGCACTCCCTGGTGGTCCAGTGTGGGGATGTGAGGGGGGGCTGTGATGATAAACAATCAGCGCGAACCCCCCTTGTCAGGAGAGTCAGCGATCGGCTCTCCTCTACTCGCGTCTGTCAGACGTGAGTAAGGAAGAGCCGGTCTACGGCTCTTCCTGTTTAAATCGTGATCAGCCGTGATTGGACACCGCTGATCACGTGGTAACGAGCCTCCGCCGGAGGCTCTTTACCGAGATTGGAGATGCAGGGTGTCAAACTGACACCCCGCACCATCAATCACCACGCTGCGCGCCCCAACGGGCACGCGCCGGCATGAAATCCTGCAGGACGTCAATAGACGTCCAGTCAGGATTTCACAACCACTTCCTGGACGTCAATTGACCATTGACCGGGCGGGAAGTGGTTAAAGCGGGGGTTCACCCGAAAAAAAAAATTCTAACATTACATTGAGCTCACTTCTGACATTGACAGTATGGTGATCTTTTTTTTTTTTTTTGCCGTACATACCGTTGTATCGGTATTTTCCCCCCCGGTGGCTCCCGCAGGAGTGGGCGTTCCTATGCACAGGCTAAGTAATTGACGTGATGACAAAAGCTTCCCCCCGGCGCATACGGTGCTTCACGAGTTGCCGAAAGAAGCCGGACTGCGAGTCGGCTCTATTCGGCGCTATACGGCACCTGCGCACCGACGTTCGGCTTCTTTCGGCAACTCGTGGTGTGCCGTATTCGCCGGGGGGAAGCTTTTGTCATCACGTCAATCACTAAGCCTGTGCATAGGAACGCCCACTCCCGCGGAAGCCACTACCCGGAAGCCGGGGGGGAAAATAGCGATACAACGGTATGTACGGCAAAAAAAAAAGATCAGCATACTGTCAATGTCAGAAATGAGCTCAATGTAATGTTAGAATTTTTTTTAGGGTGAACCCCCGCTTTAATGTATGCATGTTGCATGTTGCCTACTGTGTGGCTCTTTATTAACACTCGGTAGGGATATTACATGGTTAAGGAGATATATGCAGAAAACACTGCAACGATATCTACGGCGCATACCTTCCGGTCTGGTATGGGTTTTAAGGGGAACTCAATGGCAGAATAAAAAAAAAAATTGGCGTGGGGTCCCCCAAAATCCATACCAGACCCTTATCTGAGCATGCAGCCTGGAGGACATGATGGGGGGAACAAGCCCCCCCCACCCAGAACCATACCAGGCCACACGCCCTCAACATGGGAGGGTGATTTGGGGGCCTCATCCCCACAACCCTTGCCTGGTGGTTGTGGAGGTCTGCGAGCGGGGGGCTTATCAGAATCTGGCCCCTACCTATGTGAATGGTTATGGGGTACATTGTACCCCTACCAATTCACCAAATAAAAGTGTCAAAAAGTAAAAAGTGCAACAGACAATTTTTTTGACAATTCCTTTTTTTTAAAAGATCTGAAAAATCAAAAAAAAAATACGAAAATCCTCTGACTGCTGTCTTTTCTCTGTGACAGCTGTTATATACGCAAGAGTGGGCCACCCGCTGATGTAACCAGATGACCCGCCCCCCTCTGACGCACATGATGTCAGAAGGGGCGGGGTCACTCAGTAACATCACCAGGTGGCCCCGCTCTTGCCTATATAATAGCTGTCAGAGAGAAAAGACAGCAGCCGGCGGGATGTCTCCCATTGAGGCAAAGCTTTTTCTACTATTTTTCGGGTCCGTCGAGTGGCGTGATTGAAGATGGATGGAAATCGCGGGACACTTTTTTTATAAGGAATTGTCAAAAACTGTATTTTTGTAGTTTTTACTTCTTGACACTTTTTATGGTGAATGGGAAGGGGTACAATTTACCCCTACCCATTCATATAGAGGGTGGTCCTGGGGGCTGCCAGATTATGATAAGCCCCCCACCCACAGACCCCCATAACCACTGGGCAAAGGTTGTGGGGATGAGGCCCTTGTTGTGGGCAAGCGGCCTGGTATAGTTCAGAAGGTGGGGGGCGCTAACTCACCCCCCTATCCTGGCCTGCTGGGCTGCTTGCTCGGATATGGGTCTGGTATGTTTTTTTGGGGGGACCCCACGCCAATTTAAAAAAAAAGATTTGTGTGGAGTTCCCTTTAAAATCTATGCCAGACCCAATGGGCCTGGTATGGATTTGGGGGGGGGCCCACACTGTTCTTTTAAAACAAATTGCTGTGGAGTTCCCCTTAAAATCTATACAAGACCCAAAGGGCCTGGTGAGGACTGGGTAGACCTATGTAGTTTTTTTTTTTAATTCTGTCATAGGGTTCCCCTAAACCACTTCAATACACTGTATATACTGTACACTGACTGCACTGTGTGTGTATATATATATAAATATATATATATATATATATATATATATATATATATATATATATATTGTAAAGTTCGGGGAACCAGCTAGATCGCAGGACACAGGCTTTTAAATCAAAACTGAGGTTTATTAAACTTAAATGGCTTCACAGCAGCAAAAACAAAATAAATAATCAGTCTCACTGACTTGTAGAGCTCAGAACTGTTATCGCAGTTAAACAGTCCTTGCAGGTAAGTTCCCCAGCTAGCAGGCTTCCAGGCTGGACACTGCCAAGTGCTTTCACAGCTTTCCACCGCTTTCACAGCTTTTCTTTGTCCATCATTCACTATGCACAGTCTCCACTATACTCCTCCACACCCACCTACAACTTCCTGTCTTGCTTTAAGCCACTTCCTTGGACAGGTGCATTAACCCTTTCTGTTCCCTTAAAGGGACCACAGTCCAAACAGAGGGGAAATAAAGCGTCCTTCCAGGACCGAGCCACGGCATCCTGTACAATATATATATATTTATATATACATAAAAAACACTGCCTGCACGCCACTAACTAATCTGCCTATAGCCAACGTTCTCTCAATCATTACACTATATATAGGCACTGGGTAAGCAGCCTTATACAGTGTGGGGCATGAACTTAGCCCCCTGAACCATGATTGGCTAAATGCACCCTGCCTTTGGCCAATCATGGCTCTCACAGCAGAGCGCATTGTGATTGACCAAAGCATGTAGGTCAGGTGCATGCTTTGGCCAATCATCATACATCAATGCACTGTGATCTCGCAGTGCATTATGGGGCGTTCCACAGCACTCCATAATGTTTGGTATTGGCCTAACAGGCGAACACCCGATATTCGAGTCAAACTTATGTTTGATTTGAACATCAGGCACAGTACTACTTCATAAGTTATACACACTAGATACAATAATACGTTTTTTTTTTTTTGTATGTAAAAGTGGCACAGTACCATTTCATGTCTTCTGTATTTTGGGTGGCACTTTTCCTAGGACTAATGCATAAGGGCATACAAATACTCTGCACTCAGATCTAAAATGTATACTGATCTGAACCAGTGTTAATTTAGTCAACAAACGTACACCACATTTTTGTCCACTAACAAAGACTATGACTAAAATCAATTATGATTTCATTAACAAACTGAAATTAAATGTGAGGGAGGGACGTTTACCCTCATAAACTTTGGATGGCAGAGAAGCATTGCCAATCTAAGTGCAGTTTGTGAAGCAAATAGGAACATTTATTAGGTATTGTACTTACAGGATTAGACCAAGTACATGGCATGTAAAAGACACCAACCAGTGAAGTCCTTCTGGATGGAGAGCTGGTGGCTGCACTGGTGGTTTCAAGTGCGATGTGGTAGTGGGCGGGAGAGGGAGTGATCTTTACCAGGGAGACAGAGAGACTAGTAGGCGTAGCGCTTGGAGCATGTACGCTTCTACCTCCTGAGCGGCCATCTCGGCTGAAGTTAAATATGAGCAACAGTGCCGGTGGACAGCAAGGCTCAGTGCACCTGCTCCAGCTATAACCCCACAGAAACAGCATAGAAAGTGGCGGCCACGGAAACATGCCAGTGGTGTAATACATTAAGTAAATGGTGATTTATTCATGAAACAAAAAGATAATGTCATAAAATTATCTGTCCAAAATAAAAGGGAGCAAAAATTATTATTATAAATAATGAATGATAAAAATAAAAAATAAAAATAAAAAAATATATAAAAAAGGTCAGCTGTCCATCCAGAGGGACTTTAATGCTTGGTCCATTTTACACGCCATATCCTGTAAGTGCAATACCTAATAAATGTTCCCTTTTTCTTTATATACTGCACTTAGATTGGTGCTGCTTCTCTCCCATCCTCTTTACCTACAGAGCCACTTCTAATGCCTTGTACACACGACCGGTTTTCCTGGCAGGAAAACTGGCATGAGAGCATTTGGCCGAGAATCCCAGCTGTGTGTATGCTCCATCGCAGTTTTCTCGACAGGTAAACCGGCGGGAAAAAAGAAAACATGTTCTCATTTTTCTCACCGGGATTCAAGACGGTTTTTAACCACTTCACTACTGGGCACTTAAACCCCCTTCGTGCTCAGACCAATTTTCAACTTTCAGCGCTGACGCATTTTGAATGACAATTGCGCGGTCATACAACACTGTACCAAAATTATATTTTTATAATTTTTTTCCCACAAATAGAGCTTTCATTTGGTGGTATTTGATCATCTCTGCGATTTTTATTTTTTTGACACAATTTTGGGACCATTCACATTTATACAGCGATCAGTGCTATAAAAATGCAAAAATTACTGTATAAATGTGACTGGCAGGGAAGGGGTTAACACTAGGGGTGAGGAAGGGGTTAAATGTATTCCCTGGGTGTGTTCTAACTGTGTGGGGGGAGGGGACTGACTGGGGGAGGTGACCGATGCTGTGTCCCTATGTACAAGGGACACAGATTGGTCTCCTCTGACAGGACGTGGAGCTCTGTGTTTACACACAGAGCTCCATGTCCCTGCTGTCACCGCCGATCGTGGGCACCTGGCGGACATTGTGGCCGCCAGGCACATGCATCGGCTCCTCAGCGATGCGCCGGGCACAGTGTTTACCCGCTGCGCACCCCCCAGCGACGCGCGCGGGTAATGCACATAAAAGGACGTCCAAAGACGTCCACTCGGCACTTGAGAGCCGCACTGTGGACGTCTTTCGTCTATAGCGTGGGTCTCAAGTGGTTAAGACACAAACAGGCTAGGCCTTAACGCCGACAAAACGGAGCTATTGCTGATCGGCCCACAGGCCAACTCTACCTTTTTACCTGCCTGGCCATCCTCGTTTGGCTCTGCCCCAATTCCAGCTAAGCAGGTTAAAAATCTGGGTATAATTTTTGATGCTGAACTAAGTTTCATACCTCACGCAAAATATTGCATAAAATCCGCCAACTACCATCTGCAATTATTACGGAAAATTAAGAATCTTTTCACTCAGCACAACCGTATGATCTTAGTTTATGGACTTATCCACTCTAGGTTGGATTGTTCTAACATTTTCTTCCTAGGGCTCCCACAGAAGTGGATAAAACGATTGCAGATTACACAGAACCATGCTGCAAGATTAGTTACAAACTGCCCAAGGCGGAATCACATCTCCCCGGTACTAAAGAACTTACACTGGCTCCCGATAGTAAAACGGGTTGAGTTCAAGGCACTCTGTTTGGTGTTTCGGGCCTATTGGCAACTAGGTCCGATGTATTTATCAAATATGACAGAACATTACTGTCCACCCAGAGAGCTTCGTTCGACTGACGCTCTGTTAGCAATTATTAAATCTAGCCGATTAGCTTCGAAAGGTGGCCGCCGGCTCCAAACACTGGGGAATTTTCTGTGGAACCAGCTCCCTCATCAGCTCCGAGCATCCACCTCCTTGATGGCCTTCCGTAAGGGCTTGAAGACACTTTTGTTTTTACAAGCCTATAGATAGAGACCTGCCCTTCCAAGCCCTTAGCAGGACGCTGCCTTAACCCTAGGCTGCGGTCCATTGTCAGGGAGTAGGGATAGGCTTGCTGTGCCCCGACACCCCCCCCTTCTTTTTATATTTCTGTTGTTTTTTTTGTTTTGTTTCTTAGCTTGTTGGTAAGCGCTTAGACGCGAGTATCACAACTTGCATTTGGCGCTCTATAAGTATTTAATCCAATCCAATCCAATCCAATCCAATCCAAGACGGCTGTTTCACATCACATGGTCGCATGAGGAAAGGGTAATATTGCTGCTTGTACCTTCCCGTCTCGCTAACAACTGCTCATCCGTTTTAAGCTTGTGGTTGCAGGGACAGAACGTGAAATCCCCCCAAGTAGGATCATAGACAAATATAAATGTGAATGAAAATTTAAATTTTCCCACTCTTTCCAAAACTAAACAAAATACTTTGAATAGATTTCAAATTGTTACATGGTTGGGCTGGATTTTAGCTTTAAGTACCTATTTTTTATTTGTATTTCTATTTCGATTACAAAATATATTACAATTACATGTTAAAAATACAAATTATAGGCTTTATTTTTTTGCTTTGTTTTGCAGACATTTCCACAATGAACTGGACATTAACATGTCGCCTAGCAGTTTTGCTGGCTGTGTGGATACTTTGTGCTTCTGACGGATCTCAGGGGATCAATAAGGACAGAGTTTTTCGTACAAGGACAATACCTAATCAGAGACAACATCCCAATTTATCTAAAACACAAACTCATAATGTAAATAAAGACTCAAATAAGAGAAATGTATCACAAATTATGCTGAGTGATGTGGGTCGACCTCGTGATAAAAAGGTTAACCCACAGCAAAGGCCTGCTTTTAGACAAATGCAGGCTAGGATGTTGAAGGACGACAGTGCAACCTCTGCACGTTCTAGAACAGCACGATTCCCTTCAGCTTCAAATTCCCCAAATATCCTTGCAAGTTTCGCCGGAAAAAACAGAGTCTGGATTATCTCTGCTCCACACGCATCTGATGGCTATTATCGCCTGATGATGAGCCTCCTTAAAAATGATGTGTATTGTGAACTCGCTGAAAGACACATTCAACAGATTGTCATATTTCACGAGGAAGGAGAAGAAGGAGGAAAAATCAGACGTATTACAAATGAAGGAAAGATATTAGAACAGCCGCTAGATCCATCAGTTGTACCCAAAATGATGACTTCCCTAAAACTGGAAAAAGGAAAATTTGGTATGGTTCTTCTTAAAAAGACTTTACAAATTGAGGAAAGATATCCCTATCCTGTGCGTCTAGAAGCTATGTATGAGGTTGTTGACCAAAGTCCTATAAGAAAAATAGAAAAACTTAGGCAAAAGGGCTTTGTACAAAAATGTAAAGCTGCTGGAGTTGAGGGACAGGTATCTGAAGAAGGAGACGGTAGTAGTAGTAGTTCAAGTAGTGGAGGTGTTAGCAGCAGCAGTACTACTAGTAGCACAAGGATTGTAAAGCCTACCCAAGCCAGCAGCACTGTTCAAATCTCATTTAGGAAGGAAGAGCCAAGAAGAAATTTAGTTCCTACAAGATCTTCTAGGGTAAAAGCTACAAGAAAGCCTATTATAGTACCACCAACACCAACACCCAAAGCCACAACCTTACCTCCTCCAACAAAGGCAACTACACGAATATTAACTACAGAAACAAGACCACCTACAACGCTACCTACAACAGTTCCTCCTACAACTCAGAAACCATGGACTACTAAATTTTATGCTACTCCTGAGACTCATAAATTACACGTGCAAGCTGAAGTAACAACGAAAGATCCAGAGACAGCAGGACATTACTTTCCTGTGAGAACAGATAAACACAGAGATAGACAGCATGTGCAGACAGGAAAGCACTTTGCTACTACAAGCAAAACAAACAAACCAATGGTCCATGAGTCCAACACAGATGCTCCCGTTATTTCAACAACCACAACAGTGCATGATACAAAAGAAAACACAGGGCGGTTTGTGGATAACCGCACAGATAGAAAGGACCACAGTTCTCATGATATCATTCCAAGTCAAAAGAAACCTACAAAAGCCAAACCTCCTAAAAAGAAAGGGGTGGAGAAAATTTTAAATAATGAATATGAAGACAAACTTGACCTTGGCAAACCCACAACACCCCAGGTGGAAGAGGTCATAGAGGAAGCAAACATTCCACCTAAGAAAGGAAAGGAACAGAAAAAAGAGGAAAAAGCTGATAAAACTGAAAAGAAAAAAAAGAAAGCTG
Organism: Rana kukunoris; assembly: GCA_029574335.1. Classification (NCBI taxonomy): domain Eukaryota; kingdom Metazoa; phylum Chordata; class Amphibia; order Anura; family Ranidae; genus Rana; species Rana kukunoris. Next base: position 459,976,294 of record CM056050.1, read on the forward strand.
AAAAAGCTGAGAAACCCCCCAAGAAAGAAAAACAAGCTAAAAAAGATAAGGCAGATAAAAAGATCAAGACTGAAAAAGATCGAACTAAGAAGAACAAGAAGGTCATCAAAGCAGAGGAAGACATTTTCACAAAGCCAGTGAAGAAAATATACACAGAAAGTCCACGAAGGTCACTGCCAGCATTCCTGGAAAATTTTGAAGGCAAACGAAGACTATTGGTAAGTGTTTATCCTAATTATAGAGCAAATAATATCTTTTAGTTTAAAGGGTCACTAAAGGAATTTTTTTTTTAGCTAAATAGCTTCCTTTACCTTACTGCAGTGCTGTTTTCATGTCCTCGTTTGTTTTTGCTTTGATGTTGCTGTAATTCTGCTCTGATCTCCACACTTCCTGGTTGTCTGTTTCCTTATAACCACAGTGCTGGGAGCTTTCTCACTGTGGTCACTAATCAAGGAGGTGTGATTACTGTGTTTAAACTGAAACTGGGTTGGTGCTGAGTGGTTTTAGACAAACCATCACTGCCCTCTATTGGCTCTCTAGCTCTGTACATCAGAGAGACAGGAAATAACAGCAAAAAACGAAACTAGAACTGTAGGTTGAATATATGATTAATTTGTATCTATTTTCAATCATTTTTAAAAGGAATCCGTTAACTTTTATGTCTCTATACCCTGTAAACAGTCATTTCAGCCCAAATTTTTTTTTCCTTTAATGACCCTTTAACTATGTTGTAAGTGCTACAGCATTAGCCGAAGCAGTGCTTTAGCAGGCCATACAGTATATGTGCAAATTTCACTTGACCAATATCATCAATAGGGATGATCTGAACACCCCCGTTCGGTTCGCATCAGAACCTGCGAACAGACCAAAAGTTTCTGTGAACTTTAGAACTCTGTTAAAGTTTATTGGACATGAGCGTTTGAAATATAAAGTGCTAATTTAAAAGGCTAATATGCAAGTTATTGTCCTACAACGTGTTTGGGGACCCGAGTCCTGCCCCTGGGGACTTGTATCAATGGAAAAAAAAAGTTTTAAAAATAGCAGTTTTTTCAGGAGCAGTGATTTTAATAGTGCTTAAAGTGAAACAATAAAAGTGAAATATTCCTTTAAATTTCGTACCTAGGGGGTGTGTAAAGTATGCTTGTAAAGCAGTGCTTGTTTTCTGTGCTTAGAACTGACCCTGCACAAAATGTAATTTCTGAAGGAAAAAAAGTAATTGTGAAAAAAAATGCGCGGGGGTCCCCCCAAATTCAATTACAAGGCCCTTCGGGGCTGATATGGATATTAAGGGGAACCCCGTGTCAAATAAAAAATAATTACGTGGGGTTCCCCCAAATATCCCCTTCAGGTCTGGTATGGATTTTAAGGGTAACTCCTCCCCAAATTTAAAAAAAATTACGTGGAGTTCCCCTCAAAAATCCATACCAAACCCTTTATCCGAGCACGCAACCTGGCAGGCCACAGGGAAAGAGGGGGGTGAGAGAGTACATTGTACCCCTACCATTTCACAAAGAAAGTGTAAAAATTGTAAAAAAAAAACACAGACACCATTGGGAAAGTCCTTTATTAAAAAAAAAAAAAAAAAAAAAGAAGATTCCAGCGGTGGTAATCCACTTTCGGTCTCCGCTCCATCGCTGTCGGTATCCTGCGAAGGGTGATCTCCTATCCGAAGGGGTCCAGCGATGAGAAGATCTCTTCTTCATCTAGGTCCAGGATCCAGCGATGAGATGTCCATCCAGCGCAGCGCATCACCTGTCTCCACCGGAGACACCCCGGGAATGGTACGGCTTCAGTCAATGAAATCTCTTATGTAGGTGAGGGTGGGGCCACCCATCACATGACCCCGTCCCCCTCTGACGCAAGGGAAAACCCAGGCTTTCCAGGTGACGTGCGGGTGACCCCGCCCACCTGTCAGGGAAGACAGGCTTTCCATGCAAGCGCCTGGCATGCACACATGCGTACTAGCACTTTAAGACACACACCTGTCACTAATAATGGAGTCAGGCAGGCTATTTAAGCAAGGCTCCTACAGAGGTTCCTTGCTGTTTGGTCTGCAGCTTCCGTGTCATTTCCTGTTTACTGTGTGACCTCTGACTCTGATCCAGCTTATTGTTACCTGTGAATACCTTCTGCATGTTCTGATCCCGGTTTCCCTTAGACTCTGATCCTGCCTGCTGATTCTGTCTGATGATCTTCCAGTACTACTTGGCTTGTGACCTGACCTCTCTTCTGCCTAACGTCGTTGCCTGATCTGCCTGATTATTACCGACCCGGCCTGTCTGACCCTGCATCTCGCTCATCCAGCCTGCTACAGCTCCCAGCCCTGCAAGCCTGCATCTGGTACTGCTCCGTGGTTCATCCCAGCCTGCCACCAGTCAAGCATCGTGTCAGCTTATCTACCTGCTGATCACCGCTACTACAGGGACTACTGAACTGTCTACAGGCACTCATACCCCACCGTGCTCCTGTGGCTACTGTTTCACTGCCAGTGGTCCGTGGGCCGGAGTTGTACGAGAGGCCTTCCTCTGCACGGCAGGCTCACATCCCAGGTACGTAACAGTACCAAACAGCCATGACTGAGCCTGCAAGAGGATCCTCTCCAGTGGATGAAATATGTCAGCACCTCGCTGCTCTTACAAAAGCGGTTAAGTCGCTGCAGGAAGGATACGTGCGTCTGGAAGAGCAGGTACAGTCCCTGTCCACTCCAGGAACCACAGCCCCTGCATCCGATCCTGCCTTCTCCACCACCCAAACTGGGACTTCAGCCAACCATACAGTAATGGTGTCACCCCCTGAGCCCCAAGTACCTACGCCTGAGAGGTTTTCCGGTGATCGGAGTAAATTTAGAGCCTTCCGCAATGCCTGCCAGCTCTACTATGCTCTTCAGCCACAGACTTTTTTCCTGGAAGCCACCAAAGTGTGATTTATTATTTCTCTCCTACAAGGGGAACCGCAGTCTTGGGCCCACCGGCTGTTAGAAGAGAAAAACGCACAACTAGACACCATGCAAACGTTCTTTGGCGCCATGGCACTGATTTATGACGACCCACATCGTACCACCACCGCTGAAGCCGCTCTTCATGCACTACAGCAAGGCCATAGAGCGGCCGAAGACTATGTCAGTGACTTTAGACGCTGGAGTGCAGACACCAGCTGGAATGATGCAGCCCTGCGTCACCAGTTTCGTTTGGGTCTCTCTGAAAATCTAAAAGATGAGCTCGCTCGGGTCGGGGTGCCAAGCTCTCTGGAAACCCTAATCACTACGTCCATCCAGATTGACCGCCGCCTACGAGAACGCAGGTCTGAAAAAACCATACAGCACTCACGTCCAACCTGGGTGTTACCCAAGATCCCTGATTCTCCTAACCTGGCTCCTGGAAACTCTGCTTTCCCTACTCCAGAGACGCTTGAACCCATGCAATTGGGCCTGACACGTTCTTCATTGACTCCAGAAGAACGCCAACGCCGACGAATAAATTACCTCTGTCTGTACTGTGGAGCTGCCGGTCACTTTGTACGTACCTGTCCTGCCAAGCTGCGTAAGTGTCTTTCCCTTTCTTCACCCAACCAGTTACCCCGGCCTGCCTTGTCTGCCAGCTCAGCGCATATCGCTCTGCCTGTTTCCTTCCAGCTGCCGGGAAGAACCGTATCAGTGACTGCTATTATCGATTCTGGAGCGTGTAGCTGTTTCATTGACCAGTCCTTCGCAGCTCAGCAACACATTCCTCTACAAACCAGAGAACAGGGACTCACTGTATTCTTGGCTGATGGGTCTCAAATTAAATCTGGACTGGTAACCAAGGTGACCCCACCAATGTTGACCACCTCCTCCACCAACCACCGAGAGCTGCTGCGTTTAGACGCAATCTCTTCGCCCTTCTATCCCGTCATCCTGGGCCGACCCTGGCTACAGGCCCACAACCCACAGATAGACTGGGAATCCGGAAGTGTCAAGTTCCAGTCACCATATTGCCAGAGACACTGTTTGGAAACTTCACCACCCTCACCTGCTACCCTGCTGTGTATGGACACAGACCCTGAATTATGTCAAGTAGTTCCGGACTCTTACCACGAATACCTGGACGTTTTCAGCAAACGAGGAGCAGACACCCTTTCCCCACACAGACCTTATGACTGCCCCATTGAGCTCCTTCCCGGGGGCCGAGATTCCATTTGGGCGCATCTTTCCTTTATCTAAACGGGAATCAGGGGTCTTGAAGGACTATATTGATGATAACCTGCAGAAAGGATTCATCCGTCCCTCTACCTCACCGGCCGGTGCCGGTATATTTTTTGTAGAAAAGAAGGATCATTCCCTGAGACCATGTGTGGACTATCGTGACCTAAAAAAAATAACAGTGAAGAATCGCTATCCCCTTCCTTTAGTCCCTGAACTGTTCCAAAACAAGGTATGCGTTTCTGTTGGACTCCTGAGGCTCAAGCCACTTTTGAAACGTTGAAGAAACGGTTTACCATTGCTCCTGTCCTAAGTCACCCAGACTCTAACTTGCCCTATATTGTGGAGGTGGATGCTTCAGAAAGTGCAGTTGGTGCCATTCTATCCCAACGTCAAGGCCTCAAAGCCTACATCCAGTAGCATTCTTTTCACGCAAACTCACGTCAGCTGAAAGAAACTACGATGTAGGGGATCGGGAACTGTTGGCGATCAAAGCCGCGTTGGAGGAATGGAGATACTTGCTGGAGGGAGCGGCCCATCCAATTCTGATCTACACGGATCATAAGAATCTCGAGTATCTGCGGTCCGTTAAACGCCTCAAACCACGATAAGCTCGCTGGGCTCTCTTTTTCTCAAGATTCTCATTTCATATTACATACAGGCCCGGATCAAAGAACACTAAGCCCGATGCGTTGTCACGCATGTTTGAAGATCCAAGAGACATCCTAATACCAGATACTATTTTACCGGCTGGAAACTTCCTGCTATTACACACTGACCTTTTGTCTCAATTACAGCAAGCTTCTGCAGAAACACCCAGTCCTCCAGGGGTCACACTACAAGCAAAGAATGGACTATTATGGAGGGGTAAGCAGATTTTTGTACCTAAAGAGGTTCGAGCAATTATCTTGGGGGTTTGTCATGACCACCCTTTGGCAGGCCATTTTGGGGTTCATAAGACTGTTGAACTTGTACAACGCTCATTTTGGTGGCCAGGGTTGGAGAAAGACTGCAGATCCTATGTAAATTCATGCACCACCTGCATCCGGAGTAAAAGCTCCCGTAACAAGGCTTGGGGATTGCTCAGACCTCTGCCTATACCTGACAGACAGTGGCAGATGATTGCTATGGATTTTATAGTTGATCTTCCACCATCTGAAGAATGCACCGCTATCTTTGTGGTAGTAGATCGCTTTTCAAAGATGGCTCATTTCATTCCCCTAAAGAGTACACCATCGGCTGCAGAAACTGCTCGGGTGTTCATAAAAGAAATTGTCAGACTTCATGGAGTCCCTGCAAATATCGTGTCTGATCGCGGCGTCCAGTTCACATCCAGATTTTGGAAGGCCTTGTGCGAGACCCTACAGATTGAACTCTCATTCTCTTCCGCTTACCACCCACAAACTAATGGGCAGACGGAGAGAACTAATCAGACCCTAGAACAATAAATCCGTTGTTTTACTTCTTTTGTCCAGGACGACTGGGTATCATTATTACCCCGGCGGAATTCGCCTATAATAATGCCAACCATTCTGCCACCAAGCAATCCCCGTTCTTTGCTAATTACGGATTACTTCCCACCTTCTTACCTAATCTTGTCACAGAATCTTCCATTCCAGCTGTCCAGGATACTCTGGACTTTTTCTCTCGAAATAATATGTTGTTGCAGGAAACCATCGCGAAAGCCCAGGAGGACAGCAAGAAGTCATTTGACAAGAAAAGAAGAGGGGAACTAATCGTGCAACCAGGAGATCAAGTATGGCTTTCAACGACGAATTTAAAGATGCTATGTCCTTCTAAAAAGCTGGCACCAAGGTTCGTAGGACCATTTCCGGTAAGGAGAAAAATTTATGACGTTTCTTTTGAATTAACCTTACCTGAATCTTTTAAGATCCACCCAGTGTTTCATGTTTCCTTGCTGAAGCCTGTTGTGCCAGATCCATTTCCAGAACATAGACCTGGTCCTCCCACACCTATTATTATTGATGGGGATGAGGAATTTGAGGTCGAGGCTGTTTTAGACTGCAGGAAAAGAAGGGGTCAGACGCAATATTTAATTAAGTGGAAGGGTTATGGTCCAGAGGAGAATTCCTGGGAAGCCGCACAAAATGTACATGCCACAGACTTGATCCATGCCTTCTTCCGCAGGAACCCACAAAAGAGGAACCAGTTGGGCACCCGGAGGTTGCCCGTATGGAGGGGGCAATGTCAGGGAAGACAGGCTTTCCATGCAAGCGCCTGGCATTTAAGACTTTAAGACACACACCTGTCACTAATAATGGAGTCAGGCAGGCTATTTAAGCAAGGCTCCTACAGAGGTTCCTTGCTGTTTGGTCTGCAGCTTCCGTGTCATTTCCTGTTTCCTGTGTGACCTCTGACTCTGATCCAGCTTATTGTTACCTGTGAATACCTGCTGCATGTTCTGATCCCGGTTTCACTTAGACTCTGATCCTGCCTGCTGATTCTGTCTGATGATCTTCCAGTACTACTTGGCTCGTGACCTGACCTCTCTTCTGCCTAACGTCTTTGCCTGATCTGCCTGATTATTACCGACCCGGCCTGTCTGACCCTGCATCTCACTCATCCAGCCTGCTACAGCTTCCAGCCCTGCAAGCCTGCATCTGGTACTGCTCCGTGGTTCATCCCAGCCTGCCACCAATCAAGCATCGTGTCAGCTCATCTACCTGCTGATCACCGCTACTACAGGGACTACTGAACTGTTTACAGGCACTCATACCCCACCGTGCTCCTGTGGCTACTGTTTCACTGCCAGTGGTCCGTGGGCCGGAGTTGTACGAGAGGCCTTCCTCTGCACGTCAGGCTCACATCCCAGGTACGTAACACCCCCTCTGATGTAACGGCAAACCTGCGTTACATCAGAGGGGGCGGGGTCACCCGTACGTCACTGGGAAAGTCTGTGTTTTTCCTTGCATCAGAGGGGGATGGGGTCACGTGAAGGGTGGCCCTGCCCTCACCTACATAAGAGATTTCACTGACTGAAGCCGCACCATTCCCAGGGTGACTCTGGTGGAGACAGGTGATGCACTTTGCCGAACGGGTGAACAGGCAATGTTCGAGTCGAACGTGAGTTTGACTCGAACTCGAAGCTCATCCCTAATCATCCGTAACAACTTGGTAATGTAAGAATTAACCCTCCAGCATTTGCAACTGAGGTGACATACAGATATAAATGTAATGCAAGTATAAATATTGTGTCTCTTGATATATACTATTGAATAAAACCTCCTTTAGATATATTGCTGAATTTTCTGAAGGTTTCACAGGCATCTTTTAGACCAGCCTTTCTAAAACCGAAAAACTCTTTTAAAGGGACTGTTTTAACTACTTCCCCTCATAGCCAATTCTGGTATTTCTCTTCTACATGTAAAAATCATATTCTTTGTGCTAGAAAAATACTAAATCTAAGCAGAGACACCATGGGCTGTGGAAGGAGGGGATGTCCCCTCCTGCCTGTAAAAACAATCCAGCGGCTAATCAGCTGTTAGGAGCTGGCTGAAAAAAAAAGATACTGGGATGATGCCTGTAGCTGCAGGCATCATCGCGGAATTTTTTTTTTAAATTAAGGACGTCCATGGACATCCTACGATCAGGAAATGGTTCAAATATTATATATTTTTTTACTCCTGACCATAATAAATAAACAAAGAAAATACACTATATTGGTAACAGTATTGTGACACCTGCCTTTAAACGCACATGAATTTTAATGGCATTCCAGTCTTAGTCCATAGGGTTAAATATTGAGTTGACCCACCCTTTGCAGCTATTACAGCTTTAACTCTTCTGGGAATGCTGTCTACAAGGTTTAGGAGTGTGTCATTTGGTGGAGGGGGGATTATGGTGTGGGGTTGTTTTTCAGGTGTTGGGCTTGGCCCCTTAGTTTCAGTGAAGGAAACTATTAAGGCGTCCGCATACCAAGACATTTTGGAAAATGTCATTCTCCCAACTTTGTGGGAACAGTTTTGGGTTGGCCCCTTCTTGTTCCAATATGACTGTGCACCAGTTCACAAAGCAAGGTCCATAAAGATATGGATGAGTGAGTTTGGGGTGTAGGAACTTGACTGGAATGCACAGAGTCTTGATCTCAACTCGATAGAGCACCTTTGGAATGAATTAGAGCGGAGACTGCGAGTCAGGCCTTCTTGACAAACTTTATTATATGCATAATTAATAGAAAGCATCATATAAGTTCCTTCAGGACTACAGAAGGTTAACAAAAAGTATGCCCTTGCTGTGAATCATGCTTAAAGTTCATATAATTGCTATGGCAAATAAACACTTTATAATGGAATTTTTGCTGTAAAGTAACTACCGTATATACTCGAGTATAAGCCAATTTTTCAGCTGAAAATGACCCCCTCGGCTTATACTCGAGTCAGCGTACCTGAGACCATTGCCGCCTGACCTCACCGTGCCCATTGCAGAATCCGATTTGTGTACCTGAGTCCATGCAGTGTTAAAAACTTGCGTTCCTCCTTGTGCTGTTCAGTGATAGGCGGAACACTCGGTTTCCCAGCAAACACAGTGTTCAGTGTTTCGCCTATCACGGAACAGCATAAGGAGGAGCGCAAGTTTTTAACACTGCACGGACTCGGGATAGACGAGAGGACGAGATGACGCGCGTCATAGGCGGAACACTAAACACAGTGTTTGCTGGGAAACCGTGTGTTCCGCCTATCACGGAACAGCACAAGGAGGAGTGCAAGGTTTTAACACTGCACGGACTCGGGTACACAGATCGAATTCTGCAATGGGCACGATGAGGTCAGGCTGCAAATTACCATGGGTGCTATGGTAACGGGACCTGCCGGGGGAACCAACTGGATCCTGCCATACTACGAGTACACCCAGGGAGACTCACATTCCCACAGTGATGGCACATTCCTTAACGTTACAAACAGTATTTAGGTGAGACGATGGTCGAGTTGAAGAGCTGCAATGGGCACAGTGAGGTCAGGCTGCAAATGGGCACAGTGAGGTCAGGCTACAAATGGGCACAGTGAGGTCAGGCTGCAAATGGGCACAGTGAGGCTGCAAATGGGCCCAGTGAGGCTGCAAATGGGCATTGTTGGCCCTATTTTCCGCTTACAGTAGCTGCTGCATTCTCAACCTAGGTTTATACTTGAGTCAATAGGTTTTCCCATTTTTTTGTGGTAAAATTAGGTGCCTAGGCTTATATTCGGGTCGGCTTATACTCGAGTTTATACGGTAGTTAGTTTCAAGGAAATTAATACAAAGGTTAAATTATGAAGGGTGCATTTTACATAAATGAATGGCTTAGATTTGACACTGCGTTTGCATGAAATTTGTTTCCATTTAACCTGATCCATCTGTATGCAAAATCATATTTAAACAAAAGGCATAAAGGTTCATGTTTGCAACAATATTTGGACAGATGATACATAGTTCAGAAATGTTTGGAATTTATCAAATTAAAATGGATAAATATGTCTAAAGCCGAGAAATAGGCTTATTGTACATGAAGAAGATTGTAAGGACCACATGCTCAGCCTACAAAACAGGACTAGCTATGATAGGTAGGTACAGCCAGTTTTCCCCAGTCCATCACAGAATTGTCTGGAAGAACATCCAAAACTAGTTCATATGACTTGTTGGAGATCTCATAATCTGAAATCAGTTAAATTGACCTTGTGGCTAGGATAAACAAACAGAATTAGAGGCACCCTGTAAAGCATCCCTCTTTCAAGCTGCATACAGTAGGTTCTTCAGAAAAAGAAATGATCTGTGAAAGTAGTTCCATGGGTCAAGGGGATGTAAACTGAGAATGACTTGGGATATTAACTCATCCAAATGTGTAGTAATGATTCTTCATGATTCTGTCTGTAAGGCCTTGCTAAAAAGTAGCACCCAAGGCACCATTGTTCCAGAGAGTGCAGAACTGGAGAGCATATTGTCTCAAAAAGTGGTGAATCCCTGGCGTAAGAGGGCACTGGTAGCAGATGACGTATATCCTGGTTCCTCAAATAAACACTGGGGGAAGGCTGAAAAGTAGGACATGTTGGAGAATACCTGATCATTCTTCTCTCAAAGTGGGGCATCTCAAGCCAAGACCTTTTCAGACAAAAAGGGGGAAATATATGCCCTCCTGGTCGGAAAATGTAAGGTAAAAGTAAAAAATCTGGGTTTTCTCAGGACACAGAATCTAATGGCTAGCCGTTATTCACCAAAGCTCCTTATGCATAGCAGTTAGGCACAGGGCATGGCAGCTAGATTGCAAAAGCATTGCTTAGTCAGTAAGCTGAGAACTGCACTGATTTTAAATAGACAAGACATGAGGGAATAAGGTAAAAAAAATTGTACCTTTACAACCCCTTTAAGCCTTTAACCCTTTCGCCTTTAAGCCTTTAAGCTTTTAACCCATACTGAACTGTGAAATTGGGGGATAGTCTTTCACAGGTACTGGTTTCAAACTCAGACTCAGAAGATTGTATTAAAAGAGAACTTGAATATGCAGGATATCCAAATGCTCAAAAAATAAAAGGTTACTAATATAAGAGATAATACAGAATACCGATTTAGGAGGTATCTGCCTTTGGCTGTCAAAAACGAATTTTCTTCTTCGTAAAGTAAATTGGGCCATGCTTTAGGGTTTTTTCATTACCTTCCTCATGATCAAGCAATTTTAGGTGTGAGTGGGGGGGTTATTTTTTTTTTTTGGTTTAACCTCATCAATCTTGACTAAGTACTGTCACATTTGTTGTTAAGCTCATATTATTTTTATTTTATATATAGCTTATTACCACACCAAAGGAAGAAAATAACATGTATTCACAACAGCGAGATGAGTATCTTGAGTCAGTCTGTGAAATGGCCATACGAAAAATCTCAATCATTACAATTTTTGGCACTTTAACAAACAGCACAATGAAAATTGACCACTTCCAACTCGGTATGTACAATTTTAATATGCACCTATTTGTTTTTCTCTTATTTGATTGCCCATGATTTCTTCTTTGTCTAGCTTGTTCTGTTTTTAACCTACCAATTACTGTCATGTAAATAGCCTTTATCCCCAGAGGAGACCGATGAATTAAAATATTTCTGTCTGCTGGCAGATTGTTTTTAAAATCCCTCAAGGTAGAATCATACAGCTTCCCGCAGGTGCCCAACAATGAACAATGGTAAGGGGGGTAAAAAATATTCTATGGAGCTATCACAATGTGCGTAAAAGTGTAGGGTTGTTACAAAAAATCTAGTTTTTTTTTTGCTTGTCGGCTTCTGACGTCTGTGAATGAGATATTATATGTAAAGCACCTGCACCTGGAGCTCTCTATTCCATTTCTGTTCATTTCAAAATTGCACATGGAGTCTGAAAGAAAGGGGTGTTTATGACGGTTGTAATGGCTTTTTTTTTATTAGTCAGGAGGCAATCAAAAACGAACAATGCTTGTGTAGACATGACATCCTAAAAGAACCTTGTGCATTCAGAGAACATTTTCAGAAGAGACAAGTGATGTCCAGTCTATATCCCCATAAAGTGTATCTAAACTCAAAAACAAAAATGAATTTTATTGCACCTTACTACTTTTTCAGGACTTTTTCTTTTGTTTTTACTTGGTAATCTTGGCAGCCACACACCTACTGTCCTAGGTTGATAACACTCACTGTATTATTATTATTATGATTATTATTATACAGGATTTATATAGCGCCAACAGTTTGCAACATCAGGGAAGACAGTACAGTTACAATACAATTCAATACAGGATGGATCAGAGGGCCCTGCTCGTTAGAGCTTACAATCTAGAAGGGAGGGTCAAGTGGAACAAAGGGTAGTAGATGTGGGGGGTGATCAGATGGACACAATTAAAATACAGTTGTTAGAAGTGGGTAGGATAGGCTTCTCTGAAGATACAGCATTGTACTTCTAAGCTGTTCACTCCTAAATTTGGACTACAGAACACTTCACACTTTTTCTCATCTTCTAAGTATGTGGGGGAAAGTGGGCTTCCGTAGTTTACAGAGCTTACCTGGGTGTAAGCAGGTGTAGTTCTTATTCAATTCAAGAGGTGGCATCTGGCTACTATATGGATGGAGTGGAGACTTAGTGGAATAATGTTCCTTTACAGCAGTGGCTCTCAACCTTTCTAGTGCCGTGACCCCTTGATAAAATTTCCCAAGTTGTGGGATCCTTAACAGTAAAATTATTTTCGTAGTGTAGGTTGTCAGCACCCAAGGCAAGACAAACAATTTGCGCCCCTAACCCACGGACATTTAGCACTCCCTGAGTTCCTTTCACTCGTACGTCTCTATCCTGATTTCTTGTTTTTTTCCCCCATCCCTTTTTCCCTTTTCTCCCCTTTTCTTTGTTCCTCCCTCTCTTTTCCTCTCCCTTCCATGTATTCTCTAAGTTTATGCCTTCTAATACTCCTTGGTGGGGGGGGGGGGGGTTGGGGGATAGAGGATGAGTGGCAGTGCTGGCAAAAGACTGGGAGAGCAGGAACAGCCCAGGATTCGGTGAACCCTGGAAAAAGGTCATTCGGCCCCCGAGGGGGTCCCGACCCCCCAGGTTGAGAACCACTGCTCTACAAAGTTTGTAGGTGTCTCAGGGAGAGCAGCTATTCGATTGGAAAAAGGAATTCATGGTGACCTTTGGTGGCCAACTTTAATAGCCCCATAGGTGTGGCAGTGCTAATAAATAACTGTGCTCTGCTTGATTTGGCACGCATTTGGGAGTAAAACGAGTAGGTATAGGAACTCACTTGTAAGGGATAGTGCTTTAGCATCAGGGCAAGCATAGAGATATCGCAGGACCCCTCAAGCACCGGTGGCCAGAGCTGCTGTCACTTCCTCCACCATAGCTTCCTGGAATCACCAGCTGAGTCTGCTATCCTGCCAGCAAGCAACCCCTCCTGCAGATGTTGTCCAGTTAAAGCAGGCCTCGTCTGTAATGTGCCTTTCTGTGCCTGGAGAAATACTGCTGCATATCTGTGTTGGTGCTATGTGACCTGCCATTATAACCTCTGAGAGCGCTAGTGCCTATGCTACCTTTGGCGCCATTAGTGCCTGCATCCACACGCTGTAGGAAGTTTGTTCTGGGGTTGAGTAAAGCATTACCCCCATCAGTTACTGAGAGAGTTACTCAGACGCAGACTGCCTGTGTCCAGGGGGCGATCACTTGCAAGTCTTGCAACGCTGCTTGAGAGATTACATGCAAGTGGGTGTGCTTAGATGCTGGAGCCAGCAACTTCCCAATGCTTTCAAGGGGGGTACCACTCACAGCTAATTATATAGGGGGTTTCTCGCAGGTAATCGTGGGCAGGGTGTATTTTCAAGTGTGAATGCACCTTATAAGTGGTGCTGGCCCAGGCTATAACAAGCATGTCAAGCTCAAACAAACAGCAGGCTGATTTGAGATAGGGAGGGATGCATAGAATGAAGGTAAAAAAACCTCCTCTGCTTTTAGAACCATTGTATATATAGCCCACATATTTTTGGATCAAGTAAAGGAGCGTTAAAACCTCGCCCAGAGGCGATTCAGTTTGCATGTGTTGCGCTATATAAGTTTCTCACTCACTCACTCAAAACCTGTCAGGCATTTTTTTGCTCTTTGCTTACCATTGAGAAAATGTTCCTGCACTTCCAAGAGATAGAACAAGAAATTAGAGAAAACTCTTCTCGAAAGCCTTGTACACACGGTCAGACTTCAAATAAACTTTTCTGTGGAATTTTGTCCAAAGGTAGTTGGCCGGGCACACCCATACCATACACACGCTCTGACTTTTCTGCAAAATTTCCTAAAACTTTCACAACATCACATGGTTTTTCTGCTCTTTACCGCCACCCTTTGGTCAACTTCTGCTATTGTTGGTTGATTTTAACATTGGTTCTGGGCATGCGTATTTGTACTTCGGACAAAAGTCTGATGAATTCCTGTACACGCGGTCGGACTTTGCACCATCAGAGAGCGAACTTTTGTTGGAAAACCTGCTCATTTTAAAGTTTGTTGGCAAAAAGTAAGACCGTGTGTATGGGCCTTTAGACAGTTGTTCCCAGAACAAATGTCCACACATTGGAATATTTCTCCTTACTCAATTTTGCTCTTCCCCTCACTTTCTTGCTTGGTGATGGGGCAGTTGGCCCCTCTCTCCAGCAAAAAGCTGAGGTGGTAAAGCTTTTACTCCCAGCTAAATCACTGGCAGCAGGGCTGGATGCTGCTGGCCGCTGCACACAACTGCAGCTTGAGCTGATATCGGGGGATGGGACTGTGGTCTCCCCTCACCGCAATCAAGCTGAAGAGCTGGCAACAGAGCAGAGTGCCACGGGCCTCTGCTTGCAACTAACAGAAGAGGGGGTTCCTGTGGTAGTGGATGGGACTGTGGTCTCCACTCACAGCAACCCAGCGGAAGAGCTGGCAACAGAGCAGAGTGCCACGGGCCTCTGCTCCCAACTAACAGAAGTCGGGGTTCCTGTGGTAGTGGATGGGACTGTGGTCTCCACTCACAGCAACCCAGCAGAAGAGCTGGCAACAGAGCAGAGTGCCATGAATGAATGAATGAATGAATGAATGAATGAGAACTTATATAGCGCGGCACATGCGAACTGAATCGCCTCTGGGCGCTTGTTGTTCCTGTCTCCTTTGATATCAAAAGAGAAAAGTCTTGACCTTTTTCCTAAATGCTAGGTGGTTCTCCTCCAACCGAATGCTGGTTGGTAAAGCGTTCCATAGTCTGGGACCTTGGATCGCAAATCTTCTTTCTCCTTTGGACTTGAAGTTGGCTTTCGGAACCTGGAGCAGGTTCTGATTCGTGGATCGCAAAACGCGATTTGGATTATGCGCTTTTATTAATTCGCATAAGTAAAGGGGGGCATTCTCATGGACACATCTATGCGTAAGACAGAGGGCTTTAAAAGCGATTCTGTCTTTAACTGGCAGCCAATGAAGGGCTCTCAGTGAAGGTGAGATTGATTCCCAGGGTTTTTTCCCAGTCACAAGTCTGGCGGCCGTATTCTGAACGACTTGCAGACGAGCGATTTGGTATTTGGGGAGACCGAGGTAAAGGGCATTTGCATAATCCAACCTGGAGTTTACAATAGCTCCCACCACGACCGCCATGAGCCTCTGCTCTCGACTAACGGAAGAGGGAGTTCCTGAAGTAGTGGATGGGACTTCAGTCTTCACTGACACAACCCCAGAAAATGGTGCGGCACTGAGACAGGAGGATGTCAGCTTTTGCTTTGCAAGCACCGGGGGATTTTCACATACCACCAGTGGATGGGACTTTAGTCTCCACTGGTATACCCCAGGGATGGGGGGCAGTTGGCCCAGATCCCCAACAGCATGATGGACTGAGCCCAGTCACCCTGTCTTCTCTCCAGTGGCTGAAAGGACTGCAGGGAGAAGGGCCAGTCCAGGCCTCTCCCCAGTGGCAGACATGTTCTCTGAGAGAGGCAGAGGTTGGCTGGGGGAGTAATGCTCTGTTTGGAGCAATTTATTTGGGGTACAGTATGGATACCATTATTGGGGGACTGGAACTACTGACTAACTTCGGAGTCAACCCGTTTGGGGTTCCCTTCTGTGTCAGTGTACCACCAAAAGGGGAGAGATGTAACAGAATGACCCATGACACCCAGAGACTTCTGAGGGATGGGGTGTACTCCTGTGCCAGCGTCACTAATGACTCTTGGGTCTAAGGTCACCATGTGCCCCTTTTGGGCATAGGGTGACTGATAAATGCTAATTCATGTTTTGCAGGAGATCTGGACATATTACAAGCAGTAAAGGTCAATGTTTCATTTAAGGTGGGGACACATGCTTTTGAGGTGTTAATTGCGTCTGCTCCTAGACATTCCATTGTGAGATGCTAATAACACTGTTTAAAGCCTATTGATGATCAGGTGTGAATAGCTTAATGTCGGAGACAGAACGTCTGTCATAGGAATGTGTATTCTGCAGGTGAATCACTTATTGGCAGAGTCGGGACGTCTGGGGGATAATTAACTCACCTAAATGTCATTATCTAAAAGGATGTGTATTAAGCCCAATTGTGTGATGTGTGGGTGGAGTGTGTCTTTGTTCCTTTGATAACTGTAACATGGCTGTACTGTATATAAGAGAGCTAACCATTAAAGTGGTCGTTCATACATTTGAAACCAGAGAGAACAGAGCTTGTCTCGTCTTAATTCTGGGGAATGGAATGGTCTACATGGATTGTCGGACTGTCGGATAAGCTGTCTTGGGTTGATGGAAGATTGTAAACGGTGGTGACTGTTACACATAGCATGTCCATTTTTTCTGGGCAGCTTGGTCTGTTAACCTCCCTGGTGGTATGATTCTTTCAGATTTTAGGTGCTGAAAGCGGTACCATTATTTGCAAGGGAATTTGGCGTTTTATACTGTAGGCTTGTAATTCTTAGGAATAACTCACTTAAATCTATCCAAACAAGAGTCTAATAGGCATCTCGGGTATGATTTTTTTTTTTTTTTTTATTAAAAATTATAATATAATAAATAATTATAAAAAATTATAACAAATAATAATATAATTATGGTGAAAAAATACTGCGCGGGTCTAAAGTAAAACAAAAAATTTGGTCGGTAAGGAAACCGGACAAACTTGTGAGATAAAAAATAAAAAATGTGGGGGTGCTACTGCAGCAAGAATGTCAGAAAACAAAAATATAGCAATAAATGTGGTATGCTGCGCTGCTACAAATTAATACATCAATAATTCATAAGTGATATGCATGATGAACGATACACATTAATAAAAAATAATTAATAAAGAAAAAAACTAACACCAAGTGATCCAGTGAATGTCGTTAAGACATATGAATAAAACAAAATAATGAATAACTGTGTTAATAAAGTTCATGTGATATCAGTAATTAAACTCCAAAAGGGATTCCAATGAAAGTTCCAACTTCAGTGAGTTTTAAGGAGAGAAAAATCCCAGATGAGAGATTGTGTTTCCACAGGACAGAAGAGAGCCTCCACCTCCACCTCTTAAAATAAATCTGCTTACCAGATAGAATAAAATCATGAGCGTTGAACAGCACGTCTGGCTGTGTTGCTTGTGCAGATAATCAAGTGGATTCCTGTGTGAACCTCCAGTGTCAATCTCAAGTCAGCTGTATCTCAAATAGCAATGACTCTCAATGAGCAGCCCAGGGATAAAGAAAAAAGGGGATACCAACATAGAGTGGTAACGTTCTATGTAGATTTTAATAAAAAAATTTGTTTACACTTACAGAAATGTCGAATCAAATAGGCGCATATAAACAGTTTAGCCGGCCGGCTCTCACAATCCGCCCGTCCTTCCGGATGGTAGTGAGGGTAAAAACAATAGTGACGTCAGCACGCCGTTCCTGACGGCGTGCTGACGTCACTATTGTTTTTACCCTCACTACCATCCGGAAGGACGGGCGGATTGTGAGAGCCGGCCGGCTAAACTGTTTATATGCGCCTATTTGATTCGACATTTCTGTAAGTGTAAACAATTTTTTTTATTAAAATCTACATAGAACGTTACCACTCTATGTTGGTATCCCCTTTTTTCTTTATCCCTGGGCTGCTCATTGAGAGTCATTGCTATTTGAGATACAGCTGACTTGAGATTGACACTGGAGGTTCACACAGGAATCCACTTGATTATCTGCACAAGCAACACAGCCAGACGTGCTGTTCAACGCTCATGATTTTATTCTATCTGGTAAGCAGATTTATTTTAAGAGGTGGAGGTGGAGGCTCTCTTCTGTCCTGTGGAAACACAATCTCTCATCTGGGATTTTTCTCTCCTTAAAACTCACTGAAGTTGGAACTTTCATTGGAATCCCTTTTGGAGTTTAATTACTAATATCACATGAACTTTATTAACACAGTTATTCATTATTTTGTTTTATTCATATGTCTTAACGACATTCACTGGATCACTTGGTGTTAGTTTTTTTCTTTATTAATTATTTTTTATTAATGTGTATCGTTCATCATGCATATCACTTATGAATTATTGATGTATTAATTTGTAGCAGCGCAGCATACCACATTTATTAATAATATAATTATAGTAAAAATTATTCAATAATGTAATCAAATCAAAATCACTGAAATTTGCTCAGTTGCAGAATTTTAGCTGTCATTATTTTTATTTTTTTATGACGAATTTCCCCATAAATCGCTATCGCTAAATTCTGCAAGTGATTCTGATTTATTATCGCTGTTTTTTATCTGCTCTAAAACAATTTTTGGTTGCTATGGGCAATCTACAGTTTGCAGGGAGAAAGAACAGTTTTTATTATATAAAAGTACATGCAGGGCACTGGGCAGACCACTAGGGACATGGGGGGTGTGTATTTTTTACAAACAGTACTGTAATCTATAAGATTACAGTGTACTGTATGTATAGTGTTTGTTTACTTTTTTGAATTTGGCGCCGTTCCCCCCCCTACGTCGCGACGCTCGCAGGGAAGGGAATCGGCGGTACACACAGCATCAGGCGGACATCCGGCCCCCGTGTACTGCGGGGATTCATCCCTGGATCGCAGAGAAAAGGTAAGTAAACGGGGTTACCGATCGTAGCTTAAAAATCTCACCCCGTGCCACACACGGGAAGACCGCCAGGGAGGTTAATGCTAATAGTTGAAAATAACAGACTTACTGGCCAGAGTTAAGGGAAGAGGGATTAGGATATTTTCTACAGTCTGGACACAGGTATCCTTTGTATGACAATTAAGATGATGAGCGTGGACGCTGTGGAAAAAGTGAGTTTTTGCGGCAAATTGCATCTGGTAGGGCTATGATACAGAATTGAGAAAAAAAGGCGGCTGAAGAAAAAGGGTCTCCAAAGGAAAAGAAAAAGGGACTTAGCCTAGGTTTACATTGGAGCGATTTTTCATGCGATTTGATCTCTCAAATCACATGACAAGTTGAGGCCTATTGGAGGCAATGGCACTGTTCCAATTGGTGTGACACCGATTTTGTGGCGCCACACTGTTTTGCAAAAATGTTGTTGATTTCAGGTGCGACTTCAATAGACATCTGTGCAAAAGCCACACAGATGTCTATCAAGTAGCAGCTGAAATCACGCTGACCTTGCTCCTTTGAAATCACGCTACTTCAAGTGAGGTAGCATGATTTCAAAGTAACAGCAATGTGAGCCAGGGCTAAAGTGTGTTTTTTCCTTGGGTGATAGTGGATCAGCAAGGAGAAAATGAGAGTGAAAAGTCCCTGTTTTAATGCTGTGGGGATTGCACTTTATGAAGGACATTTTACTATGTAATTTTCACAAATGAATTTGGGACGCATTTGACCCTGAAAATCACATATGCACTTCATAGTATTTTGCACTTTATTTTTACTTAATGAAACAAAGTGGTTGATTTACTAATGGAAAATAGACTGAGCACTTTGGAAAGTGCAGTTGCTCCAGAGTTTAGTAAATGAGCAGAAGCTCTGCTGACTTCCATCATCCAATCATGTGCAAGCAAAAATAAAAATGTTCCTTGCATGTGATTGGCTATTCTTTGCAAAGTGAAGCTTTACCTCATTTACTAAACTCTGGAGAAACTGCACATTGCAAAGTGCACAGTCTATTTGCTTTTAGTAAATCAACCCCAAAGAGTACACAATAGGTTTATATAGTCACTTTGTACTTGAAAATATTGTAGATAATAACACAGAGTGCTGTATTTTTTGTTTGTATACCATGTGTTAAGCTGTTAAAGCGAAGGTCCACCCAAGTTTTTTTTAATCTTCTGTTAAAGATATGTTAATTCTGTACACCCGGCTGTATAAACACTTAAAGAGGAGTTCCACCGAAATTTGGAACTTCCTCTTATCCCACTACTTACCCCCTTACATGCCACATTTGGCATGTAATTTTTTTGGGGGGGGAGTGGGGGCTTCAGTAGGAGTGGGACTTCCTGTCCCACTTCCTGCTTCCGCCGAGGGGCTGGTTAGGCGATTAAGCCTTAATCGCCTACACCAGCCCCTCCCTGTAGGCGATCACATGGGACACTGACAGGTCCCATGCGATCGCCTCTCCAATCAGAGGCGAGCCGCGCCGCGCGCGCATGCGCAGTGCGGCTCGCGCATGCGCAGTGGGTGCCCGGCCGTGAAGCTGAAGGCTGTCACGGCTGGGTGCCCACAGTCAGGATGGAGACGCCGGCCGGGGAGGGGGGGAGAGGAGCGGAGCCCCGGTCGGCACGTCGCTGGAACGCAGGAGCAGGTAAGTGAGTGTTTATTAAAAGCCAGCAGCTACACTTTTTGTAGCTGCTGACTTTTAATAAACACATTTTTGGGCTGGAACACCCCTTTAAATGTAATGCAACCCTTCCCTGGGACTACAAGTGTCAGCGAGAGTCTGGATAGCATAAATCCTCTATCAATCTCAGTCAATTACTTTACTGGGCAAGTGCCTGCTCACCAGCTGGCTGGCTGGTGCACCTTGTCCGGATGATGTCTCTGTAGAAAAAGATGGCGGTGTCACACCGTGCGGTTTTTCCTGGCACTTTCACGGGGAAACAGCTTCAAATGCTCTCAAGCGCGAACCAAACTATCTGGGGAAACTGCTCTGCTAGCAGGGCTGTCCTCCAAAGATCCCTCTGGGGTGGATGATCCAGCTCTCCATTGTAGGCCGCAGTCTCTTGCTCTCAGTCACACACAGACCTTCTTGCTGGCAGTTGAGATGGTGTCCAGAGAGGCCTAAACGAAGCCTGCTTGTCTTTTTTTTATCTGATTACCCAGCAGGCTGTTCGATGCTAGGCCTTGTGGGTCTGCAGCTTAGCATTGTGGGTCTGGTAGTTCTCAAACTAATTTACACTGTAAGAGACACTCC
This sequence comes from Rana kukunoris, assembly GCA_029574335.1. Taxonomy (NCBI): domain Eukaryota; kingdom Metazoa; phylum Chordata; class Amphibia; order Anura; family Ranidae; genus Rana; species Rana kukunoris. The sequence continues at coordinate 459,997,288 of CM056050.1, forward strand.
CTCATTAAACCACACATCCCACAATGCATCACTATTATGCTTTTAACTCAGAAAATAAATCATCAAATAACTTTCAATGGTCACCAGAGGGAGCCAACCCCTTTGCTGAATAAACATTACATAACTTAATGCAATATCTTTCGGTAGCAATACCTTGGCTACACATCTGTGTATTTAGCTGTGGGCATGTTCCCCTCATTACCACTCTGGCATCACCCAACAGTATTATTTCTTTATTGTACATCACGGGACACAGAGCAGCCATAGTAATTACTATGTGGGTTATAGGAACACCCAAAGACAGGAAGTCCCCCTCTATATAACCCCTCCCATACAGGAAGTATCTCAGTTTTTGTACCAAAGCAATTTATATCCCAATAAGAGGGGAGGGACCTCTGTGTCCTGTGATGTTCTCCAAAAAAAGGATTTTTCAGGTAAGCTGTTATAAAAATCTTATTTTTTTGTGAATGTAACAGATCAGTGAAAAAGGGGAGAGTATAGTCTCAGTTATTCAATTTAGAACAATACATTTAAAATGTACCAGCATCCCGGAATGTTTGAACAAGGGGGGAGGACCGACTAGATAGAGACAGCAAAGCTGCTTGACACTAAACTGGTCTATACTATATCGATCGGTATGGGTTTGGTTGGGATTTTCAAGGTACTTATAGAGAGACGTGTATCATATAAAAATAGGTTTATTACAAAAAGAACACTACATCAATAATAAAAAGATGGGACAGGCCCCACAATTCGGACACAGTAAGGTGTTTGTTAAGATAACACAAAACAAAGCAAAACCGTATTGGTCAGATGCGTGGAGCCAATCTGCGACCTCGACCGGTTTCGCGGTTGATACCGCTTCTTCAGGAGGATCTACATAAAATACATACATTTATGGAGAAGGACAAGCAAAATTTACATAAATGTACACATTTTAAGAAACAAAGCAGCAAGGCCAATGTTAGACTGACTGTGAAGACATACTCACATGGGATGGCAGGTGGCCCGGAATGAGCAGATAACAAACGCGCCCCCCCAAAAAACAAAGAATACAAATGGCTCGCACCGAGGAAGCTGACAAAAGCTCTGAAGGGTAAAAAATTGCAAAGAATAATAATTTTAGGTATGCGACTACTAGAAGTAATGAGGGACACCACGGGAAAGAGAGGAGTGGGGGAAGGAAAAAGAAGAGGACTAGATGGGGACAGGTAAAGGACGAGGGGGGAAGGATAACCAAGGATAGGAGAAGGGAGAGAGGAATTTGTAGGATAGGGGGAACAGGGTTGAAAAAAAAGAGAAAAAACCAAGGGGGAAAAAAGGGGTACAGGTAAAGAGACCAGGTAGAAGGTAAAAGGTAAGAGGGACATGTGAGGGAAGGCGGCACAGAAAAGATAGGGGGATGGAGAAGGCGGGATGGAGAAGAAAAGAAAGAAAGTGGGGGGAGAGAGAGGGGAGAAAGCTCAGAACAGATTGGTAGTGGGAAGAAGGAGGGGGGAGGAAGGGGGAAGGAGGGGGGGGAAACAGGGGGGGGGGGGGGGGGGAGAGGAAGCCGGAATGGGGGGGGGGGGGGGGAGGGAAAGAGGGGAAGGAAGAAAAGAGAAGGGAGAGAAAAAAAGAGAGGAAAAGAGAGCCCTTCTCTTTTCTTCCTTCCCCTCTTTCCCCCTCCCCCCCCCCCCCCCCCCCCCCCATTCCGGCTTCCTCTTCCCCCCTTCCCCCCCCCTGTTTCCCCCCCCCTCCTTCCCCCTTCCTCCCCCCTCCTTCTTCCCACTACCAATCTGTTCTGAGCTTTCTCCCCTATCTATCTTTCTTTCTCTATCTTTTCTGTGCCGCCTTCCCTCACATGTCCCTCTTACCTTTTACCTTCTACCTGGTCTCTTTACCTGTACCCCTTTTTTCCCCCTTGGTTTTTTCTCTTTTTTTTCAACCCTGTTCCCCCTATCCTACAAATTCCTCTCTCCCTTCTCCTATCCTTGTTTATCCTTCCCCCCTCATCCTTTACCTGTCCCCATCTAGTCCTCTTCTTTTTCCTTCCCCCACTCCTCTCTTTCCCGTGGTGTCCCTCATTACTTCTAGTAGTCGCATACCTAAAATTATTATTCTTTGCAATTTTTTACCCTTCAGAGCTTTTGTCAGCTTCCCCGGCGCGAGCCATTTGTATTCTTTGTTTTTTGGGGGGGCGCGTTTGTTATCTGCTCATTCCGGGCCACCTGCCATCCCATGTGAGTATGTCTTCACAGTCAGTCTAACATTGGCCTTGCTGCTTTGTTTCTTAAAATGTGTACATTTATGTAAATTTTGCTTGTCCTTCTCCATAAATGTATGTATTTTATGTAGATCCTCCTGAAGAAGCGGTATCAACCGCGAAACCGGTCGAGGTCGCAGATTGGCTCCACGCATCTGACCAATACGGTTTTGCTTTGTTTTGTGTTATCTTAACAAACACCTTACTGTGTCCGAATTGTGGGGCCTGTCCCATCTTTTTATTATTGATGTAGTGTTCTTTTTGTAATAAACCTATTTTTATATGATACACGTCTCTCTATAAGTACCTTGAAAATCCCAACCAAACCCATACCGATCGATATAGTATAGACCAGTTTAGTGTCAAGCAGCTTTGCTGTCTCTATCTAGTCGGTCCTCCCCCCTTGTTCAATGTAACAGATCAGATTATTATTCATTTAAATTATTCACTGTGTCATGTCATGTTTACTGGAACTGAATTTGACATAAATTACAGCTGGCCATGTTGAAAATTTACAAAAAATGTACAACACTTTTAACCACTTCAATACAGTGCACTTAAACCCCCTTCTTACCCAGACCAATTTTCAGCTTTCGGTGCTCTCACACTTAGAATGACAATTACTCAGTCATGCAACACTGTACCCAAATAAAAATTGCGTCCTTTTTTTTTTACACAAATAGAGCTTTCTTTTGGTGGTATTTAATCACTCGTGGGTTTTTTATTTTTTGCGCTATAAATAAAAAAAGACAGTAGATTTTGTGAAAAAAATGCAGTGACAGGGCCGGTCACTGGTGGGTGACGGGTGACAGGGCAGGTCACTGGTTGGTGACGATGACAGGGTACGGTCACTGGTGGGTGACGGTTGCACCACTGATGGCAGTCTATTTATGTGACAGGTTCACTTTATGGGTGACTATTGGGTGACTGGTGACAATTGGGGGGGGCAAATGGACAGATGTGGTGTTTGTGCAGACACTACAGTAACACAGATCTGTAACTCACTGCTTCTAGCTCTTCTCTCCTCACACTGGAAACGATGTGTGAGGGGAGAAGAGCTGGTAACAGTTAGTTACAGCTCTTTGTTTACACTAGTGATCAGAGCTGATCACGTGGTACACAGCCCTGACCAATGGCTGTGTACCATTAACGAGCAGTGTTCCCGGGAACACGCTGCCACTGACGGGCACGCGTGGCACGATCGAGATCGCGAACGCGCGCCGTGCACTTTGGGGGTGTTGCCATGCATGATCAGCCGTGACTTCATCACGGCCGATCACGTGGTTAACAGCGCATCCGCGCCGCTGTTCACCCCTGTCGGTAACGAGTGGTGTCTCCGTGACACGCCGCTACCGACAGTATAGGGATGCGCTCACGCGATCGCGCGCATTCCCTTTTCAAATGACTGCACGTCATATGACGTGCAGTCAGGATATTGGAGTCCTCCGCCCGCCGTCATTTGACGGTGGGCGGTGGACAAGTGGTTAAGCCGGGTTAGGGCAAGTTTACATCAAATCATATTACTGCTAGTATATTGGGAAGCTCAATTGACTTAAAGCAAATACAAATAGACAGTGTTAATGTCTGATGGATTAAAGTGTATATCCCTCTTTCACAGCTATTGTTCCTATTTAGCTAATTTGCGCTTCCTGTCTGTTGCTAAACGCAGCACAGATTTGTCAGTAGATTAAAAAAGTTCTTTTGAAAAGGCCAGACCAGACTTAAACAGTCCTGGGTAAAGTTCTGGGTCAAACAGCACTGGGGATATTTTTTATTCTTCTCTTGGTTTAGAAAAAAAAAAACAGCACTGAGTACATTTAGTGACCCCGAAAAAATTAATTGGTGAATTTTTCCACTTTGCTGTGATGATAGAATAAAATAAGGAAGCATATAGACATATATTAGACAGAGAATATAAATGACCAGAAAGTAATATTTCAAGGGTGTGAAAGAGGTACAGGAGGGCTGTATTTTCAATATGAAGCGAAGATCAAGAACACAAGACATGACCTCCAACTAACAGGAGGAAAGTTCAAAACCAATTTCCGAAAGAATGATTTTACCAAAAGAGTATGTAATCCAGCAGAGGAATGAGTCATTCAACAGAAAATAGTTTCAAATATGTGTAGTGCTCATCCCCCGAAGAAGTTGCTGTTTTCTTGGGTCCCCTGTTCTCGTGACTTTACAAGCGACGCTACACTCTCTGACACACCTAGACTGAATGAGGAATATTTATTGCAAATATATACACTACCCCAATAGCTTAAAGGAATAGAAACAACAATTGCAGAACAAATATGTAAAACAAAGACAAATAAAAAATACTATTGGTAATAAACTTGTTGAACAGAGAGTAAACCCTAAACCTAGGGTGACCACATTTCCAAACTACCATTCAGGGACACCCTCCCTTCCCAAAAATCCACTTTTGCTGTAACAAATCGCAGCACAGGACACAAGAGGTGGGATTTATGATTTCTCCAATCACAAGCAGGGGGCAGGATTGTGCTCCTCCAGGCATTCCCGGCCAGGACAAGTACTGTCAGTGAGTAAAGCGGTGATGTGGCAGCATTTTTGGGGCATCAGATTGGCCTGGGGGGGGGGGGCTGTGTCAGTTTCATTCCAGGATACTGTATTGTCCTGGAATGAATGTGCCCGGGACAGACCTGCAAAATAAGGGACTGTCCCGGGCGATCCGGGACACGTGGTCACCCTACCTAAACCCTACTATACTAAGGTACAAAGTTTGGGGGGGGTGATGTCACAATTTATTTCTGCACTCCTGTGACTCGTATTCAGCCAACAGTTTGCTGTCGGCTGACGTCACTCAGCTGCTCCAGACTCTGGAGTGATCCCTACTTTAATGTCAGGATCCACCCAGATTGCTAACAGCTGTCTCAGCCTGAGAGCCAGCCACTCCTGCTTCACCACAGCCTAACATTCCAGTGAGCGCTGGAGGGGCAATGCAGAGAGTCACCAGCTCTCTGCTCACTGAATACCAAAAAACTGAGTGATCATCAGTCTTTGATTGCTCAGTTCTCAGTCTTAGGCCATGTACACACGATCAAATCTATCTGCTGGAAACGGTCCGACGGACCGTTTCAGCAGACAAATTCGATCGTGTGTACGGGCGGACAGACAGGTTTTTCCAGCAGACAGATTTTAGAGCATGCTTTAAAATCTGTCTGCTGGGAACCCGTCCGTCCAACATGTCTGCTGGTTATTACGCTAATTAGCAGACATATCTGCCCGCGCATGCGTCGAATGGATTCGACACATGCGCGGAAGTGTTTTACTTCCTGCTGACATTGACGTGGCGGCGTCAACGTCACCGCCACGTCACCGCGCTGTCTGCCAGTGAGGATTTTGGTTTGATCGTGTGTACACGATCAAACCAATACATCCCAGCAGACAAATCCGATCAAATCGGTCTGTTAGAGGTGGCAGGGGACAGATGCAGCATTGAAGCATACCTAAGTAGGTATGATTGTTTTTTCAATCCCAAACTACTGTTTTAACCCCCTTTCCCTGCTGGACAGCACTTTGGGGCCCAAATCAGATGTTAGAGTGCTTTGGATAAAGTTCCTCAGAACTCGGGTGAAGGTGCTTGCAACTTCACATAAGTAATACCGTTCCTTTTTAATGGGGTGTCTTGGGGTTGGCCAGTGGCTTCTTCAACACCTGGACCGACAATTGGGCAGCAGGCACAGTCAGTGACGGTGGTAATCATATAAACATATATAACATTTTTTTTAAATGGGATAGACTTAATGGACCACTTGGTCTGTTTTCTGTTGTCACTCTTCTATATTTTTATGTTTGTACATCAAAGCTCCACACCCAACAGTATAAAGCTACAGTAATAGGTGGATGAGTACAGGAACACATGCAGTACCCATTTATTAATAGCCTCTATCCAGACTATGCTGCCATCACTACCCTGGCAATAAATGGCCTTCACATTGTATGGTGCATTTAGGTCAGCACAGCATGGCGCTATGCTCAATAAAAGGAAGTTGCGCATCACAGTATAACCTTTTAAAAACAACACTTTGTCACTGGAACCTATTTTTGTCACAAGTTCTAAAACTTGTCACTATGAACGTTTGTCCATCAATTTATAGTTAAGATGGTAATCGGACTAGTTAAGAGGGGAACCACTGATTTATAGACATGTGCATTAGTTTTCGTTAGAATGCATTTTCGTCCGAAAATCTGTTTTTTTCGTTATCGTTTTAACAAACGATAACGAAAGTGCAAGAAAACCGAAAGATCCAACATAAAAAATGCTTTATTTTCGTTTTCGTTGCGGTAAAAATTCAATATAGAAAGATTCGACATTATAGGGAAAAGATTCGACATTATAGGGAAAAGATTCGACATTATAGAGAAAAGATTTGACACTATAGAAATAATAGATTCGACATTACAGAGAATAGATTTCAATTTATGAGAAAATAGATTCGACATTATTACTAGTCATACAACATTAAAATTCTTGTAGGCGGAATATTCGAACGGAAATGTACGATTCGATGTAAAGATTTGACGTCCTGTTGAATATTCTTTTGACCATTCGACAGAAACCAAGTATTTTTGAATTCTCGGACGAAAGCTATTCCCCAACGAAAAACAAAATAAATCAAAACGATTTTCGAGAGTAACTAAATAAATTTATTTTCCAAACGAAAACGAAAAAACGAAACAAAATATTCCAGTCTGCACATGTCTACTGATTTATACATGTCATGCGACATGTCTTCTCAAAGTCGGAGCACATGTCATTCCAGTGTGAACCGGGCCTAAAGATGACGATCTGACTTGGATGTGACTTACATTCAATTCTATTGGCTGAAATCAGACAGAAGTCGGACCATAGTAGTGCAGGAATCTTTTCCAAAATCTGACCGACACAAGTTAAGAGGGCTCTCATAGGGAAATCTCATAGGGAAACATTGATTTTTACATGTGCTCAAAGTTGGAGCCATTGTGAATTAGGCCTTATGTGCGAAGTGTACTATGAATCTGTACTAATATCTGATGTATTGACAACCTTGCAAATGAATCGAATGCCTTGAACCATAAATCAGGGCCAGACAGCAAACTTGCAGGTAGCTAATATAGCCAAAGACACAGAATCAGGCAAAGCTTTGAAACCGCTTTGAATTTAAGGCGTTAGCTTGACCAAGCCTGGAACATCGCAGATGTGGCAGAGGACACAGCTGTGTCAACACACACTGGTAAAAATACCATGTATAAATGATGAGGTAGGGTGTGCAAACAAAAGCATGACAATATAACGTACATGTTAGTGTACTTTTTCATTAAGAAGATTAAAACAGAATATGTTCCTTCCAGCTTTCGCAGTGTGAGGAAAGCCAACATCTGGGAGCAATTGACTTGATCAAACTTGGAGGAACATAATCAGGAAGGTTTCATAAAGCAACCACCAGTTAACTTTTGCTCAAATACAACAATTCAGTATTGTGCATTCACACCTACTTTAGTCTTGGTGTTTAGCTCTATTTCCAAAGCAGATATTGAAGGTGCTGCAATTTTATAATTGTCTACAAATTAACAGGGAACTGGCGAGTATCAGTCCAATAGCTGCTAATGTGTTAGTAAGTCGTGGTCTAACAGTTCAGATGATAGCTTAGTTTTTGCAGTTGACCAGGTTAAAAATGTATTTAGAGTAAAGCCAGCCATAGATGGTCCGATTTTCTGTCCTGCAACCACAGGTTGTAAGAAAAGAAAATTGCTTGATTCCCCCATCTGCACAGTCAGGGCCAGATTCTCGTAGATGCGCGCATAATTATGCAGGCGTAGCACATCTCAGATGCACTACGCCGACGTAACGCGGAGTGGCAAGTACCGTATTCCCTAAGCAAATGCGCTCCAAGATGCGCCTGCGTAGCGGAAATTCATCGGCGTAATCCGGCGCAACTCCAAAGTAGGAGGAAAGTGGGCATGTTGCATTCTAATGAAGCGTGACCCCATGCAAATGAAGGCCGGGACGAACGGAGCATGCGCCGTGACGTGTATGCCTTCTGCGCATGCGCAAAGCCTCCCTACGATTCGCCGGCGCTGTGTATATAATGCGCCCACACATGCGCCCGTGCAGCGCAAAAGTCTTTCATTTTTGGATTGTCACAGGAAATCTTTTGCATGACCATGGCTTCTATTGGGAAGGAGAGGAGAAAGAAAAATGTCTCCCCAGAGGAGAGGCCCATTATCATGGCGGCAATGGAAAAGTATGATTCCAGGCTCCATGGTGCTGACAGTGCGCGGACCAGCAAGTCCCGGAGGGATGAAATTTTGATGAAGGTGGCCTGCCAGGTTAATGCCCTCTCACACGAGATCCGGACACCGCAGGACATTCAAAAAAAGATGTCTTCTCTCTCCTCTGGTTTGGGGATTCCGGAAAGGAGTCATGAGATGGGGTCCAAGTACATATGCCGCATCACCTGGTAGTGTAAAGACAGGAGGATGTTAGTAGTGCATGTGCCCCTTGTGATGTGTGCATCATGGGGGGGGGACAGTCATGCCTGCCACCCATGTCACTTACCAACCAGCCAGCTGTCTCTATACATGTTCTGCTCAAAATCTGCTGGGATGGTGCTTTGACGGTATATGTAGCTGTCATGGCTGGATCCGGGGTATTTGGCACGGACGTGCCATATGAGGTATTTGGCATCAACTATCACCTGTACGTTGATGGAATGCCAGTGCTTCCGATTGCGGTAAATGTGCTCTGGGGCTGTAGTGCCACATGTGTGCAATCAATGGCCCCGATGGTGCGTGGGAATCTGGCAAGTCTGTAGAAATCTGTCATTGCCTTCTGCCGCAGGTCCTTAGTGGTGGGTCTGATGATGTGGTGGGACATGCGTCTGAGGATTGCGGGGATAACCTGGTGCAGACATCTGCTCATGCTGGTTTGTGACATCCCAGCCACCACTCCACTTGTACGCTGGAATAAACCACTGGCCAGGAAATGGAGTGTTGCCAGTACCTTCACCAGTGGCTGCAGTGCATGTGAGCGGTGTGTTGGGCTGGTGATGTCATCCTGCAGGGCTGTGGTTATTTCCAGGATGGCATGAGGGGTGAATCTGAAGATGCGATACCCATGCCAAAGAGGCTCATGCGTGTTTGGTAGATCCTCTCACGTGCCCCCCCCTCCCCCTCCTCCTTCTATCCGCCTCTTCCTCTGCATACATTAGTAGTGATAAGACCATGGCTGCCCCTGGCATGTTGGCATACGAATGTGTTGTCCAGTAAGTGTGATTGCTCAGCTCGTCCGTTATGGTGCTGCTGTAGTTGCTCTCCAGCTGACTTGCACACAGTCTGGAGCAAAGTTACCCGTGCTTTTATGAGGGGTATGTTTACTTAAGGCTTTCGTGTTACGCGCACCACGCGTAGCCTACGCCGAACGCGTGTAGTTTCGGGAATCCGCGCATCTCCCTCATTTGCATATTTGCATGCTAATTCAATGGGAGATGAATATGCGCGATGCGTAACTATACGCCTACGCCGCGCTAGCTTAAAGCATTTTTGCCGCTCAGACGAAAAAGATTTTCTGGCGTATGTGGTTCTGTGTTTAGGGCGCATCGATACGCCGGCGCACATTTACAATTACACCGCGCATATCCATTTTTGCAGGTGTAGCGCCTCTGAGAATCTGGCCCTCAGTGTTTAGCAATAATTGCATGAAAATCCGACAGACTGGTTGTATCAACTTGGGTACATTCAGCCTTCCTATACATGGTTTAAATTTCGTCTGGTCCCTGCTAAACCGGCCAAGATTCAAACAATCTATGGCCGGCTTTAGGTCAAGAGCTAAAAGTTAAATTTTTAGGGTAATGAAAAATATTGATTGTTAATGATAAAGGTCCTTTATGCAATCCTAAATGAATACAATATATAATAATCGATATATAATACATAGTTAGCAAAAGTAAAATTTTTACTGACTTATCTGGCTGGCTACAATGCCAAACTCTACTGCATTAAATATCCAAGCTTGCTGAAGAACGTTTAGCATTCGACAAATTTCTGTGAGCATCAAATTGTGGTGTTCCATGCCGGCAGTACATCCTTACAGGACAGGGGGAACCAGGCATCCAACATACCCAGAAGTGTATCAGATCTTGAAGACCCTTTAGCAAGCTTGGATCTTCAACCCAGTAGAGAGAGATTGGGTTATGAGGGCAATGGACTTTATTTGAAGGAATTGCTTTATTTATTTACCTTTTAACTGTAAGGCCGTGTACACACGATCGGTTCAAACCAATGAGAATGGTCCGACGGACCGTTTTCATCGGTTCACCGCTGAAGTGGCCTGATGGTCTGATGTGCGTACACACCATCAGTCCAAAATCCGATCGGGTCTGAACGCAGTAACGTAGAACACAACGACGTGCTGAAAAAACGAAGTTCAATGCTTCCAAGCATGCGTCGACTTGATTCTGAGCATGCACGGGTTTTTGGACCGATGCTTTTGCGTACTAACCATTGGTTTGGACCGATGGTCAGGCGTCCATCGGTCAGCTTAGTGTTAGGTTAGGGGTTAATCCTACTGGTTATCGCAAAGATTAATTGTCATGGAATGTGAACTTGTAGGGAAAAGGGGTCAATTCACATAATCGTGTTGCAGTAATGCACATTATCTGCATTGGTGCTGTGATGCCTTCTGTTGCAAATGGCATAACAAAGCACCTCCAAAGTACACATGTAACACACTGCAGGGCAGTAGTATGCTGCGCTGTTAAAATGGAAGATTCCACCTATTATTTCATGCGTTGAGGTGCATTGCAGTCAGTTTAATTTGAACAGGCTGCCCCAATGTAGCATGTTGCAGTGTGGCTCAACGCACAAAAGCACACTGTGCTGTGGTGTATATAATGTTCAGGGTTGGATTAGAATGCTTGCAATGGTTAGGAAAAAGAAAGGGTGATGATAAGTGTTATGCCACGTACACACAAGCGGTTTTCCCTTAGAAAAAAAAACGATAGTTTTTCCGACGGAATTCCTCTCAAGCCTGCTTTGCATACACACGGTCACACAAAAGTCCAGTGAACTCTTCACTGCCAAGAACGCAGTGACGTAAAAGACCACGACGAGCCACCAAAAGTTCTATGCTTCCGAGAATGCGTCAAATTGTTTCAGAGCATGCATGGTTTTTTTCCTGTCGGAAAAGTATATAGACGAATGGTTTTCCCGCTAGGATTTTTTCCTAATGGAAAAAAAGAGATCCTGCTCTATTTTTTTTCCCGGCAGTTTTGCTGTGGGAAAAAGTCAGACGGAGCATACACACGGTCGGCATTCCTGACAAAAAGCTCTCATTGTCGTGTGTACGGGGCATCAGGAGGATGCTTACAATGAAATTTGCATTTGTTTTTGCCAACCAACCTTTGACAATTTGACGTCGTACAATAAATTAAACAGAATCATCTGTGATTTATACACAAGTAATTATATATAAAAAAAAAGTTAAAAAAACACTTTTGAATAGAACACATTTTTGAATATTACAGACAGTCCATGAGTTACGAATAGTGTTGAACGGAATACGCCATATTCGATTTCGCGATATTTCACGAATATGTAGAAGAATATTCGTGAAATATTCGTTAATATCGAATATTCGTGATATTTTGTCAAAAAAAAAAAAAATTTGCGAAATTTCGCTAATGCGAATGCGAAATTGATTGCGAAATTCTCGTCAACACGCGAAAACGGAGATCATTTCCTGGATTACTAAACTAATATGCACTAAACACTAAGGGCCAGATTCTCAGCGGCAATACGACGGAGTTTCTCAGATACCCCGTCGTAGCGCCGTTTTTTTTGCCTCGTATCTATGCGCGTGATGCTTAGCATCACTTTTGCATAGATACGCTGCAACTTCCGACAAGTGTAAAACCATTACACTTGCGGATCGTAGGTGTAATGACAACTCCGGCCACTAGGTGGCCTTTACGTTGTTTTCTCATTTGCATATGCAAATGAGGCTAGTACGCCGGCTCCCGATCGCTTTTACGCCGCCCCGTCGTCGCGTACGTCATTTTCGTCCGCGTAAGGTTACCCCAGCTTCTATGTGGAGTAACCTTACGAAGTACCGTAGGATGCCGTCAGGTGCCGTCGGATGCCATGTTAAGTATGGCGTCGGGTCAGCGTTGGTTTTTTCCGTTGCTTACGTCGTTTTACTAACTCGTTCGCGAATAGGGAGTTGCGTAAATGACGCTCACGTCGTTTTGACGTCGGTTTCAACTACGCTTTCCGACGTGAGCTGGAGCATGCGCACTGGGCTTTTTCCCCGGCCGGCGCATGCGCAGTTTGTTCGACGTGGGGGCGCGCTTAATTTAAATAAAAGCCACCCCATTTGAATTGCGCGGGTTTACGCTGGGCGATTTACGTGACGCCGGCGAAAAGTACGGAGCAAGTGCTTTGAGATTAAAGCACTTGCTCTAGTATGATGCGGCGGCGTAGTGTAAATGGCTTACTCTACGCCGCCGGAATTCTATGAGAATCTGGCCCTAACTCTACTTACACAAACTTATATGACTAAACTAAAGCTAATTTTTTTTTGTTTTTTGTTTTTTTATACACAAAACACAGAAGGGCAGAGAAAGTATTCGCGAATATTCGTAATACGAATATTCGCATTGCGAATATTCGGCAACATAAAAGGATCGCCTCAGCTACTCGGCCCAGAGTCTCTAATCATACCAGCAATGCTTTTAGACGTCGATGGATATCACTAGGATGTGATCTGTTTTAAAAATAAATTTGAAAAAATACGAATATTCGCAATATCGAATATTCACCGCGATATTCGATTTATTCGCGAATACTCGAATATGCAATATTCGTTACGAATATTCGCAATGCGAATATTCGTGAGCAACACTAGTTACGAACACAATAAGGAGTGTAGGTTTGTTCGTAAGTGGAATTTGTTTGTAACGCAGCTTGTAAGTGTAACTTCCGCCTGTGCAGGGATGTGGAATGTTCCGGCATCCACCTGTGCAGGGATGTGGTATGTTCCGGGCGCTTCTGGGACTCTTCTGACCTTGCAATACTGCAGTGTGGAATGTGGTAAGATAGCTGCTCGGAGGTATCCAGGACCAGCGTGGAGCTCAAGCAGAAGGGATTGAGGTTGTTCGTAAGTAGGAGTCCTTCGTGAGTTGGGTGTTTGTAAGTTGGGGACTGCCTGTATTCTGACATGACAACTGCCTGGCAACATGACAATATATAGTGCAATTGGATGCCAGTTTTTTACTGTGATTCCTATTATAAGGTGACCAGATTTTTAAAATGAAATCCGGGGACATATTTTTTGTTTACTAGTAATGGCAACAATCAGCGACTCTCTGCCCATTGCCGACCGCCTCACAGCCTCTCAAGTCTTACTCTTCGTGCCCTGGCTACTACTGGGTGGGGAGCGGAGGAAGATCACTCCCCCAGGGAAGGCAAGGAGATAAGCAGGTGGCTGGCCAAGATTTGTGCCAAGGCAGAAGAACATGTGAGCGAAGCTAAATGGGCATGCGCACGAAACTGAAGAAATATTCCCTCCACTCCGACCAGCACATGAGCATCAGAAAGGGGCACAGATAATGGGAAAAATACAACCCCCCTATGCTAGTTGGCACGGCGGAGCGGGGGGTGTAATTCTATTTTTTTTATTTTAATTCTGCACTGACTGTCTTTGAAATTGCCCCTGCCCCCTATTAAATCCAATCTGGGGACAAAACCAGGGACAGACTTGGTCCGGGGACAGTGTCCTCAATCAGGGGACTGTCCCCTGAAACTGGGGATGTCTGGTCTCCCTATCCTATTAGCATCATCTGCATTACAGATGTAAAGCTTGAACATTTTTATTTTTTATTATTGTAGAAAAGCTTCTCTTAAAGCAGTACTAAACTAAACACAAAAAAACTATTCTTAAATAGGGCGACATCATTCATTTTTTAGGCTTTGTTTGCTTTATTTACACCTAGTGATCCAGCCAATAACAAATTTCCTGTCTTAGAGTGTTTCCACTCCGGATGTGGTGGGCTAATTGAGAGATCTTTGGACTGTAGCATTGTGGATCTGGGGGAAGGGTAGTGTTTGATGCTGAAAAATTTGACTTTATTATTTAAGGCCTGTACACACGATCGGATATTTCGACAACAATTGTGTGATGGACGTGTTTTGTTGGATAAACCAACCGTCTGTATGCTCCATCGGACAATTGTTGTCGGAATTTCCGACAACAAATGTTGGATGGCCATGCTCTCAAATTGTCCGACGTGTTCCGTCGGATTATCCGACCATGTGTACACAAGTCCGTCGGACTAAAATCTAAAGTACAAACCCGCATGCTGCGAATGATAACCATAAGACAACATTAGCAGAAGTTGCACAAAGGGTGGTGCTAAAGAGCAGAAAAACCACATAGTTTTGTGAATGTTGGCTAAAAATGTTCTGTATGCAGAACAAGTATACGGCCAACGCCCTTCGGACAAAAATCCACCGATTTGTTCGATGGAAGTCCGATCGTGTGTATGAGGCTAAGTGGGCACTGGTGAAATGGAAATTTAACACAAAAGTGCAATACTCTAAAAACCTTTTTTGTTTTTATTATCTGTAAAAAAAAAAAAAAAAAATTGTATGTATTATATCTAATTGCTTACACTGATTTGGATGTGATAATTGATGTTCACAATGATCTAAGGTTAAGGTGGCACCATTTATAGAGCCCAAACTACTTGGTTAAGTGATTTGTACATTTGATTGAATAGTTATTTTTTGGTTTTGTGAATATGGTGTCATAAATTGGAAAATTAGAATGTACATGGAGTTAGCACCAGTTTTAAATTATTTTTGCAAATGTTACTTGCAAAAGTACATTTTTATGTGGCACTTTTTATTTCTTGCTGTCAAATACTGACATGATCATATTTCATCTAGAGATTTATTGATTCTCCCTTTAGTGAATATCTGAATGTCAGACATGTGCAATTATAATCCTTGCTGAAGACCTGCTGAGACAGGAGATTAAGAGATTGTGTTGTTTTCTACCAGTTTTAGCCCTTTTGCTGCATTTTTCATTTTAAGCACACATTAAAATACACATTTCATCTCTGAGGACTACTTAAATCTCAAAAAAACATTATATATATATTTTCCAAAAGCATAGAGCCTGTAGAATACAATGGTGACAGTTAAAAAAAACAATGTTATGTCCCATGCTTTTGCACTCTTTTTTAACAAACTCTTATTTTAGTAAAAAAACACAGAAGAACACAAGCACAATGTAATTCCCATTTTTGGTAAAATATAAATGATGAGGTTGCCTTGAGTAAATAGACAAAAAATATTTCAAGCCTTTAAAATTGCACGTGTCTCTGAAACACCAAAAAACAACTCAAAACGGTCTATAGGTGACAATTTAATTGCCTTTATAGGTTAACAGTAAATAATGGTCCTAGATTTGTTGCTCTTACTCCAGATCCTGTATCTCTGTGAAGAGATCAGGGCCATCTTTAAGGCAGGGCAAAAGGGGCAGCTGCCCTGGTCCCTGTCATTATTGTGGGACCCAAAGCAGCTGTCTCATACTTGCCAACTATCCCAGTTTAAATTCCCTTGTCCCTGTAAGTTTTAGTCCTTTGCAGTGTCCTGATATCTCAGTGTGAAGTGCTTCTACTAATGCTGCCCAACTCTGCCCTGTTGTTGTGTACAGATAACTCACCTGCAGACCCTGTGTTTACATGTAAATAGCCGTCATTCATATGTAAATAACAGGAGCATTCATATGTAAATAGTGACAACATTCATATGGAAATAGCTGAGGTCGGCTGTATTCATATGGAAATAAAGGTGGCATTCATATGTATATCATGAACCTCTGCAGTGAAGAGATGATGTGCTGTAACCTCTAGCAACCAATCAGTGAGCAGTATTACTATACAGTAATCTCTAGCAACCAATCAACAAGAAGAAATCATGTGCTGTAACCTCTAGTAACTAACTAATCAGTGAGCCGTAATGTGTGCTGTAAGCTCTAGCAACCAGTCAGTAAGTGGTAATGATATGCTGTAGCCTCTGGCAACCAATTGCAGTCACTGCCTGATCTGATACAGTAAACTGATTTTAAGTCTAGCTGATATTTATTGTATGTCTCAGAGCAGGTGGAGAGTAAAATCGCATGGGGGGGGCCTCAAGAAATTTTTTGCCCAGGGTCCAATTAACATTAACCACTTAAGGACCCCTTCACGCCGGTATACGTCGGCAGAATGGCACGGCTGGGCACAATCACGTACCTGTAGGTGTCTCTTTAAGCCCAGCTGTGTCCCGCGATCGGTCACCGGAGCTGAAGAACGGGGAGAGGTGTGTGTAAACACACCTTCCCTGTTCTTCACTGTGGCAGTGTCATTGATCGTCTGTTCCCTGATATAGGGAAAGACGATCAATGACGTCACACGTCCAGCCCCGCCCCCCTACAGTTAGAAACACATATGAGGTCACACTTAACCAGGGGGTAGTGGTCAACTCCTAAACTGCAATTGTCATTTTCACAGTAAACAGTGCATTTTTATAGCAATTTTTGCTGTGAAAATTACAATGGTCCCAAAAATGTGTCAAAATTGTCCGATGTGTCCGCCATAATGTCGCAGTCACAAAAAAAATGGCTGATCGCCGCCATTAGTAGTAAAAAAAAACATATTAATAAAAATGCAATAAAACTATCCCCTATTTTGTAATTGCTATTTTTTTACCTTACCAAAAATATGTAGAATAATACTTATCAGCCTAAACTGAGGAATTTTTTTATATATATTTTTTTATATATTTTTGGGGATATTTATTATAGCAAAATGTAAAAAATATAGTTTTTTTTTTCAAAATTGTCACTCTATTTTTGTTTATAGCACAAAAAAAAAAAAACGCAGAGGTGATCAAATACCACCAAAAGAAAGCTCTATTTGTGGGAAAAAAGGACGCCAATTTTGTTTAAGAGCCACTTTGCACGACCGCGCAGTTGTCAGTTAAAGCGACGCAGTGCCGAATCGCAAAAAGGGGCAAAGTCCTTAACCTGCATAATGGTCCGGGTCTCAAGTGGTTAAAGACTGCCCTGGCAGAGATACTTAATATGTGTTGCACAATCGTCCTTTTGATATGTGTGAACACCTAATGTATGCATTTACACTACATGTGTATGTACAAGGGGGCGCAAGAGGTTTTTAAAATTGTTTTTTGGTGTTTTATTTGATTTAATTTTTTTAAACTTCAGATTAAAAGTTAGTTGTTTTTTTTGGGGGGGGGGGGGGGGGGGGGGGGGGTTTCACTTGGACCGAAGAATAAACATGTCATAAAGATAAAAGTTGGGCTTTAGCAATATGATGTATTTTCTGTGAAAAAAAAAACAGTAAAGTACAGTCATTGTGTACTATTATTTTATACTCTTTAACCACTTCAGCCCCGGAAGATCTGGCTGCCCAATGACTGGGCCATTTTTTTAGATTCGGCACTGCATCGCTTTTAACTGACAATTGCGCGGTTGTGTGACGTTGCACCCAAACAAAATTGACGTCCTTTTTTCACACAAATAGAGCTTTCTTTTGGTGGTATTTGATCACCTCTGCGGTTTTTATTTTTTGCACTATAAACCAAAAAAATGTGTAAATTTTGAAAAAAAAGAAATATTTTTTACTTTTTGCTATAATAAATATCCCCAAAATATATATATATATATATATATATATATATATATATATATATATATGTATATATATATATATATATATATATATATATATATATATATATATATATATATAAATAAATAGTTTTCTCAGTATAGGCCAATATGTATTCTTTTACATATTTTTGTAAAAAAATAAAAATAAAAAAAATAAAATAAATCGCAATAAGCGTATATTAATCGGTTTGAGCAAGAGTTTTAGGGCCAGATTCAGAAAGCTCTGCCTATCTATAGGCAGGCGTAGCGTATCTCAGATACACTGCGCCGCCGTAACTTTCAGTGGCAGGTTCCTTATTCAGAAACTATTTACGCCGAAAGTTACGGTAGCGTAGTGTATCTGTGGCGGCGGAAGGCCGCACAATTCAAATTTGGAAGATGGGGGCGTGATTCATGCAAATGAATCATGACCCCACGTAAGTGACGTTTTTTTTGGACGGCGCATGTGGACGTTTCCAGTGCGCATGCGCAAAATCACGTTGCTTTTTTCTCAATGTAAACAACGTGAACGTGACTAACGTCGAGCCCCATTTCCGAACGATTTACGCAAACGACGTAACCGAAGTTCAATTCGACGCGGTCCCGACGTCCATACTTAACATTGGCTGCGCCTGCTATAGCAGGGGTAACCTTACCCCGCAATAACGCTAACGCAAACGACGTAAACTATGCTCGTGAATCTGCGTAAGTAGCTCATTTGCATAATTTACGCGAAGCGCCACCTAGTGGCCAGCGTAAATATGCAACTTAAGATACAACGATATAAGCCGTCGTATCTTAGAAGAAAGCCGGCGTATCTTCTTTTCTGAATAGCAGAAAAAAAAATACGCCGGCTATTCTTAGTATTTACACAGCGTATCTCGAGATACGTTGGCGTAAATGCTTTCTGAATCTGGCCCTTAGCGTCTACAAAATAGGGGATAGATTTGTGGTATTTTTTCTATAAATTTTTATCATGCCTTTATGGCAGACACTTTTGACGCTATTTTGGGACCATTGTCATTTATACAGCGATCTGTGCTATAAAAATGCACTGTTTACTGTGTAAATGACACTGGCAGGGAATGGGGTTAAACACTAGGGGGGGCGATGAAGGGGTTAAGTGTGTCCTAGGGAGTGATTCTGTGGGAGGGGGGGGGCTGGGCTACAAATGACACGGCAGTGATCACTGCTCCCGATGGCAGGGAGCAGTAGATCTCTGTCCTGTCACTAGGCAGCACAGGAAAATGCCTTGTTTACATAGGCATCTCCTTGTTCTGCAGCTCCGTGACACAATCGCTGGCACCCGGCGGACATCAAGTCTGCGGGACCCACGGTCACACTCATGGAGCATGCAGTGGGCACGTGTGCACCCACGCTGCCACGATTTAAAGGGGATGTACAGGTACATCCCTTTGCACAGACATGCCATTCTACCAATGTATATCCTCGTGCAGCGGTCGGCAAGCGGTTAAAGTGTATTTCCGCTTTTGCAGTCAAATTTGGGTAACAACTTTTTTAGATTTGTTAGATGTCCCCAGTCATACAACATAACTTAAAAATGTATAAGGGGGCTGAGCAGCTATGTTTACCATAATTAACCTTGGGCCAGATTCACGTACATTGGCGCATATATTGACCGGCGTAGCACACCTCCTTTACGTTAGACCGGCGCAATGTAGAGGCGCAAGTACGGTATCCTCGTAGTATTTGCGCAGAAATTTGCGCCGGTGTAACGTAAATTCCGAGGCGTAAGGCGGTGTAATTCAAATTGGGAAGGACGTGGGCGTGTTCCATTGAAATGAGCCGTGACCCCATGCAAATGAAGGGACCGGCCGGATTGCGCATGCGCGCATGAAGCAGACTATGGTCAGCACCTCTCTGTGCATGCTCAGAACTCGGCACGGCGCAATCAGTGAGATTGGAATTAGGCCCGGGCAACTTAGTGAGCTACGCACAGTGCCTAAATAGACCGAGAGAAACGCCCTTCCTTTGCAAAAGTACATCCATTTGTTTCCCTTCCTACAGCAAGGTGCTTTTGTTCTGTTGTTTGTTAGCGTTTGTTGGTTTGTGACGTGTCTTTGAGATATTTGGTGACTGTTTTGGAGAGTGATTTGGAGAGTGATTTTTGTCTTTTCTGTGTTTTCTTTGCTGTGTTTTTTTTTTTGCTGGGCATTTTTTTTTCTGTTTGTGAATGATTTTGGAATGTGGGGGTGACATTCCTGCTGGCAAAGGGGTGTCACCCTCATTTGTGGTGGATTTGTGGTGGAGAAGGGAGAAGTGATCCCCAGGTCCGTGTGAATGGTGTATGAATGTACAGTGACATAATTGGAGCCGTGGCGTGGCGTTGCTGCATGGTGGGCTGCATGGTCCTGCATGGTGGGCTTGTGCTAATCCAATGTGATGAGGATGTGGTGTGTGTGATCTAGGGACCACAGTGGTGTGCATGCATGCATTCTCATTGTGCCATGATTAATGTGTGTGTTTAACGTGCAAAGATGCCTAATGTGAGCTGGCTCCTGGCTGCTCTTCCCTCAGAAGACGAGGCAGCCTTGGTTAGGGGGGGATTGTCTGGTTCAGGGGTCAGGTCATCACGTATGTCAATCTCCAGGCCCTTTCTCACTGCAAAGTTGTGCAGCATGCAACATGCACCAATGATCTGGCATACAAAGTTTGGGGAATACAAGAGGGTACCAAAGGTGCGCTCCACCACTGCACGGGTATGTGCGTGTGCTTCATTGTATCTTTCCTCTCCTGGGGTTTGTGGGTTCTGGATAGGAGTCATGAGATGGGGTCCCAGTGGATATGCAGAGTCACCTGGAAGGGATAAGACAGGAGGATGTTAGTCATGCATATGCCCCTTGTGATTTCTGCATCATGTGGGGGGAAAGACATGCCTGACTCCCATGTCACTCACCAACCAGCCAGCTGCCCCCATACATGTTCTGTTCGAATTCTGTTGGGATGGGGCTCTGATTGTATATGTAGCTGTCATGGGTGTCATGGGTGGTGTCATGTGTTGGGCTGGTGATGTCCTCCTGCAGGGTTGTGGTTAATTCCAGGATGGCATGAGGGGTGAATCTGAAGATGCGATACTACTTAGAATCACTCATGCCAAAGAGGTCTATGTGTGTGCGGTATATCCTCTCCCGTGCCATCCTCCGTTCCCTTCTCCGTGCCCTCCTTCTTCTGCGCTCATCTAAAGTCAGTAGTATAGCTATGAGCAAGGATGCCCCTGGCATGTTGGCATACAGATTGTTGTCCTGCAAGTGTGGCTGCTCAGCTCGTCCCTAACGGTTATGCTTTAGCTGACATGTAGACGGATTGTCCAATTTTAAACCTGCTTTTATATGGACTAACTTTAGACCGGACAAACAGCTGATGCGCACAGCGCGTAGCCTGCACCGCACAAACTTACTTTTGTGGATCGCCGTATCTACCTCATTTGCATATTTGCCTAGCAAATCAATGGTGTGTCTAGCGCATTTTTGGGCGCACGATGCGCCAGTCTATCGAAATTACGTCGGTCGAAAAATTCTAGATTTCAGGCGTATATTGTTTTGGGGATACGGCTCATAGATACGCAGGCGCATATTTAGACTTACGCCGCGCATCTCCTGAAACGCCGGCTTAAGTGCTTTGTGAATCTGGCCCCTTGTCTGTGCTGTGCAGGCAGATGTTTATTATCAATGGAAATGTGAACAATGTCTGTCCTAAGAAAGTACCGGTAATAAAAGTTTAAAATCTGGGCTTCTTGTATTACATGAGGACAGGCAGACAGAGGCAAGCCACTGATGATGTGATTTTCTTTCCTGCAACCACGGGTTGCAGGAAAGAAAATCGCTGAATTCAACACTAATTGTGTTGATGGGGGAATCCCTTTTGCATTGCTATTGTGCTCCACCAGCAGGGAGCTTTAAAAAAATATTTCAGAATGCATTTTCAGCACAGATAGAGCAATGTTGAGTAAAGTAATATGTTCGCTTGAAAGCCAGCCGTATCCCTCCCTAAGCACTATTCATACTTACTTATCTGTAACACGCCCTGTAGGGACTGCAGATAATCCCCCACTCCTGCACAGCCAGGCACACTGAATTTTCACAAGCACCCAGAGTAAGTGAACAGTCCGTAACTTCGTTTTTTATTTTTATTTGAGGGTTAATAACTTAGATACAGGATAGGAGGTTATGGGATGCCGAATTGACTTCATGGACATCTTCCTATATACACCTATATACATACCTCCCAATTTTTTGAAATGGGAATGTGGGACACCCATCAGCAAAAGTATGCAGGTATAGGACACACCCTTTGCCATGCCCCCTTAAAGGAGAATTGGACAAAAAAACAAGATTGGTTAAACCCAAAAGTGTTTTTTTTTTTTTTTTAAATCACTACTATTCCTTTATATTGGCTTTTGGAATTTACAAATGCAACAATTTAGAAATCAGATGAAAGGTTTAGTGCTGGAAAACACTTTTTGATACTGTAGATAAAAAGTGAATTTTATATACAACTATATAGATCAGACCAAAATGAGGGACAAATTAGGAGGAATGAGGGACAGAGGGACATTACTCAAAATTAGGGACAGTTGGGAGCTATGCTATATACAATATCCTTCACTTTCCTCATGCACACACTTGTTTGCTCTAGCTAAACCACTTTTTTATTTATCTGATAGGCTCCCAGTCAGATCAACAATAGCCCATTACAGGCAGGAACTCATAGTCCCTCTTTGTGTAGCACAGTTTTAGGTCTTGTACATACGATCAGTCCATCCGATGAGAACGGTCTGAAGGACAGTTGTCTTAGGTTAACCGATGAAGCTGACTGATGGTCTGATGTGCATACACACCATCAGTTAAAGAACGCGGTGACGTAAAACACAAAGACATGCTGAAAAAAATGAAGTTCAATGCTTCCGAGCATGCGTCAACTTGATTCTGAGCATGCGTGGGTTTTTAACCGATGGTCGTGCCTACTAACAATCGGTTTTGACCTATCGGTTACGAGTCCATAGGTTAATTTTAAAGCAAGTTGGCTTTTTTTTAACCTAAGGTTAAATAACCTATGTGGCCTACACACAATGGGTTTTGACTGATGAAAACGATCCATCAGACACTAACCTATCGTGTGTACGAGGCCTAAGTGAAACGGCTTGTAAAAAAATTTCTGTGGCCACTGATCCCAGCACCACCTCTTTAGGCACTGCCAACCCCCCTGGCTGAAGCTGCCCTTTTCACCAGCCTTCTGGCTTCCACCCAACTGACTCTTCACCAGCCTACCGGGCTGACTCTCAGGTGATCACTAGACTTAACCATATTGCTGTCTTTAAGGGAGACTGGCTACATGTCGCAGTCTCCCCCCTTTGTTAGTCCCCACAGTGTTGACTACTTACGCTGTCCCCTCTCGTGCCTCCAGGAAGACTTCCTCCCGTGTGTTATGGTAGGATCCTTCCAGCACCGGGCCCTGGCCCAAGGCAGGAGACCTCCCCCTCAGACTAGGGGGCGCCCCTAAGGGCCACCGTCAGCCTCCTCAACACTTTATCTCATTTTACACCTGACTGCCCCTGCTGGCATGGCCCATGTCTATTTATAGAGTGGTCTCAGCCCCCTGCCAGCCTACCTCTGAGGATTGGCCAAGGCTTCAAAAATATTCAAGGCAGCTCCTCTTAACCTCCACCCTCTAGATGTATAAGATTCTCCAACCTTCTAGACCAGGGGGAGGCAGCAGAGAGCTGCCAGGGTGAGTCACCCAGCCCTGAACTTTAGTAAACCCCAGACTAAGGCCCTCTACACACGATCAGACCGGTCTGATGAGACTTGTCTGACGGACCGTTTTCATCAGACAACTCTGAACTTGCGTACACACCATCGGACCAAAATCCGATTAGACCAGAACGCGGTGACGTAGAACACAACGACATTATGAAAAAAACAAAGTTCAATGCTTCCAAGCATGCTTCGACTTGATTCTGAGCATGCGCGGGTTTTTTGGTCAGATGCTTTTGTGTACTAACCATCGAACCTGTCCGACGGACATGTTCCATCAGACAGGTTTTAAAGCATGTTTTAAAACTTTGGTCCGATGGAAAACGGTCCGATAGGCCGTACACACCATCGAACTGGTCCGATGAAACCGGTCTGCAGACCAGTTTCATCGGACATGTCCGATCGTGTGTACGCAGCCTAAGATTCACTAGACTAATTTTACCATGAGTGAGTAAATTTACTGACTTTCCCAAACATAAATTTGAGAAATATTTCATCCTGCTCCTTGGAATTTTACCCCAACTATTGATTGCAAAATAAAAATTTAAATGAAAACAAAGTTCTACTAAAATGTAGCCCACATGCGCGTCAATCTAGCGCAGAGAAAGGTATTGTGCTCACAAATGCGCATATATATGTGCAAATACATGCAGAAATACCTGTAAATCTGCACCAAAATACATCCAAAAAAGCAGAAGCTCAAACATCAATAGTAATGTGTGCAAGAGGCCTTGGGCAGACAAGACAGGACAGTAAGTAAAGCAGAAACTGAAGTAAAAAGACTTCTGGAATGACATCAGCAGGACAAAAGTATATATGGTACAGATCTATAAGAGCACTCGATGTACCAGTAACTGACTGTTAATAAACATTTGTAGCCTAAGGTGACAAGAGATAGGTGAGAGTGACACGGAGAAGTATGAAGAAACAGACAGGACAGACATGTAGGAACTAAGTGCTTGAGAGCAAAGACAAAGAAGGTAGACAATAGACTTTTAATAAGCAGAGTTAAAGGGTCACTAAAGGAAAACATTTTTTTTGCTGAAATGAATGTTTACAGGGTATAGAGACATAAAAGTTAACCGATTCCTTTTCAAAATGATTAAAAATAGATAAAAATCAATCATATAATGTGCATGCAGGCTTGTTTCACTTTTGAACTGGCTTTATGTTTCTGCAAAGTAGAAATAGACACACAGAACAAAAACAAACAAATCCAGGGCAGTGTTTTGTTTTTAAAATGAATCTGATTGGTTCTGGGAAGTTTTAGACACACAGTAATGACAGCTTAAACCATCGTGAGAAAGCTCCCAGTATGGTGCTTATAAGGAAACAGACAAGCAGGAAGTGTGGAGAACAGAGCAGGTTAACAGCAACTTCAAAGCAAAAACAAACAATAAGGACATGAAACCAGTACTGCAGTAAGGTAAGGGAAGCTATTTAGCTAAAAAAAAAAATTCCTTTAGTGACCCTTTAAAGTTGAAGCAAGGGAGACTAATAAAGAGGCATGTATAAGGATTTTATTTATTTCAGGTACTTATACAGCGCCATCAATTTACACAGAGTTTCACATATGTATTATACATTCACATCAGTTCCTGCCCTCAAGGAGCTTACAATTACTGTACATTCATACATACACACACTAGGAGACAGGGCTGGACTGGGACAAAAATTTGGCTCTGGACTTCATCCAGACTGGCCCACTTTGACAGGTCTCTCCCATGGCGGCCGGACAACTCCTGCACCCAAAAATATTTACCAAAAATATGTAGAAGAATAGGTATCGGCCTAAACTGAGGAAAAAAATAAACAATTTTATATATTTTTTATTGATATTTATTATAGCAAAAAGTAAAAAATATTCATTTTTTTCCCCAAAATTGTCGCTCTATTTTTGTTTTTAGCGCAAAAAATGAAAACCGCAGCAGTGATCAAATACCACCAAAAAAAAGCTCTATTTGTGGGAAAAAAAGGACGTCAATTTTGTTTGGGAGCCACGTCGCACGACCGCGCAAATATCAGTCAAAGCGACGCAGTGCCAAATCGCAAAAAGTGGCCTGGTCTTTTGACGTCCTGCAGGATAACATGCCGGCGCGCGCCCGTAGGGGCGCGCAGTGCGGCGATCGGTGATGCGGGGTGTCACTCTGACACCCTGCATCTCCGATCTCAGTAAAGAGTCTACGGCGGAGGCTCTTTACCACGTGATCAGCCGTGTCCAATCACAGCTGATCACAATGTAAACAGGAAGAGCTCTTCCTCACTCGCGTCTGACAGATGCGAGTAGAGGAGAGACGATCAGCGACTCTCCTGACAGGGGGGGTTTACGCTGATTGTTTATCAGCGCAGCCCCCCCTCAGATGCCCACACTGGACCACCAGGGAAGCCACCAGGACCACCAGGGAAGGGGGCAACATGTGAGTGGCCAGGTACATCCCCCATGGCCATCCACATGTAAAAAAAAATTACAATAGATGCCAATGAGTGCCCACAAATGGGCACTGACTAGCAACATGGGCACTGTCAAAAATTAGTAAATAACTAAGTGATGCCCAGCAATGTCATCAGTGCCACCCCTCAGTGTCCATCAGTGCCACCCCTCAGTGTCCATCAGTGCCACCTCTCAGTTCCCATCCATGCCCAGTGCCCACCTATCAGTGCCCATATGTGCCACCCATTAGTACCCATCAGTGCCACCCATAAGTGCTGCCCATGAGTGCCCATCGGTGCCGCCTTTGAGTGCACATCAGTGCCGCCAATGAGTGCCCAGTGCTGCCTATGAGTGATTATCAGTGCCGCCTATGAGTGCCCATTAGTGCCGCCTATGAGTGCATATCCTGCGATCAGGATGTCAGTCAGTGCTAGTCAGCTGGTGGAGTAGGACGCTTCCCGACGAGTCTGCTCCACCCAGGGACAAGCCAGACAGTCAGGCTCTCCTCCCAGCCTCTAGCGGCTAAAATCACCGCAGCCTTCTGCATTCAACTGCTGATCCTTCCCTCTCTCGTTGCCTTCTTTTTCCTCCTGGCCACCGGCTCCTTTCCCTGAGGTAAGGCTCGCCACTACACCAACCACCAACTTTTTAGGACAAGCCGCTGCAGCGGCCTAAATCTCTGTGGCTCACCCTCCTCTGTACCCCCACAGAGCCATCCGTAATCGAGGCACCCCCCCGCCTCTGCCCCGCCTCAGTTCCTGCCGTTTCCAGGCATCCGCGCCGACCTATGGAGATTCGCGGCGGCCATGTTTAGGAAAGACGGCGGCTTTACCCGCGGCGCGCCGCACCCTCACACAGGAATCCTCTCCAAAACTGCCCAGAAACACCCCCCCTACCCTAGGAGGACCCCCATCCTCTCCCAGTTGTCTACCAGCCTTCCCCTGGAGGCCGATCCACCCAGCTGACAGCCCCCAGCTTAGATCCTGGTTCTTTGATCCGCGGCCATCTTGGTACACCCCAGTACATCTCCCCCTATTCTGCCCAACCGCGTATCCACCACCCCTTTAGTACTTGATCCAGGGTTTCGGCCGATCGCCCCTGAGGGGTCAGGAAGGAATTTTTTCCCTTGCCGCAGCACATTGGTAAGCACGGCCAGGGTTTTTTGCCTTCCTCTGGAGCAACCAGGGAGTGAGGATTTAATGAATCTCCCCCCCCCTACCCCATTGGAAAACCTCCCTGGCCTCCCCGATGCTTGGTGACAATGGCTAATCTGTGGTATTCTGCAGAAACCATTTAGGATCTGAGGCGATTTGCCACAATATTACCAGCCGTCACCAAAAAGGCCCTAAGAATTGAGAAACTATTGAGAGTATATCGACGATCGACTGTCAAAGATTTCAGTCATTCACCCCAGCCTAAGCACATATCATGTGCTTTGATCAACACAAGATCGGCAGTAAAACACTGACTAGAAATCCATGATTTCATACTACAATAAGATTTAGACTGCCTCTTTATTACAGAAAGCTGGCTTACAGCCGACTGTAACACCATTCTAGGAGAACTGGTGCCAGAAAACTATCGTATTATAACGGAAAACAGAATAGGGCAAAGAGGAGGAGGACTGGCGGTGATCCACAAGACTCGCCTTGCGATCACCAAACCAGTCCTTCAAAGCCCTCTTCCATTCATGGAAACCCTTACTCTGCAACTACAAACAAACTCCCTTGAGACCGTCCGCATTCTTCTCTGCTATAGACCACCCGGCCCCAAATCGCAGCTTCTACCATCACTGACGGAGTTTATCTCCACTTATACCCTTAACAGCAAACACCTTTTGCTGCTCGGGGACTTCAACCTCTGGGCCAACTCCGCACAAGACCCCATTGCCGACGCCTGTATTGATCATCTGGAAGGATTAGGGCTACAACAACTAGTATGTGGGCCCACACATGCTTCAGGTCACACACTTGATCTTATTTTCAGACAAGATCTGGAAATAAAAATCTTGGAAAATGAACCGTTGCCATGGACTCACCATGCAATGTGATCTCACCATGCAATTAAATTCATTATTTCCGAAATCCCTCCCTTGACAAAAACATAAAAACCAGTGACAACACACTGGACTAGATGTCAGAAAAAGCTCCACTCGGAACTCTTCAAAACCACGTTAAATTCAGCCACATTAAACGGCCGAAGGAACACTGGATGCCATAAACACAGCACTATTGCAGTCAGCTGACTTAATAGCGCCGAAACGTAAAACCTGCATCCGGAAAAACAACTGCAGCTGGTTTAGCAACCAGCTGTCGTTACTGAAGCAAGAGCGCAGAAGGGCGGAAGCCTGGAAAATAGGCTCTTCAGAGGAAAACCTCTCCACCTACAAGGCGATAACAAGAAAATACCATAAAGAAATCTTTTTAAAAATTATTTTTCCGAGGCTATCAACAGCGCCCTAAACCGCCCACGCAAATTCTTCAAGATGGTCACTCAGACCATGAATCCAGGATGTCTTGAAGCCCCCAATTCGGACACACAAGAATTTTGCAATGAATTATCGGATTACTTCATTAAGGATTCATTAGGACTGGATGACAAAGAGTTATCTTAAACTCAACGGAGCGAAAACAGAACTTCTCCTGTTTCACGCCAAGCGTAGGAATCAACCTGCAACAACATGGACACCCCCGCCCATTCTGGGCAAAATCATCACCCCTAGCGCCAAAGTCAAAAGTCTTGGGGTCATTTTTGACTCCTATATGACAATGGACGCACAAATAGGGTCAGTAGTCAGCGGATCTCACCATCTGCTGTGCCTACTACGCAGACTTACTCCTTTCATCCCCAAAGAAGACTTAGCGGTCGTGGTGGGAACAATTGTTAACTGGACTATGCAAATGCTCTTTACCTCGGACTCCCTAAATACCAAATCGCTCGTCTGCAAGTCGTTCAAAATACGGCCACTAGCATGCGCGGGTCTAAAAACGTTGTTTTCAATATCGTTTTGCCCACACACCATCACTTTTTATGACACAAAAAACAACGTTTTGAAAAACGACACAAAAAATTCAAGCATGTTGGAATTTTTTTTGGTCGTTTTTTTTAAGACAAAAAACAACGTTTTGCCCACACATGATCAATTTAAATGACGTTTTAAAAAACGTTGTTTTTTTTCATCGCAAAAAATGATCGTGGGTACGCGGCATTAGGCTACAATCATCATTGGACCAAAGCAAGTATGCAGCTCAAAAAAGTCACACAAAGTCATACTTGCTTTGGTTCAGCAACATATTGGAGGAGCAACATTATATTATACTAAACAACATTTTAGCCCACACACAACAGAAGCAAGTTATGAGACGGGAGCGCACGTTTTGGTAAAACTACCATTCATAATGGAGTAAGCACATTCATCACGCTGTAACAGACAAAAAAGCGTGAATCGTCTTTTACTAACAAGGAATCAGCTAAAAGCAGCCCAAAGGCGAATAGAACTTCCCCTTTAGAGTGCCGTCGTACGTGTTGTACGTCACCGCGCTTTGTTCATCATTTTTCAAACACGATGGTGTGTGGGCAACGTTGTTTTTTATGATGAAGTTGGAAAAATTTCGTTTTTTGGACATGCTGAAAAATTACATATTTTTTCATGCCGAAAAGTGATCGTGTGTACGCGGCATAAGAACCCTGCCAAATTTTTACCGCTATCCAAGGCTCTGTTAGAAAGATTTCCCTTCAGGTTTAGTGCTGTTAACTTTTTTTGCAATAGCTGCCTGGCTATCATGCTAACTTGCTTCCTCCAATATGTTGCTGAACCAAAGCAAGTATGACTTTGTGTGACTTTTTTGAGCTGCATACTTGCTTTGGTCCAATGATGATTGTAGCCTAATGCCGCGTACCCACGATCATTTTTTGCGATGAAAAAAAACAATGTTTTTTAAAACGTCATTTAAATTGATCGTGTGTGGGCAAAACGTTGTTTTTTGTCTTAAAAAAAACGACCAAAAAAAAATTCCAACATGCTTGAATTTTTTGTGTCGTTTTTCAAAACGTTGTTTTTTGTGTCATAAAAAGTGATGGTGTGTGGGCAAAACGATGTTGAAAACGACGTTTTTAAACCCGCGCATGCTCAGAAGCAAGTTATGAGACGGAGCTTCAATGGAAAAGAGTGCCGTCGAACGTGGTGTACTTCAAAAACGATGGTGTGTACGCAACGTCGTTTTGGAAAATGAAGTTTGAAAAACTTCATTTTTTTTCATGATTAAAAACGTCGTTTTTTTTCATCGCAAAAAATGATCGTGTGTACGCTGCATGAGGGTCAGAAAAGCAGCAACTTCAGAGAGAGGGAAACCTTGGCTCTACCCATTGTGCTACTGCTGTCCAAAGTGATACTGTGAAGATAAAGCGGCAAGTGTTAAAGGGGTTGTAAAGGTTTGTCTTTTATTTTCTATAGGTTCCTTTACGCTAGTGCATTGTTGGTTTACTTACCTTTGATTTCCCTTCTAAATGTTTTTTTTTATCTTTGTTTACTTTGTCTGAATTTCTCACTTCCTGTTCCTCCTCAGTAAGCTGTTCAGTAGGCTGTTCTGACTGACTTTCCACCGCTCGGACGATGGTGGAAAGCTTCAACGGCGGATCCAGGGGTGAGGGGGGGGGGGACAGGGCAATTTTTTTTTTTTACCATTTTTTTAACTGCTTTGCGGTGCCTGCAGCCAGGCCCGGACTGGCCATAGGGCAAACCTAGCAAATGCCTGTGGGCCGCGGGCCAAAGCCGGGGCCGTATGTCACGTCTCCCCAGGGGTGTACACCACCAACACAGCGCCAGATAGAGAGAGATCAGCTGGGGTATCATAGCCAGCTCTGACACTTCTCCCCTCCCCTTGCTGCCCCCACGGCCAGTTAGAGGAGAGGAGCTGCTTCTACTCCTCCCCCTCCTCTCTTCTTCTCCTCCCGTGTCTGCCCCGCCCACTCTCCCGACGGACACTGTTCTGCTGCCTAAGGGATGTGGGCGGGAAGATTCAAGCCCAGCAATCGGAAAGGAAAGATGGAGTCTGATATCCATCCATCCAGTCAGTCCCTCCTGCCTCTGAGTGAGTACTGAGAGTACTGTACACTGATGTATGGGTGCCCTTCATTCCCTTCTCTCTCTCTCTTTTTTCTCTTTTTTTTTTCGTTTGCACCCCCCCACCAGCTGCCACTGTAGATAGATAGATAATAGTCTATCTAGCTATCTATCTACAGTGGCGGCTGGTGCTCAAAATTTTTGGTGGGCGCAAATGAAAAAAAAAAAAACATTTGCAGCCTCACTGTGCCCATCAAACGTAGCCACTGGGCCCATTAATTGTCACCACTGTGCAATGCCATCAAACGCAGCCACTGTGCCATCAAACGCAGCCACTGTGCCATCAAACGCAGCCACTGTGCCATCAATTGTCACCACTGTGCCATGCCATCAAACACAGCCACTGTGCCATCAATTGTCACCTATGTGCCATACCATCAAACACAGCCACTGTGCCATCAATTGTCACCACTGTGCCATGCCATCAAACACAGCCACTGTGCCATCAATTGTCACCACTGTGCCATGCCATCAAACGCAGCCACTGTGCCATCAATTGTCACCACTGTGCCATGCCATCGAACGCAGCCACTGTGCCATGCCATCAAACACAACCACTGTGCCATCAATTGTCACCTCTGTGCCATGCCATCAAACACAGCCACTGTGCCATCAATTGTCACCACTGTGCCATGCCATCAAACGCAGCCACTGTGCCATCAATTGTCACCACTGCGCCATGCCATCAAACACAGCCACTGTGCCATGGCATCAAACACAGCCACTGTGCCATCAAGTGTCACCACTGTGCCATGCCATCAAACGCAGCCACTGTGCCCTGCAATTGTCGCCACTGTGCCAATTGATGCCACTGTGCCCTTTAATTGTTGCCACTGTGCCCATTGTCGCCACTGTGCCCATCGTCGCCACTGTGCCCATTGTCACCACTGTACCCATTGTCACGGCTGAGCCAGAGGGGGCGGCGCTCTGGCGCCCTCTATAGACGCACCGCCAATGTCTATCTATATCTATCTATCTATTTATCTTTATCTATCTTCCTTCCTTCTCTTCTTTCTTTCTATCTTTATCTATCTTTCTTTCTTTATCTATATTCCTTCCTTCCATTCTTTATCTATCTATCTATCTATCTATCTATCTATCTATCTATCTATCTATCTATCTTTCTATCTATCTTCCCTTCTTTCTTTATCTATATTTCTTTCTTTAACTATCTTCCTTCCCTTCTTTATCTATCTATCTATCTATCTATCTATCTATCTATCTATCTATCTATCTATCTATCTATCTATCTATCTATATATCTATCTATCTATCTATCTATCTTCCCTTCTTTATCTATCTATCTTCCTTCCTTCCCTTCTTGCTTTCTATCTTTATCTATCTTTCTTGTTTATCTATCTATCTTTCTTGTCTATCTATCTATCTATCTATCTATCTTCCTTTCTTTCTTTATCTATATTTCTTTTTTATCTATATTTCTTTCTTTATCTATCTTCCTTCCTTCCCTTCTTGCTTTCTATCTTTATCTATCTTTCTTGTTTATCGATCTATCTTTCTTGTTTATCGATCTATCTATCTTTCTTGTTTATCTATCTATCTTTCTTGTCTATCTATATATCTATCAATCTATCTATCTATCTATCTATCTATCTATCTATCTATCTATCTATCTATCTATCTATCTATCTATCTTCCCTTATTGCTTTCTATCTATCTATCAATCTATCTTCCTTTCTTCCCTTCTTTCTTTTTATCTTTATCTATCTTTCTTTCTCCCCCACCCCCCGGGCTGCTCAGTCTAAAATACTCAGGCCTATTTTTTGTCCCAGTCCGGGCCTGCCTGCAGCTGCCGCTGCCGAGTCTCTTACTCTTTCTCTCTCATCACCAGGGCCGGTAGGCTGCCTGTCGTGAGGCTGCTTTGAGCTGTAGCTGACTGCAGCGCTCCCCTCTCTCCTGCGTGTATGACATCGGGCATCTCTGGCTGTGTGTGAGAGCTGGATCTGTGTTTGGCTGTGCTGCCTGTGCTAGACCTGCTCGTGTGATAGTAGATGGAGATGGAACACTGATTTAATCAGTGTTTTGTCTATCACACAAGCCCGTCTAGGGGAGACCTTGCTAGAGCACACTGCCCTGCCGAACACAGACTTACAGCTCCTGTTTGTTCAATGACACACGTCGGGAGAGGAGATACCTGCTGTGTGTGATCGAGGTAATGCCATGGTGAGTGCCATGCACAGTGTGGCTGCATTAATAGGCAAAAGTGGGGCTGCATTTATATACAAAAGTGGGACTGGATTCATAGACAAA
Organism: Rana kukunoris; assembly: GCA_029574335.1. Taxonomy (NCBI): domain Eukaryota; kingdom Metazoa; phylum Chordata; class Amphibia; order Anura; family Ranidae; genus Rana; species Rana kukunoris. The sequence goes on from CM056050.1 coordinate 460,030,849, forward strand.
AGTGGGACTGGATTCATAGACAAAAGTGGGACTGGATTCATAGACAAAAGTGGGACTGCATTTATATACAAAGGTGGGACAGCATTTATATACAAAGGTGGGACTGCATTCATATACAAAGGTGGGACTGCATTCATATACAAAGGTAGGGCTGCATTTATATACAAAAGTGGGACTGCATTAATATACAAAATTGGTAGTGCATTAATAAACAAAAGTGGTACTGCATTAATATACAAAGGTGGGGCTGCATTCATATGCACAGTGAGGCTGCAATGATGGGCGCTGATGAGGTTGCATTGATCTCTTGTACCATGTCTTCAGTCTCTGACCATCCCTTGTACCATGCCTGCAGTCTCTGACCATCCCTTGTACCATGCCTGCAGTCTCTGACCATCCCTTGTACCATGCCTGCAGTCTCTGACCATCCCTTGTACCATGCCTGCAGTCTCTAACCATCCCTTGTACCATGCCTGCAGTCTCTGACCATCCCTTGTACCATGCCTGCAGTCTCTGACCATCCCTTGTACCACATCTGCAGTCTCTGATCATCTCCTGTACCACGTCTACAGTCTCTGACCATCCGTTGTACCACGTCTGCAGTCTCTGACCATCTCTTGTACCATGTCTGCAGTCTCTGACCATCTCTTGTACCATATCTGCAGTCTCTGACCATCTCTTGTACCATGTCTGCAGTCTCTGACCATCTCTTGCACCATGTCTGCATTCTCTGACCATCTCTTGTACTATATCTGCAGTCTCTGACCATCTCTTGTACCATGTCTGCATTCTCTGACCATCTCTTGTACCATGTCTGCATTCTCTGACCTTCTCTTGTACTATGTCTGCAGTCTCTGACCATCTCTTGTACTATGTCTGCAGTCTCTGACCATCTCTTGTACCATGTCTGCAGTCCCTGACAATTGTCTAGAAACTATGGGATAGATTTATGGCATTTATATTTAAATATTTTTTTACTAGTAATGGCGGCAATCATTGATTTTTTAGCGGTACTGCAACATTGCAGCGGACACATCGGACACCTAATTGAGTTCTGTAAGCAACACCTTATTTTCTGGCAGTGCCCCATCGAGACTAGACTCTGGATCCGCCCTTGGAAAGCTTACTGAGGAGAAATAGGAACTGCCCACCGCTTTGGCCTGAATCCTGCTTGTTTTGCGAGACAACACTCGCAAACCGAGTTAGGATATTTTAAAATACAGTTAACTGCGTTACTCTCAATCCGAGGTTCCACTGTATATGTTACTGAATACTCTTGCTAATTTGTTTTCGTTGTGTGCAATTTGTAGTAAGCCTCTCTTTGATCCATACCTAAAAGACCAATCTTTAAACACAAGTTACTGTAGGCTCAGGGCTAAAGACAGGCATGTGCAGGGGGTGTGCCGGGTATGCCTGGGCACACCCTAATCACCTTGTGAGGCACAGATTCCCCCTACTGATATTGCACCAATGCCCCCTGAAATGGGCTCCTAAAAATAAAAAATAAATTGTAAAACCACTGACACTGTCCACTGCCCAACTGACACCAACCTTTGCTCTACTGACACCATTCACTGCCCAACTAACACTGTCCATGTTTTTAATACATTTGGGATGCACAGGCTAATACAATAGGCTGTGCATACCTATGGCTAAAGAAATACTCATAGATGTGTATTTTGGTGTAACAATTTTTAAAGTGGTTGCATGGGCATCCGCTGAAATTTTTTCAGGGGGGGGGGGCGCATCAGCAGCGGCAATACACAGTCACATTTTACCTTTTCTTCGACCACTAGCGCTAGGCAAGAGTAATGTACATACACACCTCGCCATCAACACCAGGGCACCACCATGTCACCAGCAACACCAGGGCACCACCATGTCACCAGCAACACCAGGGCACCACCATGTCACCAGCAACACCAAGGCACCACCATGTCACCAGCAACACCAGGGCACCACCATGTCACCAGCAACACCATGGCACTACCATGTCACCAGCAACACCAGGGCACCACCATGTCACCAGCAACACCAGGGCACCACCATGTCACCAGCAACACCAGGTCACCACCATGTCATCAGCAACACCAGGGCACCACCATGTCACCAGCAACACCAGGGCACTACCATGTCACCAGCAACACCAGGGCACCACCATGTCACCAGCAACACCAGGGCACCACCATGTCACCAGCAACACCAGGGCACCACCATGTCACCAGCAACACCATGGCACTACCATGTCACCAGCAACACCAGGGCACCACCATGTCACCAGCAACACCAGGGCACCACCATGTCACCAGCAACACCAGGGCACCACCATGTCACCAGCAACACCAGGGCACCACCATGTCACCAGCAACACCAGGGCACCACCATGTCACCAGCAACACCAGGGCACCACCATGTCAGCAGCAACACCAGATCACCACCATGTCATCAGCAACACCAGGGCACCACTATGTCACCAGCAATACCAGGGCACTACCATGTCACCAGCAACCAGTAGCTCACTTGTTATACCCAAAGACACTCGCGCTGATCACCCCCCGCGCTGATATTCATTTGCGGGGGGTGCCGGCCTGACACCCCTGCAGTTCTTAAATTCCAGGGGGGGGCAACCGACCCCCGTTGCCCTATGGAGCGGACACCCATGAGTGGTTGTAAACCCCATAGGCATGTGCAAAAGTGAAAAATTCGTTTCGTTTCGTTTCGTTTCAATTCGTCATTTAATAAATTTCGTTAAGTTAGGTTCGTTACATGTGTTGAATTCGTTTTCGGAATTCGTTCGTTTTCGACCGAATTTCGAAAAATACGATCGAAAGCGAAAATATTTCGACCTTTTTTCGAATTCGTTCGTTTTCGACTGAATTTCGAAAAAAAAAACGGTCGAAATCGAAAATATTTCAACCAGATTAGAAAACAAATAGTCTCTTTTCGAATAGAATTTTTTTCGAATTAAATTCGAAAATATTTTTTTTTTTTTTTTTTTTTCGAATTCCGATCGAATTTAGTCCGCGGGTATTCGATTCGGAATTCGAAAAAAAAAAACAAATTCGATTTCGACCATTTTTTTTTTTTTTTTCGAAATTCGGTCGAAAATGAACGAATTCCGAAAACGGTCGAAATTTTTCGCTAATATAGCAATTCGGAAATTCGTATGCATCCGAATGTCCGAATAATGGAAAATTCGTCCGAATTTCGATTCGGAACGAAACGAAATGCACATGCCTAAAACCCCACTTTTTGACTTTTACCTATAGGTAAGCCTATAATAAGGCTTACCTGTAGGTATAAAGAATATCTCCTGTACGGTTTAGGAGATATTACCCTCGCAATGCACCGCTGATTGCAGCGGCGCATGCACAGGGGGGAATCCACGGCGAAAGGACCGGCAGCCGCCGGACCTTGCCGATTTGAAATCTCCCGCGCGCACGCGTGGGAGTGACGTCATCACCACTCCAGCCAATCACAGCGCTGGAGCGGCGATACCCGGAAGACACGCCAGAGCAAGATGACATCTCGCTCGGCGTGGACCAGGTAAGTGCTCTACACCTCGTTCCGAGGTAAGTATTTCATAATCAGCTAGTATGCGATGCATACTAGCTGATTATGCCTTTTGCCTTGCAGGTTTAAAAAAAAAATGTATATGCGGTTTACAACCGATTTACCTTCAAAACAGGCTATCGTAAGAACATTCTATGATGCTGCATTTTAAAGTGCTGCTTGCTATAACTATAGCAGTTCCTGAGCCATTTCCCTGATCTTTTCACATTCTTAAAATAGACATGAATGTGTGTTTTGTAGGTTGACCAATGAACACTGAAAGTGTTGTGTTTAAAATGCAGAGAACATCTGATAATCTGTAAACTGGTAATTTGTGGCGTTTTAAACACAGGCTTGTGCAGAGCTGTTTCCCTTTCATAGAAATGTCACTTATTTACTAGGATATTCTTAGTTCTATTGAAGCATTGATTGTTTTTTTAGAACAAATTCTGTGGTTTCAGCATTAAATTTATTTATTTTATTTTTTATTATGTTAACCGCTTGCTGACCGTTTAACAGATTTACGTGCCAGATCACGTAATAGGTACATGATCTAACACTTCCAGGTAGGGGGCATGTGCGTGCACTGCCAGCTACCTGGCTTAAATACAGAAGATGTCGATCAGTGGGTGCCGGGTCACCCACCGATCATCATGAAAAGTGTCGGTTAGTGTCTAAATATCCGCCGCATATCGCAGTCCTGCTATAAGTCACTGATCACCGCCATTACTAGTAAAAAGTAAATAATAAAATAAAAATTCCAGTAAATATCCCATAGTTTGTAGACATTATAACTTTTGCACAAATCAATGAATATACGCTTATTGGGTTTTTTTTCTAACCAAAAACATGTAGCAGAATACATATTGGCCCAAATTTATCAAGAAATTTGATTTTTTTTAATTTTTTATTGGATATGTTTTATAGCAGAAAGTAAAAAAAATTTTTTTTTTATGCTGTCAGTCTTTTTTTGTTTATAGCACAAAAATAAAAACTCAATGATGATCATATATCACAGAAAGCTCTATTTATGGGGAAACAAATTACATAAATGGTATTTGGTACAGTGTCACACAAACGCACAATTGTTAGTTAAAGTAACGCAGTGCTGTATCACAAAAAAATGACTGGTACTGTAATGAAGGGGGGTAAATCTTCTGCAAAATGTATTTGTTAACTACATAATGCATGTTATAAAAGGAAAAATATATTCTATTAAATAAAATTCAAGTATTTTATATATATAAGAGGGGTCCTCCTTTAAGATGAAGTCACGTGCTAAAACACTCATAATAAAAACCCTGTTTGGACTCAACTGACTCCAATGACATAAAAGGGATAAGGAAATAAGAAAAGGAAATACTGTGCAAGTTCAATTTAAATACAATTTAATAAATCAAATTTATTATTTCAAAAACACATAAATGGAATAGCCAAATAATAATGATAAAAACGGAATCATTCACAACGTGTCAATCATACTGTGATAAAAACTCAGTGTCCACCATTCTTGCCCCTATGCAGTGACAGTAATATATACGGTATATATATAACGAGGAATGTAAAAGTACAATATCTTCAATCCTGAGCAGCAATAATGGATTGAAACATAGAAATTGCATGCATGTGAATAGGATGTGGAGCTAAGTTGGCTCCCAACGGCAAATGGATCCTAAGTAGATCAGACCTGGAACCTGGGAAAGAGGCACAATGGAATATTATGGTAAATAGTTAATTCCTCGATGTATCCAAAAGGAGGGAATTGCTGAAATAAGAAAGGGACGGCACCCTGGGTCAACAGTGGTCTAGAGGAGGTATATAAAATTGAAAGGTACAGTCACAGTATGTACTGTATGTGGCATGAAAAACTGCGATGGAGCATACACACGGCCGGGATTCCCGACGAAAAGCTCTCATAGCAGTTTTCCCCGTCGGAAAAAACGCGCGTGTTTACGAGGCATCACTGTTGAAAACCATAATTTAAAATCTAGAGTATACATGCAAGTTGACCGTCCTGGTGCAGGTCTGTATGTGGAGCCTGAATTGGAATAAATTGTACACTTTTCTGCAAATAGGTGAGCGCCACAGCAACACCTCCTTGTTGCAGTCATGCTGTGGACACCATGCCTAGAGATCTCCGAGCTACCATTATTTGTGACTGTTCTTGACACATCTGCTACACTGTAATTCTAATAGCATGATATCTTGGGCGACACAATGACAGTGACAGTGGGGAATTGCCATGAATCAGGGGGCGGTGACATGATCTAGGACCCACCATCGTACACAGGTATTGCAGCTCTTGGAGTCTGCCGTAGTCATCTGGATTGGAACAGATTCTTTATTTTGTTTTGGGTACCTTAGTTTTCTGTAGTAGTGTTTACTGCACAGTACAGACATGAGTAGCAACTAGGGGGTGCCTACATTTAAAGGAGAAATCCAGTCTGAGATCCTTTGGCTGGGCTTATCCTATGGATCACAGAAGTGAAATTTGTTCTGCACTCCTGTGAACCGTTTCAGCAGAGAGCGGACTGAAGTCGGCTCTCTGCTGACGTCACCATTATCAGTCCAGGCACCGTGTCATCCGACTCTGGGAGTCTGGATCCGCCAGGTGCCTGAGGCTGAGACGGCTGCTCCCCACCCCTTCATAGCTCGTCACTCTAGTGAGTGAGGAGGAGCAGAGCAGGAGAACTGCTGCCTGTCAGGGGCAGAGAGAACCAAGCCATCGGTGATGTTCGGTCGCTCGGTTCTCAGTGCTGAGATGCCGGGGCACAGATGCAGCATCAGACCAATGCTGCATCCATCTAGGTATCATCTTCAAAACTAGTCATCTTCAAAACTAGAGGTGTATTGCTACTGTATACTTGGTTGATAAATACCAGCATATATTAGTATATATTTTTTCTTTACTTAATATTCTATCAAAAAAAATATATGTGATTATTGTATTTTAGGTCAGAGAAAATAAAAAAATAATTAGAAATCTTGTAGAATTAGCTGGTGTTTAATTCAGAATTAATATATGTATATATATATATATATATATATATATATATATATATATATATATATACATACAATATTTCAGGTAGAATCAGTAATTTTTAAGCAACACTTTGCAAAGTACATAGATTAATTTCCATTTCCATGGAAGGTGCTTCCATGGCAGCTTTCTCTGCAGCACTTGCCAGGCCAATGAGAAAAACCAACACTTCTCGCCCACTCATTGGTTGCTTTTCTCCAAATATAAACCCATACAAGCTTGTATAATCTAGCAGAAAGGATGATGCATGTATCTGTTCTCTGCTTAATGAATGTGGGTCTTAAATAGTTTGAAAAGAGAGTAGATTAGATTTAACAGGCAATTCAGGCTCATCACAGCACAGTAGTAAATGACTACAGAAAACCTAGAGGTTAGTATTTTTAGAAAAACAACTGCTGGTAAATATGAAACATTTATATGCAAATATGAAATATATGTGTGTTTTTATGTTTGTAGGTTGGAAGTCCATTAAAATCCACTTCTGTGGTACCATTGCCTCTCCTTTTATTGTTGACTTCCTCCACTAGTCCATGGGTTACAAATCTATAATAATTTGCTCTTATGCCTCGTACACACGACCCGTTTTCCCATCAGGAAAACTGCCATGACAGCTTTTGGACAGGAAAACTGACCGTGTGTATGCTTCATGGCGGTTTTCCGACAGCAAAACCGCCGGGAATCGTGGCAGGAAAAATGTTCTCTTTTTTCCTGCCGCGATTTCCAAGCGGTCTTTTCCCCGGCAGTTTCCCTATGGGAAACACTGCGGTGGACACATGGCCAGGATTCCCGGCCAAAACTCTCACCGCAGTTTTCCCAATGGGAAAACCTCTGGTGTGTACATGGGGAAAGTGACCGAGCAGGTTCTCAGTTTTTCCCCTTGGGATTCCCGGTGGAGGGGCATTATACAGAAAAAATTATAATGTTTAACCATTGATCGATTTTCTCTTTGTAAACCAAAGTCGCATCATTTGGCCATGTATTGCCATCAAAGTTCTAGCAGTTTAGATCATCTTAGTTTGTAAAAGACCACTCCTCCCTCCCCCACCCCACCCAAAAGTAGACATTTTCTCAATGGTAACATGGCTTTCCATTAGAACCATTTTGTTTTGCTGTATAAAGATAACTTTTGCATTTGAGCTTGCATAAGAAATGTAGCACTAAAGGGACTGGTTTGCTTTCTTGATTACCACTTGCAAAACTATTGGGTTATAATTGTGCTTTCATGTTTCCATGGTTACCTGTTTTTCAAAAGATGTTAAATCAACAAATGCCTCAGCCACTGGAATACAATTAAAAAAAAGTTTAAGATAAATAGCATAACTTGAATAATAATGCAAATGCCTCAGCCACTGGAATACAATGAAAAAAATGTTAACATAAATAGCATAACCTAAATAATAATGCAAAATGAATGCAAAAAAAGAATATAACCAAATTCTTTAATTTATTTGCACTTTTTTGTAAAAAATTAATAGAAATTCTCTCTGTTGTATGAAGTGGAAATTAGACTGTAACAGCTGAGAAGGATGACACATACATTGTTCTTCAGTGAGTCTATGTGCTGATGTAATAAAAAGACATTTAGACAATGAGTAAGCCTAAATCTGTTACAGTTACAGACGATGACATAACAGCCCCGTAATAGTCACTTGAATTAGGTATATTTGTATTTAGAAGCCGTTTAAATAGAAAATATGATTTTTGCAAATTATTAAGAAATGTTTTGTCCTATTTAGATAATTCAAATGTTAACAAAAATTGGAGGGATACTGGACTTGCCTTACTTTAGTAAAAAGTAGAAAAATTGTGCCTGTTCATTGAATATGGAAGACGGCGTCACTGTAGTGGTGGAAAGTGCAGAAGTGTTTATTGGTACCATAGAAACGAGCACAGATGTGAGTATTTGTGCAGTAGTAAGTAGAGGCATGTGGGTGAATGGGTGGCAAGCGCAGTGGAGGTGGGGATTGGTGTACAGATATGGTTTGGTTGAGTGAGATGGTATTTAGCTGTGGAGGTGAGAGGGGTTGGCATGAAGATGCAGTAATAAGGAGGTCACGCTGGTGAGAAGAGAACTGCAGGCAATGGCAGGGTGGGGGGGGGGTCGTTGGCACAGTGGTGGTCAGGGGCGTGGTTGCCGGCATGGTGGTGAGTGGTGTCTCCTTGAGTAGCTGTCATCTATAACTTCAGATGCATTCCTTCCTGCTAGCAGCAGAGGCCGGATGGGCAGCTGATTGTATGGGCTACTAGGCCAAGGATTTTAGTGTCTGTGTAAGCTGCAGCAGAAGCCAGAGGGTAGAATGTTAACATCAGCTGGCAGGGCCAGGTATGAAAAGGCCAAGTTCTTTTCTCACCTTTTTCTTCCAGTTGGGTATAGCTGTTGTGGATGGAACTGGCCTAGCTTTAAATGCAATTGCTACCACACATGCGTAGTAGCTACACAATGTTATTACCTACAGTCCACTACTGCACATGCACAAGGTATTGAAGCATAATTAGGTTACCCAAGGACTCCAAACGTCTCCAAGAGAAGACATAGCATTTAGGCTAAATTCATACTATTGCGTGCCACATTCGCTCACGTTGCCCGCGTAGGAGAGAGGCATGCTGCTGTTTTGCAGACATGCAGGGGTGCCATTCATTTTTTTATGGCACCTATATGCATTGGCAAAATGCCAGCATTTGTGCACACGTAAAACCGCATGGTGCTGTGGTGATATTTTCAAATAGGGTCCGGGACATCTTTCGCTTTGCTTCTGCGGATAGGGCAGCCTGTTGAAATTAATTGTCTGCCCTACCCACAGAACGCAGCCTGAACAATTGTGAACTGGGCCTTAGTGCCAGTGCTGCATATCTCCTCTAACCTGCAGCAAACTTTCAAGATACCAGCAATGAGTTCTTAGCGCAAAAGGTCTACTGTTAACGATACCCTATTTGTGGCCTTACATATCATACAATCTACCAAACAGAGCCACATATCCTGTTCTGAGAGCTGATTGCTGGTATGTGAGGTTAGAGGAGATCAGCAGCACTGTCACTAAATTCTGGGTTGTGGTATTTCTTCCTATGCATGTGCATTAGAACCCCATTGATTACTGTGTGGTATGGGAGACAGAACAGCCAGATTTGTCATAAGGCATTAATTTGTGTTTTTCAGAATTTTGAATGGCGATTCTTTTAACAGTAGAACTGCAGGCTACAGAGGTCAGACCTCTGGGGGTGTGGTACACATTTTATGTGTTCCTGAGGGAAGATGAATTAGGCACGCGCTACTGGACTGAGAGGAAGAGGGAAGCCAAACACTGAGATGTTATTATAAACCCACCCACCTCTTCCATTACTACAGCAGGCGCTTTCTGGAAGTCCAGCATCAAAATTGTTCAATCACCACTGTTTATCTGTAAACTGGGTGGGGAACTAAAACTACATTCTACTTCCTGTATTCTTCTTTTACAATAATTATAGATTATATATTGTACATACAGTATCGCACAAAAGTGAGTAAAGTAGTCAGTGTACAGCTTGTATAATGGTGTAAATTTGCTGTCCTCTCAAAATAACTCCACACACAGCCATTAATGTAAAAGTGAGTACACCCTAAGTGAAAATGTCCTAATTGTGCCCAAAGTATCAATATTTTGTGTGGCCACCATTATTTTCCAGCACTGTCTAACACTCTTGGGCATGGAGTCCACAAGAGCTTCACAGGTTGCCACTGGAGCCTTCTTTCACTCCTCCATGATGACATCACGGATCTGGTGGATGTTAGAGACATTGCGCTCCTCCACCTTCCTTTTGAGGATGCCCCACAAATCGGGTTTAGGTCTAGAGACATGCTTGGCCAGTCCATCACCTTTACCCCCAGCTTCTTTAGCAAGGCAGTGGTCGTCTTTGAGGTGTGTTTGGGGTCGTTATTATGTTGGAATACTGCCCAGCCGCCCAGTCTCCGAAGGGAGGGCATCACACTCTGCTTCAGTGTGTCACAGTTCATGGCATTCATGATTCCCTCAATGAACTGTAGCTCCCCAGTGCCGGCATCATTCATGCAGCCCCAGACCATGACACTCCCACCACCATGCTTGACTGTAGGCAAGACACACTTGTCTTTGTACTACTCAACTGGTTGTCATGACACACGCTTGACACTATCTAAACCAAATAAGTTTATCTTGGTCTCATCAGACCACAGGACATGGTTCCAGTAATCCATGTCCTTAGTCTGCTTGTCTTCAGCAAACTGTTTGCAGGCTTTCTTGTGCATCATCTTTAGAAGAGGCTTCTTTTTCGGGCACCATTGCATTGCAGACCAATTTGATGCAATGTGTGGCGTATAGTCTAAGCACTAACAGGCTGACCACCCACCCCTTCAACCTCTGCAGCAATGCTGACATACGTCTTTTTCCCAAAGACAACCTCTGGATATGACGCTGAGCATGTGCACTTAACTTCTTTGGTCGACCATGACGAGGCCTGTTCTGAGTGGAAGCTGTCCTGTTAAACTGCTGTATGGTCTTGGCCACCGTGCTGAAGCTCAGTTCCAGGGTCTTGGCAATCTTATAGCCTAAGCCATCTTTATGTAGAGCAACAATTCTTTTTTTTCAGATCCTCTGAGGGTTCTTTGCCATGCGGTGCCATGTTCAACTTCCAGTGACCAGTACGAGAGCGTGAGTGCGATAACACAAAATGTAACACTCCCGCTCCCCATTCACACCTGAGACCTTCTAACACTAATGAGCTCTGGTGAATTCCATACCCAAGAGGGTTAAGGCAGTGCTGCAAAATAATGGTGGCCACACGAAATATTGACACTTTGCGCCCAATTTGGACATTTTCACTCAGGGGTGTACTCATTTTTGTTGCCAGCGGTTTAGACATTAATGGCTGTGTGTTGAGTTATTTTGAGGGGACAGCAAATTTACACTGTTATACAAGCTGTACATTCACTAATGTACATTTTAGTAAAGTGTAATTTCTTCAGTGTTTTCACATGAAAAGATGTAATAAATATTTACAAAAATGTGAGGGGTGTATTAACTTTTGTGAGATACTGTATATGTGTTTATATGAATAATAGGCTAAGGATAGATATAGCAATAGTTATGCAGAATGGCTGGGCTATGCATGCACAATCCTACCAGGCTTGTTATTGTTACTTTGTTGGCAGCTTTATAAACATGCACACTTGACTTGGCTGAGCATGCATGTTTTTTCTGTAAAGAGGGAACGGGATATGCCGTCTGACACTTTGGCATTGGTTTATGAAGATGGAAATGATTATGATCGCTTTGTTCACCAGGAACATATGTTATATTTAGCTAGGCCTGAAAAAAGTCTGATTTGGAAACTATATTGAGAGCATTTATACATGTGGAATGTGAAGATTGTGGCAAACCACAGCAGGTAAGTATACATGGGGCGGGGGAGTGCGAGTTACTTTAAGTCACGGGGAGATGTACTAAACATTCGTAAGCTGCTTGACAAAATTATTTACAATTTGTTTCAGTGGAACAGTCCTGCCAAATATTATTAGTGGTGTTTGTAGTATTTTTAAAAAAAAATTCTCTTCATCTGTTTCTAGAAATGTCTTAAACAATGATCACATAACTCTCTGATGGAAGATTGTGATTCTTTCTGTGCCTTTTATACTTTTACTGTTTTATTTACATTATTTGTAGTTCAGTCTCATACTAATTAGACCCAGAACGCTGGAACTTTGTATGGTTTTAGTCTATACTATGACTCCAGGGTGCTTTTTACGAGCTTTAACCTACATCATTTATATAATCATAAATCATATAGCCATGTTGAATATTAACTAATAACCTGGTATCATTTTAGCTTAATTTAAATTCAATTACATTTTTTCAAGTAAGCCTACAATATACAAACTAAAAATTTATATCATATGAATATTCATTATACATTTAAAGGTAAAAGTAATTTTGAATTCTAATTCGTGCTTCAAGGCTAAATTACTAGCTAATTGAGATATAGTTGTAAATTGTAGCCTGAAACTGTTTATTTCCTGTAATGGCGAAGGTACTGTACATGTACAATGAAGGTGAAGTGCTTATGTACGATGCTCAGCTAGAGAGAGAGAAAGCAAATTAGGACACTCTGCAGCTATGCCCTCACTGAACTATTCATGCAGGATCTAGTAATCTTGTCTGCCTCCCACCAGCAGGGGGAGCAGATAAACCAGAGGAGCAGAGTGCTACCAAGCCATCCCTTGCACGTTTCTTCTTACCGATGTTGGAGCCATCTACACGAGTAGCATTGAAATGGTTTTAAAGTGATATTGGTAGTGATAGTGATTTTATTCAATCATGTGAGTGCATTTTTTTTTCCTTTCCTTAAAGTGGATGTAACCCCATTTATGAAATTTGACCTGGGCACATCTATCTGTAGTGTTTACTCATTTCTCTCCAAAGCCCTAAGTCTTGTGTCTTTCTGCTCCTCCGTTCTTCTGTTATGAGCATGATAACTTCTGACAAGCTTTCTGACAATCAAGATCAAACCAGCCTGAAATTTGAGTCGGGGTGGTGCATGGAAAAAGACTAGCAGATAGCTGGTCTATTCACAGCACAGCTCTGCACGTTATTTCCTTCCTTTGCCTATGTGAAGAGGGGTGTGTGCCTTTCCTCCAATCAGCTGTCACACAGTGTATGTCAAGAATCCACACACAGTGGGGGAAACAGGAAGAGAAAATTCTAACAAAATGTGCACATTCTGAACAGTATAGAAAGCTGAAGACAACATATATACATGTAAAACTTATGTATGAGGATTTGTTTAATCTCTGTGTATCATCTGAGGCTGTTCACTTCACTGGGTATATGTGATGGTTTACATCCATTTTAATATAAAATGGCTCAGTGAGCACTATGCAAGTTGTTGTATCCTTTTAAGCATCGATCCATGCTTTATCACCTGAGCTGAGAGGAGTGCTGGATTTACTGAGTGAGGCCGCGTACACACGACCGAGAACCTCGTCGGGCTAAACTCATCATTCCGCCCGACGAGGTTTATCGGCCGGCCGTTGAGTTCGTCGACCAGGCTGTCGAAAAAGACGTCAAGCCATTAGTCCCGATGGCCCGTCGAGCAAATAGAGAACCTGCTCTCTATTTTGGCTCGACGAGCTTCCCGACGGGACGCTCGACGAAAGTGTACACACAATCGAGCTTCTCGGCAGAATATGGATCCCAGCGAGCTTCTCGCTGGATTCTGCCGAAAAACTCGGTCGTGTGTACGGGGCCTTAGGCCCGACCGTCCCAGCAAACAGATTCGACCGTGTGTACGGGCAAGCCGACGGATTTGGCCACCCGACAGATTTTAAAGCATGCTTTGAAATCTGTCGGCTGGGAAACCGTCCGCCCGACATGTCTGCTGGTTAGTATGCTAACCAGCAGACATGTCTTCTCGCACACGCGCCGAATGATTTCGACGCATGCGCGGAAGTGTATTACTTCCTGGTGCGGTGACGTGGCGGCGTCAACGTCAACGCCACATCACCGACACGTCAGCGCGCTGTCAGCTGGCGGGGATTTTGGTTTGCTCGTGTGTACACGCGAGCAAACCAAAATCCAAGCAGACAGATCTGTTCAAATCGGTCGGTCCGAACGATTTGAACAGATAGATTGCCTCGTGTGTACGAGGCCTTAGAGTTCTGGGGAGGATTGATTGAGCTCTGGGAGAGTCCAGCTGGGTTTTTAGAGTCCAATTGATTTGATTAAAGGCACAATAAAACCTTTTGTAATATGTCTATTCAAAAGGTGAGCATGTGCCCAAAAGAGGTTTGGTGGAGGTGTCTGCTGTTACACAATCTGATCTCACTGAATTGGACTGATCACGTTTGGTGGATAGTATCACAGTTTTATTCAATGACATTTATTTATTTATTTATTTATATGAAGGACCGTGTGGTGTGCGGTGTGTGGTGATGTTGGAATATAATTACACAGATGTCTATATTTAGCACAATTCTGATTTATGTTAATTTTATTTATTTTTTGTTATGGTTTTTTTTTTGGTATATTAAGCAGCACAGCATATTTTTTTTACACAACTGCTCTATGTAATTTATTTTTGAATAGTGTTATTTTTATTACAGACAGGTGATCTCTCCATAAAAACTTTACCATAAGGCTATACTCTACAAATATATTTTTATGTATTTATCTTAACATGTGAATGTGTTCATGTAATAAAGAGAGGCACTAAAAATGGTTTATTTCTACCTTTAAAAAAGTTTTTAAAAATCTACAACATAAAAGGGATTGGTCTCAAGCTAATTTACATGTCTTTTCTCATACTGACAGTTTTACTTTGTTGAAGAGATCAGATGTTGCTCTGTGTTGTCATATACTGTATTTTCAGGGCATCATTTATATGCCCTCGGGGACCACTTTGAGCATGCTTTTTCATCTCTATGTAAAGTGACACAGGTAAAATAGTTAGGAGGAGCTCCAGTCATATTTTTGAAAATTAAAAGTCAGTAGCTACAAAAATGGAAGCTGCTGATTTTTAATACACAGACCCTTATCTGTCTCAGGATTTAGTGCTGTACCCACCCGAGCAGTTTTTTTCCATCTTTCTTTGGTCCCAGGCATCAGCACCTTAACTGTGGGCAGTCAGCTGCCAACTGCACATGCGTGAGCCTTGGGCTTTGTAAATGGTCCAGCACTCTTCTGGAACTGCTGATGTGCAACAGTAGACTGCAGGGAAGGAGGGGGGAGAGGCGAACTTTGGCTTGAATTGCCTAGGCGATCCCAACGGATGGGGGTAACAACAGCAAACATCACAAAAAAGACTCCAAAGTTGATTCAATTTCTTACAACTTGCAAGCACCTGCAGTTTGTTTAAATCAGAGGACTGGAAGGTTGCCAAGATTCTGTTTCCATAAAAAGGGGAAACAAAATGTGATTTCCATGCCCTTGTTGTAAATTTGGAAGATAAATTTGTCCAAAATGCCTATAGCTACAGAGGTGAGGGCTTGTTTTGCTGTAATTTTAAAGGTTGTTCATAATATGTGGCTACTTTAATGTTCAAAGTTTGGGCACAGTTTCATTCTAAGTTAGGAAACTGCAGAATATGCATTGTATATACCAGTGATGGTGAACCTTGGCACCCCAGATGTTTTGGAACTACATTTCCTATGATGCTCATGTACTCTGCAGTGTAGAGGAGCATCATGGGAATTGTAGTTCCAAAACATCTGGGGTGCCAAGGTTCGCCATCACTGGTATATACCATCCAATATTTGTATTTTTATTACATTTCATGTTACAATGTGTTATCTTTGTTCTTGTTTTTTAAGACAATGAAAAGCCTATGAAAGTAATTGGAGATGATGATTTGCTGGACCATGAACTCAATACAGAATTAAGAAAAGAATATGGCATGACCTATAATGATTTCTTCATGGTACTAACAGACTTGGATATGAAGGTTAAGGTAGGTAATCTTTTTAATGTATAATTTTATGTTGTACAATGACCTGTGTTATTGTTGGTGTTATTTTTGTTAGTAGTATTGAATAATAATGCAAAAGAAATGCTGTTATGTAAACCATTGCAATAAGCAATCATGAACATCCACAACCAATAGTTTAACATTTTAAAATAAACTGTTTTAGATTGTTGGCTGAGTGTTACCAAAAACCACCACTGTTATTTTAAATAAACCAATATGTCATCTAAAAGGGGAGGTCCACCCAAAATTGGAACCTCAGCTTATCTGTTCCCCCCCCCCCCCTTCGGTGCCACATTCGGCACCCTTCAGGGTGAGGAGGAAACATATACCTGTTTTTGACAGGTACCCTTCCCCACTTCCCACAGCGCCACCCCCCTCCTCTTTCCTCCGCTGCTGGGCCAATTAGAAAGCGCAACGCTCTTCACGCAGTGCAGTAGGGGACTGGCTGTGAAGCCTTTCGGCTTCCCTTATAAAGAATGGCAGCGTTATGCTGGTTTCCCTTATAATGAAAAGCAGCGACAGCACCTGACAGCTGATCCAAAAAATCAGCTAGGGTGCTGACATTGCGGGCCCCCTGGATGGGTAAGTGTCCATATATTAAAAGTCAGCAGCTACAGTGTTTGTAGCTGCTGACTTTTTTTTTCCCCTGGCTGGAATACCTTTTTAAGGCAAACCTGTGCTTTGCCAATGTAGGGGAAACAATAGGTTTGCTTTAATGCCACCCTAGCAGCACATACTTAAAGGGGTTTTAAAGGTAAAAAGGTTTTTTCACCTTAATGCAAAACTTCCGACTATACCGGCCCCCCGTTATACTTACCTGACCCATCGAAAGTCCCACGCTCGGCCCCGGCATGCTCTTCGCTGCTCAGCCTGGCCATTGATTGGCTAGAGCGGATGGATTGAATGCAGCGCAGCTATTGGCTGGCGCTGCTGTCAATCACATCCAGTGATGCAGTGCGCCGAGGGGCATGGCCGAGTGATACAGTGAGTGGCTATGGCTGCTCGCTGTATCACGGGAGCTCGTCCGCAAGGACTCCACACAATGCAAGGGAGCTCGCATGAATGTGTGGAGTTCTTGCGGGGAGGACCAGAGACAGCTGCCGAGGGACCCCAGAAGACGTGGATCGGGGCCACTCTGCAAAACAAGCTGCACAGTGGAGGTAAGTATGACATGTTTGTTATTTATAAAAAATATATATATATATATATATATTTTCAAACCCTTTAACTTCTCCCCTCACCACCTCCATTTCGTAGTCAGCATAAATTCTTTAGCCCCTTATAACATTTCAACTACAATGACTCTAAGGCTAGGTTCACACACTTGCGGCTTCCCTGCTGCCATGTTTCTGTGAGCACAGCAGCTGCTGTACCTGTGGGAAATGCAGGGAATAGGTCCCTGAATCTTTTCTGCAGCCCCATGGAAACCACACAGTGCTATACATTTCTGCACACAGTGAAATGTGTCGTGGTTTCCCATGCATAGATGTGCCATTAAATATTAATGGCACCCACAGACATCTGCCAAACAGCATTTTTGCTGCAGGTGTTGGAACGCATGCAATTTAAACACAGCCCCACACCCGCATAGATGTGAACATAGTCTAAAGCCTCGTACACACAATCAGTCCATCCGATGAGAACGGTCCGAAGGACTGACTGATGGTCTGATGTGCCTACACACCATCGGTTAAAAAAAGGATCGTGTTAGAATGCGGTGACATTTACGTGTTTTAACACAACGACGTGCTGAATAAAATGAAGTTCAATGCTTTCAAGCATGCGTCGACTTGATTCTGAGCATGCGCGGATTTTTAACCAATAGTCGCGCCAACTAATGATCGTTTTTGACCTATCGTTAGGCGTCCATGGGTTAAATTTTAAAGCAAGTTCCTATTTTTTTGACCAAAGGTTAACTAACCGATGGCGCCCACACACGATCGGTTTGAACCGATTAAAACGGTCCTTCAGACCATTCTCATCGGTTTGACCGATCATGTGTACGTGGTCTAATTCTACCCAGGGCAAGAAGAGGGGGGAATTTGGGACTTTAAATGAGGCACATATGTGGTGCACCTCCATCCCTGGTACTGAATTTGAAAAAAAGGGAAAATTCTACCCAGGGCTGTCTTACTTTGCTCCCGGAGAGATTTATAAGAGAGTAAAGGGTAGGTGCGTATGTGCAGGTGATAAGGGGGACATTGGACTAAATTTGTTTCTTTTTCCTGCATGGGAAAAGGCACAAGTTTCATTTAAATTATATGGGTAGCATTTGGCTATTAGAATACTAGCAATAAAACAAATCAGTTTACACATAATTACCGTAATATGAAGCTGTTTTCAGCTGTAGATGAATTGGTTAATTGATTAAATAATGAATTAATTCAGCCATTCTACAGTGCAGCTAAATTACAGAACCTTATTTAACTTCTACAACATGTACTGTGTAATAGATGGTATACAACCCCTGGAATGAAAGCTTGACTGCTTAAAATTCCTTGGACTGCGAAGATAAAAAAAATATATAATAAATTGGTAGGTAAGAAGAAATTCTTGTTAAAAAGCCAGATTGCTGGTTATTTGTAAGGTCAAGCCACTCAACCCACATTGTACAATATGTTCTAACTTTGTATAGCAGAAAATAACTACTTTATAAATATCACAAAAAAAATAAAGTCATGTAGTTTGGAAATTTCTGCTTGCAATCAACTTAAAAAAGGTAAAGCAGAAAAGGCAAACCTATTTATCATGCAGAAGATATTGACATTTAAAAGCATCAGATTCTTAATTTTCTGTTAGAAATATATAAATATAGTATATAAATCAAACTTATAATAATAATAAAAAAAATGCTTATACAGAATAAAAATGGAAGACATTTACCCTCACTTTTATTCACAGTGACACTGATGATTGGACAATTAGAGAGGGTGAATCACAGCAATAAAAAACAGGTTCTATTCTTTCACCACTCTCTCGCTTCAGCCCCCCCCCCCCCCTTATTCTTAGAACTAAGCCCAATCTCAATCAAGTGATGTAGAAAAGAGCAGCATCTCTCTTGTCTCTCTCTCTCCTTATTGGTTGATATTGTGAGCCATTGTCTCCTGCTGCTGTCATTTACAGTCAGTGAGAAGAAAGAGGGGATGGACTGAGCCATGCTCTGTATGTCAGTGGACACAAAGAGCAGGGTTTGGGACTGAGCATGCATTAGTGCCCCCAGAGCAAGTGATTTGCTATGGGGGTACCAGGCAGGAGGGAGCACCAATGAGCACCAGTGGGGAACCCAAGAAGAGGAGGAATGGGGCTGCTCTGTGCAAAACCATTGCACAGAGGAAGTAAGCTTACCATGTTTGTAATTTAAAAAAAAAAAAGATAAAAATCTTAGGTTTACAATCACTTGAATATCTGCCTGGAGTGCAGCTTTAAAAAATAAAAATAAACGTACCTGGAAATGACTAGGTGATTGAAGAAGTAATGGGCACATATCCGTTTTCTTTATTTTTCTGCACACAGTATAATACAAACTCATCAAGCTGGGAACACTTAAATGACCTAGCATAGTTGACCTTTCTCAAAAATGGTAGATATCTGGCAGCCAAGCCATGCCATGGGTCAGTATTAAAGCTAGACAGCCAGACAATTAGCATTTTTTTTAAAAGAGAGAAGAAATTTCACCCTCCATATATTTAAAACAGAGCCAGAGATTCAGATATCACAGTGAATAATAACTTCATAGCCAGCAGTAGGTTTAGTAAATAGAAGTCACTTACACATAGCTATTTTGATCTATTAACATACATTTAAGCAGACAGATTCCAGATAATATTTAAAGATGAAGATTTCCTACTGCTTAATGAGGCTTTTATTCATACAATGTTTCAAGCTCAGCCTAACTTTGTATTTTCACTGCAGAAACTGACAGCACAAGAATACTAGTGGTACATTTTGCTGAAAATGTATTTTCTTAAGTGGAGGTTCACCCTAAAAAAAAATTCTAACAATACATTGAGCCGACTGATTACACTGCGGGTATGCTGTTTTTTTTTTTTTTTTTTTTCGTACATACCTCGTTAGCGCCGTTTCATCCCTCAGCTTCCGGGTATGATTCTTGCGGGACTGGGCGTTCCTAGTTGATTGACGTTCCTCCGACCGGTAGCATACTGCGCATCACGACTTTCTGAAAGAAGCCGAACGTCGCTGCGCAGGCGCCGTATAGAGCCGACGGCGCTAACGAGGTATGTACGGAAAAAAAAAACACCCAGCATACCCGCAGTGTAATCAGTCGGCTCAATGTATTGTTAGAATTTTTTTTTAGCAAATCAAACACATTCTACTGCAAAGTTGTGGTATTGAAAGTAACAAAGAACATGTTAATTCTCCAAACTTTTCTTAAAACATCTAAAAGCAAAGCAAAAGAAAAAGTGCTAAAAGATATAGAAAAGTGTAAGTGGAAGGCAGGGCCGCAGGCGTGCCTGAGTTTGTAGGAGGAGTCGGAGGGCTATTTATCCCTCCTCCCCTCTAATGTCCGGCGTCGGTGGGGTTTCTGGGTAGCCGCGTCACTTCCGGTTTCTTACAGGTCGGCTGCAGGGGTCGTGTGATGTTTCATCAAGGGGGGGCACTTTCTTCCTCGTGCTGGCCGTATCAGGGGGGTGCACGCTTTGTATTTTCGGGGGGAGCCCGCCACTTACCTACCCTCATCTTGCGCATGCTGACAGCGTCAAGGAGGGGTTGGGGGCGCCCCCCCCCCCGATAGGTCCGCATCGCTTGGAGTCTGCCATGCAATCGTCGCCTGGCATATGCGTGCACAGCGTCGCCTGCTCACACTCCCGGAGCTCTCGCTAGGCATCCTCCACATTTCAGGATGAGAGGGGGGCATCCCTCCTTCTGCTCACCCACGCTGCCTGAGCTCCATCGGGCATTGAGAAGGCTGCCCGCTTCTCCCAGGGCTCGGGGGGACCTAACACCCACCCGCCCTCACGCCGCTGCCAGGCTCTTCTAGCTTGTGGCCTCCCGCTTCTCTCAGTGCTCGGGAGGGGGGGGGGGGCGCACATCCACCCATGCTGCCAGGGCTCCGTCTGCCTTTTAGGTGGCCGCTCGGTGCTCTCTTCTCCTTCCGGGATCATACCATGTGGGGGCACCCCTCCGGCACCCCCCGCATACACTATGAGAGGGGGGGGGCATCCGTCCGCCCGGCTACTTCTCCCAGTGCTCACGCCGGGGGGATGGGGGGGGGTTGAGGTTCTGCAGCCACACACCCACACCATCTTCTTTGTGACTGCTAGGGCTCTCTCCTGGTTAGCCTCTGGTTCACATGACGCTGGCTGGGGGGGGGGGGGGGCCGAGCTGGATGCCTCAAACATGGGGGAGGGGGGGATCTACCCTCTCATCCCGGGATCAAGACTGGCGACATGGGGGGGGGGGGAGGGCATCATTTACTCCTCTCTGGGTCACACTAGCAGCATGGGGGGGGGGGGGGGCAGGCTGTCCCCCACATCTCTAGGGGTCATACTGGCAGTGTGGGGGAAGGCTGTCCACCCACTTCTCCAGGGGTCACGCAACCACTCAGGGTCACACTAGCAGGTATTCCAGGTATGGTTGCCAGGCCGGGACGTACCCTGTCATGGCCCCATGGGGGGGGGGGGGGGAGTCTTTCATGATAGTCTGGCTTCCTTGGGGGGCACGGTTCTAGGGGAGGGAGTGCAGTCCAGAAGGGGGGGGCAGGTTGGTGGGTTATCATGGCTTGTGCTTGCCTCACGTTCATTTCTTAGCGGTTGTCTGTCGGTAGCATGTTCCGTCATGGCGCTTGCTGTCAGTATGTTCTGTTATAGCGGTGTCATCAGTTGTATGTTTTCTGTCATAGCGGTTCGGTTAGCAGTATGTTTTCTGTCATAGCGTTTTTCTGTCAGCAGTATGTTTTCTGTCATAGCGTTTTTCTGTCAGCGGTATGTTTCTGTCATAGCGTTTCTGTCAGTATGTTTCTGTCTCAGCGGTTCTGTCGGTATGGTTCTGTCTCAGCGGTTCTGTCGGTATGTTTCTGTCTCAGCGGTTCTGTCAGTATGTTTCTGTCTCAGCGGTTCTGTCAGTATGGTTCTGTCTCAGCGGTTCTGTCAGTATGGTTCTGTTTCAGCGGTTCTGTCAGTATGGTTCTGTCTCAGCGGTTCTGTCAGTATGTTTTCTGTCTCATTCTGTCTGTAGTTTTGTGTCTAGCGGTTCTGTCAGTATGTTTTCTGTCTCAGCTGTTCTGTCAGTATGTTTTCTGTCTCAGCGGTTCTGTCAGTATGTTTTTTTCTGTCTCTCAGCTCAGGTTCTGTCAGCAGCAGGTTTCTGTTTTCTGCTCAGCGGTTCTGTCAGTATGTTTTCTGTCTCAGCGGTTCTGTCAGTTTGTTTTGTCTCACAGCGGTGTCAGTATGTCTGTCTCAGCGGTTTTGTCAGTATGTTTTCTGTCTCATCGGTTCTGTCAGTATGTTTTCTGTCTCAGCGGTTCTGTCAGTATGTTTTCTGTCTCAGCGGTTCTGTCAGTATGTTTTCTGTCTCAGCGGTTCTGTCAGTATGTTTTCTGTCTCAGCGGTTCTGTCAGTATGTTTTCTGTCTCAGCGGTTCTGTCAGTATGTTTTCTGTCTCAGCGGTTCTGTCAGTATGTTTTCTGTCTCAGCGGTTCTGTCAGTATGTTTTCTGTCTCAGCGGTTCTGTCAGTATGTTTTCTGTCTCAGCGTCATGGTTCTGTCAGTATGTTTTCTGTCTCAGCGGCTCTGTCAGTATCTGTCAGCGGTTCTGTCAGTGTTTTCTGTCTCAGCGGTTCTGTCAGTATGTTTTCTGTCTCAGCGGTTCTGTCAGTATGTTTTCTGTCTCAGGTCAGCGTTCTGTCAGTATGTTTTCTGTCTCAGCGGTCAGTATGTTTTTCTGTCAGCGGTTCTGTCAGTATGTTTTCTGTCTCAGCCAGCGGTTCTGTCAGTATGGTTTTCATGTCTCAGCGGTTCTGTCAGTATGTTTTCTGTCTCAGCGGTTCTGTCAGCGGTCAGCGGTTCTGTCATAATGTTTTCTATGGGTTTTCGGTCTTAGCATGTTCTGTCATGCGGTGTGCAGTCACGGTATGTTTCCTGTCAGGTCATGCGATGCGGTCAGCTGCATGGCTTCTCGTCATGCGGAGCATGTCTTCACTGTCGCCGCTGTCAGTCTCGGTGTCAGCATGTCTGTCAGTCCATGGCGTGTGTCTGTCATGGCGTGTGTCTGGTGTGTCTGTGTCTGTCATGGCGTGTGTCTGTCATGGCGTGTGTCTGTCATGGCGTGTGGTCTGTCCATGGGAATGGCGTGTGTCTGTCCATGGCGTGTGTCTGTCTGTGTTTGGCGTGTGTCTGGCTGGTGTCTGTCAGGGGTGTGTGTCTGTCATGGCGTGTGTCTGTCATGGCGTGTGTCTGTCATGGCGTGTCATCGATGGCGGTGTCTGTCATGGCGTGTGTCTGTCATGGCGTGTGTCTGTCATGGCGTGTGTCTGTCATGGCGTGTGCTGTCATGGGGCGTGTGGCGTGTGTCTAGTCATGGCGTGTGTCTGTCGTCACGCAGGTTCAGCTTGCACCAGTGGCCGTTCTAGCTTTGTTCATTTCCATCGCATCTCGGGGTCTGTCACGTCTACAGATCCATTCGGCTGAGGTTTTTGTTTTCCAGACGATTGTTCACCTCAAACTTCTCGCCTGTCATGTCACATCTGGCTACGCATTGGGTTTCATTTCACGGGCAGGACTACCCACCCACACGGTCTGTGGGTGCACGGGTCCTCAGTATTCTGCTGTGCAGCAGGTCACTACGCACGTCGCACTCGCGTCACGTTATTCACGGGGGGGGGGGGGGGGGGGGTTGGGTCGTCGGGTTCTTGACATGCTGGGGTTCCACCGTCACGGCCAGGTCTTCATACTTGGGTAGGCACAAAGGGGGTTGTGTTTCTGTTGGGGGTCCTACTCCAGCAGGGTTGGGCACATAGCTTGTCGGTGCTATGCAGTCACAGCACACAAACAGCTTTGTAGCGTTATTTGTTTTCTTTGTCTCGTCATACTGTTCTTTCGGGTATAGTCAGCCAGGGTGCGCATCTCAGGATCTGTCACGTCTACAGGTCCATACGGGCTGAGGTTTCGTTTTTAAATGATTGTTGACCACAATCTTCTCGCCTGTATAACATACGTCATACGTGCACGTTCATTCTTACGCCTATACATCTACCCACCACGGTCTGTGGGTACATCGCCTTGAGTGTGTCGTTTTTTAATTACCTGTCTGCGCGGCAGGTTACTCGGGCTCGCTTACTGCTTACACGTATCACATACACTTGGGTAGGATCTGTCGTCAGGTTCATTCACGCGCTGAGGTCTGGTCATTTCTGCTCACATCGTTGGCCCAGGCAGCTACAGTGGGGAGGGGGGTGTCTCATGTTTTGTTGTCTGTTGTCTGTTGTCTTTTCTTTCGGTTTTCTAGGGTTGGGCGTGCGGCACGTTTAGGGGGCGACACATTCTGGTGCATCCCGCCTGCTCCACGTGGGGGGTACAGAGCATGGCAGTACGCCGTCACGCAGGGGTTGGCCCGTACTTGGCTCAGCAGGGTGGTAGGTCTACAAGGGGTTTTCCTTTTCCGGCCGCAGCAGGGTAGGCGGTACATTTCAGTTTGGGTCCAGTTCCATCCCGGCTGCTTCACATACCAGCATTAAGCGTGTTCTGGCCGTTCCTGCTAGGACAATTTTATTAGGGTTCTCATCCATGGAGTCGTTGCTTCTTATCTTTGGGGCTGTTCTCTTGTTCATAGGTTGCCAGATCGTCGGGGCGGGTCCGTCAGGCCAGGCTCTTTGTCCATTGCCCGGCCTGTTGATAGGGGGGGGTCCCAGTTACTCGGTAGGTCGGGTCATTCCATGTCTGGTTCTGTCTCTGTATCGGTGCATATCGCTACTGCGTGGTGGCCTCGTCCATTAACATCAGCGACTCATCTTTCGGGTACTCGGCTCTCAAACCCCTTCCCTCCTATCAGTTGTCCGGTTTTTGCACTCTCTCCTTCTCACGTCCCCTTACCAGGTATGGATAGTTAGGTCAGTGGTTGTGGGTGTTTGTCATGGGTGTTGCTTTCACAGGGCTCCTCAGGGCGGGCCTTGTTTCATTCCCCCACGTATCCTCTCGCCACCAGCAGTGGTTCCCATGTCTGTGCTTTTGGAGGAAAGCTTAGTCAGTCAGGCACGGGACAGTCATTTGGTTGCGGGGTTCCTTCCAATCATCGGTTCTTGGGACGCTGGTTTTTCTGCTGTCGTAACGGATGGTTATCGGAGCCGTTCTTGAGGCTGTCAGGGCGTGCTTTCTCTACCAGACAGATATTCGTGCCCTTCCATTTCTTTTATCACACCTACTTCTGGGTCTTTTTGCCCACTTATAGGCGTACTGTCCAGCGAGGCTAATGGCACACCTCAGGCCTGGGTAGTTAGGGTATCGTATTCCTCGGTGTAGACTCTGACTACAAGTGGAAGGCAGGGCCGCAGGCGTGCCTGAGTTTGTAGGAGGAGTCGGAGGGCTATTTATCCCTCCTCCCCTCTAATGTCCGGCGTCGGTGGGGTTTCTGGGTACCCACCCACCCGTTCCCCCTTTTTTCAGGTTATCATTTTCTTCATTCATTTCTTCATAATTACTTCAGGGTATGCCCACTTATAGGCGTACTGTCCAGCGAGGCTAATGGCACACCTCAGGCCTGGGTAGTTAGGGTATCGTATTCCTCGGTGTAGACTCTGACTACAAATATCTTTATCGATCTGTCTTTATGGACCTTTTTGTGCACTGGTGCACAGTCATGTTGGGAGCAAAGTTGGGAGCATGAAATTGTCCAAAATGTCTTGGTATGCTGACACTAGGAATGAGCCGAATAACCCCCCCCCCCATTCGGTTCGCACCAGAACATTCGAATGAACCGAACGTTCGCGCGAACATTTAGAACCCCATTGACGTCTATGGGACTCAAACGTTCGAATTCGAAAGTGCTAATTTTAAAGCCTAAAGCCGCGTACATGATCGGTCCATCCGATGAGAACGGTCCAACGGACTGTTTTCATCGGTTCACTGATGAAGCTGACTGATGGACTGATGTGCCTACACACCATCGGTTAAAAAAAACGATCGTGTTAGAACGCGGTGACGTAAAACACAATGATGTGCTGAGAAAAATTAAGTTCAATGCTTCCAAGAATGCGTCGACTTGATTCTGAGCATGCGCGGGTTTCAAACCGATGGACGAGCGTACTAACGATTAGCCGTCCATCGGTTGAATTTTAAAGCAAGCCATCTGTTTTTTGACCGAAGGATAACGGACCGATGGGGCCTACACATGATCGGTTTGGACCGATGAAAACGAACCTCAGTCCGTTTTCATCGGTTTGAACCGATCGTGTGTATGAGCCTTAATATGCAAGTTATTGTCGTAAAACATCTTTGAGAACCCGGGTCTAATTGCCCCAGGGAACATGTATCAATGGAAAAAAAGTTTTAAAAACGGTCGTTTTTTTTCAGGACTCCTGAAAAAACAACATGTTTTTAAAACTTTTTTTCCATTGATACATGTTCCCTCAGGCAAGACCCGGGTTCTTAAAGATGTTTTCACAGGCATACTATAGACACCCAGCAGGTACAATATTTAAAGGAATTTTTCTTTTCTTTTTTTTTTTACTTAAGCATCATTAAAATCACTGCTCCTGAATCAGGGGGCGGCTATTCGTTTTTGTCCGCCCCCTCCGGATCGCTCCCAGCCAAACGGTGCACTCCCCCTGCAGTGCACTTCCTCCTCCTGTGTAAACACAGGAAGGAGGAAGTGATGTGATCTCTCCCCTCAGCGGTATTTTCAACCACCGCTGAGGAGAGATCACATCGCACAGTAAGTCTGCACAACACTACACTGACACACACTACACATTAACCCCTTGCGATCGCCCCCCCCCTCCCCCTGTCACAGTGTCACTGAATGCAGTAATCATACATGTATGATTACTTTATTTAGTGTCAGTGTGACAGTCAGTTAGTGTTAGGTCCAGGGTAGCCCTCGTACCCCCCCTGATAAAGTTTTAACCCCTTGATCACCACCCTATTTAACCCTTTTACTCCCTATTGCCAGCATCACTAAGCGATAATTTTTCTAATTGCTGTATTAGTGTCGCTGTTCCCGCTAGGTAGCTAAAAAAAAATGTATTGCTATTTTTTTTTACTAAAGACATATGGCTAAATACATTTTGGCCTACATTTTTGACTAAAATGTAGTTTATTTGATTTTTCTTATAACAAAAAGTAAAAAATATTGATTTTTTTTTCAAAAATGTCGCTCTATTTTTGTATATAGCGCAAAAAATAAAAATCGCAGAGGTGATCAAATACCACCAAAAGAAAGCTCTATTTGTGGGAAGAAAAGGACGCAAATTTTGTTTGAGAGCCACGTCGCACAACCGTGCAATTGTCAGTTAAAGCGACGCAGTGCCGAATCGCAAAAAGGGGCAAGGTCATTTAACGGCATTTTGGTCCGGGTCTTAAGTGGTTAAATAGCACAATCACCTGCCTGCCAGTAAATTAGGAAGAACTGATCTAACTAAACTATACAGTGTATAAATATATGTACAACTATTGGAATGTATATATATCCTCTACAAACTGTAACATTAACTGACTAGCCTGCCTGCCTGCCTGCTCTATCTACCTGCAAAAAATGACACTCTCTCTGTCTCTCTCTGTTCTCTATAACCACCGCCGCAACACACTACACAAGGCCGACCTGCAGGCGGCCTTTTATAGTGTGGGGCGTGTACTAAACCCCCAGATCCCTGCCTCTAATATGAGAAACACCAGCTTTACGTAGCTTTAGGTGCACACTGTACAGAGGACACAGACAGTACACCATGTGAAAGTACTTGCAGAATGATCCCCTGCCTGTGGTATTAATATGAGCAGATCCCTGCCTCTAATATGAGAAACACCAGCTTTATGTAGCTTTAGGTGCACACTGTACAGAGGACACAGACAGTACACCACTTGGAAATACTGCAGCTAGCACAATCACCTGCCTACCTGTCAGTATGTTAGGAAGAGCGGATCTAGCTAAACTCAATACAGTGTATAAATATATATACAACACCTGGGATGCATATATATCCTCTACACACTGTAACTGACTAGCCTGCCTGCCTGCTTTATCTAACTGCAAAAAATGACACACTCTCTCTCTCTCTGTCTCTCTCGTCTGTGGGGCGTGTACTAAACCCTGGCTTTGGCCAATTATGGCTCTCCGTTTTTTGCACGCTGTGATTGGCCAAACATGCGGGTCATAGTGCATGCTTGGCCAATCATCAGCCAGCGATGCCACAGTGAATTATGTGCCATGGCACGTCACTCGAATTTGCCACGAACGACCCGTTTTGTTTGTATTTCGACGAACGATCGAACATACGTTTGACTCAAACACAAAACTCATCCCTAGATGACACCTTTTAGAGTTCCTTTCATTGGAACTAAAGGGCCAAGCCCATCCCCTGAAAAACAACCCCACACCATAATCCCCCCTCCACCAAATGATTTTGACCAGCGCCCAAAGCAAGGTCCATAAAGACCTGGATGAGCAAGTTTGAGGTGGAGGAACTTGATTGGCCTGCACAGTCCTGACCTCAACCCGATAGAACACCTTTGGAATGAATTAGAGCAGAGACTGCGAGTCAGGCCTTCTCACTCAACACCAGTGCCTGACGTCACAAATGCACTTCACGAAGGATGGTCAAGCATTCCCATAGACACACTGCTAAACCTTGTGGACAGCCTTCCCAAAAGAGTTTAAGCTATTATAGCTGCAAAGGGTGGGCAAACTCAATATTGAACCCTACAGACTAAGGCCGCGTACACACCATCGGACATATCCGATGAAAACGGTCCGCGGACCATTTCCATCGGATATGTCCGATCGGGAGTTTGATCCGATGGCGTGTACACACCATCGGATCAAATTCCCCGCCGCCAGCGGGCGCGGTGACGCGGCGGTGACGTTGACGCCTCCGCGTCACCGCCACGTCACCGCACCAGGAAGTAAAACACTTCCGCGCATGCGCCGAATCCATTCGGCGGCGGCGCGGCGGCGGTGGGGGACGACATGTCTGCTGGTAAGTGTACTAACCAGCAGACATGTCGGGCGGACAGATTCCCACCGGATGGATTTCAAAGCATGCTTTGAAATCTGTCGGGTGGAGAAATCTGTCCTCTAGCCCATACACACGAGCGGACATATCCCCTCGTGTGTACGCGGCCTAAGACTGGGATTCCAAGTTCATGTGCGTGTAAAGGCAGGTGTCCCAATACTTTTGACAGTATAGTATATGTTGTTATTAAAGTGTAAGACCATTTTTGTATTGGATAACATATGTGGAGGTTTAAATAAATGTGCCTATACTTTTGCATATGTCAATGATGTGTGTAGTACAATAGTGTAATGAGTGTAACTGATATTCAATTATGTGTTTGGTGTATATTAGGACAGTAATGGTGATGGAACAATCAGGTAAATGTCAGTCTATATAGATTTATTTTTTTGTTGTCTGTATCTCATTGTGGAGATCTCCTTTCAATAACAATCCTAGGGATACAACATGAAGTCAAAATAAATTTGCTAAAGTTATTACCCCCTTAGACAGTTGTCTTTCGAACAGAATGATTTACCTTCACCTTTGTTTTGGTGACAACCTAAAGATTTTATATTTTCCCTTACAAACTGACTACAGTGCTGACAGAGACCCTTCCCCACGCTCCAAAGCTAAAAAAAATAAATGTCTTTACATGCATTCAAGTCGATTTCCCCCAATTTCAGTTGTGTAAAATTTCAAGAAGATTTAAAGCCCGTTTAGGTCTTGAGTAGGAAATCATATTAGCGGGGTAGCCTTAAAAAACTTTTTTTATTTTTTGGTTTGATGGCATTTCTCTTATATTAATAAAGATTTTCTTCTTTTGCATATCTGCTCCTATTTACTTTTTTTCTGTACATCAACATCATTTTGAATGAATAGAAAAATATTCATCCTTTTTATATTCTTACATCAAGCAGAGCTCTAACAATGACATGTTTCATAGTTGAGAAAAAGTATGCGTCAGGGTCAAGAAATATTAAATTAGAAATTGTTGTATCATCAGCCCAGTGTTTATGACATACAAAATGATTTAGCCTTGACTATTGAATGAGAACCTCTGTAATGTCATACTGTGCTAGACAGTAGCTACACGTAACCATTAGTGCTAGTTTAACTTACGGTATTTATATTAAAACTTAAGAAAATATGTAGCAAGTTCTTGCATGAAGTTCCCATTTGTGGTCTCCAGTGACAATAAAAGCAACTATCAAGGATATACCATTAATATTCTATTTGTGCTTCATGCAGCAATATTATGAAGTGCCCATTGCTATGAAGTCAGTGTTCGACCTCGTTGATACATTCCAGTCAAGAATAAAAGAAATGGAGAAGCAAAAAAGAGATGGAATTACTTGCAAGAGGGAAGACAAAACAAGGTCTTTGGAAAGTTTCCTGTCAAGGTAAGTTTAATAATAATAGTTGAGCTAGGCTGAGCTTCTAAATGTCAACTAGAGCACTTTTTATACACAGGATGTATTCTACTGCTGGTACCCAACCTCAATGTGGATGGTACAAATAAAGTTCAGGATATATTCACAGGAAGCCTTGCGGCATGCTTGTTCTAGTGTCAGCAAGAGTTTGTGGACATGTTAGTGCAATGTGTTTACTGGTTATGTTCTGTACTTATTCCCTTAAAGGGGTTGTAATGGTTAAAGTTTCTTCACCTTAATGCATGAGCTATGACTAAGCACTGATTGTTTGTGTGAAACGCGTTCGATTTTTACCCCACTGCTTGCTGTGCTGTGTTTTGTAGTGCTTTTTATCCTTTTTACACCAATAAAGGCTACCTTTTTAGGTTTATTTTGGTGTGCGGCTGTCCATGAATTATTTTCATTGATTTAATGCATTCTATGCATTAAGGTGAAATAACTTCCAACAATACCAGCCTCCCCAGCCCCCTGTTTACTTACCGGCCCCCTCGAAAGTCCCACGCCGTGAATGCACTGTCATCTTGGCCAGCTTCAGGGCTCACTCATTGGTCAATTGAAGCAGCACAGCCATTGGCTCATGCTGCTGTCAATCACAATCATGGGGGGGCGGGGCCGAGTGATACAGTGAGCGGCTATGGCCACTCGCAGTATCGCGGGAGCGCGCCCGCAAGGACTCCACACAATGCGAGGGAGCTTGCATGAATGTGTGGAGTTCTTGCGGGGAGGACCGGAGACAGCCGCCGAGGGACCCCAGAAGACGTGAATCAGGACCACACTGTGCAAAACGAGCTGCACAGTGGAGGCAAGTATAACATGTTTGTTATTTAAAAAAAACAAAAAACAACCCCTTTAAGAACTAAATGTATGAAAAAGAAAAGACGGCAGTATGTAGTTTACGTCATAATTTGCAACTACTGTTTTAGCCGTAAAGTAGATTAGTAAACGCCATAAAGACGTCGATGACAAAACGGGCATAGAGTGAGACAGGGATGCTGACGGTATCGCATATTTGAGTGGTTGGAGCCCGTGTTGTGTGATACAATCACAGCACCACCACCGACTGAGCTGACCACGTTTTCCTTAGTGCCGGGTGGGCACTTGGAATATGTGAGTGGATTTTGTATTTTGTTTCATGAATGCCTGTCTGAATTGTGGAACGCTATGAGAAGCATTTTTTCTTTTTTCTCCTCATTCATCGTGTGTTCCATGGCGAGATACACATCGGACTGATTAAATACAGCAGAGCATAGCAGAGGCTATTGGAAGGCTCACAGTCCCAGCTGTTAAAGAGGAAGTAAACCCTGATGGGGTTTACTTCCTCTATGTCTCCCTGCAAAGGTAAAGCATAATGGGCTACTATAGCATAGTAGCCCATTATGTGACACTTACCTGAAGTAGAATTGTAGAGTTGTGTGAGGTCACTATATACGTCATTATAAAAAACCATGCCCAGCATGCGCGTGGGAGCCACCTTTAACGGCATGACCCCGGCTTGAAACGGCACAGCGTGCCCTTTCAAGACAGCGCATGTGCAGGAGAAGGCATCGCTCTGGGAAATTGCAAATATCTCTGAGACCGTGTAGGTTTAGGAGATATTGCAAGCACCTACAGGTAAGCCTTAATCTAGGCTTACCTGTAGGTGTAACTTGTCACCGAGGGTTTACAACCACTTTAGGGTCATTCAGTTAGACTGGTGAGGGAATTACTGTTTGAACACTGGTGGTTAGTGGCTTGGTTAGCCTTTACATCATTGAAATATTTCACCTCTCACTTACCATCATTAACCACTCTGGCGGTATTCCTGAGTCTGGCTAGGGGTGGAAATCCAGTACCATAAGCGGTATCCCCGAGCCAGACTCAGGATTGCATCGCAGTATCCAGGTGGAGATTTCTTACCTTGTCCCCTGGATCCTGCAATGTCTTCCCGCTGTGTGATCAAGCTTTCTCCTCGCTCGATTCACTCAGTGCCCGTGTGCCGCCGAGCTCCGTTCCCTGCGACATTACGACGCACGGGGTGGAGATTGGTATCAAATGAAAAAAAAAAAAAATACAGCACACATTGAGTATACTGTAATGTTACAGATTACAGTACTGTATGACATAAATACACACACCCTTGGTCCCTAGTGGTCTGCTCAGTGACCTGCATGCACTTTTATATAATAAAGACTGTTCTTTCTGCCTGGAAACTGGAGATTGTCCATAGCAACCAAAAAGTGTCCCTGTATGTCAAAAGTGGTTTTTGACCAGCTAAAAAACAGCGATAATAAATTAGAATCACTTGCAGAATTGAGCGATAGTGATTTGTGGGGAAATTCATCATCAAACACTGAAAGTAATCATTTGTATTACTTTTATATTATTATTTGTTATAATTATTTATAGTTATTTATTATATTATAATTTATGACTTTATCATACCTGGGATGTCTACTACACTCTTGTTTGGACAGATTTGAGTGAGTTATTTTTAAGAATTGCAGGCCTACAATATAAAACGCCAAATTTCTATGCAAAATAATAGTACCGCTTTCAGCACCTAAAATCTAAAAGAATCATTCCGCCAGGGAGGTTAATATTTTTTGGGACTTTCCAATATTGCTTGCATATTTTTATATATTTAATTTTATATGTATATATATATATATATATATATATATATTATATATATATAATATAATATATATAATATATATATATATATGATAGGTTGATGCACATTGTCACTTTATATATCTGTTGTGATACATATAGGAGGGGTATCACTTACAATGTTTACATATTTGATTTTATATTTATATTTTTTTGGACTTGCACTAATTCTACAATTTTGATGATTACATTGCAATTGTTTGCACAATTTTGTATCCATATATCATATGGTGTTTTGCACATTGTTGCATTTGTTCACTTTACTTGCTATTTAGTAGGCTAATATCACTTATTTCATTTTGATCTTTCATAATTCATACAGTATTGATTTTCACATTTTGTTGAACTTTAGCTATTGGGGTTTTGTTTGCACACTGTTTTTTAATTTGTAATATTTACACAATAAGGTATACAATTATTTATAAGATTACATATACGTTGTAGAATGCTGTGAACCTGCGCTAATCTCGACTCTTATCCAATCCTAGATTAGTAAATAAGCTGCAAAAAAGCCCTCACTGACCCCTTTAGTTGTAGGTGCTGTGAAGTTATACATCTTCAAAGTTTACAACCAAAACAGTTTCACTTTCAGTTTCTCTCAGAAGCTGTTTTTTCTTCCCCTTCTAGCAGAGAGTTGGCAGTGAAAGGAAGAAAGGTAAGATCCCTGGTGCTGCACATCCACAGAGTCCTATGGTGGTATGAGAGAGACAACCTCAGCCTGGGCTCTCACCAGGCCACACCCCCAACACATTTTACTCTGCCCTTTGGAGCTTAGTCATAGGAATGACCATGCCTAAGCTCCTAGGGGCTGTGAAATGTGTTGGGATGTGGCCTGGTGGGAGCCCAGGCTGAGATTGTCTCTCTCATAGCACCATAGGACTATGTGGATGTGGTTGCAACATTACCCACACTACTCCTCATAGTGATCGAGCCTGAGCAGCACACTAAATAAACTGTAGGTCACAGTGAGTTGGCAGCCAGTCAGACTTCCAATCTCTGATTTAAACAAATAGCAGGTGAAAGTTAGTTAAAAACATGTACATATTTGAATGTCCACAGCTTGGCTGTAAAATGTTCTCCTTCCTTGAAGTAAAAACACAGAGACTGGTGCTCTGTCTTCTAATCACTTAGTAAGCAGAGAGGGTGAGATGACAGGGGAAGGTGTTATTCCTTGTACACACGATCAGGCTTTTGCCCGGCCAAATCACATCGGAATTCCGACGGAATTCCATCGGAGTAAAATAGAACGTGTTCTATATCTAAACTCCGACGAAATTCGTCGGAATATCCAATGAAAAAACTCAGATGGGGCTACAAACTATCGGAATATCGATCGTGTGTACAAGGCATTAGAAGACATTTTAAAGCTGTCATTCTAGTTCTATTCTCCCAACACAGATTTCATTAATGATAAAAATTAATTATCTTTTCAACACTGCCTCACAAAGGTAACCAGTATATAAAAAAAAGAAGAGATCAGTCAGATCAACTTAACAGTAGAAACAAATCCCTAAAATGCAAATAGCAAATAATCTACTCGGGAATATTCCCTCATACTTTGCACCAGGCCTTCTCATGCTCAACTATTATTTGTTGCCAGCATTTTGGTACAGTATTTGGAAACTCTGCACTCCTCTTCTGCACATAATACCCACCACCATACACTCCGCACTCCTTATCTGCACATAATACCCACTACAATATACTCCACAATCTACTTGACTGCTTAGATGGCTCTTTGTCTTATTAGAACTCTGTGTTTTGCTGTGACTCCTGACCTTAGCTCAGCTCTAAGTCTTGGCTTTGATGCTTGTCTCCAAGAAGCCTTGGAAACAACCTCTGGCATGACTCCTGACTACCATATGCTTTTGCATTGGTACTGACAGCATCTGGCTGCTTTGACTCTCACTTGAATTTAGATTACTTTCAGGTTTTAACCATTTGCTCCTATGTGGACCATTTGATTACACCTAGGCCTGTACTGCTGTTTTAACCTCTTAAATGCATCATCACTAAGCTGAAATTCACACAGTTGCAGGGTGGATTCAGTGCCGCCCCATTCACCTAGGGCAGCGATGGCGAACCTTGGCACCACAGATGTTTTGTAACTACATTTCCCATGATGCAGTGTAGTTGAGCATCATGGGAAATGTAGTTCCAAAACATCTGTGTTGCCAAGGTTCACCTTCACTGACCTAAGAGTATACTTCAAGGGTGCCCTGGCTGGAAAAATATTGAGAAACACTGGCATAGAGAAACCAATCTCTCCATTTTCCTCCTGCAGCCGCTGAATGCCTTCGGGAGGGAGAGGAGGAGAAGCAGTGGGAATGGAGAAATCTGTTCCTTTATATGCAGCCACCCACTAGCGACCGAGTCCTGTTGTTCCGCCACCAAGCTCGGAGAAAAGAGCCCTGTTCGGGGTCAGGGGGACCCTTCATGGTTTCTTGCATCGGGGCCCTGAAGGTTCTAGTTACGCCACTGTTATGAGGGCGTGCTTAGGGGCGGAATTAGGGGTGGGCAGGATAGGGGTTGTGTGGGGCAACTGGCAGCGAGTAACCCTTGAGGCCTGGCTAGTAGCTCAAGACTTGAAATTTTGAGCCATGATTTACAGTATGAATGTGTATTTAGATTTAGGTGTACATGTAAATACACTCAAACATACATATACGTATAGTCAAACTCTAATATTTAAATAGAACATTGTTTTTCTTCAGTGTGTTATTCCACACAATAGTTTATTAGATGTTTTTTTCTCTGTAATCATCTGGATTAATTTTACATAGTAATCATCCAAGGAAATACAGTGATTGGTAACAGATGAACAAATCATTGCTTAAAGGATTAAAATATTGCCAAACTGGGTTGATCTTTTCTGTCCTTTATCTTTGCAGCCACAGATGGATCAGTTTACATTTCCTGAGCTTTTAGAGTATCATTAAACCCAGAACAAAAAATAAATAAAATACATGACATTCATTACCTTCAGTATTAATCATCTGTGTCCCTTGAAATGGCAGAATCGCACAGCATATCCACAAATTTTTTGTGAAGTTTCCTTTACTCCAGCTGCCATTATGAGGGTGGTGCATTCAGTATGTGGCAGTCATTTTAAAGCTGAAGTTAGTTTTTTTGCATTGTTACATTGGTCCAGTATGGAACAATATATGTTGGTATGTGCCATAACTGGTCAATCCATATGAAAGCCAAAAAATACTGTAGTAGGCATCGCTACTGCAGTGATCTGTGAGCACAGGAGAACGCTCCCACGGCATGGGTGCCATTCAAGGAACACTTCGCATTTTCTAAGTGAATGCAAGCCATTATCTGATTGGAAAGGCAGAGCAGTGACATCATTGTCACTGCAAAGGTTATTTTTAAGGCACCTACCACCAGAAAAGTGTTGTTAAAGCATTTGTTAACCCCCTAAAAATGGATCCTGCTTCTTTTAAAGCATGTTGTATGACACAGTGCTTGTCCCCCGGTAACACCTAAAAACCTGGCTGATCCTGCAAGTTTCTCTCCACCCCTCTGTAAACTGGCCACAATGTATCATGGCTGCTGAGACCAGACACCGTGGTCAGTTTACGTGCCTCTGTCATCAGCAGCCTGATATCTGCTCTCCTTTCTCCTTTCTGCTTCTGTGTCGTCCTCCCCCTCCCTTCTCTGTCTGTGTGTGACCTGCCCCTCCCCCTCTTGCTATTTTGCAGGTCTGTCCCGGCAAATTCATTCAAGGACAATACAGTGTCCCGGAATGAATCTGACACTGCCACCCCCCGGGCCAATCTGATTCCCCCAAAAAAGGTCGCCACATCACCACTTTACTCACTGACTGTACTTGTCCTGGCCGGAAATGCCTGGAGGAGCACAATCCCGCCCCCTACTTGTGATTGGAAAATGGTAGTTTGGTAATGTGGTCACCCTACCTGTTGCTGCTCTCCTAACATTAACCTGTATACACCATCAGCACTGCCTCCTAGACCATCCATGAAATTACAGTAAAGGTGCAGTAACTTCAGCTCAACATGTTTAGCCAAGCAATGGCTTCTTCAGGGATGGTCAAGGGCAGAAACCAATACTAGAAGCCCATAGGTCCTTCTGAGCCACAACAGAGACCTGGCAAAAATTGGTGTATAATTGTCACAATTAGTAGCAGACCGTATAGGCGCCAGTACATGGAGCAGGGCCAGCTAATAATTTTCGCCCTCCTACCCCACCTAGTGGTGCCCTGGGCATCCGTATGGTCACCCATCCCCTAAGTCTAATCATTGGAGGAGAGCATACAGAGTTCCCAGCATAGCTAGAGAACTGACTGCTTAGTGAGGTCAATTTTTAATAGTAAAGCAAGGGGACTAGCAGGAACATCAGGGATTTCATACAAAGGAAGCAATATAAGAGAACAGGATACTTTCTCATACAGGTACACGGTACAGCAGCCACATATCAGGAATAAGAAGTACTGGGATAACAGACGCTTTAAGGGCCTGTTCACACTCCTGTGTTGTGTTTACATGCATATGCGGTGCCATTAATTTTTTACATTGGTGATCTTTCGACCTGTACAAAAATCCCAAAAAAATGCCCTAAGAAACACCTGAAAATGATACACTTTGAAAGCAGCCTCACTCAACAGTGTTGGTCTGGTGCTGCAGCTGTTCCCCACTGGCTCTGACCCTGAGAACTGAGCAATCATATGACCACCGATCGCTCAGTTCTTGGCCCGCTCGAGTGGAGAGCACTAACTGTCCATCACCACTCTGTGCTCTGCCCATCCAGTGATTACTGGAGAGCCAGGCTGGGGAGAGGGTTGGAGCAGCTGGATCTGGCTCTCATTTGTACCAGTGGCAGCCTGTCCATTGGGGGCGCCGCCCCCTCTCTACTTGCCTCCCCCTCTATGTAGTGGATAGATTCATGCATAGCATGAATCTATCCACGGCCGCTGCGGCCACTCCCTTATCATGTGTCCGGTCCCTTTCAGGGCACAGGGTGCATGAATTACAGTGGCCATTTTTTTTTTAAAACACCGGATTAGACTAGAGGCTCAAATAGGCTTCAAAATAGCAGAGGATGCGACCGGACCCCACCCAGGTGTGTTGCAAAAGTGAATATTTGTGATCCTCCGGCCGATTGCGAAGCAGGCGTGAAACCCGTTTTTCACGATTGGCCTTAATGTCAGGCAATCCTATTAAAGGAGCAGAGAGCAGATGCACCACGGAAGCTGCCACTGCTCTAGGAGAGGACACCAGAGCAGCTTTCCCAGATCCCGCTATGCTTAAGGACAGGGCTGGAAGATGGCTGCATCAGCTCCAACCGCTGCCCTCACCACCCACATCCAATGTAAGGACAGCAGGTGGTAGGGGGGTTTTCTGGGGGTGTTGGTGCTGTGCTGAACCATGGGGAGTAGAGGCCTTGTGCTAGTGCGCAAAGGAAAAAAAATTGCAGTCTCACTGTGCCCAAACGCAGCCACTGTGCCATGCTATCAAACACAGCCACTGTGCCATCATCAATTTGCACCACTGTGCCATGCCATCAAGTGCAGCCACTGTTCCATCAATTCGCACCACTGCCATGCCATTAAACCAGCCACTGTGTCATCAATTGTCACCACTGTTCCATGCCATTAAACCAGCCACTGTGCCATCAATTGTCACCACTGTTCCATGCCATTAAACCAGCCACTGTGCCATCAATTTCACCACTGTTCCATGCCATTAAACCAGCCACAGTGCCATCCATTGTCACCACTGTTCCATGCCATTAAACCAGCCACTGTGCCATCCATTGTCACCACTGTTCCATGCCATTAAGCCAGCCACTGTGCCATCCATTGTCACCACGGTGCCATGCCATTAAACCAGCCACTGTGCCATCCATTGTCACCACTGTTCCATGCCATTAAACCAGCCACTGTGCCATCCATTGTCACCACTGTTCCATGCCATTAAACCAGCCACTGTGCCATCCATTGTCACCACTGTGCCCATGGTCGCCGCTGTGCCAATTGTCCCCACTGTGCCCTGTAAATTGCTCTCTCTCCCCCCCTCCCCCTGCCCGGCACTTACCTTTACTGGAGTCAGGCATCCAGGTCCCACAATGTCTTCTCCCACCCTCGATGACTGACAGGCGTCTCAGCCAATCAGGTTACCGGTAGCCAGAACCGGCCAACCTGATTGGCTGAGATGCCTGTCATCTTATCCAAGGGGCGTACAGTCTGTACGCTCCGAGAATAAGCTTCAGGGTCCCGAGGGCTGTATTGGGAAAGCCTATCAGAGCTGTTGGCTCTGATAGACATTTCCGTACAGCCAACCAGCTGGCGTTATTCAGATGGCCGGACATGAGCGCCAACCATTTGAATAACAGCGGCAGCGGCGATAATAACATAGATTCGTGCAATGCATGAATCTATGTTATTAGACTCAGTGGCGGTGAGAGCCAGAGGGGGGAGCGCTCCAGCGCCCTCTATGGACGAACCGCCACTGCTGCTGCCACGGATTGGCACACTAAGATACTGAGCCAGCAGCAAATCATGCATCCAGGTGGATCCCCACAATATGGGCAGGATTCTTCCAGAGCCAGCTGCCATCTGATTCTGGGTCAAAGGAGAGCAGAAATAATTGACCCAGAAGAGAAATATGGCCACAAAAAGCTTTCACAATACTTTAACACGCAAGCGCTAATGCAGTACAGCAATCGAGAATGGAGCCTGAATGGATGTACAGGAGTGTTTATGCTATACATGTAAAAGTTAGGTGTGTATGTTTTATCTGTAGAATATATAAAGGGTTGTTTTTAGGACATCCTTTGTTATTTTTGCTGCACTTTAATATCTATACAACATTTATGCACAATTGTGGAGTTTACAATAGATGGGACCCCTCCTGCTCTTACTAGTCAAAACATGGCTGTCAAAACAAAAAGATTCAGCCTAATCACTTTGGCAATGTGTTGCTATTCCAGAAGATGAGAATATTTGATGATTGATGCTCTTCTTTACAACCTATTACATTTTGTTTAAAAAGAAAATTAAACATAATCAAAATATGGCTTAGTTGTTGCAATTTATTCCATTTAATCAATAGCTAGCAAGCCATGAAATGGGTTTGCTGCAATTTATATCTACAGTTCTAAATTTTTTGCAAGTATATTGTTGTCTGCCAAGCGCTGCAAGCATAAATTCAGTAATCTTTGTGCTGAAATGAAGCCAGGCAGCCACTTAACATTTCTACAAAAAAATCTGCATTCAATCACAACACAATCACTTTCTTGTAAACAAGAACAGATATTTCTAAGCCCAACCTTTTTTTAGCTTCCCAGGTCATGTACTACATTTTATTTAGCTAAAAGTCTTATGCCGCGTACACACGATCATTTTTAAAAACGTAATTTAAAATGATCATGTGTGGGCTTCACATTGTATTTTGTCTTCTGAAAAACGACCAAAAAAAAATTCGAACATGCTTCAACTTTTTATGTCGTTTTTGAAAATGTTGTTTTTTGTGTTGTAAAAAATGATCGTGTGTGGGCTAAAACGGCGTTTAAAACGACGTTTTAAACCCGCGCATGTTCAGAAGCATGTTATAAGACGGGAGCTTGAATGGAACTTCCCTGAGTGCCGTCGTACGTCACCGCGCTTCGCTCATCATTTTTTTAAAACGATGGTGTGTGGGCAACGTGTTTTTTTATGATGAAGTTGAAAAAACTCATGATGAAAAACTTTGTTTTGTTTCATCACAAAAAGTGATCGTGTGTACGCGGCATCATAGGACCGTCATACAATGTGTGCACCATTCCCCGTCTCTTTACATTGCAGTCTTTTTGTTTGGAGGGGAACATTAAATGTGCAATCATATACTATATGTGAAAATGTAATTGCCTCCATGTAAATAAAAGTGTATATAAAGTGAAAACCAGTTTTA
This sequence comes from Rana kukunoris, assembly GCA_029574335.1. NCBI lineage: Eukaryota > Metazoa > Chordata > Amphibia > Anura > Ranidae > Rana > Rana kukunoris. Next base: position 460,072,066 of record CM056050.1, read on the forward strand.
AGTCTGGAGTGGTGAGGAGTTAGAACCCCTGTGTACATGCTATGGAGATTCAGTCCCTCCATTTGACCTGGTGGCCACTATCGATGGGAGGTGAAACCCAAAAATGTGGGTTGCCATTAAAACAGGAATAAAGTAAATTCTTCCATTGGGGATATTTGTTCCAGTGGAAAGTGTCTAGTAGGAATTTCTCTCACTTTGGATAGATTTCCACATTTTGATAACCTCTAAAATTCTGCATCATTGACCCCCTCTGCCACTACTTTTTGCTTTCAGTTAGGTCAGTGTTTCTCAACTCCAGTCCCCAACAGGTAATTTTTTCAGGATTTCCCTCAGATGAAACGGCTGTGGTAATTGCTAAGGCAGTGAAACTGATCAAATCACCTGTGCAAAATAATGGAAAGCCTAAAAACATGACCTGTTGAAGCGCCTTGAGGACTGGAGTTGAGAAACACTGAGTTAGGTGACCAACTCATAGACCTATTAGACGCCGCAATGCAAAACTATGGTAAAGTCCTGCAAATCATGAGGCAGTGTATGATGAGCAAATAGGCTGCCCTTATGTATACATAATATGTTTTAAAGTCAGATTTTATATAGAAACAATGTTTTTTTAACATTTATACCAGGCATCAATAAATGGCAGACTGCGGTCTGGACGTAGACCAAAAGACAGTTCTATCCAAACCTCCAGCCAGCTAGTTCCCAATGTAGCTGCACACCCTCCTTCCTCTGTAATGATTGGTTGTTAGGACCATTGGCATCCTAACAGCCCAAAGATGTCACCTGTATGCCCTGCTCCCAACATCTCATGAGGATAGAAGTAGAATGTCCTTCACCCAGACTGGCATCCTGATCCACCTCCCAGCTCCCTCCCTCGGTCTGACTGATGCTAAAAAGTATGGTTGCACTCTGATGGGGACACCCAATTTAAGGGGGCATTTAATTGGGATATGTAATGTAAGGCAGTGGTCATCAACCCTGTTCTTAGGGCTCACTAACAGGCCAGGTTTTATGTATTACCTTGGGGAGATGCAGACTAGAATACTGCAATCACTGAGCAGCAAATTATATCACCTGTGATGTAATTCAGTTATCTTGCAAACCTGGCCTGTTAGTGGGCCCTGAGAACAGGGGTGATGACCACTGATGTAAGGGGCACTCTGATTGTAACACATGATGTAAGGAGCAAACCGATGGGAACACATGATGTAAGAGGGCGCTCTGATGGGGACACAAAATGTAAGGGGGCACACTGGAAATTGATAATGAATAGATGGTATTGATACAGTACAATGATTTCAGTGTTTTTGATTTGATTACATTATTGAATCATTTTTATTATAATTATATTATTATTTGTTATAATTATTTATAATTATTTATTATATTATAATTTATGATTTTGTTTTTCGAACTTTTTCATACGAGGGATGTCTAGAGACTCTTGTTTGGACAGATTTAAGTGAGTTATTCCTAAGAATTACAGGCCTACAATGTAAAACGCCAAATTTCCTTGCAAAATAATGGTACCGCTTTCAGCACCTAAAATCTGAAATAATCATACTGCCAGGGAGGTTAACAAAGGCTTTCCCGTAACTCTCTCTCTTGTAGTACATTAAACATTTGTCATGTAGAAAATAAAGAAAGGCACTGCATTCATTTATTGTAAAAAAGAAACTACAGCGCTAGCCAACAGTGAATAAACGTGTCAGACCAGTGAAATGGAAGTAATGACTAAAGATTAACTAAATGCAGCTCAAATCTAGTATGTGCTAAATACAAATGAATAAATGTAAATAAAGAGTGATGAGCGCAAAAACTAAACTAAGGGAGCAGATACCGCTCCTAAGGTGAAAAAGTAAACAAGTGCAGTGACAACCAAAATAAATAAGCAAAGTCCAGTGATAGTGACCAATCACACCTAAAATGCAAAAGAACACAAATAAAAGTCCAAGAGGTGTTGATTGATGGTGCAGTGATAACAATCAACCTATGTGTGTCAACAAATAAGGTAGCTTCTATCCATAGGCAATCGAACAATCCAGACGAGTCTTCAATGGTAAATGTGCTCACAGAGCGCTTACCTTCCAACAGGAAGAAAGGGGCCTCAACACAATCCTCTAAGTATTGTAGATCTCTGTCTTGGATGGATGATGATGTCCAAATCCAGCCGTGGTCAGAGTTCGCTCACCGTTAGTTAGAACATAGATGGATTAAAAGAAATGAAGCTCTCATCGTGATTTTGTTAAAAACTGGGGTCAGTTTAATGGATAAAAATTCACTTACAGAAAAAACTAATAAAAAACACCAAAACAACGTCACTTCCGGTTAACCTTACGCGTTGCGTCACGTCACGTGACTTTATCAGAGGTTCATTTATTGTTGAGTGTAATTCAAGTACATATAGTATATACTCAAACTTCAATAATTTCCCTCATATTCCTAGATAAAAAAAATATGTGCCACATTGCAGTTAACACATTTTTTCTTTCTTGGACTGGACTGGTCAAAATTCTTGGCACCCTTTCAAAATTGTGGATAATTAAGATTGTTTTAAGCATGTAATGCTCCTTTAAACTCACCCGGGGCAAGTAACATGTGTGGGCAATATAAAAATCACACATGAAAGCAGATAAAAAGAAGAGTTCACTTAGACCCCTTTCACACTGAGGAGTTTTTCAGGTGTTACAGCGCTAAAAATAGCGCTGCTATACTGCCTGAAAAACTCCTGCCCAGCCTTCTCAATGTGAAAGCCCGAGGGCTTTCACACTGAGGCGATGCGCTGGCAGGAGAGAAAAAAAATCTCCTGCAAGCAGCATCTTTGAAACGGTGAGAGGAGTGGTATGTATACCGCTCCTTCCCATTTAAAACAATGGGAAACCGCGGTATTAACCCTTTATTGGCTGCTGGCAGGGGTTAATACCGCACAGCGAGTGGCCAAATCCTGCGGCAATTCCGACGGTATAGCGCCGCTATTTTTAGCAGCGCTATAGTGTCACCGCGCCTCCCGTCCCAGTGTGAATGGGGTCTTTGCATTGTGTGTCTGTGTGTGCCACACTAAGCATGGACAACATGGAGAAGAAAAATGTCTGAGGACTTGAGAACCAAAATTGTGGAAAAATATCAACAATCTCAAGGTTACAAGTCCATCTCCAGGGATCTAGATTTGCCTTGTCCACAGTGTGCAACATTATCAAGAAGTTTGCAACCCATGGCACTGTAGCTAATCTCTCTGGGTGTGGATGGAAGAGACGAATTGATGAAAGGTTGCAACGCAGGATAGTCCGGATGGTGGATAAGCAGCCTCAAACAAGTTCCAAAGAAATTTAAAGGGGTGTTCCAGCCAAAAAATGTGTTTATTAAAAGTCAGCAGCTACAAAAAGTGTAGATGCTAGCTTTTAATAAACACTCACTTACCTGCTCCTGCGTTCCAGCGACGAGCCGACCGGGGGCTCCGCTCCTCTTCCCCCCTCCCCGGCTGGCGTCTCCATCCCGACTGTGGGCACCCAGCCGTGACAGCCTTCGGCTTCACGGCCGGGCACCCACTGCGCATGCGCGAGCCGCACTGCGCATGCGCGTGCGGCGCGGCTCGCCGCTGATTGGAGAGGCGATCGCATGGGACCTGTCAGTGTCCCATGTAATCGCTTACAGGGAGAGACTGGTGTAGGCGATTAAGGCTTAATCGCCTAACCAGCCCCTCGGCGGAAGCAGGAAGTGGGACAGGAAGTCCCACTCCTACTGAAGCCCCCACTCCCCCCCCCCCAAAAAATTACATGCCATGTAAGGGGGTGAGGAGTGGAACAAGAGGAAGTTCCAAATTTGGTTGGAACTCCTCTTTAAGCTGTCCTGCAGGCTCAGGGAGCATCAGTGTCAGCGTAAACTATCCGTCGACATTTAAATAAAATAAAAACGCTATGGCAGGAGACCCAGGAGGACCCCGCTGCTGACACAGAGACATAAAAAAGCAAGACTACAGTTTGCCAAAATGTACTTGAGTAAGCCAAAATCGTTCTGGGAAAACGTCTTGTGGACAGATGAGAACAAGATAGAAGTTTTTGGTAAAGCACATCATTCTACTGTTTACCAAAAACGGAATGAGGCCTACAAGGAAATTAACACAGTACCTACAATAAAATATGGTGGAGGTTCAGTGAAGTTTTGGGGTTGTTTTGCTGCCTTGAATGTGTGCAAGGGATCATGAAATCTGAGGATTGCCAAAGGATTTTGGGTCGCACTGTAGAGCCCACTGTCAGAAAGCTGGGTTTGCGTCCGAGATCTTGGGTCTTCCAGCAGAGCAATGACCCCAAACATATGTCAAAAAAGCACCCAGAAATGGATGGCAACAAAGCGCTGGAGAGTTCTAAAGTGGCCAGCAATGAGTCCAGATCTAAATTCCGTTGAACACCTGTGGGCAGATCTTAAAATTGCTATTGAGAAAAGGCGCCTTCCAATAAGAGATACCTGGAGCAGTTTGCAAAGGAAGAGTGGTCCAAAATTCCGGGTGAGAGGTGTAAGAAGCATATTAATGGTTAAAGGAAGCGACTGATTTCAGTTATTTTTTCCAAAGGGTGTGCAACCAAATATTAAGTTAAGGGTGCCAAGAATTTTGACCAGCCCATTTTTGGAGTTTTGTGTGACATTATGTCCAATTTGCTTTTTTTCATCCCTTTTTTTGTTTTGTTCCAATACACACAAAGGGAATAAACATGTGTATAGCAAAACATGTGTATAGCAAAACATGTGTTACTGCAATACTTTTCTGTGAGAAATACATGACTTTCTGGAAAAAATTCTGGGGTGCCAACAATTTCGGCCATGACTGTAATCTAACTTTCACTAATGATCTGTCCAGCTTCTAAAACGGTTGGTCACAAAAAAAAAGACAATTAGAATGATTCATTTTTCCCTTGTTTTGTTTTTCGTCTTTCTGGTCTTTGAAATCTTTGATAAATCACCACTTAGGGGTAGATTCACGTAGAGCGGCGTAATTTTGTGCGGGCGTAGCATATCTCAGATACGCTACGCCGCTGTAAGAGAGGCAAGTGCTGTATTCACAAAGCTAAGTTACGGCGGCGTAGCGTAAATGTGCCGGCGTAAGCCCGCCAAATTCAAATATGTTTGATGTGGGCGTGTTTTATTTAAATTAAGTGTGACCCCGCGTAAATTACGTTTTTTACTAACTGCGCATGTGCCGTCCGTTGACGTATACCAGTGCGCATGCTCCAAATTACGCCGCCAAGACTCATTGGTTTCGACGTGAACTTAATTTACGTCCAGCCCCATTCACATACGAGTTACGCAAACGACGTAAAATGTGAAAAATTTGACGCGGTCCTAGCGTCCATACTTAACATTGGCTGCGCCATCTTTTTGGTGCTTTATCTTTACGCCTGAAAAGGCCTTACGTAAACGCCGTATCTTTACTGCGACGGCCGGGCGTACGTTCGTGAATAGGCGTATCTTGCTGATTTACATATTCTAGGCATAATTCAGCGTACACGCCCCTAGCGGCCAGCGTAAATAGGCAGCTAAGATACGACGACGTAGGAGACTTACGCCGGTCGTATCTTAGCAACATTTAAGCGTATCTCACTTTGCGCATACGCTTAAAGATACGACGGCGCAAATTCTGAGTTACAACGGCGTATCTACTGATACGCCGTCGCAACTCTTTATGAATCTGGCCCCAAGTCTTGAAAATAAGATCTGCAAGTATATGTACGCGTGATATCAGGAGATGTTTGCAAAAGCATTTCTAACAAGTCAGTGTAAACCAAGAGGCCATATGTTCCTTCTTCTTTCTTATTTCCCTTCCACTAGTTTGCATGCTGTTGACATTTTCGTCAAGTAAATATAACAGTATTTTGGAACTGAGTGTTAAGCAAATAAATCTCTGTTTACAACTGAGAGGATATTCCTAATATGCAAGTGAGAATTTAAAACAAAGAGATCAAAACATTACTCAGCATATTCTTTTTTTTACGTGACATCTATACGTTTATTACCTCAACTCCCTTACTGTCTATACATTTTTTCCTCTTTAGTTTTTTTAGTTTTTTATTTAGAGAAGGAAAGTAAATGAATAAAAGGGACGCTAGCCAAGATCATGATACTAATGCCGTGTACACACGGTCGTTTTTTGCGATGAAAAAAAACGACGTTTTTTAAAACGTCATTTAAATTGATCGTGTGTGGGCAAAACGTCGTTTTTTGTCTTAAAAAAAACGACCAAAAAAAAATTCCAACATGCTTGAATTGTTTGTGTTGTTTTTCAAAATGTCGTTTTTTGTTTCACAAAATTCACCGTGTGTAGCAAAAACGTCGTTCAAAACGACGTTTTTCAACCCGCGCATGCCCAGAAGCTAGTTATGAAGCGAGCTTCAATGGAAAAGAGTGGTGAACGTAACCTCGCTTTTTGTGAAAAAATGATGGTGTGTATGCAAAATTGTCTTTGAAAAGTGACGTTTCAAAAACGTTGTTTTTACTTTTCATCGCAAAAAACGACCGCGTGTACGCGGCAATACAATCAAAGTACCTGAATATCTACCGAAGCCCCTGTGTATGCAATTTAGTATAACTAGAGCTGAAAACGAGTATCACATTTCAAAACTATCAGAAAAAGATGACTCTGGGCACTGGATGATTGAGAATTTCTACCACGGGTCTTTTCGTTCTTCCCTAGAAATGGTTTTCTCAGCTAAACTTTCTCTTTGAAGTAGACACAGACTTGTATAAGGCTTGTAGACACGGCTTGTACAACAATGATGGGAAACAGACGTAAAATGGAAACCGTAAAATAACCTATGCAGTCAAGAGGCCCTAGTAGATATAAAAAGATTGTGTAACAAAAGTTTGTAAAATGATCATTAATTTTATTATCCTACTTGTAGGCCATTTGGGGCCCCCCCAGAAGCCTAGCCATAGAACTCCCAGTTAGAAAAGTCACATCTGGAGTATTTGGACAATCGTCCCTAGCATTGCAGGGATAAAAAAACAAAGGTTTTTGTGTTCTAGCAACAAGCAGACTATGGGGAATGCTAAACCGGGGGCCTAAATAGCCTACAAGTTAAAAATATAAAAAAATTAATACAATTTTACAAAGTTGCACAGTTTTTAGTTTTTTGGTAATATCTACTGGGGCTGCATAGGCTATTTTATGAAAAGGTGAACTTAGCCTTTAGGTCAAACAGTTTGCTAGGATTTCAAGTTTTTTTGCAAAGAAAGACATGCATTGTCTCTGTGCGTATATGCATTAACATCGTCATTGACCTCCTATACCCAAAAAAGAGCAGCGTGGGACCAGGAAGAATGGAATGGGGTAGAAACTGCAGCCTAGTCATAATGTAAAAGTGTGCTATATACACTATGCTCTGAATTCCTTAGCTATGCATATGTGAGTCCCCCCCCCCCCCCTCTTTTAAAATGTAGAGATTTACTGATGCATCATATTGATATTGATCAATGTGATGCAACTTTTTTTTTTTTTTTTAATTCTAAATTCTCTAAACACAAATGGTTCTAAAATTACAGCTCTTTTCTTTATCTAGTAGTCCTTAGGGCACTATTTCTCCCACTGATACCAAGATGAGGCACTATTCCTCCCACTGACACCAAGATGAGGCACTATTCCTCTCACTGATACCAAGATGAGGCACTATTCCTCCCACTGATACCAAGATGAGGCACTATTCCTCCCACTGATACCAAGATGAGACACTATTCCTCCCACTGACACCAAGATGAGACACTATTCCTCCCACTGACACCAAGATGAAGCCCTATTCCTCCCACTGACACCAAGATGAGACACTATTCCTCCCACTGACACCAAGATGAGGCACTATTCCTCCCACTGACACCAAGATGAGACACTATTCCTCCCACTGACACCAAGATGAGGCCCTATTCCTCCCACTGACACCAAGATGAGGCCCTATTCCTCCCACTGACACCAAGATGAGGCCCTATTCCTCCCACTGACACCAAGATGAGGCACTATTCCTCCCACTGACACCAAGATGAGACACTATTCCTCCCACTGACACCAAGATGAGGCCCTATTCCTCCCACTGATACCAATATGAGGCACTATTCCTCCCACTGATACCAAGATGAGGCACTATTCCTCCCACTGACACCAAGATGAAGCACTATTCCTCCCACTGACACCAAGATGAGGCACTATTCCTCCAACTGACACCAAGATTAGACACTATTCCTCCCACTGACACCAAGATGAGGCACTATTCCTCCCACTGACACCAAGATGAGACACTATTCCTCCCACTGACACCAAGATGAGGCACTATTCCTCCCACTAACACCAAGATGAGGCACTATTCCTCCCACTGACACCAAGATGAGGCACTATTCCTCCCACTGACACAATGGTGGTATTATTCCTCACACGGCAAAGATTATTCTCCCTTCATTGCACCATAGATGCTAAGTCATTTTTTTTTTCTGCTTATTGATCATTGGTCCTAAAACATTGTTTAGACCCAGTGACACTGGGATTTTTTATACTCCCACTGGCTACAGCTTGACCCCAAAAAGCCTGAAAGATGGTGAACTTGCCTTTTTTTTCAGAAAGTTTATGTAACTTCTACTGTAGACCATACATGTGTTTCATGTATTTAAGCTGCCATATCAATTCACTTTTTGTTCCCTGGAGATGAAAAGTGGCTTTAAAAAGTATACAATATTGGAGTTATTGCTCATGGCAACCAATCAGAAGTACAGTCTAACTGATTTTATGGCACAAAGGTGAAACCTGATTGGTTGCTATTGCAGTAACTCTTTTTTTTTCCAGCTCCATTTATATATGTCTTTTCATTTTTTACGCATTTCAAGTGCTAAAGCAAATGTACACCCATTAGATCTTTAACATCTTGTATGTTTCATGAGTTGCTATGATGGATGTTGGCGCTGTCTTTAAAAGAATGAGGAGGTCACTCATAAAAGTGAATTATCTCTTGGGAGGTGTTGAGCTGGAATTCCTGCACTTGTTATTGTTTCTGTCACTAAGATGTAGAAGTGAATGGTTTATTTTCCAACTGAAATGTCTCTGTGCCTTTGACGGGATGAACTCATTCTGCAGTGTCAGCTCTTTGTATTAGTCAATGCTCGAGATAACAAAATTACTTTTGCTCTACAAAACTATCAGTGTCTGCAAAGATTAAATGAGCAGTATACAGCGATAATACTCAATAGCCATTTTATTTGTTCTATTAATCTTATTTTAAAGCTAAACTCAAGGCAGATATAAAAAAGACAAATGCATGCAGCTATATATTCATTAATTAATCGTGACATTTATTTTTTCATCTAACCAGTGTACGTAGCTAAATGTGACTTGTTATCAGGCTCTTATATTGCCCTGTCCATCAGCAGTACTCAAACTGGGTGAGGTAGGGCCAGTACTAGGAGTCAATCTGGTATACTGAATGCAAATATGCTTACAATAATGCCGCGTTCACACGATCACTTTTTGTGATGAAAAAAAACGACGTTTCAAGTGATGAAACAAAACGACGTTTTTCAAACTTCATTTTCCAAAACGACGTTGCATACACACCATCGTTTTTCCAAAATGCTCTAGCAAAGCATGTTGAAGCTCCGTCTCATAACTTGCCTCTGAGCATGCGCGGCTTTAAAAACTTTGGCCCAGATTCACAGAGCAATTACGCCTGTCTAACTGGTGTTAGACAGGAGTCATTTCAAATTTTGCGCGCCGTATCACTAGTTTGAATCCTCAAACCATGATACGGCGGCTTCGGGCTTCGATCCGAGAGGCTTACGTCCTTGTAAGCCTTCGGATCTACACTGCGATATTTTTGCGGCCGCTGGGAGGAGTTCGCGTCGTTTTCATGCGTCGGGATATGCAAATGAGTTTTTACGGCGATCCACGAAGGTACGAGTGTCCCTCGCAATCGCCTACGTCATTTTTTGGCTACGTAATGTTAGAGGAGCTTTTTGCTGGTCTAACAGTGCGTAACCCATGTAAAGTATGGCCGTCGTTCCCGCATCGATTTGAAAATATATATATTTTTTTTAACGTAACTCGTTCGGGAATAGGAATGTACGTAAACGACGCTACTACGACGTGACGACGTGTTTTCGCGCAATGCACGGCGGGAAATTTGCGAACGGAGCATGTGCAGTTCGATCGCCGCGGGAACGCGCCTATTTTAAATGCTTCACGCCCCCTACTCGCGCAGATGGATTGCGACGGGAGAAATACACTACGCCGCCGTCGTTTACTGGATTTCACGTAGAGCCAGGTAAAAAACGGCGGCGTAGTGTATTTCTGATACTCTACGAGAATCTAATTCTCTGTGAATCTGCCCCTTTGTTTTCAACATTGTTTTGCCCACACACCATCACTTTTTATGACACAAAAAATGACGTTTTGAAAAACGACACAAAAAATTCAAGCATGTTCGAATTTTTTTGGGTCGTTTTTTTGAAGACATAAAACAAAGTTTTGCCCACACACAGTGATTTTAAATGACGTTTTTGAAAACTTCGTTTTTTTTTCATCACAAAAAGTGATCGTGTGTACGCGGCATTAGATGCTGAAAGATGGTGAAGTCAGAGAAACCAAAGGGATGACCTCCCGGAAAGATCGGTAAAGGGCAGAAACAATCCAATCTGCTGGAGGGATGGGCAGAAATTTGAGTGAGGGCAAGATGGCCCCCACTGACTCTATGCTCTTGGAGGACCGAAGCGACGTCTAACACCACTCCACCTCACCTCCCTTTATGACAAGGAATATTTACATATTCCCGCACAGCCACCTGAGACCCAGAACCCCACACAGGGACCCCCGCACAAAGACCAGGGATCCCGCACAGCAACCAGGGACCTGGCACAGCCACCAGGGGCCCCACGCAGCCACCAGGGGCCCCGAATAGCCACCTGAGAAGGAAGGGGTGGGACAATTTTTGATGGAGGGGCGCCTGATTTTAGTCTCGCTTAGGGCAGCACAACACCAAAATACACCACTGCGTATACAAATCTGTACACACACAAGGCTCTGGCCCCTCTCTGTACACAAACAGCCCCCCTCCCTTTCCTTCACAGCCCCTACTTGTAAAGAAGGTCTTTCTACTTAGTCCCAGCTTGTTTTCACAAAACTGACATGTTGCTGAGAAGCACAGTACAGATCACACGAACGGTGAACATGCACATAGTAACCAAAGGTGTCAGTAAAGAGCTTGATGTCTGAGCTCAGTGACACAGGAACAGCAGAAGCTTGGACATTGTTTGTGTAATGCACAGCACGGCTCCCTTCCACTCATCCTGCCTTCTTCTGGCTCAGGCCCCGGGCCCCTTACACTTGTGACAGCTGTACCCCCCTGATGGTGGCCCTGTGTGCAGCTGCTGGCTTTTAATTTTTGCAGTGGTGGGTGGACCTCCACTTTAAGTTTACTATGGCAAGTACAACAATACATCTTATATGAACAAATTACATTTGTCTTGTAAGTGAAACACATGTATTTTCCATAAACATTTTTCCTCATTTATTGAAAGCATTGGAAAAGAGCCACTGTGATCTCATCACACAACCAGCTCATGTTCCTGAGGTGTACCCAGTTCCCTGCCACATCAAAAGAAATTACCATGGATCCAATTACATTATGTCATGACAATTTTAAATATTCATATAAAAAAGAGTTGGCCAATTATGAATATAGCTAAAACGCTTAAAAATATTTGTAGTCAGAGTCTACACCGAGGAATACGATACCCTAACTACCCAGGCCTGAGGTGTGCCATTAGCCTCGCTGGACAGTACGCCTATAAGTGGGCATACCCTGAAGTAATTATGAAGAAATTGATGAAGAAAATGATAACATGAAAAAAGGGGGAACGGGTGGGTGGGTACCCAGAAACCCCACCGACGCCGGACATTAGAGGGGAGGAGGGTTAAATAGCCCTCCGACTCCTCCTACAAACTCAGGCACGCCTGCGGCCCCGCCTTCCACTTGTAGTCAGAGTCTACACCGAGGAATACGATACCCTAACTACCCAGGCCTGAGGTGTGCCATTAGCCTCGCTGGACAGTACGCCTATAAGTGGGCAAAAATACCCAGAAGTAGGTGCGATAAAAGAAATGGAAGGGCACGAATATCTGTCTGGTAGAGAAAGCACGCCCCGACAGTCTCAAGAACGGCTCCGATAACCATCCGTTATGACAGCAGGAAAAACCAGCGTCCCAAGAACCGATGATTGCAAGGAACCCCGAAACCAAATGACTGTCCCGTGCCTGACCGACTAAGCTTTCCTCCAAAAGCACAGACATGGGACCACTGCTGGTGGCGAGAGGATACGTGGGGGACTGGAACAAGGGCCGCCCTGAGGAGCCCTGTGAAAGCAACATCATCCAATAGGAAGCAACCAGTGACCCATGTCAAACACCCACAACCACTGACCTACCTATCCATACCTGGTAAGGGGACACGAGAAGGAGAGATGCAAAAAATGGACAACTGATAGGAGGGAAGGGGTTTGAGAGCCGGGTACCCGAAAGATGAGTCGCTGATGCAAATGGACGAGGCCACCACGCAGTAGCGATATGCAACGATACAGAGACAGAACCAGACATGGAATGACCCGACCTACCCGAGTAACCGGGACCCCCCTATCAACAGGCCGGGCAATGGACAAAGAGCCTGGCCTGACGGACCCGCCCCGACGATCTGGCAACCTATGAACAAGAGAACAGCCCCAAAGATAAGAAGCAACGACACCATGGATGAGAACCCTAATAAAACTGCCCTAGCAGGAACGGCCAGAACACGCCAGAACACATGTGAAGCAGCCGGGATGGGACTGGACCCAAACTGAAATGTACCGCCTACCCTGCTGCGGCCAGAAAAAGGAAAACCCCTTGTAGACTTACCACCCTGCTGAGCCAAGTACGGGCCAACCCCTGAGTGACGGCGTACTGCCATGCTCTGTACCCCCCACGTGGCGCAGGCGGGATGCACCAGAATGTGTCGCCCCCTAAACGTGCCGCACGCCCAACCCTAGAACACCGAAAGAAAAGACAACAGACAACAAAAACAAGAGACACCCCCCACTGTAGCTGCCTGGGCCAAAGATGTGAGCAGAAATGACCAGACCTCAGCGCGTGAATGAACCTGACGACAGATCCTACCCAAGTGTATGTGACAAGTGTAAGCAGTAAGCGAGCCCGAGTAACCTGCCGCGCAGACAGGAAATTAAAAACGACACACTCAAGGCGATGTACCCACAGACCGTGGTGGGTAGATGTGTAGGCGTAAGAATGAACGTGCACGTATGACGTATGTTATACAGGCGAGAAGATTGTGGTCAACAATCATTTAAAAACGAAACCTCAGCCCGTATGGATCTGTAGACGTGACAGATCCTGAGATGCGCACCCTGGCTAACTATACCCGAAAGAACAGTATGACGAGACAAAGGAAACAAATAAAGCTACAAAGCTGTTTGTGTGCTGTGACTGCATAGCACCGACAAGCTATGTGACCAACCCACGCTGGAGTAGGACCCCCAACAGAAACACAACCCCCTCTGTGCCTACCCAAGTATGAAGACATGGCAGTGACGGAGGGACCCCAGCATGTCAAAGAACCCGACGCCCCCCCCCCCCCCCCGTGAATAACGTGAGTGAGTGCAAGTGACCTGCTGCACAGCAGAACACTGAGGACCCGTGCACCCACAGACCGTGGTGGGTAGTCCTACCCGTGAAATGAAACCCAATGCGTAGCAAGACGTGACATGACAGGCGAGAAGTTTGAGGTGAACAATCACCTGGAAAACGAAAACCTCAGCACGAACGGATCTGTAGACGTGACAGACCCCGAGATGCGATGGAAACGCACAAAGCTAGAACGGCCATTGGTGCAAGCTGAACCTGCGTGACGACAGAAACACGCCATGACAGAAACACGCCATGACAGAAACACGCCATGACAGAAACACGCCATGACAGAAACACGCCATGACAGAAACACGCCATGACAGAAACACGCCATGACAGAAACACGCCATGACAGAAACACGCCATGACAGAAACACGCCATGACAGAAAAACGCCATGACAGAAACACGCCATGACAGAAACACGCCATGACACAGGAAACATACAGTGACTGCAACCGCTATGACAGAACATGCTAAGACAAAAACATACCACTGAGAACCACTGAGACAACACATACTGACAGAACCACTGAGACAAAACATACTGACAGAACCGCTGCGACAAAAAACATACTGACAGAACCGCTGAGACAAAAAACATACTGACAGAACCGCTGAGACAAAAAACATACTGACAGAACCGCTGAGACAAAAAACATACTGACAGAAACCACTGAGACAAAAACATACTGACAGAACCGCTGAGACAAAACATACTGACAGAACCGCTGAGACAAAAAACATACTGACAGAAACGCTGAGACAAAAAACATACTGACAGAAACGCTGAGACAAAAAACATACTGACAGAACCGCTGAGACAAAACATACTGACAGAACCGCTGAGACAAAACATACTGACAGAACCGCTGAGACAAAAAACATACTGACAGAAACGCTGAGATAAAACATACTGACAGAACCGCTGTGACAAATCATACTGACAGAACATACTGATAGAACCACTGAGACAAAAAACATACTGACAGAAACGCCGAGACAAAACATACTGACAGAACCGCTGAGACCGTGGCAGCATAACATACTACTGACAGAACCGCTATGACAGAAAACATACTACTGACAAACATGCCACTGACAGAACCGCCATGATGGAAACCTACTACCGTGAGAAACGCTAAGACAGAACACACAACTGACCGAAATGCTTCTGACATGAACTTGAGGCAAGAAAAACACTGACATTGCCACTGCTGTGCTGCACCCCCCCTCCCCTTGAACCGTGACCACCAAGGAGCCTGACTGTCCTGCAAGATGCTGCCCCCCCCCCCCCCTCCGGCCCAAACATGAGCTCCCTGGAATTCCTTGGGAATCTGGTCACAGGATGAACCTGGACCAAGGGTGTCCCCTTACTCCATGCCCCCGGAAGGATGCACCGCTGCAGACGCCAGCGATAGCATGGTAGGAGAAAGTGGATGTATGCCCCCCTCTCCCTGACACAAGCACCGGGCAGCTTCCCCCATGTTAGGAGCCCCAGCAGCATAAGCCTGGGAGGAAACAGGGGGGACGGGTGCCCTCCATCGGACGCACCGGCAGAAGCTCCCCCACCCAACCTGCCGACTGCGCACCGAAGAGACGTGGAGAGCGGGCAACCCTTCTCCCCTATGTGGATACACGGATGAGTGCCGTCAGCCATCCCTGCAGTGAGCAGGGATGAGCCGATGCATACCTGGCTACACAATCCCCCCCCCCCCACCAGGGTGTCCCCTTCCCCTAGGAAGGTCAGACAATTAGAGCGCCGACCCCCCCCTGCCTGGCAAGGCACCCGATGCGTCTCCCCCCACCATCCAGCGCACTGGGAACCAGAGGTGACCATCCCAGTATCAGATTCCTGGCCGAGCGTGCTGCCACTCAGAGCTCCGGGAGAACGGGCGGGGGGAGGAGCCTAGCCGACGCAGGACATAGCCCTAGCAGTAGCCAACAGGATAGGTGATGGACGGACGCCCCCCACCCCCCCCCCCCCCCGGCGCGGCCACCGGGAGAGGCGGGCAGCCTCCTCGCTAGGAGCAGCGGCAGCGTAGGTGGATGTGCGGCCCCCCTACCTCGGCGTGAGCACCGGGCGGCCTCCCTCAACCAGACGGAGCAATGGCCGCGTGGGTGGCGGGCGGATGCGCGCCCCCCTTCCCCCGGCACCAACACCCCGTGGAGCAGCGAGCGGCCTCCTCGAGTGATCGGGCGAACCCCCCCCCTCCAGCTTGGCGTGAGCATCGGTAACAGGGGGCGGACAGGAGGCAGCATAGGGCGAGGAGAGCGGGGCCCCCTCCCCCACGATGTCCAGCGTAAGGACCCTTCCCGGGTGGCGCCGGGAGGAACGCAGGGACAAGTAGGAGGGCGGCCCTCCTCAATGTAGCCTGGAGTGAGCACCGGAAAAGAACGCAAGCAGCCCCCCCCCCCCCCCCGGCGCGAGCACTGGAAGAAGCGGTGCATGCCCGAAGGAGCGGGAGGAAGGACGGAGCGGGAGGAAGGACGGAGCGGGAGGAAGGACGGAGGGGTCCCCCATAGTGTCAGCTCGGAACGAGAAGCGGGCGGCCCCCGCGATGCCTGAACCGGTGACAGTCCTTAGGAAAGCCCCCCCAGTAATACCACCTCTCCCGTGGGGGAGCCGAACCCCCACGAGACACCTGCCGCTGCTCCACACGCGACCGGAAGTCCTCCACCCGCGACCGGAAGTGACGTGCGATACCCAGAAACCCCACCGACGCCGGACATTAGAGGGGAGGAGGGTTAAATAGCCCTCCGACTCCTCCTACAAACTCAGGCACGCCTGCGGCCCCGCCTTCCACAAAGATTCAATTTCTGCTTTGGTAGATTTTTTTTTTTTTCAGATAATGTACAGCAAAACTGTACACTATTAAATAGATGGCACTTCAGGTGAACATTATTGCCGGTTTTAATCTGCAGGCTGAAGAATTTCTTTCAATGAACCTGCAGCCTGCATGTGATCACTGTCATAGAACTAAGAGTGATCATATGATAAGTAATCACTCTGAACCACTAGATTCTTGATTGTCAGTGGTTTTCATCATGAGTATATTTTTTGCAAATATAAAAAAAAATACTGTTGATTCTGCTGCCATTTTGGAGCCATTTGTGACTTCCTGAGACTCACAGCTGTCTCCCCACTTCGTATGTATGAGATCCGCCAACTGTGGGAAATTGCGTCTTTATCTCATACAAATAAGCAAGTGTGAGTACATACTTGCTGAAAAAGTGTATTTGCTTCTTAAAAAATTGTGATTGGTGGTTTGCTTTAAATACTTTACAGCTGGGCAAAAGAGGTATGTTTATCATTTATAATAGAGACATCCCAATCCCTAACCAGATCAATCATCACTGAAGAAAACAAACATGTGGCTGACGTTTAAAACAAGATCTGCACTAGCCCTAAGGCCCTTTCACATGTACGGATCCAATGAGGATCCGTACCTTTAACATCTGCTTACTCAGCGGGGATCGCTCCATTGATCCCCGCTGAGCTGGTGATCTGCCTATATGGTTCCTGTAAGGACTGCGCAGGCGCAATCCTTGCCGACGGAAATCTCCAAACCTTGGCCGGCATCCGGAGTGACGTGGAATTCGAGGAAAGTGGCCAGTCGGCCTCACATCCTCGCTTCGCTCGGATGGCTCACTCCGCTCGCTCGGCCTACTGGCTCTTTTTTTTAACATCCTCCAATCCACGGGGATGTTAAGGAATGAGCCTGGATGCCGGCTGAGGTTCAGAGATTTCCGTCGGCAAGGATTGCGCCTGCGCAGTCCTTACAGGAACCATCTGGATAGGGGAACAATACCGACAAGTCACCGGCAGATGACAGGGCGGTCCCTGCACACCGTGCAGGGTCTGCCCTGTCAGATCGCTGCTTTCCTTTATGGGGGGATCCGATGAACATGGACCATCTGTCCATGTTCATCCGATCCGCAGATGGAGGGAAAAATAGGATTTTCTGCCGTCTGCAGAAACGGACCATAGCGGGGACCGATGAGATTGGATGTCAGCGGATATTCATCCGCGATCCCATAGGGATACATGTATGTCCGTATTTCATCCAAAAACGGATGGATGAAATACAGACATACGGTCCGCACGTCTGAAATGGCCCTTACCCTCTCGGTGTTGCAGACAACAAGGATTTTTTTTACATATTGGTATTGGGAGAAACAGGAAAATTCCCTTTCCTCTCCTTGTGATAAATTAAATGGGAACAAATGTTTTTTTAAATCTAGTCAACTATGCAACTGCTGACCACACAGACATTTTTCAAATGGTCAGTTGGTTAGGAAAATGTATGGCCAATAAAAATCCCATCAAGAAAAAAGTAAACAAAATAGGCGTCTAAGACAAAAAAATGTTCAGTTTAATAATACAGATTTCTGAATTGGACATACTGTAAGTGAAAAGTTTAAAATCACAGCAAAAGAAGTTTCATTGCGCATTGCAACTTAGAACTTTATACAGGAGTGTCCAAACCACAACAGAAAAAGCTTCTAGGGTTTAGATTTCCAAGAACACACATGGAATCCAGAATTTCTGATACAAGGCCAAAGGTGGGGCCACTATGCATGAATATCTCTTAAAATATTCTAAATCGCTTAATTTATAAGCCACTTTTGTTTTAGATCGTTGTGTGATTTTTCTTCATGATTTACCTATGTCATGTTCCTCTCAAATATACTAGGGTTACAGAGGATAGAAATCAATGGTTTGCTACAGCCTGATACAGTTGCAATGGGTTCACATTCAGTTTCACACTTTTAGATAACAATTAACAGTCTATGGAATACAAACTACCAAAACAGATAAGCTTACAGTGAGGATCGACAGTTTGGGCACCCCAGGTAAAAATTTGTATTAATGTGCATAACGAAGCCAAGGAAAGCTGGAAAAATCTCCAAAAGGCATCAAATTACAGATTAGACATTCTTATAATATGTAAAAAAAAAGTTAGGGCCAGATTCAGGTACAATTGCCCTGGCGCAGAGTATCAGAGATACACTACGCCGCCGTATTTTACCTGGCTCTAAGACGAATTCAGGTAGATTTCGGCCCGTAAGGTACGGCGGTGTAGTGTATTTCTTGCGGCGGAATCAAAATACGCGATTAGGGGGCGTGAAGCATTTAAAAAAAAATTTATCATTTTTTTTTTGAGTAGCTTAGTTTACGTACATTCCTATTCCCGGGCGACGCAAAAAAAAAATTGAAATTCGACGCCGGAACATGGGCCGTCTAACTATAGACCAGCTAATAGCTGGTATAACTTTACACATCAAAAAGATGACTACAGATGCCGTAAGGCGGCGTACACACGGCCGAGGTTCTCGCTAAAAACCATCGAGAACCTCGCTGGAATGTGCATTCCAGCGAGGACCTCGGCCGTGTGTACGGTCGGAGCTTCCCGTCGGAAGCCCGTCGAGCAGAAATAGAGAGCACGCTCTCTATTTCCTCGACGGCCCGCCTGGAAGAATGGCTGGTTGCCATTCCCGACGGGCGGGTCGCCGATTTCGACGGCCGGCAGGGAACCTCGACGGGCGGAACGATGTGTTCTGCCCGTCGAGATTCCCTGCCGTGTGTACGCCGCCTAAGAGATTGCGAAGGACGATCGTAACTTTGTGGATTGCCGGAAAAAGCTAATTTGCATACCCCGACACGGAAAACGACCCGAACTCCACCCAGCGGCCACAAAAAGAAGACGTAAGCCTGTCGGATCGAAGCCCGAAGCCGTCGAATCATGGTTTGAGGATTCAAACTAATGAAACGACACGCGTAATTTGAAAGTACTCCAGTCTAACAGAAGATAGACCGGAGTAATGGCTCTGTGAATCTGGCCCTTAGATTTTATTTCCATCATTTACACTTTCAAAATTACAGAAAACAAAAAAATGGCGCCTGCCAAAGTTCGGGCACCCTGCAGAATCTATAGCATGCACTGTCCCCTTTGCAAAGCTGAGACCTGCCAGTGTCATGGATTGTTCTCAATCATCGTCTGGGAAGACCAGGTGATGTCAATCTCAAAGGTTTTAAATGCCCAGACTCATCTGACCTTGCCCCAACAATCAGCACCATGGGTTCTTCTAAGCAGTTGTAAACTGAAACTGAAAATAGTTGACGCTCACAAAGCTGGAAAAGGCTATAAGAAGATAGCAAAGCATTTTCAGATGTCAATATCCTCTGTTCGGAATGTGATTAAGAAATGGCAATCATCAGGAACAGTGGAAGTTAAAGCAAGATCTGGAAGACCAAGAAAAATATCAGACAGAACAGCTTGCAGATAAAAATGTGAGAATGGGGGTGGTGGCGCTGCCTATGCTCTCACCCCTACACTTAAGTGTGAGTGAAGTTGTAAGTAATAATATGCAGTGCAGTTACTAAACAAGTGCAGTATCAGTGACTATTACTAGTAATTGCATATGATAAACAAAAAAACAAAATGATGCAAAACTATGATCAGTAGATCCCCAGGTTGAACCTGTATGTGGTGTGGCTAGGGGCCCACACATTTCAGCAAATTTTGGATGGTAACTTGATGCCATCTGTGAAAAAGCTGAAGTTAAATAGAGGATGGCTTCTACAAATGGATAATGATCCTAAACACACCTCAAAATCCACGGGGGATTACATCAAGAGGCGTAAACTGAAGATTTTGCCATGGCCTTCACAATCTCCTGACCTCAACATAATTGAAAATATATGGATAGACCTTAAAGGAGCAGTGCGTGACAGACAGCCCAGAAATCTCAAAAAACTGGAAGACTTTTGTAAGGAAGAATGGGCAAAGATACCTCAAACAAGAATTAAAAAGACTCTTGGCTGGCTACAAAAAGAGTTTACAAGCTGTGATACTTGCCAAAGGGGCAGTACAAGATATTAACTCTGCAGGGTGCCCAAACTTTTGCAGATGCCATTTTTCTTTCTGTAATTTTGAAAGTGTAAATGATGGAAATAAAATCTAACTTTTTTCGACATATTATAAGAATGTCTAATCTGTAATGTTATGCCTTTTGGAGATTTTTCCATCTTTCCTTGGCTTTGTTATGCACATTAACCACTTAAGGACCGCACGTAGGTGCCTTGAGGTGGGTCGGGGGTCCGATCGGGACCCCCCCCCCCGGTACATGCGGCGGTCCGCGCGGCTGTAGGAGCGATACGGGATGAGGGGACGGCTATTCGTTTTTGTCCGCCCCCTCACGATCGCTCCCAGCCAATGCGCGCGCGCGCCCGCCCTGTCACTTCCTCCTCCTGTGTAAACACAGGAAGGAGGAAGCGATGTGATCTCTCCCTCCGCGTTTTTTTCAACCACCACTGAGGAGAGATCATAACACAAGTAAGTCCTGCACTAACACTACACTGACACACACTACATATAGGCACATTTACCCCCCCCCTCCCCCCTGTTACAGTGTCACTGAATGCAGTAATCATACATGTATGATTACTGTATTTAGTGTCAGTGTGACAGGCAGTGTGACAGTCAGTTAGTGTTAGGTCCTGGGTAGCTCCCGTACCCCCCCAATAAAGTTTTAACCCCTTGATCACCGCCCTAGTTAACCCTTTCACTCCCTATTGCCAGCATCACTAAGCGATCATTTTTCTGATCGCTGTATTAGTGTCGCTGTTCCCGCTAGGTAGCTAATTATTTTTTATTGCGATTTTTTTTTTACTAAAGACATGTGGCTAAATAAATTTTGGCCTAAATGATTGACTAAAATTTAGTTTATTGATTTTTCTTATAACAAGAAGTAAAAAATATTGATTTTTTTTCAAAAATGTCGGTCTATTTTTGTATATAGCGCAAAAAATTAAAATCGCAGAGGTGATCAAATACCACCAAAAGAAAGCTCTATTTGTGGGAAGAAAAGGACGCGAATATTGTTTGGAAGCCACGTCGCATGACCGCGCAATTGTCTATTAAAGCGACGCAGTGCCGAATCGCAAAAACTCCTTGGGTCATTTGGCAGCATATTGGTCCGGGTCTTAATTGGTTAATACAAATTTTTACCTGGGGTGCCCAAACTTTCGATCCCCACTGTATAGTACTACAGCTAGGGGAAATCTATTAGACAAATTGGACATTCCTGACTAATAGCCAAATATTCTTTAGTGCCAGCGCAGCCGCCTAAGGCCTCGCACTCACAGGGGCCTCGCGGTCGTCTGAGCTCGATCACTAATGTGGACTGACCAACTGGCTCCAGGGGCCATCTGTAAAAGGCTGAAAATCCATGTGGGGCCCTAAAGCAGCTGAGCTGCTCCTTCAGCCCGCACTGCTCACTATCTTCTATCCAGCTGCCCTATGACTGTCTGTGAAGGAGGAGCTCCGGTGGATGGATCCCATCCCAGCGCCTGCTGCAGCCTGGCCGATTGCCCAGAGAGAAAGTGAGTGGCGGGCCGTGCAGCCGTCCTGTGTGCCTGGATAGGAGGAGTGGGAACTCATGTCTAAATTTTGCCTAAAGCCTCACAAAGCCTAGAGCTTCCTCTGCTTATCATACATTCATAATAAGGGTTCCCACTTCCTCGATCAGTGTTTGATTACCTCACCTTTTTTTTTTATTTGTCCCTAAGGAAAAAGTTTTGTTGCATTCTGGATATATGATACGTTTAGATCTGATCTCATAGAATTTTTCCTTCAACTTTACTAGTTTGTGAAATATGTTTTATATCCTTTTTAAAATATTTTAATGAAAATATTGGTATTATTATTATCATACAAAGAAACACCCAGGGCTCTTGCATTTTTGCAAAGCATGATAGCCTTTATAATTATAAAAAGACAAATACTGTATAGTTTCTTAGAAACATCCAGCTTATAAGTGACCAAATCTGGCTCTTTCTTTCTGCACACTTATTCTGGCAAACACATAAGCATTAGAAATCATTTTACATGTATGTTGGAATGCGTAAATCATCAGCTTCACTGCCCCTAAAGCTTGTTCTACATAGTGAAGACTATCACATCATTTATAGCGCGACTGGGTAACCATAAAACAGGAAGGCAATGTCTATTGGTTACTCCAACAATTTGATGGCATGACATTTTCTGGATAAGAGGTACTCGTTACCAAGTCTAAAATGTATGCTCAATGACTTAATCCCACCGTTTTCAGAGGAGACAATAGAAACCTCTGTTGCTTCCAGGATCAAGCGGTGCAAGGGGATCTAGGAACTAAAAACTCTTACCCCCGAAGGCTTGCATGAACAACTTAACTTGACTTGTTTTCTTTATTGTCTTGAACTGCTTGCATACAGGTCAGTGGCTGTAGAGTGTGGCACCCCATTTGTATGTACACTCGACAGTATGGGCAGGATCTGATATTTTCTCCCATTGGTCAATACCCTATGTTGATTTCTTTGGGGACTTGGAACATGTCACAGCTAGGGATGAGCTCCGCGTTCGATTCGAACTTATGTTCGACTCGAACATCATCTGTTCGTACGTTTGTCGAAATTTGAACAAAACGGGTCGTTCGCGCCAAATTCGAGTGACGTGTCACGGCCCATAATTCACTGTGGCATTGCGCGCTGATGATTGGCCAAGCATGCACTATGACCCACATGCTTGGCCCATCACAGCGCGCAAAAAACGGAGAGCAATAATTGGCCAAAGCCAGGGTGGCTTTGGCCAATTATGGCTTAGGGGGTTTAGTACACGCCCCACATTATAAAAGGCTGCCTGCAAGGCGGCCTTGTGTAGTATGCTGCGGTGTTGTTAAAGAGATCAGTCCTATAGAGAGAGAGAGAGAGAGAGAAAGAGAGAGAGAGTGTCTTTAGTTTAGTTAAATTTACAGTGTGTAGAGGATGTATATACATCCCAGGTGTTGTACATATATTTATTCACTGTATAGCTTAGCTAGATTAGTTCTTCCTAATTTACTGGCAGGCAGGTGATTGTGCTATTTAAAGACGTTATCACAGGTATAGACACCCAGCAGGTACAATATTTAAAGGAATTTTTATTTTATTTATTTATTTTATTTTTTTAAGCCAGGAGCAGTGATTTTAATGATGCTTAAATAAAAATAAGAAAGTAAAAAGAAAAATTCCATTTAATCTTGTACCGGCTGGGTGTCTATAGTTTGACTGTGAAAACGTCTTTGAGAACCCGGGTCTTGCCCGATGGAAAAAAAGTTTTAAAAGGGTTGTTTTTTTCAGGAGTCCAGCTCCTGAAAAAACAACCTTTTTTAAACTTTTTTACATTGATACATGTTCCCTGGGGCAAGACCCGGGGTCTCAAAGACGTTTTACGACAATTACTTGCATATTAGGCTTTAACCACTTGTCCACCGCCCACCGTCAAATGACAGCGGGCGGAGGACTCCAATGTCCTGACTGCATGTCATATGACGTCCAGTCATTTAAATAGGGAATGCGCGTGATCGCGTGTGCGCATCCCTGTACTGTCGGTGGCGGCGTGTCACGGAGACAGGGGTGAACAGCGGCGCGGATGCACTGTTAGCCACGTGATTGGCCGTGATGAAGTCACGGCTGATCACGCATGGCAAAACCCCCATAGTGCACGGCGCGTGTGAGCGATCGCGATTGCTCCGCACGTGCTCGGAACACTGCTCGTCACCGACAATGGTACACAGCCATTGGTCAGGGCTGTGTACCACGTGATCAGCTGTGATCCATTCACAGCCTGATCACTAAGTGTAAACAAAGAGCTGTAACTAACTGTTACCAGCTCTTCTCCCCTCACACATCGTTTCCAGTGTGGGGAGAGAAGAGCTAGAAGCAGTAAGTTACAGATCTGTGTTACTGTAGTGTCTGCACAAGCACCAGTTACCCAACAGTCACCCATAAAGTGCACCTGTCACATAAAGAGACTGCCATCAGCGGTGCAACCGTCACCTACCAGTGACCGCGCCCTGTCACCGTCACCCATCTGTGACCTGCCCTGTCGCCCGTCACCCACCAGTGACCTGCCCTGTCACCCGTTTATGAAGAAAAATTACTAATTTGCTAAATTTTATGACAGAAACAAAGAAAAGGGCAATTTTTTCACGAAATTTACTGTCTTTTTTTATTTATAGCGCAAAAAATAAAAAAAATAAAACCTACGAGTGATTAAATACCACCAAAAGAAATCTCTATTTGTGTGAAAAAAAGGACGCAAATTTTGATTGGGTACAGTGTTGCATGACTGAGTAATTGTCATTCAAAGTGTGAGAGCACCGAAAGCTGAAAATTGGTCTGGGTAAGAAGGGGGTTTAAGTGCACTGTATTGAAGTGGTTAAAATGAGCACTTTTTAATTCGAACGTTCGAGTCCCATAGACTTCAATGGGGTTCTAAATGTTTGTGCGAACCTTCGGTCCGTTCGACGGTTCTGGTGCGAACCGAATGCTCATCCCTAGTCACAGCTTTTAGGCGGCGTACAGACGATCGGACATATCCGATGAAAACGGTCCGCGGACCATTTCCATCGGATATGTCCGATCGGGAGTTTGATCCGATGGCGTGTACACACCATCGGATCAAATTCCCCACCGCCGGACGGCGCGGTGACGCGGCGGTGACGTTGACGCCGCCGCGTCACCGCCACGTCACCGCACCAGGAAGTAAAACACTTCCGCGCATGCGCCGAATCCATTCGGCAGCGGCGCGGCGGCGGTGGGGGCCGACATGTCTGCTGGTAAGTGTACTAACCAGCAGACATGTCGGGCGGACAGATTCCACCGGATAGATTTCAAAGCTTGCTTTGAAATCTGTCGGGTGGAGAAATCTGTCCGCTAGCCCATACACACGAGCGGAGATGTCTGCTGAAACGGTCCATCGGACCGTTTTCAGCGGACATATCCCCTCGTGTGTACGCCGCCTTACTGGTAACCCATTATGAGCATCGGTGTCATACTCCTACCTATTGATCTTTGATTAACCACCAGACTGTTTCTTTTTGTTATAGTGTTGGTTGATTTATTATGCTGTTTTACTGCATGCCTTTTCCGTCATTGCAGGTCTACTGCATATCAACCTGTTAGGCCCCATACACACAAGCAGACAGATTTGTTCAAATCGGTCGGACAGACCGATTTGAACAAATCTGTCTGCTGGGGACGTATTGGTTTGATCGTGTACACACTATCAAACCAAAATCCCCGCCGGCAGACGGCGCGCTGACGTGGCGGTGACGTTGATGCCGCCACGTCACCGCACCAGGAAGTAAAACACTTCCGCGCATGCATCGAAACCATTCGACGCGTGTGCGAGAAGACATGTCTGCTGGTTAGCGTACTAACCAGCAGACATGTCGGGCGGACGGGTTCCCAGCCGACAGATTTGAAAGCATGCTTTCAAATCTGTCGGCTAGGCAAATCCGTTGGCTCGTCCGTACACACGATCGAATCTGTCTGCTGGGACGGTCTGGCAGACCGTTTCCAGCAGACAGATTTGATCGTGTGTGTGCGGCCTTACTCTAGCTTAGGTTTAATCTCTTTATGTATGGTTGTTTTTTCTTTTTCTTTTATCTTTATTTATCTTTATTTTTTTATTACATAATTAATTTTATTTTGATTTATTGCTTAGCTTAGGTTTCATCTCTTGTTTTGTATATATGTATGTATGTGTATATATATATATATATATATTAACATTTTTACATAATGGATTTTATTTTGATGCATACTTGTTCTTTGCATCAGCAGTTGTAGATGCGCAGAGTTGTCTATACCCCTTTTTGTTAAGCTTTTTTTGATTTTTTTTTGACGCCTTTTTTGTTTTGCGAGTTCATTCAGCCCTGATGTTTTATTTTTAAAGGAACATGTTTGTGTACCACGTTGCCTAGTAACACTCTGTTCTACCAAACACATGCACTGGGAGTGACGTCACAGTCGAACTTCCCCACTCTGTCCTGACTCTTTAGTAATCTGCTAATGCCTGCATGTGCATTGCCTAACCATTAGGCTATGCAGATATGATCTATCTGCTTTATACACTGGTATAGTTTTTTTACATTTAATATGTTTTTTTTTTTTTTATGCATAACTTTCCTTGTTAGCTAGAGCTGTCATACTGTTGGTATTTGGGGCCCTGTATGCTGCTAGTGAATACAGCTATGTGACATGTATTGTTTTGACATAGGGGGTGTTTTTATAGTTTTTTGGGGGCAGGTTCATGATTGGGTTTATTGGTATAATAGATGCCGTCTAACGCTTAGTGAGTTTCTTTTTTTTTTTTTTTTATAAATGTATTTAGTGCACACAAAACTTTCTTTTTTTTTTACGAAAGGCAAATCCACTTGGCATTGCAGTGCGCTTGAAAGTGCAATCACTGTAGATCTAAGGGGGACATGCAAGGAAAATAAAAAACAGCATTTTAGCTTACACATGATTGGATGATAAAATCAGCAGAGCTTCCCCTCATTTCAGATCTTCCCCTCAGATCTACAGTGACTGCACTTACAAGTGCACTTTCAGTGCACTTACAAGTGCACTTGCAGTGCAACTTGTAGTGCAAAGTGGATTTGCCTTTTGTAGATAACCCCCATTATTTTATAACATTTAGTGTTATGAAATCACTTAATAGGTGTTAGCTGGAAACATCATTGTGGTTTGGAGCACTGTAATTTTTTATTTGATTTTATATTTTTTTAGAGTTAAAGAGGAGGTTCACCCTAAATATAGTCTTTCTCATGTGATCCAGCATACTGGCGTCAGCGCCAGTATGCTGTTTTTTTTTTTTTTTAAATCCCCCACTTACTGTGTAATCTTTATTTTTCATTTCTTTCCCCCATGGTGGATGGCACCTGTATAGCGCGTCACGGCTTCCGAAAATACCCGAATTAGGACTCGGGTACTTCTGGCGCAATGCGGCGCCTGCGCACAGACCTAGGAGCTGACTGTGCAGGCGCCGTATTTCTCCGAGTCCTATGGCTATGGCGCGTCACGCCCTCCGAAAAAAGCCGAAATAGGACTCGGAGAAATACGGCGCCTGCGCAGTCAGCTCCTAGGTCTGTGCGCAGGCGCCGCATTGCACCGGAAAAACCCGAGTCCAAAATCGGCTATTTTCGGAAGCCGTGATGGGCTATACAGGCACCATCCACCGCGGGGGAAAGAAATTAAAAATAAAGATTACACAGTAAGTGGGGGATTTAAAAAAAAAAAAAAAACAGCATACTGGCACTGACGCCAGTATGCTGGATCACATGGGAAAGACTATATTTAGGGTGAACCTCCGCTTTAAACATATTGTTGATCTATTAGTTCATAGCATTTATATTTTTTGCAAATCGGTCAACACTGTCCTTTACCATTACATTTGTTTTCTTGATCAGTATAGATGAAGAAGGAGACCGTTTTCATATGTGGGTGCAACTTACGTACTTACTCTACTTTTGGACTTTGTATAACAGCAATAGCATCATCCAGACCAGTGGTTCTCAACCTGGGGGTTGGGACCCCCATGGGGGTCGAATGATGATTTGCCAGGGGTCATCGAATCCTGGGCTGTTCCTGAAGCCTGCACCACTCTCCCAGTCTTTTTGCGGCCACCCAGGAAGGCTGTCCCTGGAGCCCACGGCCACCCACTCAGCCACTTCGCTGTCGCCCATTGAGTTCACAGCATGGCTGGGGGGGCAGAGACTAGATGTCAGCTGACTGGTGAGGAATGTGAAGTGGGAGGGGCTGGAGGACCCTATACTGATTTCGGCATAGGTGTCACTGCTACGAGACACCACAAAGTCGGAGACACAGTTAGTAACACTACCTGTGAGCATAGTTGCCATTAAAACGCCAGCACTGCCACTAATCCCAACTCTCCGCCAGCACTGCCACTAATCCTAACTCCCCGCCAGCACTGCCACTGATCCCAACTCCCCGCCAGAGGTCACGGCACTAGAAGGTTGAGAACCACTGATCTAGACAAAGGCATATTGATATTAAAGTGCAAATGTGACTAGGCTATTAATATTTGCATATTCATAGCAGGTAGTAAATTAGACTTGAAACAAGCCTTGACTAAGTTCTCTAGGTACAGGTCTTTGTAATTACTATCCTACAATTTACAACACAAATACTTTTAATTCATTTTTTTCCACAGTTTAGGCCTATACGTATTGTTCTACATATTTTTGGTAAAAGCGTTTATTGATTGGTTTGCGCAAAAGTTATAGCATCTACAAAATAGGGGATAGTTTTATGGCTTTTTTAGTAATATTTTTTTTTTATTTGTAATGACGATGATCTGCGATTTTTATTGTGACTGCGACTTTATGTCGGACACTTTTGACACATTTTTGTGACCATTGTCATTTTTACAGCGATCAGTGCTATAAAAATGCACGGATTACTGTAAAAATGACACTGGCAGTGAAGGGGTTAACCACTAGGTGGCACTGAAGGGGTTAAGTCAGTACTAGGGAGTAATTCTTACTGTTAGGGGTGTGGCTACGACTGACACATCACTGATGATCGTTCCCGAACACGGGGAAACAGCCATCAGTGACATGTCACTAGGCAGAATAGGGGAATGCCCTGTTTACAAAGGCATCCCCCTGTTTTGCCTTTGTCGACCGCAATCACGGGCTGTTCGGGAACATCGAGTCCCCGGGACTTACGAGCACACTTACAAGGCACGCGGCGGGAAATTTAAAGGGATGTACAGGTATGTATATTTGCTTGCCCATGGCCATGTTGTCGACGTACATCTGCGGTCGGCAAGTGGTTAAACACAGAGCAGAAAATAATAATATAGGGCAAAGCAGAGTGCTGAGACCCAATCTAAACAACTTCACTGCTTCCTTTAGTATGAATTGTTCCACAGTGTCTGCAGCTATAGAGGTCAGTGGGAATGCGTTTAAAGCTAATTTACTGATTGTTAAGAATATATAAACATGTGAATGCCCACAGGTTGGTTACAGCTGCACTTTAATATCGTACTCCAGTTTTGACATAGATTGCAATTTACAGTATGTATCTGTTATCAGTATTGCAAGAAACAGAAATGTTTTATTTTTCAAAAAAAAAAATCAAAATTTTGCGAATTTAGGCAGGATAAAATTCTTTAAATGGTAATTTTATCTTTTAATAGTGTACCACGCATAACCATTTGCACTATAGCACCGTGAGATGAGATGAGGGGGAGAGTAAGCAATGAAAACTCATTAGATTGAGCAATAATTTACTTTAATAACCATATCGTTAAAAAGGATGACTTTAGAACAATTAACAAAAGATGTGATTTTTTTTCCTTTGCAGCCACAGCATATTTCTGCAGTGAAACACGCTTTAATATGTTTTTCTGCTGGAGTCTTTTGGATAAAGTGATTTCAGCCTTTGAGTAGGATTTGATCTCCCACATAACTCATGTCTGTTACTTCAATAGATTTGGAAAAAAAAACTTCCATTATCCAAAAGGAATTATATTTTTTCTATTCATATTTTTACAGTAAACTTAATTTGCAAGTGAACTGCTTTCAAAGCCGGTATTGAAATATACAGAAGAAAGATTTTATTGCTTCAGTGCTTGTTGGAAAGCTACCGATAAAGTAGATAGAAAAGCAATTTTCTCTTACAAAAATTTAAGGAATGTTATGCTCCTCTCCATAGGAAATAATTTGGTTTGTGGGCATATAAAAAGTATTACTGCATTACAGGTATGTGGACCAAGTAGAACTCAGACAGCAGGGGATTGACACAAAACCTAATACACATGCAACACACAAAATATATTCTTATTAGTCAAAGAGATCCAGAGCAAGAATGAAAATCCTACATATTGGACCCCTGTTTAAGGCTACACACCCCATATGTATCATTATTGTTTGTTGGTTATGTATTCCTCATAATCTGAGTATACCTATACTATTACAATGTTGTGGAAGTGTGACTTTAGTACCTGCTGGGGCCATAGTTTGACGATTATTATATTGTTATTTATGAATGTAGATTTTTTTATATATTTTCCTACAAATAAATATCTATAGATATGTGCCATTTAAAGTCCAAGGCCCGGATTCACAAAGCACTTACGCCGACGTATCTCGAGATACGCCGCGTAAGTGTAAATATGCGTAAATATGCGCAGAACTAAGATACGCCTAAAAACTGGCTTCAGGCCACCGACGTAACTTGCCTACGCCAGCATATCGTGGACGCATAGTTATGCTGGACGCATCTGGTGCTCCCATTGATTTCCTAGTTAAATGTGGAAATGAGGGAGATACGTCGATTCATGAATGTACTTGCACCCGGCGCATAATATACACGGTTTGCGTACGTCCGGCGTAAAGTTATTCCCCATATAGGAAGCGCAACTCATGCAAAGGTATGGGCCAGGGAATGAATGCTGTCGTATTTTACGTCGTTTACGTAATACGTGAATAGGTGCTGGGCGTAGGTTACGTTAACAAAGTAAGCAGTGATTCGATGTATCTTAGGCAGTTGTTTCGACGTGATTGTGAGCATGCGCCCTGGGATACGTCCACGGGATGGCGCATGCGCCCTTCGTTTAAGCACTTGCCTAGCACTCGGCACATCATTTGCATGGGGTCACGCTTCATTACAATGTATCACGCCCACTTCCAGCCCACTTCCACTTACGCTGCCTTACGTCTACGAATATACGCTATGCCGGCGCAGAGTTGGGAGCATTTGCTTTGTGAATTCCATGCTTCCCTCTCTGCATTGCGCCGGCGTAGCGTAAAGAAGATACGCTACGGCTGCATATATATGCGCCGAGGTATGTGAATCCGGGCCCAAGTTTCTAGTTTAAATTAGTATTCATTTTCAAAGATATCCAGATTATCAGATAAAGATGCAAAAACAAGATTTGTGCACTTGTAACAGCACAAATTAGTACTTTATGTAATCCTTTTCTATTTGTACTAACAGTTAATTTTTTAGGACAAGCTTTTGAAAGTTACTCCTTTCTTTAATGTGCACGCAGTACTGATACACAAAGAATTGACAAAATATTAAAGGTTTATGTAAACCCTAAAGTCCTGTACACAATTGAACTGACTGAATTACTATTGAACCGGCTGACATTCGGCCCATGTGTTCAGAAGCCAACCATGCAGCCGGTCCAAGAAAAGCCAATCATTTGGCCAAGTCCTGCCGAAGGGGCATGACCAAAAAAGGTCTGCTGATTTTCATCCGATCAGTGCTCTCAGACATTGGCTGAGAGCACTGACCGGTGTATTCTGGCGGGGGTCATCCCCCTGTCAGAACGAAACCTCTCAGCAGGTCCTTCCAAGTTAGTATAGCTGGTCCCAATGCTGTATCCTGGCCTAGGCCAACAAGGTCCAGGCCTAGGGCAGCACTTTGCAGGGGGGCACCACGGACAGTGTCCCCTGCGCTACACTGTTAGGCAAATTAGTTTAGCACCCCCATAAATCGGCCGCACTGCTTCCAGTTTCCAAAAATTTTACCATCCCTGTCCCATTGATTTCCCTTCACTTCCTGTCCCATAGCCAAACAGGAAGTGAGAGAAAATCTATGCAAATTAAGAGAAACCATCCCCCCCCCAGGCCATGAGAACTAGTGACCCCACTTCAAAATTTCTGGGTGGGTCTTAAACCGTAAGGGGTGTGGCCTTGACAGGAAGGGGTGGGTCATATTTAAATTAGGGGGTGCACGAGTTTAGTCAGGCCTAGGGCAGCACAAAACCTAAATACACCCCTGGCTGGTCCTCCCGAGATCTTCCAATTTTTTCCCAGCGGGCGAATGGAAAAAATTAAATAGTGTGTACTAGACTTATAGCGAAGTTCCGGCTGGGGATTTAGTTATTTTAAGTCAGCAGTAGGGCTGTGCAAAAAATCAATTTGATTAAAAAATCAAGTTGGTAGGTCAAATCGATTCAGATTTTGACAAAATAATTTTTTTTGATTATTTTTTTCCCCAGGACCGGAGCTGACACCACACTGGTCCTGAGGAGCTGCTGGCAGGAGTTTTTAGGCTTTGGCCGTGGCTACGGCCTAGTGTGCGAGGCTGGACGCCGCAGACTAGGCTAAAAACACCTGCCCGCAGCTCCTCAGGACCGGCGCGGTGTCCATGAAAAAAAAACTTGATTCGAATTGTAAATTAATTTTTTTTATAAAAAAATTACAGGTTTTTTTTTTAGGGGAAAAAATCGCCCAGCTCTAGTCAGCACCTACAAATACTGCAGCTGCTGTCTTTTAATATAAGGACACTTACCTGTCCAGGGAACCTGCGATGTCCTTACCTGAAGCTGACCATAAGGGAAACAGGAAGTGAAATCTTGCGGCTTCACAGCTCGTTTTTCTACTGCACATGCCCGAGTCAGGTTGCGTGATCTGAGTGGTCCCTGCTGTCTTCTGGGACTTGTGTGTTTCCCAGAAGAGAGCAGGGGGTGGGGCCAGACATTGCATAGTTCACCGCACAAATCTATGCCCAAGAGTGGGAGAAAATACCTGGATTTGACAGGTATCTGCTCCCCCTCCCCTCCCCCTGAAAGGTGCCAAATTGGCACTGGAGGGGGGGGGGGCGGAATCTGATCAGCGGAAGTTCCTTTTCTGGGTGGAACTCCACTTTAACATTGAACTTCTCTTATTTTCTCTCTTTTGGTCTGTTATGTATACAATTTCAAGCATTTTTATCTTTGTTTGATAAGTGCACAACAAAAAAATACTAGTTCATCCTATCAGAAAACCAATGCCATCCTTCATTATGTTTAAACTGTGTTATCTCACTGGGTCTAATCATCCCTCCTAATTCTTACCTTGTACTGCAAAACAATCTGCCCTCTGTGTTGTGGAGATGAGGAAAGGAGGAAAGATCTTGTAAAAGCAAAAGACAATTGGGCAGGGCTGACACCATTTGTTGTGTTTTCAGTTTAGAAAAGACACTATATTGTCAGCCTGCAACAGGAACTTGGGAGCTCAACTGAAATTTTATCAGATCAACAGGTATTTTTCAAAGAAGAAGTGTCTGATCCCCTGCACTACTGTGCACAAAAAATGGATTGTGTAAAAGAAATGTCTAAATTGAACCAAAAAAAAAGATGTAAGATAAATAGAAAATATGTGTATAGGTCTGCTGCTGAATACGTGTACTAATTGATTGTAAGCAGTGATAATGTCTCCTGATAGCATATTTTCTCAGCAAAGTATGCTTACCGATCTTCACTTCTTCCTCACCACTTCCCCACTGAAGAAGTCCACCCGAGTAAGATCCATTGTTAAATGATGTAGGAGTTTACCTGGGATTATGATGTCACTGCCGCTGTTCCACCCCCTGGTGCATTGTCTGGTTCCAGTGATTGGCCGCTGAGCCGCAAGCACTATCACATAAGGAATTTCACATAACCCTCCAGTCCAAAAAGCTCCATTCCTTTAAAACAACAAAACGAGGGCTCCGACAAGCGACTAGGTGGTGAGGGAGTATGGGTTGGTAAGTATACCTTGCTGAGGTGGTAGGCTATGGCCGCATACACACGCCTGGGCCCCATCGATCAGTTATCATTCGGTCAAAAAAAAAAGAGAACTTGCTTTAAAATTTAACCGATGGACGCCTAACCAATAGGTCAAAACCGATGGTTAGTATGCAAAAGCATCGGTTAAAAAGCTGCGCATGCTCAGAATCAAATCGACGCATGCTTGGAAGCATTGAACTTTGTTTTTTTCAGCACGTCGTTGTGTTTTACGTCACCGCGTTCTGACACGATCGTTTTTTTAACCAATGGTGTGTAGGCACATCAGACCATCAGTCAGCTTCATCGGTTCTTCGGACCGTTCTCATCGGATGGACTGATTGTGTGTACACGGCCTAACAGGAGGCACTGTTATTTGCTCTGAATAGGCAACAAAGGTTTTGTTCTAACAACTCCCCCACAAAAAAAACTAAAAAAGCAATTATGGTAATATTGTAACCCTAGAAATGTAATGCAATTGTCTTAACATCCATTTTTATTTTATATTTTATATATTATATATTTTATCAAACCTAATAATGATGCTTTTTCTTTCCTGGTAAAAATGAATGATATAGAATAGATTTAGTGCATAGAAAATGAACTTGTTTTCTTTTTTATAGATTCCGCTGGAGAAGAAGACTGCTCATCATATCTGCTGCCAATGATGAAGAGTGGGCATATCAACAGCAGCTTTATGCACTTAATGGACAAGCTTGTAATATGGGTAAATATCCTGCAATCACATATAAAAATGGAATTTCATTTATTCAAATGGTGATTTTAAAAAAACAAGCAAATCCCAGCTGCTTATGCATGTGTGTGGGTAAAAGGCTGCTTCCCCTAAGCAGAGAATACAGTTAGTAAACATCTAAAAAAACACATTCAAAGAATATTCAATTAGTATAAAATCTATTCAAATATGTATACAAATGACATGTACATTTTGATTACACCTGTAAAAGTAAAATCCCCCCACAAAAAAATATATATATATATATATATATATATATATATATATATATATATATATATATATACACACACAGTATCTCACAAAAGTGAGTACACCCCTCACATTTTTGTAAATATTTTATTATATCTTTTCATGTGACAACACTGAAGAAATGACACGTTGCTACAATGTAAAGTAGTGAGTGTGCAGCTTGTATAACAGTGTAAATTTGCTGTCCCCTCAAAATAACTCAACACAAAGCCATTAATGTCTAAACCGCTGGCAACAAAAGTGAGTACACCCCTAAGTGAAAAAGTCCAAATTGGGCCCAAAGCAGGGACGGACTGACCATTGAGTCACTCTGGCACTGCCCGAGGACCCCATGCCACTAGGGGGCCCCATGAGAGATGCCAGGCTCAGTAAAACCAGGGACAGTATGTAAAAATCTATGTTTTTAGAACAGCTTCAGTTGAACAGACCATAGTTGTGTGTACCATGGTCTGTTCAACTGAAGCTGTTCTAACAACCAGCTTTTGTTGAATGGTCATGCTGGAAAACCAACATGCTGATCTGTGTAATCTGATGGGGGGAGTCCCCGCTGTCAGAATACAAAGGCACAGTGGGAGAGATCCTTGCATCAACATTGCTTTAAAGCTTATAAAAAAACAACAACGTGTATACGCAGCATTCCTAGCATTTTGCCTGCGATTATGCTACCTTGCCTTGATTGAAATTCGCCCCGTTTCTATTGAACCAGCTGAATTTTAGATATATGTATACCCTGTTAAGGCCAGCAAATGTGAAAAAAAAATTCCACAGACCAGTTCAGTGCACTACAAGTTCCACCTTTCAGAAATGTCCGTTGGGAATTTCAGCAAGATCCAAATTGAGATCCCTAGTCATGCAACAGGGATCCTGCAGCTTCCACTAGAGATCCAGGAAGGTGCAGTGGTTTTTGACAAAGGATTGTTCCTTTGAAACGTGTCACGACCCCCCTGCACCGCTACCTCCTTTCAGCATCACATAGGGGTTGCCACAAGGCAGTGGATAGCACTGTAGAACATCTATTCTGCCCATAGGTTGACAACCCTGCTACTCCAATTGTTAATTTACTGCTGTAAACCACATGTAATAAACCTATGTTACGGGGAAACACAAAAACAAAAACTCATTATGAATGACTTACCAGAGATAGAAGCCCCCCAAAGCGCTCCTCTTTCCCCTCCGCTGCCGCCATGTTGCCTGGCACGATCCCCACGCATGTGCTATTTTCTAGCATTATCCCATTGATAAAACCGGCACGCTCAGTGCGCATGTGCCGTTGTTTACGGCGCACATGCACCGTAGACATCAGTGCCGGATTTTCTGCAAATATCTCCTTAACCGTGCAGGTTAGGGAGATATTGCAAGTACCTACCGGTAGGTGCAAGTAGTATCAGAGGGTTTACAACCACTTTAACAGACTGTGGGATAAAAATGTTTTTATTGTTATTTTGCTTGTTCTACTTTAAGCTAATCACATTTACATAAAATATTATGTGACCGTAGTTTACTTTACATTTTGCAAGGGTATCATGTAGAAAGAGAACATTTATAAAGAGTTTCCAGTTTTCCCAATGAAGCCAAGAAGAGACAGGAGAGCCTTGTTTATTCCTTGTTTTGCTTTAGTGCCTAACAGAATGAGCAGCCTACGGATAAGAAATTTCTGTGTGTTCCAGGTGATTAGAGGCTGCTCAGGTAGCAGTTGTGAGTGAAATATTCCAGGACTTTTTTGTGTTTGGCTTACTAAAGGCAGAAACAGGGACAGTGCAGAAAATTCAGTCCCCACCACTGGAGACCCTGAGAGATATAAGAGGCCAGCTAACTATGCATGCATTGGCCATCCCTTACTTCGTTTTCAGGCATATCAGAATGGAGGTACACATAAATTATATCCATGTAGTACATTCCTGAAGATTAGCAAATTACAAAGTCAGGGGGAGAGTTGGAAACGCAATAGTACTGTACATGTAAACATATACCTCAGGGTTTTCCCTCATGAGTCACTTGGCCAGAATACAAAATAACATGCCTACAGATAAAGACCACCGGTCTTGCCAATTTTTTTTTTCTTTTTCGTTCTCTTAAAGGAACATTGGATCATACATTTTTTAGAGAAGGTGAGGTTAACATTCCTAACATTTTGTTTCTAGAACAAGAAATGTGAATTAACTAGGTTAGATCTGATATGGTTTTGGTTGATTTATGGGGACCTAAATATCTGTATATACGTCCCAAAGTTCTTTCTTCTTTCTTTGCTTTATTGTTTCTACCGTGTTTAAAGCAAACCTTTTTGTAGCGCTACCCCTTCAGGAGCAGCTGGATAGATTTGGGATGGCGTGTTACCTGTATGAATGTCTAGGGATATGATGATGATGAGTGCAATGAAGGAATGTCCAAACAGCTGGTGTCTTTCTGTGCTTTTATTCTTGCCCAACACGGCAAACAGTGAACTTGGAGTAGATAGAATAAAGATGGGTGAAAAGGAGAATTGCAGATTCAGGCCTTGCAGTCCTGCTTCCAACGATACTTTTGCTTCATCGCCAGTCCAGTCAGAGTGGGTGTAGTGTACCTGGACAGTCTCTCTCACAGAACTGGCAGCCAGAATATCACTCGGAACCTTGAGAAGGAGAAACAAGTCTCTGCCACAGACTTGGCTCAAATAGAAATAGGAGTGGAACCTCTACCACAGGCCCTTGCTCTGGAACGCAGATTAATGGAGCAATCCTTCTCAATAAAAGTAGTTGCCTGAATCTCCCTCAGGTAGTTCTTGGTTTCGGTCACCGACTGACAGGTTGCCATTAGACAAACTCCCAGTGTCCGGTCACCTCGATCACCGATGTCTTGTCTAGGCCCTATTGGATCGCCTGCCTCCTGGCTCTCCTCCGACTGACTCCCCACCAAACAGCACAACTCGCTTGGGATCTTCTTTCCAAAGATGGGGGACCCCAATAAGTCACTGGGCCCCATCACCGCTTCAGTTGCTCCGGGCCAACATGGTCCCAGAACCAAAAACAATGCGTGGCACATGCGCCCCGGCCTGGTAGGCCATATCGTCGGGGCCCGTGATATGCGCACACCCTGAAGGTGGGTGCTGCACCTGGATCCAACCACGAACTCCCGCCAAGTGGGCGTCCACCCTAGAAGTACCCTCCCCCAGCATGCCCCGCAATGGAAAAACCCCTCTAATTGGCTGCTGGCAAGAAGGCGCTCTGACCTGGGCTCCACTGCCGCCACCTGTACCCCCGGGGTGGAAAGGCACCTCAGGAACACAGAAAGAACTGACAGCACAGTCCAGCTATGAAGCTGAATTTGCACAAATCAAATGGATGAGAGCTACATAGCTCTCTCATCCCTCTCTAAATTTAGGATAGCACCTGGACTGAAAGTACACAGGCGCTACACTTTCCTTAAAGAAACATTGAGACTGCCATTGCCGACTCCTTGTTCTACAAATGCAAGTTTGCTGCCAATTCCATCAGCTCTGTACCTCGAATCACACACCCAGAACAAACATTTTGATAAGGCTTTCCTGAAATTTACTTTCCTAATATATACAGCAAATGCCAGGGGTATACAAGCTCTTACCACCACATCCCTATAGTAATAAGCAAAAAAACAATGATATATACTGTATGTCCAGTAGGACCAAGATACACTTTTATAGGGATTTTTAAAGTGGTTGTAAAGGCAGAAAGTATTTTTTTTACCCTAACCACTTCCCAACGGCCGTACGACTTTAAACGGCCGAAGGGACATCCTGAATCTCTGACAGGCCGTGTTTTTACGGCCTGTTCTTAGCCAGGCCACTGGGGGGCGCGCGAGCGCCCGGCGGCGGCGCGCACGTGCCCGCCTCATCGCTGACATGCCGATGCGCGTGCCTGGCGGCCGTGATTTCCGCCAGGCACTCGGGATCGGTGGCTGCAGGGACAAGACATGGATCTCTGTGTAAACACAGAGATTCATGTCATGTCAGGGGAGAGAGGAGACGGATCTGTGTCTCTTGTACATAGGGACACAGCATCGGTCACCTCTCCAAGTCACCCCCCCTCCCCCCACAGTTAGAACACAATTTAGGATACACATTAACCCCTTCCTCACCCCCTAGTGTTAACCCCTTCAATGCCAGTCACATTTATACAGTAATTAGTGCATATTTATAGCACTGATCGCTGTATAAATGTGAATGGCGCCAAAAATGTGTCAAAAGTGTCCGATGTCTCCGCCATAATGTCGCAGTCACGAAAAAAATGCCGATCGCCGCCATTAGTAGTAAAAAACAAAAAATAATAAAAAATAATAATTCTGTCCCCTATTTTGTAAGCGCAATAACTTTTGCGCAAACCAGACGCTTATTGCGATTTTGATTTTTTTTTTTTTTTTTTACCAAAAATATGTAGAAGAATACGTATCGCCTAGACTGAGAAAAAAAATGTTTTTTTAAAAAAATTGGGCTATTTATTACAGCAAGAAAAAGCCCACAGAGGGCTGACGCTGCGCTAATCAAAAGTAATCACCAATGATATGGTAAATTAGTAAGCAGCTGGCACAAAATCGTGTACAACAATCAATAAAGCATAAAAAATAAAAGAGGGTGCAGCGCTAAGAACACTTGATATAAGGAAAATTATTATGATACAACATTCATGTATGAATTAAGTAAGAAAAAACCCTGTGTAACAAAAATAAAACACACCTTGCTGGGAACCTGAATCTCCAGCAGAAATATTGAAAGATCTAGTATTAAAGTCCGGTGATAATCCTGATAGTGAAAGGGTTAACAGGACTAAACAATAACAACAATCATATGTGATATAAAACTGAAGATACAAAGTAGGGGTGGCCAACCAGTGGCCCGGGGGCCACATGTGGCCCGCGGAACCCTCTGATGTGGCCCACGGAACCCTCTGATGTGGCCCGCGACCTCCTGCTCTGGAATGGTGGGTTGGCAAGCCCAGATCGCAGGTTGCGCCCTGCCATACCACAGCATCAGTGTTGTGAATGAAGCTGGTGGTAGAGAAAGAAAGCGGCTGGGGAGCAGAACAGAGCCCCATAAACCGATTATTCCTCTATAGCGTAGGCTTTTGCCACAGGTTGAGTCTATGGGAAATTTCAGCTAACCCGCAGGATAGACCCAGGTGCACTACACTGCACCCACGGTGTGGGTAAACTGCAGCACATCAGTGTGAAAGCCCTTTTTACACGATAGAGCGACAGATGTCTGTTTACCCCTGCCTACCTCCAATCTGAAAAACAGAAGGGAATTCGTCCCCTTCCATCTGGGCGGATCAAAGGGCCTGTAGAGTCGCCGTGACCTGTCATCCGCCCCCCGGCGCTCATTGTGGCCCTCAACTGGTTACCAAGTTGCTTAAGTGGCCCTCGCTCTTCAAAAGGTTGGGCACCCCTGATATAAAGTATATCAAAAAGAAAGGAAAAGTCTCTAACAATAAATTGTTAAGAGATCTAGTAGTAAAGTACAGTGTTAATCCTCGTAATGAGAAAAGATGTGAAGAAAAATTGCCAGATGAAATCCAATACCCATCAGATGGAGAAGGAGAGAAGAGGTATATTCGTGAGGTAAGAATGCCTGCTTACCTCAAAGAAAGACTGTTTTGCACCAGTCTTATGAAGCACAGGGACATCCGGTCTCCCTAAAACCATTCAGCATAAATCCCAACTGACACTCAGTGATGACTCCGAGGTGGGTACATGGACAATAGAAAGGAAAACTCTCATAGCGTATTATGCATAAAAACATAAAGGTTTAATAAGTCTTGCACTTACATATATTCGATGCAAAAACGGCATGTAACAATTGTGACCTCTTCGATCCAAAATCCGATACCTCTCGCTATTCGACTGGAAAACTCTGCCTGCGTACAGGACGGAACGCGATGACGTCACGGCACCCTACGATCGTTTCGTCTCAATAGGACTTGTACTCCCGCAAATACCCCCGATACCAAAATAGAATACTCCCCCCCCCCCCTCATATTGCAGCGATGGCCTGTCCCTCATACCTTTAGATATGATGATGCCGCCGCTGCCGCATACCGCCGTTAATCCCCTGCAATATCGTGTAGCGCACATTACAAGCTTTCATTCTGAATACTTGTAAATGCCTGCGCCGCCATGTACAGACACTCCCCTTCTCCGGATTGGTGGGATCCCTGCAATCCCGAGCAAGGGGGAGTGTCTATACACGGATTCGTGCATAGACACTCACCCTTGCTCAGGATTGGAGGGATCCCTCCAATCCGGAGAAGGGGAGTGTCTATACATGGAAGTGCGGGCATTTACAAGTATTCAGAATGAAAGCTTGTAATGTGCGCTACGCGATATTGCAGGGGATTAACGGCGGTATGCGGCAGCGGCGGCATCATCATATCTAAAGGTATGAGGGACAGGCCATCGCTGCAATGTGGGGGACATACATCGCTGCAATGTGGGGAAAATACAAAGCTGCAATATGGGGAAATACATCGCTGCAATGTGGGGGACATACATGGCTGCTGCAATGTGGGGGACATACATGGCTGCTGCAATGTGGGGGACATACATGGCTGCTGCAATGTGGAGGACATACATGGCTGCTGCAATGTGGGGGACATACATGGCTGCTGCAATGTGGGGGACATACATGGCTGCTGCAATGTGGGGGGACATACATGGCTGCTGCAATGTGGGGGGACATACATGGCCTGCAATGTGGGGGAATGTGGGGGGACATACATGGCTGCTGCAATGTGGGGGGACATACATGGCTGCTGCAATGTGGGGGGACATGGCTGCTGCAATGTGGGGGGACATACATGGCTGCTGCAATGTGGGGGGACATGGCTGCATTTGGGGACACATTAAAAAAAAGTATCGGTATTCGGTATCGGCGACTACTTGAAAAAAACGTATCTTGGTCCTAAAAAAGTGGTATCGGGACAACCCTAGTTAGCATAGTAGCAAGGCAACTAGCATTTGCAGAAGATTAGCAAGGCAGCTTGTCAAAAAATGTTTACTTTAATCCAAAAATAAAATAGTAACCATGGCTTACCCCAAATACCTACCAGGCTATTAATAGGTATTCATAATAGGTATTCCTAGTAGAAAGGTCCACCAGCACCCAATGTTGCCTTAGGACATGTTTTGCCCCCTCCCAAAAAGATTAGCCTAATGCTAAATAACATACAGGTTGCCATGTGTATGGAAGGAAGTCAGCATATCTCTCATATTAATCTGGAAAGGAGGATAAACAGTGCTGTTTTTACCATTGAGGCACTTGTGGGATGGTGCCTAGGCCACCAGGGTTAGAGCAGTCAACACAAACTCCATAGAACAGGGGGGGGGGGCAATTGCCCTCCCCTGGAATCATAAGAGAAGACACTTGACTTGCCCCCTGTGTTGCAATGGCAGCCGTGGACTTTTTTTTCTAAGTCTGCTGCTGACCTGGGGCTGCTCTCGGTCTGTTCTAACTTATTTACCACGATACATACAGACACATCCGTCCCTCCCTCCTCACCCCTGGCCTAAGCATCGCATTGGCTCTGCCGCTCGGGCCTCTGCTTAACATCCCGGCTGTTCTGTTCCACGATTGGCTGCCTTAGCCTGCCTGCGTAAATGTATGTTGCACTTGCTATGCCTATGCCGATCCGGCCAACATGGCGCCAGCTCCTCCCACAGGTGCGTGGCATGCAGTGGCCAAGACGAGAGAGAGAATACGCTGCCAGTGGCTGCCCTGGGCCTTTGATCGTTCACTGAAGAACCACAGTTAACAGCAGCAGTGCCACATACACTGTTACACACATACATATATATTTTTCCAGCAATAACTCAGCTCAGCTGTCCAACTTTATAAGCAGCAAATTGCAATATATAATATTCTCCTCCTAACTGGCACAGTGTCCCTGAGTCAAAAGGGGACCGGGCATGGATGACCTTAAAATTATGCCCCCCCCCCCCCCTGAAAAAGGTTCACAATGCCTAAAAATTCTAATAACATTTCCTCAGTTCATT
This sequence comes from Rana kukunoris, assembly GCA_029574335.1. NCBI lineage: Eukaryota > Metazoa > Chordata > Amphibia > Anura > Ranidae > Rana > Rana kukunoris. The sequence goes on from CM056050.1 coordinate 460,115,134, forward strand.
TCCTTCTCCTGATAATTTAGCATCAGACCATTAGGGAAAAGCGAGGGGACATGGTGCTTTTAATAGATTAAAAATGTTTACCATGAAAGAAAATGCACATTTACAAGGACTTCTACTGAACCAGAATTTCACTTCTCTGCTACCCGTTGCTTTCTAGATATGTGAGATACACCACTACATCTCATCTCACAGTATTAAGAAAGATAAAAGACAAAACAAAACATTTTCATGTACTAGCTGTTGGTGGATCTATCAGTAATATATTGTACCCCCATCTCTAGTTAAGACTTTTTAATTTTATCAATTTTTTATGATGGGTTTTTGGCAAAGTAGGTGACTTTAGGCAAGGGTCAACTTTTAAACAATTCATCTCAACAGCTGATGACTTAGTTTCTTTTTCCTGGCTGCCTGCCCAACAAGCGGTTAACCCAAAACCCATATGTTTTCCAGACATATATTATTGCCTGGAATGATGTCAAAGAGCACATTTCTTTTCTAACAGGGAGATCCTTTAAACTGCTGGAATCGTAATGAGCAGACAAGAACATATGCACAAAATTGCTGCTTCATCAGAATGGGTCCTGTATGAAGCTGGTGGCATACAAATTGAGTTTATTTAAATCCATTTTACTTCCCTCACTCATTGTTATTTTTTTTTTGTATACATACCTTTTTTCTTCATTAGTCCTTAGGCTTTATGAAGGTTTTGCAGATCAGGAAAGGTGCCCATTTATAATTTGATCGACAACTCGAGATCTGTGTATAGCGCTCTAAGTCTAACAAAATGTGCAGCTCTACATTAACTTGCAAATAAAATAATCTCTACATTTATAAAATCACAAATCAACTAGTTTGGCAACACTGGTGTGCCCTTTGCACTGCAATGTAAAATAAACCTAAAAGTGTGCCAAAGTTAGAATGCAAACATACAGAGGCCTAAATAAAGGCCATTAAATGTTATTCCTCTGCAAATAAATAAAAAGGTCTCAAACAAGAATCCCTAAATAGCTTTTTATTTTTTATTTTTTTTATTGTTACCAAGCTTATATGCCTTTTTAAGTTGTATTTTTAATGGCACAAATAGATTCTACATACTGTAGTAACCCATGTATGCGAGTTGGCACTCTGGAATGCCAGGAAACTTTTTAAGGTTAGGCCCACAGGACCTTGGGTAAAGTGTGGGATAAATCCATGCACACATCCACCTCAACTTCTGATATATAATGTATCCCAGTGGTCACCAACCAGTAGTCCAATTTTGCTGGTCCCCGGTGTTTTTGGTGCAAATCAACATTGTGGTTAATGTATACCACCCAGTGTTGTTCTCAATGCTGTCGGTGTACATGGATACCTAATGCTTCCTCTGTAGTTCTGGCTCCTGTGAACTCAGAGGAAGGTGCTAGCTCTCTGCTCTGCCCCTCCAGCGCTCACTGGAGCACTGGGCTGTGGAGGGAGTGGGAGTGGCTGGCTCAGCGTCTCATTGGCGAACTGAGAGGCTGAGCCAGCTTCTGGTCCAGTCTACTGTTTTCAGACCGGTCTGTTACATTAGCCAACTGTCGGCTGAAAAGGAGTCACAAGAGTGCAGAACGAACTGTACTTCTGTGATCCATAGGAAAGGTATAGAGAAAAACTCTTTTGATATACGTCTCCTTTAATTACTGTGTTGTCCCCATCTTTGTTCAGTGAGCACCTAAAGCTTAAGTGATAAGAAATTTGTATTTTTAGTAGAATAAGGAAAGGTTTAGAATGTATAACAGAGGGGTTTTTTTTTTTAGAGTAAGGAACTCTTGTCATATTTTTATTACTATTTGTGTCCTCATTACGGAAAGTTTCCTCAATTTCTTGTCCCAGTGACAAAACAGATAACAGAAATCTTCCCTCTGACATAAAAAAGTTCTATAGAGGTCATAACCCTTCCCCTTTTACTATTAACGCTGGGTTATGTTCTCTGTAAATCACTGACGAATATACCAGCATAATATAACTTATGTAAAGTAAGCTTATAGCCCAGCAAAACAGCATTCACTTTCTCAACGTGTAACATTGATGATATCTGTAAAATGCTTATTATTATGAAGTGCATTCCTGTATTTCTCGCATACATAAAATCAAAACATTTTATATACTGTATATAGGCATATTCAGATGAAGCTATCCAGATACTGCATACAGGTATATCGAGATACAGCAAAGCTGCCGTTATCAGAATGTTTATGTAGCAGGCACTTATTTTTTCCCAAGCTTACAGCAGATCTCTTTTCTAATCTGTTCTTAGTTTTGGGAGTGACCAGATTTTAGTATTCTAGATCCTCAGAAATTAGATTATTTTCTTTCTGGCTCCTCCCTACATCAAGTGTCCCTATAGCAGGCTGCAAGCTTTGGGAACACTTGCACGAGCTCGCTCCTGAGCCCCATGCTGCGTGTCTATAAGACACACTGAGAAGGGACTGGCCTCGCCTCCCCCCTGGCTCCCCCCTCACTGGCTGTGCCAATAGCTCCCGCTGCTGGGACTGAGCCAATGAGTAGCAAGAGAGGGAGTTTATTACCCTGGTGTAGAAATTTTAAAACCCCTTTAAAGTGGATGTAAACCCTCACATATACCCAGTGAAGTGAATAGCCTTAGATGATACATAGGGATTAATCAAATCTCCCTACTTAAGTTCTACATGTATATCGGCTGTCTTCAGCTTTATATACTGTTTAGAATGTTCAGATTGTGTTAGATTTTCTTTTCCTGCACTGCACTGAAGCCTGGGCATACAGCCAAGACAACTGATTGGATGAAACGCACACATCCCCTCTCCTCATAGGTAGACTTTCAGTTCTGTTCGTTGAATAGTTCAGCACTCTGCTAATCTATTTATAGCATCCTCCCCAACACAAAACTCAGGCTGATCTTATTTCCTGTGTCAGAGAGCTTGTCAGAAGTTAGCATGCTGATAACAGAAGAATGGGAGCAGGAGAAAGCCAAGGGACATAGTGCTTTAAAGAGAGATAACAAAACACTGCAGATATATGTGCCCAGCTCAAATGTCATGAATCGAGTTTACATCCACTTTAAGATTCGGTCCAGAAACAAGTTACCTGCCTTATTATGCATAGTAGCTTCAAAATGACAATGGTTGTTAAGGACATCTGTGGGTGCAGGCACTGTTGAGACCTTAACTAACAACTAATGATGTCCCCATTCTCTTACATGGCTGTGAATCCCTGACCATGTAAGCATCGGAATCAAGGATGGTTAAAAATGTAAAAAAAATGGCTTGGAGGTTGCCCCTTAATTCATACTAGGCCCTTTAGGTCTGGTATTAAGGTGGGTCCAGGGCAAAAAACGTCCCTTTGGAAATTTCCACCTGACCAGTCTATATCGGCTTTAGAAAGCAGTGTACTAATGAACAGAAAATCAAACAAGGATATTTATGTCCAGTTTTCTAATAGTGTGTACTAGGCTTTAAGATACAGGTAGTTTTACTGCAAAATTTTGCCAAAAGTAACAGGAGATAAATACATACCCACTGTTAAATATTATTGGATAATTGAGCCCTGGAAATGTTATTTTCATTTAATTATTGAAGGTGATTAAATGCCCTATATGGTACACTTGAATAGTTGTTCACTTTGAGGTCACTGTAAAACACAATTTGAAAACTCTTTGTGCTTTGAGGAAAAAAAAAGGAAAAAAAAAGTTTGACCCCCTTCCACGGGAATATGTTCTAATTTGCTTTAAAAAAAAAAAGCTGTGTTTCCAAATGCACAAAATGTGACTGTTTGCTACTATTAATAGGAAATAACACCACGATTTGTTGATCTAGGGGGAATCTAATTACCTTTGGGGATCAGGAAAGAATGTTTTTTTTTCCCAAATTGGATCATGCTTTATAAGAATTTGTTTGCCTTCCTCTGGATTAACTGTGGACTTATGCCTTGTATACACGATCAAAATTTTCGATGGGATAAAATCTGATGGAATTTTCCGTCTGAATTCTGTTCAAGCTGTCTTGCATACACACTGTCAGACCAAATCCCAACCGTCCACTGTGACATAAAAGACTATGATGAGCCGATAAGAATGAAGTTCAATGCTTCCGAGCATGCGTCGACTTCCACACAGACAATAGGACAATAGGAATTTTCAATAGAATTTTTTTCCATTGGAAAAAAAATAAAACATGTTTTATTTTAAAACTCTGACGAGTCCTTCTGACTTTTTTCATCGAAAATTCCGATCATGTGTACAGGGCATTACAGTTCTAAGGATGCAGGTTTTTTTTATATATTGTTTTTCTATCTGTTGAACTTGCTAGACATGTCTTTTTTTTTTTTTAACACAAATAACTGTGTAACTATGTAACTTATTCAGTGATTGGTACTGTGGCATGTATATCACTAATATCACTGAATAACCATTATACATGCATGGAAGACCTTGCTTCTGATCATTACTTTTAAACAAAGGCAACATCTCCACCTAATGGCTACACTAAACCTCAACACTATATAAAAAGATTACACAGAAACCTCATTTACAATATGTGGGCTATGTAAAAATGTGAAGAATAAGAAAATGACCAATCATTTTTTTTTTTCTTGAGCCCCAGAAAAATAAAACCAATAGTCTGATTGGTTTAATTTGCAAATATTACTTTTGATAGCATTGGAAAGGTTTTTGTTGCTTTGTTCCCTTAAAGAAGATTTGTCCTCACTTCCATTCCTTGTGTCAATTGGGAATGGCTAATTGCCCCCACAGAGACACAAATAAAAGACAAAAAAAAACCTTTTGTTTGATACAGTAGAGAAAGGTTTGACAATTAAAATCAGGTGCAGCGCACACAATCACATCTGACCTGCTCTGCATCCCACAAGAATACGCCATCTTGTTTCCACTTCCTCATCTAAGCTCTCATTCAGCCTGATGTATGGACTTTCCAGGCTGCAAGTTGTAGGAAGAGGCTTCCCATCCCAGATGCATGAGCTGACCACTCATGGATTACATACAAAAAGTGCCATTACTTCTTACCATGTGTAGCAAACCCCAGAGGGGGCTGCTTTTGTTTGTTCAGTCCGTTACTCTGCCTTTCAACCCCCAATGAACTGTCCCAGCCCCTGTGGCACACCTAGCAATGTAATTAATGGAATAACTCAGCAGGAATACACAACACAGTTCTTCTTGTAGTTTACTTGAAGGAAAATAAATTTCAGGTTAACATTAGTCAGCCAGGACCTGTGTAAGTACCCAGGACTTGGCTGAAACAGTTAAAAGAAAACAGTCAGGAACACTATGCAAACAATGAAAGCGATAGGTAACAATATGTACAAATTAAATAGACCTCCCAATAACTTTTGGTGTGTGTGGGATACGGCTAAAGGGAAACCCCAGTCTGGCCTACAATACCTTTAATACACACCCAGTGAAATGATATCAATACCCGTGGTGTGTCCCCTTTAAGAGCAACCGCGATAATGTGCTGGAGGAAAAGCTTTGCATTTTATTATCTTCACCGGCAATGTAGGAGCTCTGTGGATAATATTTGAATGTGGTATTTTATGAAAAGCATTAAAGTTTTCTGGGCAAAGCCACCTCACCAAATCCTGTACACAGTCAACGGTACTCCTCTGAGGGAGCGATCGATCTTAGATGCAATCGATCTTTCTGGTGCCCCCCCACTAGGTTGGAGAATATACTAGAAATAAGTGGGTGGAAGCTAGGAGGATTGTCTTGCAAATGTAGGGGCCCTTAGCCAATCCACAGGGAGTGGACCTAGCAGAGAAGTGAGCCCTTAAAATAAACATGAGTCTTGCCAGCAGGGGAGTCGGGTGGAAGATGAAGATGCAGTACTGAGGGAGTCAATGGAGCCGGTTCACCCATCTCCTGGGCGGCCACGGAGCGCACTATAGAAGGGTCCTGTGTGTATTTGGCTCACTTTCAGGTCCAAATTAAGGCAAAAATTCTGACCTGATTCACCCCATAAATGGAGAACAGGAACGCACCGGACCTCCTGCGGTGAGCTGCTCCACATATAGTGTGAACCCAGCCTTGCTGTGGTTGAGACAATTTCCTTAGTGGGTTAAGAATCTTACATTAGCTTTCGCTGGCTCAAAGACAACTGAATATGGGATTTTAGGCTATCACTGTAAAGTTAATAAAAAATGGTGAAAAAAGGAATATAAAGGCGCCCTTCCACCTTCTCACACCCCATTACGCCAAAGAATAAACAAAAAAAAAAGAAAAAGAGACCTTAAAGCAGCTACTTCAAATAAATAAATAGTGATGTAAAATAATTCTGAGTGAACAAAATTGCAGCGCTAAGTTCAGTGACTGAACAAAAATAAATAAATATACCCCTGTGAAAGAGTGTATCATACATATACTAAAAAAATGTGCATATATATATATATATATATATATATATATATATATATATATATAAATATATATATATATATATATACATATAGATAAGATGAATTGAGTAATTGTGATTATCCAGTGGTCTAAAATAAATTGTATAAGTGATTCAATTTCAAGTGATTAAACTTTCAGGTGTCCACTTAGTGCTCTTGAACAATCTTCTTTAAAACCTTCCACCACACCATAAGTGCTCAGTGACTCCACACCCTAAGGAATTGCGCTTACCAATAGGACATGCCTCACATTCACATGCTTGGCAATATCGCAGAGTCTCCAAAAGCATCAAACGACTCCACCAGTGCTCCAGCACCTCAATGTTATTACAAAACTATTTATTTAAAAACTGTATGCCTTTTTTCTTTAATCAGGAAATGGCAGAGCGTTAAGTAAAATTCACAGGGGTATTGATAACACTATAGACTTTGTTGAACTAACAGTTAACTCAGTCTAAATACATGGAGGAAATTTTAAGGGTTGGTTGAATAACAAAAACACATGAAGTTGGAGATACTAAATGATAGTTCCTGTATGTTATTTGGTTATCCAGTTAGCCATTCATCTATGTAATACACTATATGGGTGATCGGCGTCATGCGACTTTTTGAGTTTAACCTTTTTGATAGATTATTCGTTGTTGGTTATTATAGGGAGAGTATATGATTATCTCCATGTGGTTAGTGCACACATGGGATATATATGCTTTCTCTTCCCTTTTTCTCTTGCATTAAGTTGGAGATACTAAATGGTAGTTCCTATATGTTATTTGGTTATCCAATTAGCCGTTCATCTATGTAATTTCACTATATGGGTGATCGGCATTATGCAACTTTTTTAGTTTAACTTTCTTGATAGATTATTCGTTGTTGGTTATTATAGGCAGTATATATGATTATCTCCATGTGTTTAATGCACACATGATATGTATATGAGTATATGCTTTCTTTCGCTTTTTTTTCCAACCCACATATGATTTTAGCGATTTTATATTTGCATCTTAGGTGATGTCATTTTATTATTTGGAGGGTATATTGTTATACTAACTTCATCTGATATGCAGGCTGGGCTGTAAAAGTTTTAGAGCATTCAAAAGTATTATGTGTTAGTGGGTATGGAATGCTCATGGTTCCTATAATCATTGCAAGCGGGGGTCATACCTGATGTTTTATGGTCGTAGGGACACAGCGTATGTATAGATGCATTACGTTGTACGTCTGGGTTCATGAACACATTCAGTTTGGTCGTGGGAACGCGGAGCACGCACAGATGCATTGCGATACATGTCCGGGTTAACGCACGGACGGGGTATATAGGGGTGGGGATTAGACTGTGAAACCGATCCCATTGAAGAAGTCCTGAGGGACGAAACTGGTCTAGGAACGGTTACACAGCGTTTTATTATGTTCGGACCACCGACCATCGAGTGTGCAGTGTTTTTGAAGTGAAGAGAACGATCGGAGCGGGGGGGGTGAGACCTATGGTTAAACACGGTCTCCGCCGAGACAATAATACATCAAGGTTTTCCCACACATTTGTCTTTGGTTTTGGAGTTCACTGCTGAGTTTACTGTTGAAGTGCCTCTGTTTGTTTTAATAGATGTGAGTGCAATGTGTGAAGGCCTCTTGTGCTGTTTTTAAATAAATAGTTTTGATATACTTCACTATTGGAGCCATTTTTATTTTTACATGTGTAATAACATGAGGTGCTGGGCTTTCACACTGAGGCGATGTGCTGGCAGGAGAGAAAAAATTCTCCTGTCAGCAGCATCTTTGGAGCAGTGAGAGGAACTGCATTTATACCGCTCCTTCACCGCTCCTTCCCATTGAAAACAATGGGAGACCGCAGCAGTACCGCCCGCAAAGTGCCTCTATAGAGGCGCATTGCGGGCGGTATTAACTCTTTCACGGCCGCTAGCGGGGGTTAATACCGCACCGCTAGCGGGCGCAACTCGCGGCAATTCCGGCGGTATAGCGCCGCTATCTTTAGCAGCGCTATACCGCCAGCGCATCTCCACTGCCCCATGTAAAAGGGGCCTTATAGACTTGGCTTGTTACAATTTATTTTTGACCACTGGATGAACGTTTTGAACATTGAATCACAATTACTCAGTTCACCTTATGTATATTTTTTATATATATATGCACATTTTTTTAGTATATGTATGATACACTCTTTCACAGGGGTATATTTATTTATTTTTGTTCAGTCACTGAACTTAGCGCTGCTATTTTGTTCACTCAGAATTATTTTTTATCACTGTAAAGTGGCTGGACTGTGCTCCCTTTTATAAATGCGGTCCACATTATCCATTTTCATTCATGAGGTTCGGAAAACATATGCCACCGGAAATAGGTTTGGCTGGATATGTATGTAGTAGTTTGCATTCCTGACTACATAAAAAGGATATGTCATGTGGCACTGGCACCAAATTTCAACAAGTAAAGACAATTACAGTTGTGGGTGGCTACAGCTTTATCACTATAGGGCAAGCATTGTAGTCAAATAGTTGAATTTTGCTTAGGTTTTTTGTGTGTCATTTCCTGATTCACAATTACAGGATCAATGGGTAGCTTCTTGTTCAAAGAGAGTAGCAGCAGGATAAAAAGTGTAGGGAGGCAGACAATGATCCAGTAACTTTTATACCACACTAAAGCACAATATAATTTTCAGACACTGTATGCAGCTCTTAGAAGAACAAAATTACAAGATAATGAGATCTGACAAATGCCATTTAAACCACATTTTATACAGTGTATATTTTTCAATCTCACTATGTTTTAGAACAGCCTTTCTCAACCTTTTTACCGCTGGGGAACCCTAAATGATTTTCAGGTCCCGGGGAACCCCTGATAAAACCCATTCATTGAGGGTCAGTGGGAACAATGCTCCTTACTTTGGTGGTCAGTGAGAAGAATGACCTTTTTTTACACTAGTGGTAAGAATGCCCCCCTTACAGAGAACTATGAAGATCATTGGTGTAATACCACTGCCTCCTCCAAGTGAAATTGGCTCAGAACTATTTAGGCACCATCAAACAGGAGGTAAATCAGCCACAGCTCAAGGAACCAATGATTAAATAAAAAAATAGCTCCAGGTTAGTATAGTGGCTTAGTGGTTAGCACTTCTGCCTTCAACACAAAGGCTTGAATCCCAGCCATGACACTACCCTCATTAAGTTTGTTCTGTGCTTGTGTGTGTTTCCATGCCAGTTGGTTAGCTGTCTTAATGCATTTATATGTATGTATGTGAGGTAAGGGCAGGGACTGATGAGAATGTATGATATTTACTGTTGGAAGGCAACATGAATTAATATAATTTCTGGATTTTGTACATATCTGTATATTAATTTCCAACGGTCAGACAAGCTGAGGCTTACAGTGTCCTGGAGGACAGGATGCCCTCCCCCCCAGGTCAGAATGTAGCCTGTTAAACCTCTATATTTACATGATACTAGAGGCTCAAAGCTGTCTGCGAGATCCTTTGATTAGCCCCTACGCAGACAAAGGGAAGTGCAACTGCCAACATAAATGGCAATCATCTAAGGCCAGCAAGCTGTTGGAAATTATATGGACAATACTGCCCCCAGAGGCCAAGTATGGCAGGACAGTCAGTAATAAGGAGGATGCTCCTGGGAATGCAACGATTGGTCCAAAGACAAGTGGGCTGGCAATGGGAGGGGGGGAGTTTGAATGAGTTACGATTGAGGTTCTTTAACTAGGAAGGTTTATATCAGAGAGATCTCTTTTTCCATCTGAGCTCAACCTGCGTGGTTTACCTAGAGGAGGGGATAAGTATAGTTTATTATTATTATTATTGTTATAGACTTTATAGATATCTGTTGTTAGTATATGATATTCCTATTTTTAAAGGAAAGAAATTTAACATTGTTTACTAAGCAAAGGTGTCTTCATAGCTAACATTATATCATTAGGCCTAGCATACTCTGATAGATTAGTCTAGCAATAAAGGGCCATACAAATTAGTACATATATGCAATAGTCAGCAGAGTGTATAATATTCCAAATTATTTACTTCATATACTGTATGGAAATTGTTGAGACTCAATACATGGACCAAATTACATCAAAGAGTGTGGCTTCGCCCCCCTAAAACAGGAAACATGGACTAAAAAAACAACCTTTAACTCACTGCCTATTAAAAAGCAGAACTTGTTAAAAATGTAAGCAATATGCAAGGACAATCAGATAGACTCTTGGATTTGCATACACTATATCTGTTCCCAAAAGCCGATACAGGGATGTATCACATCCTACATTATAAACTTCATAAGAGCAATGTGAAAGAACAATAGGACAGTAGACTCTTGCATTTACACAGAAGATCCCCAAACGCAGATAGTGATAACATTCTACATTACTAACCATAAATGTCATATGGGGCTTATGGGGGCTTATGCTGCACTCTATCTCTTTCTATGCATGGAGGGGGACTTTGTGTCTGTCATGCATTAATAAGTTCTGGTCTGGAGTGCTTTGTGTGGGATAAAGCCTTAAAGTAGAAGAAAAGCCGAACTGTTCCTAAAAATGCACCCTCCCCTCCTTCTACTTACCTTACTTCTATCCACTCTAGTCTAAACACATACCTCCATCTCTCGTAGACATCAGCGCCCATGATTTTAGTAAATATCTCCTAAATCGTGGAGGTTTAGGAGATATTTCAAGCACTGTAGGTGCTAAAGTGATCGTAAAGGGTTTAAAACCACTTTAACCCTCCTAGCGGTATCCCCAAACGTGACTCTGTTTTTTTTTTCTTTTTGCTAAAATCGGTATCCCCGACTCACGCTCGGGGTAGCTATGCAAAACCTGCAGCGTGCGCTGGCTTACCTTGTTCCTGGATCCAGCGATGCATCCACGCTGTGTGGGCGAGCGGGTTCTCGCTCGATTCACACAGTGTGCCGCCGATCTCCGTTCCCTGCGACGTTACGACGCACAGGGACGGAGAACCGCGCCAAATTAAAAAAAGTAAACAAACACAATACATACAGTATACTGTATTCTTATAGATTTCTTATAGATTACAGTACTGTATGTAAAAAATACACCCCCTTGTCCCTAGTGGTCTGTCCAGTGTCCTGCATGTACTTTTATATAATAAAAAATGATCTTTCTGCCTGGAAACTGTAGATTGTCCATAGCAACCAAAAGTGTCCCTTTATGTCAAAAATGGTTTTAGATCAGCTAGAAATCAGCAATAATAAATTATAATCACTTGCAGAATTGAGCGATAGCGATTTGTGGGGAAATTCGTCATAAAAAATAAAAAAAAATAATGACAGCGACAATTCTGCAACTGAGGAAATTTCAGTGTTTTTGAGTTGATTACATTATTGAATATTTTTTATTATAATTACATTATTATTTGTTATCATTATTTATAGTTATTTATTATATTAAAATTCATGATTTTGTTTTTTAAACTTTATCATACCCGGGATGTCTTGTTTGGACAGATTTAAGCGAGTTATTCCTAAGAATTGCAGGCCTACAGTATAAAACGCCAAATTTCCATGCAAAAAATTGTACCGTTTTTGGTACGTAATTCCAAACAGGATCATACCGCCAGGGAGGTTAAGAGTTTCACTTTGTATGCAATCAGGCAAACTATATGGTTTTGGTCTAAAGACAAAAATCTGCAGAAAACCTAATATTGTGTATGGGGTTTAAGACTGAGAAATGAGCGATCAAAGAGGCGCTGATTGCTCAGTTCTCAGTCTTCGATGACAGAGAGCCTGTAACTGTCAGTCACTGGCTATCTGCTCTGGCCGTCCAACAATGGACCACCAGGCTCTGAAGGGGTGGAAGCGGCTGGCTAAGGTTTCCTGCAGGTCACCGAGAGGCTGAGCCAGTTGCCGGTCCAGGCATCTGGGTGGATCCTGACTTTAAAGTTGGGATCTTGCCAGAGCCTGGACTGACTGAGTGACATCAAGCTTTAGCCTGCTGTTGGTTAAGAATGGGTTATAGGAGTGCAGAACAAACTTCACTTCTGTGATGCACCGGAGAGGTAGGGACAAAAAAAAGCTTTGACCATACTTCTTCTTAAAGGATCACTAAAGGAATTTTTTTTTTAGCTAAATAGCTTCCTTTACCTTAATGCAGTGCTGTTTTCATGTTCTCATTGTTCGTTTTTTGCTTTGAAGTTACTGTAATTCTGCTCTGATCTCCACACTTCCTGCTTGTCTGGCTCCTTATGAAAAATCTCATGGCAGCTTTTCACTGTGGTCCAAGCTGTGTGTCTAAAACTCCTCAGAACCAATCAGATTCATTTTAAAAACAAAACACTGCCCTGGGATTCAATTTAAAAACAAAACACTGCCCTGGATTTGTTTGTTTTTGTTCTGTCGCTCTCTCTACTTCACATAAACACAAAACCAGTTTAAAAACGAAAGTGAAACTAGAGGCATATTATATGATTGATTTTTATCTATTTTTAATCATTTTTAAAAGGTATCAGTTAACTATTATGTCTCTATACCCTGTAAACAGTAATTTCAGCAACATTTTTTTTTCCTTTAGTGATCCTTTAAATTATGTTTTACTCATTGAGATTATTTGGATTAATTCTGCATACTGTATGTGTAATATGTACGAATGTAATATAAACTTTGTAATATGTTACTAATTATGGAAAATCACTAGCAGTAGAGGAACTACATGATAACAAAAAAATTCTCTATCTTTTACTAAATTATTAACTTTTTTTTTTTTTTTTAGGACTACGACACATGGCCATTTTGAAAATGGTTGGCATTGGTGTTGAAGGCGGTGGTGTTTTGGAACTCTACCCAATCAATGGTAAGAATAAACAGATGAAATATGGGATGCATGTGGCCTATTTAAAAAGTTAACATTTCCTATTTTGGCTATTGAAAACATTTTTTGAATGTTTTATTCCATCCTAGACCAAGTTGAATCCATATAGCCGGATTCACAAATCACTTACGCCGACATATCTACAGATACGCCGCGTAAGTGCAAATATGCGCTGTCGTATCTATGCGCCGGACTCAGAAACCAAGATACGCCAGAAAATAGGCTTCATCCGACCGACGTAACTTGCCTACGCCGGCGTATCGTGGGCGCATATTTACGCTGGACGTATTTGGCACTTCCATTGATTTTGTATTCAAATATGCAAATGAGGGAGATACAGCGATTCACGAACGTACATGCGCCCGACGCAGGCTACACGCGTAAGTTGTACGCCCGGTGCAAAGTTATTCCTCATAAAGCAGGTGTAACTCAGCACAGGTCAGCTGGAGAGCAGCTGCAGCAGCACCGTTACGGACGAGCTGAGCAACCACACTTGCAGGACAACACATCTGTATGCCAACATGCCAGGGGCAGCCATGGTCATAGCACTACTGTGTCCACAGGCACGAAGGAGGAGGGCACAGGAGAGGATATACCGAACGCGCATGAACGTCTTTGGCATGGGGGAATCGGAGGTGTATCGCATCTTCCGATTCAGCCCTAATGCCATCCTGGAATTAGCCACAACCCTGCATGATGAAATCACCAGCCAGACACAACGCTCACATGCAGTGCAGCCACTGGTCAAGGTACTGGCAACACTCCATTTCCTTGCCAGTAGATCTTTCCAACGTACAAGTCGAGCCGTCTCTGGGATGTCACAATCCACCATGAGCAGATGTGTGCACCAGGTTGTCCCCGCAATCCTCACACGCATGTCCCACCACATCATCAAACCCACCCATGAGCACCTGCGGCAGAAGGCAATGCAGGATTTTTACAGAATTTCCGGATTCCCACGCACCATCGGGGCCATTGATTGCACACATGTGGCACTACGGCCCCCCGTACCACAGAGCACATATACTGCAATTGTAAGCAGTGGCATTCCATCAACGTACAGGTGATAGCCGATGCCCAATGCCTAATATGGCACGTCCGTGCCAAACACCGAGGGGCCAGCCATGACAGCCACATATACTGTCAAAGCACCATCCCAGCAGAATTCGAACAGAATGTGTACAGGGACAGCTGGCTGGTTGGTGAGTGACATGGGAGTCAAGCATGACTGTCCAGCATATGCACTTGGGCCCCATCTCCTGACTCCATACCGGAATCCCCAAACCAGAGGAGAGAGAAGATACAATGCTGCACACATACGCACCCGTGCAGTGGTGGAGCGCACATTTGGCATCCTGAAGTCCCATTTCCGATGCCTGGATAAATCTGGGGCCCTGTTGTATTCCCCAAATTTTGTGTGCCAGATCATGGGTGCATGTTGCGTCCTGCACAACTACGCCATGAGAAAGGGCCTGGAGATTGACATATGTGATGACCTGACACCCCAACCACACAGTCCCCCCCTGCCTGAGGAGACCCTGTCTGCTGAAGGAACAGCAGTCAGGAGTTGCCTTGTGGAGCGTATCTTTGCATGTTACACACATTCAGCATGGCACACGGACAATGCACGCATGCATACCACTGTGGTCCCTAGCTCACACACACCGCATCCACCTCATATTGGTTTAGCCCAAGTCCACCGCACGGGACTTGGGAGCAGCAAGGCCACACCAAGGCACCAATGATGTTGCTGTCCATTCATACCACATTCACACGGTCGTGGGGATAACCTCTCTCCGACGAACCAAGGTGACACGCCTTGCTGTCAGGAATGTCAACCACACATTCACACACTGTAGCCTGCACTCCTAACCGTGTGCAGTTACTACAAAAAAAATGAAAGAAGGGATCATGCCATTGGCTGACATGGCATGCCCTTACAGGAGGACGGCACATACCTCTGTGCACGTCCAACCTAAAAAAAAATAACAGCTCATAATCTGAGCACCAAAAAAAAGAGAGCAGTCATTTGACCTCTAGTGGGCCAGGCCTGGTGTCACGGGAACGGCACCTCAATTGTTGGGGGGGAGCCTCGGGTGGGGGGGGGGGTGGGGCATCAGGAAGAGGTTTATCCCCTGGTCTGTCACTCCTGGCAGATGCTGGCTGCCTGCCCTCCAACGCAAGGGCAATGCATGTGAGGACAGAGTTCGTTTCCGCCTGCATCCGCAGCTTAGCGGGTGCTGGTCTGCCGCTGGTGGCGCCTGGTCTGCCTTCCCTCCACCTCGATGGCAGCAGTGTTGGCCTGGACAGCCACTCCCAGGCTCTTCACCTCCGCCGCGAGGCCTGCTGCTGTGGCCTGCAGGTATGATGCTCCAGGCTGGCCTGCACATTGGAGCCCTGGTCACCAGATTGTGAGGGACCCCCTGCCACCATGTGGTGACACATGGCCTCCAGGGTCTGGGCTTGGTCACCCATGCAGATCACTATGGCAGCGCAGTTTGCGCTCACATCCAGCAGTCAGAGATCGAGCTGCTCTGCTCAGCCTGCTGTGTGAGGCACTGCTGCACAGCGGCTGCGGTGCCCTGCACAGCCACTGTGCACTCAGCCTGGGTCTTGGCTGAGGAGGCCAGGTTCCGGTCACAAGCAAGAGCACCCATATGACGTGTCTGCCGGGCCTGCTCCCTTGCCAGCCCTTCCTGGAGGGATCCGGGTTAACCCCTGGTCTTTCTCAAAATCTTCCTGGGGGGTGGAGAGGCTTGTGCCCGTCCAGATGGGGTAGCCCTGGAGGGGGTTCCCCTGGATGGGGTAGACCGGGAGGAGGTTCCCCTAGATGGGGTAGCCCTGGAGGGTGTTCCCCTGGATGGGGTAGACCGGGAGGGGGTTTCCCTGGATGGGGTAGACCGGGAGGGGGTTTCCCTGGATGGGGTAGACCGGAAGGGGTTTTCCCTGATGGGAGTGGAGGTTTGGGAGGGTTCAGTGAAGTTGTTATCCTCCTCGAGGTAGACACATTCCTCTAGATCACCATGCTCCTCCTCAACTACCTCTAGAGAGGTGTGGGCACTCTCCTCCGGGGATGGCGTGGGTCGTCCAGCAGCATACGACGCCCCTGGTCCCTCCAGCACATCTGTGGATGACACAAAGCATTCACATGTTGGTGGACCGACTCACATGTTCCCTTGCACCCCCTCACATGCTACACTCCGGATGGGGGATAAAACACAATTACCTGTCCTCAAGGCCTGTTCACCGGAGTCATAGCCCTCCAGGCCCTCCACCTGCTCCCGCTCCATACATCGGGCGATCACCTCCTCATCGGCACTCAGCCTGACAGCACTGGCTGGTCCGCCTCCCGTGCCCCTGAGGTGCCTCTTCACTTTGGCCAGCTTCTGACGGACATGACGACGCAGGTCATTGATTTTTTTGGCAATGTCCTTAGATGTCCTTCTCTCATGCCCAAGGGGATTGACCTCCAGGGTGACCCCCTGGAGGATCTCCATCTTCCTGGCTTTACTGGTCATGCGACTCTGGGCGCCATGGAGGTACACATTGTACCTTGAGATGGCAGAGATCAGGATGGCCCTCTCCTCAGAAGAAACGTTTTTTTTTTTCTCCTCTCTCTCTCAGGAGCAGACATCGCTAAGAAGGCAAAAGTACCTGAACCACGGAAGAAAAGCTGCTGGTGTACTTTTGCGCTTGATGGGCGCATGTCTATCTTAGGGGTTACGCCGGGCGTAGTTGTGAGCATGCGAGGGGAGCGGGACATACGTTCACGTCACGGCGCATGCGCCGTTCATGATACGTCGGGCATAAAACACTGCACCACGCTCGGACCATCATTTGCATGGGGTCACACCAACTTCCACTAACGCTGGCTTACGCCTACGAAATTACGTTAAGCCGGCGCAACGTTGGGAGCATTTGCTTTGTGAATTCCATGCTTGCCTCTTTGCATTGCGTCGGCGTAGCGTAAAAGAGATATGCTACGGCCGCATAAATATGCGCCGATGTATGTGAATCCGGCTAATAATTTTTATCAAAATTATATTGTAATACAGGAGGTCCAATAGGAAGAACTAGGACCTTAATGGGATGGGCCTCCAGTGTTTATTCCCTCTCCCATTTATTTTATAATCTTATACCAATTCACAGTGTAGAATCAGCCATCCCTTCATGTGCTTCACTTACCCACTGCTTGAGATCAATTTATTTAAAACATGGTATTTTTATTAAAATTCATTTGCCTTTTATTATATGAATTATATGAATTCTCTATTCACAACAGGCTTTGATTTAAAAAAAATATTGTTTATATTTATCTTTATATTTTTTAAAGATAGTTTGTACTTTTTTGTTCGTAATTCATGTATGCATTAATAAAATATATTTTTGATCAATATATGTCTAGTGGTACCCCCATAGGGCCTGCTAAGTGATGTGGCCCACCTGTCACACTGCCACACTGCATTCACTTCCCTGTCACTTTGAGACAATGAACAGTCCATGTGCTTGTTTTTTTTTGTTATTTTTATTAGGGAATTTAATTTGGGTGGGGTAAGGGGATTATGAGATTGGTGGATTGTTTATCAATTGATACAAATATGTACACTTCTCTGTAAAAGTCACTACTTCAGTCTCCTCCAGCACTTTCCTTGCTTGCAGACTACTCTCCTTCCCCTCCTGCTGCACAACTCATAACTCCCAGGAGCAGCTAGCATATTTAAAGTTAGACATGACACTGGCTTAGTCAGGCCTTAGTAATTGTCTTTTGCAGGCAGGGACCGTGGGTCCTTATGGTGTAGCAAGAAATTAAAAGTCTTAGGTGCTAGCTGTCCTACTGGTGGACTGCTGCTCCCAGTCAGCCCTCTACAGGCCCTGCCAGCCCTTCTGTCTGCAGCTGCCCAACTCCACTGCCAATGACATTGCAGTCCTCACTACTGTCTCTGCACCCATCTCTGACTGCATGCTTCCAGTCCTCTCAGGTGTGCCTCCCCAGTCCTCCTGACTGCATGTGTCACTCACTAGCCCTCCTGGTTGCAACCAGTGGTTCCCTCCTGGAGAATTGCACGACGGTACTAGCTCCTGTTGTCTTCTCTTGCTCCTCCTGTGTCTCATATAAAGCCTTCACACTTTCCTGAAGGGATCCATGCTCCACCTGAGCCCAGGCCCAAGGTTACCCCCCCCCCAGACAGGGGTGCTCCTTCAAAGGCCCCGATAGCCTAGTACTCCATCTTCAGTTCTTTAACTCAACAACTCCTCCCACGCTGGGCTGACTCTGGATATTTAAGGAGGCCTTCCCCCTGCCAATCCAGGTTGGGGATTGGTAAGAGCTCCTTAGAACACCCTAGGCAGCTGCACGTCTCCTCTATTTCTAGAAGAAAGAGGGAGGTCTCAGTGAGGCTGCCTGTGAGTCACCAGCTGCTAAACTCTGAGCCACTTCCAGCCTACACAAACCAAAACAAACAGGTCTGGCTGCCAGCCAAGCGTGCCTAAATTTACCTAAACTACAGAACAAAAATCCTACTCTAGCACCTACATAAGTAGAGTCTGCTACATATGGATGGCACCATATTTGTTTAAACACAATATTATCTAGGGTCGGCATCTCTGTTCTGCCTGAGGGGCCTCCGATTAATCATGTGAATTCTGGTGCCTCTGCAGTTCAGCCTACTTGCTCAAGTGAATGGGCTGCCCTATGCTATCACCTGACAAATATGCCAAAAATAGCAGCAAAAAATGTGCTGCATTGCCAGGTATGAAATCACCCTTAGGGCTTATTTACGCTTCAACACACAATTACGGCTTGCTTCAAAACAAGGCTTCAGACAGGCTTTGTTAAAGCTCTCTGAATGCTAATCAAAGCCCCTGTCACACACCTGCTTTTGCTTTGCTTTCAAAAATGATACTCCATGTAGCTTTAATGGTGCTTCAAAGCGTCTACAAAGTCTCCATTGAAGTCTATGGCAAAGCTTGCTTGAAGCCCCACCGAAGACTCACCGAAAGCTCTATGAAGCCTCATCGAAGCCCCACCGCAGCTCCGCCAAAACCTCATTGAAGCCCCACCGAAGCCTAATTAAAGCACCAAGCAAAAGCAAGGTGTAAACAGGACTGTAAGCTAACCACTTTATTTAGTTATAGAAGCTTTCACTAGCATTCGGAGAGCTTTAACAAAGCCTGTCCGAAGCCGTGTTTTGAAGCAGTAGCTGTTAATGTGTGTTGAAGCCGAAGCAAGTGTAAATGAGCCCTAAATAAAATAGTTAGCTTACAGTCCCATTTACACCTTGCACATTTGCTTGGTGCTTCGATGAGGCTTCGGTGAGACTTTGTTGGGCTTCGATGAGGCTTCCATGGGGTTTCAAGCAAGCTTTGCCGTAGACTTTGATGGAGGCTTTGAAGACGCTTTGAAGTACCACTGAGGCCGCGCACACACGACTAAATAAATCCAATCAAATCGGTCTGACAGACCGATTTGATCGGATTTGTCTGCTGGGCTATTTTGGTTTGATCGTGTACACACGATCAAACCAAAATCGTCCATTCGACGCATGTGCGGGCAGATATGTCCGCTGGTTAGTGTACTAATCAGCAGACATGTCGGACGGACAGGTTCCCAGCAGACAGATTTTAAAGCATGCGTCCGTACACACGATCGAATTTGTCTGCTGAAACGGTCCGTCAGACCTAAAGCTACATGGGGTAGAATCGAAATACGCGATTAGGGGGCGTGAAGCATTTAAATTAGGCGCGTCCCCGCGGTGATCGAACTGAGCATGCTCCGTTCAGAAATTTCCCGCCGTGCATTGTGCAAAATAACGTCGTTACGTCATTTTTTGTTTGAGTAACGTCGTTTACTTACATTCCTATTCCCGGACGACTTACGTAAAAAATAAAAAAAAAACTTTGAAATTCAACGCGGGAACGACGGCCATACTTAACATGGGCTGTCTAATACTAGACCAGATAAAAGCTGGAATAACTTTACGCAGCAAAAAGATGACTACAGATGCCGTTAGATATTGCGAAGGACGCTCGTAACTTTGTGGATCGTCGGAAAAAGCTCATTTGCATACCCCGACGCGGAAAGCGACGGGAACTCCACCCAGTGGCCGCAAAATTATTGCAGCGTAGATCCGAAGGCGTACGAACACATAAGCCAGTCGGATTGAAGCCTGAAGCCGTCGTTTCTAGTGATGAGCGGAATACGCCATATTCGATTTTGCGATATTTCGCGAATATTTCGAAGAATATTCGCGAATATTCGTTAATATCGAATATTCGTGATATTAAAAAAAAAAAAAAAAAAATTGCGAATTTTCGCCAATGCGAATTTTCGCTAATGCGAAATTTCGCGTTTTTTTTTTTTTTTTTATAAAATATCACGAATATTCGATATTTACGAATATTCGGTATATTTTATAAAAAAAAAAAAAAGCGAAATTTCACATATGCGGTCGCGAATATTCGTAAATATCGAATATTCGTGATATTTTATAAAAAAAAAAAAAAAAAATTGCGAAATTTCGCTATTGCGAAATTCGCGAATGCGAAATTGATTGCGAAATTTGAAAAATACGAATATTCGAAATAGCGAATATTCGCCGCGATATTCGAGATATTCGCGAATACTCGAATATGCAATATTCGTGAGCAACACTAGTCGTTTCATGGTTTGAGGATTCAGACTAATGAAACGACGCGCGTAATTTGAAAGTACTCCGGTCTAACGCGAGATAGACCGGAGTAAGGGCTCTGTGGCCCCCTATTTCTATATATTGTGACATGTCAGGAAATTGTTAATGCAGACTTGTTACAGAAAGATCTACTTTAACCTTACTCTTTTAATCAGATTGATAACATGTAACTATTTATCACCATCACAGGAAGCTCCAGTGTTGACAGAGAAGATCTTTCCTTTAACTTGGTGAAAGACATAAGAAATTACTTTCAAGTCAGTCCTGAATATTTCTCCATGCTTCTGGTTGGCAAAGATGGCAATGTAAAATCTTGGTACCCTTCACCCATGTATTCTATGGCAATTGTGTATGATCTAATTGACTCTATGCAGCTCAGACGACAGGAAATGGCTATTCAACAGTCACTCGGAATGCGCTGCCCGGAAGATGAATATGGAGGATATGGTTACCATGGTTATCCTCACCAGGGATATGAAGATGGCTATCAGGATGATCATCGACACCATGAGGGATACTACCATAGATATCATGACTAACGTGTATTTGGCTAAGACTGATATTTTTGAAAGGAATCTAAATATGTAAAGACACGTTTCAGAATGATAAAGGCGGTATATAGTTTTTCCATGCATATTTTAAGAAAATGGTTCAAGCAAAGACTGCTCAATCTTTACTTTATTCCTTTCCTATGAAGATATTTTCTTACATATTTATTTAAATATGCTACAGACTCACTCTTGACTGTTTGCTAAGTAGGCAATACGTATATTTTATCTAGTGTAAAATTAAACAGACATTTGTTGGCTTCAATAGCCCCTCCAATATTTAGAAATAATTCCCATATACCGTATATACTCGAGTAAATGCCGACCCGAATATATGCCGAGGCACCTAATTTTACCACAAAAAAATGAGAAAACGTATTGACTCGAGTATAAGCCTAGGGTGTTTTTTCTGCATGCCTCACTTTGCTTCACTGTGTCCATGTCCATGCCTCACTGTGTCCATGCATCACTGTGCCCATGCTTCACTGTGCCCATGACTAGACTGATGTTTAACAAGGGAGTCTATGGAAGGGGTGCCCGGCTTTGAAAAATCGGTGCTCCCCAGCCATAGGTTCCCCAGACAACAAACTTTGCACACTTCTAGAGGAGAAGTGGGGCTACATGTGTGCCAAGTTCCCGGTGAAGGGGACCTACGACTGGCTGGTACCGGGTCCCCAAATTTACCAGAGAAATTACCACTTAACATGGGAGTCTATGGAAGGGGTACCCGGCTTTGAAAAATCGGTGCTCCCTAGCCATAGGTCTCCCGGACAACAATCTTTGCACACTTGTAGAGGAATAGTGGGGCTACAATCCAGGAGATGTGCTGAAAAACTTGGGATATACTTGAGTATATACTAGGGTTGTCCAGATACTAGTATCAGCATCGGTATCGGGACCGATACCAAGTATTTGCGGGAGTACTTGTACTCGCCCAAATGCTCCCGATACCTAAATAGAATATTTTTTGTATTTATCAACATGTTCTGTGAAAATTCTTTGAGTTTTTTACTACTGCGTGACAAGCAAATAAAACATTTTTATTCATTTTTATTCTTTTATAATGTCTTGAGTTAGAGTTTTTCATATTTCTAAAGAAAATATCCTTAGTCTGTATTGTGGTTTGAAAACTGTCACATGACATTTAAAAAAAGTATCGGTATTCGGTATCGGCGAGTACATGAAAAAAAGTATCGGTACTTGTACTCAGTCCTAAAAAAGTGGTATCGGGACAACCCTAGTATATACGGTACTTCCCATTTTTAACAGTTAATTTTTTTTTAAATCATTGCAGACGTTTATGATTTCTAAGTCTTCACTATATTAAAATATGCCACCGGGAACATACCTCTACTGGGCTCTGCTCTGCTCTGCTCATGTTGCATATATTGCACACTTAAGACATAAGGCTCAGTTAACAAAAGCAGAACACGTGTTACTTTTAGTACTACATTTTACCTTTAGATAAGTATATATATATATATATATTTTAACGTCAAAAGGTAAGAGTTACTGGACAAACATAACTGTAAAAGGCAATGCACAAAGATTATTGGACAAGTTATTACTTCTTGTTTATGTTGCTATTTGGAATTTTTTACAGGAAAAATTTGCCTGCAGAACAGATGTCTAATACTTACCGTACCTCTCTGTTAAGTGCTGGCTCAGATCTTGAAGAATCTTCATCACCCAAAACGTTCAGGTATGTCATATGCCTGTGTCCTCTGCTGAGCTTTGTGGTTCTATCCGCTGGACCCTACATCACTATTGTGTCCTGTAGTGGCATAGGGGCTAGCAGATGGCAGAGGGCAGCTTGGGAGCATACATCCAGAACCCCATGAAGTGTGTTGGAAGAGAGCCAAGATCCAAGTCAGCACCTGACGGAAAAGAAAATATTGGGCATTTTCTTTTGCATGCAATTTTATTTATTTTTTTCCATTTTTCGAATAGTAACAGAGTTCCTTTAAAATGCATGTATTTTCTGGCAGTGAGCTGTGTATAAAGGAAAGCATGGAAATTAGTCATCTGAAGTGATGATAAAATACCAATTCATGAAAAATTAAATGCCTATTTCATGCAAATAAATGATAGCACACAAATATATTAAACATTTGTAGGAAATTTTGTATGAAATACTAAAGTCCAACTGAAATCTTATACCTTATTTTTCCTGATCTTGTAGCAACAAAGGTCATTTTTAATCTATTTTTATTTGGAATGCCCTTTTCTCATTAGGTGTCCTGACTCCTTAGTCAGACTTGCACTAACTCAGAAATGTTTCAGGTTCCCACTCAGGTTCCAGTGTGCTGCAGCCTTTGCCAATTAATAATTCATTGATGTACACAGTGGTGTCAACTATTTTGTGTTTTGAACCCATATACATGAAATGTGGCTCTCTACTGCCTTAAAAAATAGTGTGTCATAATTATGTTTACTTTATGAAAGAAGTCTCTATAGTCAGTAGTTCAGCTTCAGTTTATTGGTTTGGCACATAAAATATCTGCTTTCATTCTCTGTCTAGCCAACAGGTGCTCTTTAAGGCATCATCTAAAGCAGTGGTTCTCAACCTCATTTCTCAAGTAACCCCAACGGGCCATGTTTTGGGAACTTCTCTTAGAAAAAAATAGCTCTTATCAATACAATGTCATTGATATTGATTTAAAGCAGCTGTGCAAAGTAAAGGAAAACTTGAAAACACGGTCCGTTGGGGGTACTTGAGGACTGAGGTTGAGAACCACTGATCTAAAGCACTTTGACACGTTGCATGTCAACCACAGATCATTAATTTTTTATTTAATATCTAAAATGTTCAAAAAGTTGTTGTTTTTTTTGTTTTTTGCACCTTTTATGTATATTTTGTTTAAACAATAGATTTAAACTTCCATAGACGATTAACTAGTCTGAAGCTTCACCTTGCAGTATCATTACATTTAAATGGCCTGCATTTGCTTTTTATGCAGTACACAGACATTCCATATATATTATAGTAAAGGAATTCCAGTGAGGTCACGTCATTAGACTAAATGGAAAATCCTTTTTTTTTTGTCTGTGCCAAACTCTCTTTAGGTCCATTAGAGTAAAATGATACCCATGTGGAGTCTCTGGAATATAGGCTATAACATATATTTAAGTTTGGTAACTAAGATTATTGGAAAAATAAAAAAGAATTGTGTAAACCTAAATGTAACCTTGCACCATTTTAATATGCCCCCCCTTGTGTCCAATAATTTAAATACTAGACCTCATGTCCTTCCAAAAAATGGTTCTAAATTAGCAGACTTTACTCTGACTAAATAAATTTTTTATATTTATATTCTAGTATGATCTTTTTCAGAGTGTATATATCGGAAAATCCTGTCCTCTTTTAAAGGTTTCGTCCATTTCTTTACCAAAGAGGTTTATGATGGATAATATAGTTTGGATTGATATACCTATAAGTCAGAACCTCTTTCTGTGCTAGCGATGGAGTATTTTTGTATGCGACAATGTGTATAACAGGCCATAATTTGTATGATTGGTAAATTACTCACTGTAATATAAACCACACACTTAAAAAAAGTAGTAATAATATAATAGCCAAGCAAACATTCTATCTTGATCATTGAAGCTATGACAAAAAATTGAGAATATAAATCTAGACTTTTGTTCACTGTGTGTATGTATTTATCCATGGAGGTGGATTGTTAAGACCATATACAATTTATTAAACCTGCTGTTCACAATCTGCAAGATGACAGCATTGTAGCACTAGTTTGAAATACAAAAATAGTGTGCGATAACAAATACAATGTGCAATCAACCAATAAAGATTTTTCTAAAATAATTATTGCTCATGTGAATTTTTTACATCTTTACATAATAAGCACTAGCCCTGATTTTATCAATACAACTATTTTTTAGAAGACTTCTAAAGCCCTGTACACACGATCCGAATTTCTGATGGAAAAAGTCGACTGACTTTTTCCATTGAAAATTCCGACCGTGTGTCTGACCCATCAGAAATACCAATGAATTCCATTAGAATTTAGATAGAGAACATGTTCTCTTTCACTCCAATGGAATTCCGATGTGATTTTGGTCGGACAAAGGTCCGATCGTGTGTACAGGGCTGTAGCTTTAGCTAGATATGATGTTCATGTGACATCTATGAGAAAGCTACAGGCAATTGCAAACAAAATCTCAAGGAGGTCTAATCATTATTGCTTTTCAGAAAATAAGTCAGCACTGGCACAGCTGGCAGTGTGTTGGGCGGCTCCTCCGTCTTCTTAATAAAAATACAACTGGCACATTAAGATTGCTTTCACAACCCTTTAGAGTGAAAAACAAGGTCAGGATTATTTTTTTTAAGTATATTTTTTTTAGCTTTGCCTGGTGAATGTTACCAATTAAAAGCTTATCTTTCCTGTTAAACTAAAACGCAGTTAATACATTCCCTGTTTAAAGCTGGATTATGCCTTGTTATTTAACTGAACTGTAGCTGTCCAAAGGTACCCTGCAGGGTAATTTTGGAATTCATGTCCTGAAAGAAAGGAAGAGTTCTACCTGGGAAACTGACCCCCAGGCAGGTATAAAGGACATAAAAAAAACACAAATCACTGCATTAAACTTTTTGCTGCAAAAGCCATTTATGCATTTTTTGCACAAAAAAAAAACATTATAGGCCTGAAGATTACGTAAAATCCCCAAACATTATATATTTTCTGGAAGCAGACACCTTATGCCGGGTACACACGGTCGTTTTTTGCGATGAAAAAAAACGACGTTTTTTAAAACGTCATTTAAATTGATCGTGTGTGGGCAAAACGTCGTTTTTTGTCTTAAAAAAAACGACCAAAAAAAATTCCAACATGCTTGAATTTTTTGTGTCGTTTTTCAAAACGTCGTTTTTTGTTTCACAAAAAGTCACCGTGTGTAGCAAAAACGTCGTTTAAAACGACGTTTTTCAACCCGCGCATGCCCAGAAGGTAGTTATGAAGCGAGCTTCAATGGAAAAGAGTGGTGAACGTAACCTCGCTTTTTGTGAAAAAAACGATGGTGTGTATGCAAAATCGTCTTTGAAAGTGACGTTTCAAAAACGTCGTTTTTTTACTTCACAGAAAACTTCGTTTTTTTTCATCACAAAAAATGATCGTGTGTACGGAGCATTAGAGAAGAAAACATTGATAGTTCAAATTTTCTATATCACACAATATTAGTGAAACGGTTTATGAAGCGCAAAGTTTCAGTAAACACCCTTAGGCTTGGTCGCCCGACTCTGAAGCCACCCTGCACAGGGTGAGTTCAATGCAGCTTACAAATGACTTCTGTAATAGAAGTCAATGTAAACCGCTCTGAAGTCGTCTCCAAGTAGTGTAGGAACCTTTTTTGAGTCGCTCCGATTAGAATGGTTCCATTGCACTAAATGGATCGCGATTTGTCAGGCGGCTAAGTCGCCCCAGTGTGAAGCGAGCCTAAAGTAAATTTTTGCAACATATTGTTTCATTTGTTAGTAAAATATTAAAGATGAGGTTGTGCCGAGTAAAAAGTTATGCAACATGTCAAGGCTCAAAATGTTGTGCTCCCATGAAACAGTGACAAACTTTGACACCCTATAATTTCATTGGGCAGGTCATCAGTTTAGAGTAAACCATGAATAATAGGTTTATAATTATTGAACTCACTGCAGGTGTTATGTAATATTTGTAGGCGCAAACATTTTTTTTTAGCGACAAGAACACGTGTGTCTCAGCAAGAACTCTGCTAAAGTGTATCTAAAGGCAAAAATGATTGTGTTTTTTTGTTTTAGGGGTTAGAACCCTTGCCATTAATGATAAATACCCTTTCTGCTTGTTCTGGTGACCAGTATCATCTAAAATGTTAAGTTGTGACTAGAGGAAAAATAAGGCAATCTGCCTATAGGACCACTTCCGTCAATGACAACTTTACCTGCATTTGAAGAACTTTTCTCTCCTTTTCTGTTGCATCTACAGAACAGAAAGTGAAGGGAAATGTCTTGATATAAATGGCCAAAAACGTGACACAAGTTTTAACCAATCCCTACTTAATCCAAAACAAAAAACAAGTTTTGGCTATAGATATACTTTTACTTTACCAAGTGTGAAAAACGAATAAGATATTGATTAGTGAACATCTAAAAGGTAATAAAAGTGAACATTGTCCAGAATTGTTTTCTGCAGTAATTGCTGCTTTGAATTCTGGTTTAGGGATGATAAGTCTTATGCAAATCAGATTATTAGTATTTATTGCTGTGGTTCTTAGCTTTGGATATGATAAAACTTCTGATGTGAAGAGTAGACTAATGGATTGCGGACACAGCTCTGGGCAATGTGCTGTATCATTTATTTCATCCACAAGAGAGAGCCATGTTTCTGGCCAGTGGGTAGAAGAGGGTCAAGCTCCAAACCTGCGCAAATGGTTGATAGATGTGAGAAAATTATGGTAATGAGAGCAGCTCAATGTGCCCTACACGTTTCGTCAGCAGGGGTCATGTTTCTGGCCAAGTGGGAGTAGACTCCTGGTCATGCTCCCGCCCCAAGGTTTCTCAGGTCTTTTGTGGATATGTGGATGTTTGTGACTGTATGGAACTGTTTAAATTGATGAAGCAAGATATTTTAGTACAGACATTTTAATAGACTTTCACCCTTGTTGCAGGACACTTACATTTTTAAAGTGTTACTAAACTCAGGACCCTTGTCACGATCAGAGGGTAAGACCACCTGGAACGGTAAATTCAAGTTCTAGCGGGCCAATGGAACAACTAAACAGGTATTCCCACCAGTCCTCACAGATGCAGAAGCAGTGTAACCGCATGCAGAGATGTGCCAGAGTTGCAGGATCTAAGGAGCCACCCGCTCTTCAGCAGAGCATCCACTGCGAGGCAGCCCCCCAGGTTGCGGCTCTCTAGCACACCCGTTCAAGGCACAGTGCAACCAAATAGCACGCTGGAAGGACTTGGGGTACACACAGAAGACAAGAAACCAAGGAAGCCTTCTGCAGCTACTTAGGAATTCACGCCAGAGGAGAGGACACAAGGAACAAGCATAGAGTGAAGGAGAGAGGGGGATGCTGAGCAGAGAGAGAGAGAAGCAAGCTGCAGATAAACAACAAGAAACAAATGCTGATAAAAAAAGAAACACAGCAACAGGAAATAAAGGGATCCACGGACAGGAATCAAAGGGAATATACAGTAACACTAACACACAGGCACAACGGCTTAAAAGGGGTTGTAAAGGTACATTTTCTTTTCCTAAATAGCTTCCTTTACCTTAGTGCAGTCTTCCTTCACTTACCTCATCCTTTGATTTTGCTTTTAAATGTCCTTATTTCTTCTGAGAAATCTTCACTTCCTTTTCTTCTGTCTGTAACTCCACACAGTAATGCAAGGCTTTCTCCCTGGTGTGGAGTGTCATGCTCGTCCCCTCCCTTGGACTACAGGAGAGTCAGGACGCTCTCTACATTGCAGATAGAGAAAGGAGCTGTGTGTTAGTGGGCGTCTTGACTCGCCTGTAGTCCAAGGGAGGGGATGAGAACGACACTCCACATTAGGAAGAAAGCCTTGCATTACTGTGTGGAGTTACAGACAGAAGAACAGGAAGTGAGGATTTTTCAGAAGAAATAAGGACATTTAAAAGCAAAATCGAAGGATGAGGTAAGTGAAGGAGGACTGCACTAAGGTAAAGGATGCTATTTAGGAAAAAAAATTGTACCTTTACAACCCCTTTAATAATACCTAGGTTTGGAGACAACACGTACACATGCCAGATCGATGTGTACAGAAGTACATACCGTTTATAGCATTTTCCTAGGGTGTGTTTTTTGTTTTTCTTATGATTTTGTTTTCCATTTCGATCAGTCTTTTGGAATACATTCCTGGGTGTGTCCATGATTATTTTTTTAATCCACTTGTTTTATTATTGAGCATTAATTTGGGGTTTTTGAATCAGAAACAAAAAATATTCAGCATCGATCTCTGGTTCACCTTATTTGCAAGGTAGACTCAGAGCTAACATATTGTAGGTAAACTGCCTATGTGTATACTAAATAACCTAGAATACTTGACTGGCTAGCTATAAAAGGTAGGAGGAGGCCATAGTTTAAAGCAATTAAATATGAAATAGGAACTACATTGCAAGTTCCACCATGGTCGTGGTTTTAGATTTTGTAGTGTGAAGAGGATAACTGCTGCAGCTTCAGAAGTCAATTTGCTTAGCTGTAGGGTGCCAGGCAGATAGAGTGCCCTAGATTAATTAAGCCTATAGGCATTTACCTAAAACGGGTATTATCAGTAGACTCACATTTTAAGGTTCTAATGTGAGTAGGCTGGTATATGCTAAAACGACATTATATATATATATATATGTACACACATAGTAAAACATTGAATTGGAATTTTGTGCTGCTGATGTGGAACAATATAAAAACTGTTCAATCAAAGCATAAGCTAATAATAGCTGCAACATTTTTGGAAGGAATGCATTTCCATCCAAATGGAAACACGTGACAGGCTAATGAAAAAAGGGTTAGTATCAGGGCTCAAGTCCTGCGGGAACGCGTGGGAACGGAGTTCCTGCACTTTTTTCACAGCAGGAACTCGGTTCCCTTTGCAGGACTAGAGCAGCCGAGCCGCCCGAGCCAATCCTTCACTAAGCGGCGATGCCCAGCTCGAGTCACTGTCAGGGGCAGGCGAACCTTAGTAATCCTTTATGTTACTGGCCGCTTCCTGTATATGGATTCATCGGGTAGTGTGCAGGTATTCCGTCACTTCCTCGATGCCGTAATGTCTCCTGGGAGCTTTTGTCATTGTTCCCAGGAGACATTGCGGAGGTCTGCTGCGAGCTATCGCGGGATTTAGAAAGAACTTGCAGTTTAGTAATTATGCATATGAGCGTATATTTTTTTTTTTGGTGGGGGAGTGGATCTTGGGTGGGAGTTCCCACACTTTTTTCCCCTGGACTCGACCCCTGATTAGTATGGAACCATATATGGGGGGTGGGGGGAATCATTGAGCAGCATGCATGCAGGACATATGTATATAAACAAATGGATGCTTATTCAACAGCACGTTAGTCATTCTGTTAAAATGGTTAATACATAAAATGCAGAGAAATTGTGGATAGTTATTGACGTTTTATTTTAGGAAGCAGAACCGAGTTGTTCTGTGCATATAATGAAAACAATGTTCAAAGTTCAAATGTCTAGCAGCTGTTAGCTGTCCTAATACTGTACATACAGTATTTTAACTTAAAAGGTAAATAAAGACAATCTTTCTCATATGCAGAAAGGCACACAGTATAAATGGCAATGATGACAGCTATCTGCAGTTTCATTGAGGATAGCAGGCATACATATTTCACAAATGAGGACTTAAAGCAGGGGTGTCAAACTCAAAATCACATCACAGGGTGCATCAATAGGATTGTCCTTTTTTCTCAGAGAATAGGTGCAGGAACTCAATTCCCCCTGCTGAACAACATCGAAAGGTGGGTGTGACCAAATTGCACTGGGAGGATTTGAAAGGGGCAATAAATACCAGGAGTGTGTTATGTGTGGCGTTCAGGGATGTGCTATGTACAGAGTGAGGGGTTCAGGGGTAGGTATGCTATATTAAGAGTGTAGGGTGTGCCATGTACCGAGTGCAGCGTTAGGGGTGCGTTATGCGCAGTTTCAAGATGCCCTATGTACAGAGTTCAGGGGTGTACCACATACAGACTTTAGGGTGTGTTATACACTGTTTGACGGGTTCAGCTCTCTTTCACATGCTGTCCACATTTTATCTCCACCCCTCCTTGGCCCTGACCTCTACACCCACCCCCCAAAAAAACAACTTCTTTGCATCTCGGCTACCTGTCTGGCTCCTTCTCTTTCTCACTTGCAGGGAGATCATTGGTCGGCATCTGTGCGCCCGGGCACAGATGGGGATCACAGTGGAGTTTACCATTCCATTACCATGCTCCATTCCACAGTGCAGGGCAGGCAGGAATCTGTGAGAGCTGCCAAGAGGAAAGCTGTCCTTGCAAACACAGAGGGCTTCTGTGTTTACAAGTGACAGTGAAGAGCGGAGGACGAGAGCCGGAGTTGGCGAAATGGAGTTCCGCAACATTTCTGTTGAAAAAAAGACATGGGTATGAGGACCACATAAAATGGCTTGTCCATGTCGGAAGCCGAAAAGAGAATGAATCTTTCATTCATACATGCTAAACTGGAAGCGCTAGACAAAAATGGGTTGGAGAAGTTTGATAGTATATGGAAGCCCTGGGCCATATACTATACGTTAGACACTTTTGACTCAAGAGTTCTCATGTCATGGTATTGATACCCTTTCATGGATAATAGTTCTCATTTCCATTTATTAGTAATTGTTTTTATTTATGTTTAGTTATATCTGTATAATACTACAACTCCTACAACAGTTCAATTACTATTGCATTAATCTGTATTTCAGTGCTGTATCTCATTCTTAGTTGTTGTCATCTGACATACTGTAACTGTTGTAATTTATTACTTTGAAAAAAAAATGGCTTGTCCAACCTGCATTTGGCCTGGGGGTCTTTTTGTTTGACACATGTGACTTAAAGGATCAGTCCAGTACAGATTCCCTTCAGTACGGATCTCCCCTATTAACTTTAAGTAGAATTTAACTTTAAGTAGCAAGGGCAGTTCAGAGTGAAGGAAAGTCCACCCCTTGGCTCTGATCTGCTGCTGACAGGATGGGGACCTAGCACTGCAGTGCTTATAGCATAAGCCAAGGCTCAAAATTTTAAGTCCTGAGCTACTAGCCAGGCCTCAATGGCTACTCGCCACCAGTTGCCTGCCTAACCCCTACCATGCCCCGCCTCTAATCCCATCCCTAAACCCGCCCTCATAAATTATCTCATGAAATGACACTACTGCGTGCCCAGCAATGCAGCCTATGTGTGCCCAGCAATGCAGCCTGTGTGTGCCCAGCAATGCAGCCTGTGTGTGCCCAGCAATGCAGCCTGTGCGTGTCCACCATGCAGCCTGTGCGTGTCCACCATTCAGCCTGTGCGTGTCCACAATGCAGCCTGTGCGTGCCCAGCAATGCAGCCTGTGCGTGTCCACCATGCAGCTTGTGCGTGTCCACCATGCAGCCTGTGCGTGTCCACCATGCAGCCTGTGCATGCCCAGCAATGCAGCCTATGTGTGCCCAGCAATGCAGCCTATGCGTGCCCAGCAATGCAGCCTGTGCGTGTCCACCATGCAGCTTGTGCGTGTCCACCATTCAGCCTGTGTGTGTCCACCATGCAGCCTGTGCGTGCCCAGCAATGCAGCCTGAGCGTGTCCACCATGCAGCCTGTGCGTGTCCACCATGCAGCCTGTGCGTGCCCAGAAATGCAGCCTGTGCGTGCCCAGAAATGCAGCCTGTGCGTGCCCAGCAATGCAGCCTGTGCGTGCCCAGCAATGCAGCCTGTGCGTGCCCAGCAATGCAGCCTGTGCGTGCCCAGCAATGCAGCCTGTGCGTGCCCAGCAATGCAGCCTGTGCGTGCCCAGCAATGCAGCCTGTGCGTGCCCAGCAATGCAGCCTGTGCGTGCCCAGCAATGCAGCCTATGTGTGCCCAGCAATGCAGCCTGTGCGTGTCCACCATGCAGCTTGTGCGTGTCCACCATTCAGCCTGTGTGTGTCCACCATGCAGCCTGTGCATGCCCAGCAATGCAGCCTATGTGTGCCCAGCAATGCAGCCTATGTGTGCCCAGCAATGCAGCCTGTGCGTGTCCACCATGCAGCTTGTGCGTGTCCACCATTCAGCCTGTGTGTGTCCACCATGCAGCCTGTGCGTGCCCAGCAATGCAGCCTGTGCATGTCCACCATGCAGCTTGTGCGTGTCCACCATGCAGCCTGTGCATGCCCAGCAATGCAGCCTGTGCGTGCCCAGCAATGCAGCCTATGTTCAGCATAATGCAGCCTGTGTCCCCCATAATGCAGCCTACCTGTGGATGGGAAGAGAAGAGAGTAGTCGCTGAATGATCAGAGCAGGGAACATCACAGCTTTCATTTCAATAGCTGTGTGTTCCCCTGTGGCACGCCGTCACATAAGCCCCTCCTCTTGTCCAGGTAACTTTGATACATGTCACCTGTCCTAGGATTGGACGGTGATCTGTCTACCAAAGTCCCGGAAAAAGAGGAGGGGCTTATGTGACAGTGCACGACGTAGGGAACACACAGCTATTGAAATAAAAGCTGTGATGTTCCACTTCAATACAGGGCATTTGCACCCCCTTCCTGCCCAGGCAAATTTTCAGCGTTCAGTGCTGTAACATTTTGAATAACAATTGCGCAGTCCTGCAACACTGTACCAAAATGAATTTTTTCCCCCACAAATAGAGCTTTCTTTTGGCGTTACCTCTGCACTATAAACAAAAAAAAAGCGTCAATGTTTGCTATAATAAATATCCCCCTTTTGAAAAAAAAAAAATCGCAATAAGCGCATATTGATTGGTTTGTGCAAAAGTTATAGCGTCTACAAAATAGGGGATAGATTTATGTAATTTTTATTGTTTTTTACTAGTAATGGCAGCGATTTTTATCATGACTGTGACATTGAGGTGGACACATTGGACACTTTTGATACTATTTTGGGACCAAATGACATTCATAGAGCAATCAGTGCTATAAAAATGCACTGATTACTTTAAAAATGTCACTGGCAGGGAAGGGGTTAACACTAGGGGGCTATCAAGGGGTTAAATGTGTTACCTAGGGAGTGATTCTAACTGTGGGGGGAGAGGACTGATGAGGGGAGGTGACCGATTGTTGTTCCTATATAGGGAGCACACGATCAATCTCCTCTCCCTGACAGGATGTGGATCTGTGTGCACGTGCCCCCTTGACCCACGCCCGGAGGGACAGAGTGTTTCTGCGGACGTCATTTGACAATAGGCAGTAGGGAAGTGGTTAAAAAAGGTAGATTAAAAAAAATATTATAAGGACGTGATTTTGGTTAACATGGAAGGGGGGATTACATTGGTGTAAAATGTATCGTAAGAGCCCTTTCACACTGCCAGCGACCAAAAAAAAAATGCTGGTAAAGCGCTGCTAAAACTAGCGGCACCTTACCGGCGTTTTTCGAGCGATATCGGGGTGCTTTTAACCCCCACTAGTGGCCAAAGGGTTAAAAGCACCCACAAAGCGCTGCTGCCAAGGCGCTTTGCAGGCGCTTCCTATTGATTTAGGAGTGGTGTATTCACAGCTCCTAAAGCACTCTGGCTTTTACATTGGGATTGCAGATGACTGAGGCTTCTTCAGAATCTTTTATCCCTATGTGAAAAATAAAATAAAAAACGGAAAATTGTATCATACTTACCAGTAATTTTCCTTTCCTGGTGCCTATCCATGGCAGCATACCTGTGATAGAGCTCCGCCTCGACTCCTTCTTCAGGGCTAGTGAATAGCATAAATTAAAAGGCATAGCCCCTCCCCCAACATTCTCCGTAATATAGAATACTGAATACCGAGGGTGGGAGCGTATGCTGCCATGGATAGGCACCAGGAAAGGAAAATTACTGGTAAGTATGATACAATTTTCTGTTTTCCTGGTGCCTCCATGGCAGCATACCTGTGATAAATAACTAGCTGACATGGGTGGGATAATGCTTAAAAATAAATGTTTAATTAGAAGAGGACATAGCAGCCTGAACTGCCCTTCTTCCGAACTCAACAGTCGTGAGAGCTCCTGGACCAATATGGTAGTGTTTGAGGAACATATGGTGAGAAGACCAGGTGGCGGCCCTACTCACCGTCTCCAACAAACCATTAGTCCTTGCTGCCCAGGAAGCGGAGACTACCCTTGTAGAATGAGCATTCACTCAGGATGGAGAATATTCTTCACCCTGTAGGCCTTCTGGATTAACTTCACAACCCAAGCTGCCAGAGTTCTGATGGAAGCTTCTTTGCCCCAGTATTTACTGAACGGTACAATAAAAAGTCTCTCAGGGGTCAATGGCTTCTAGGTAGGCCCTGAGCACTCTGGATACATCCAGCTCACAACGAGACTCTAAACCTGTGTCTGTAAATACTGGTAGTGCTCAGGGTTCCAACAGGTGGCTTGGAGTAGCGACCTTAGGTGTGAACTCTCGAAAAGGGCGAAGTTCCACCCTGTTGGGGAAGAAAGATGTGGCCGACACCTATCCCTAAAGAGTGAAGTTCCGAGATTCTTCTGCCAGATGTAATGGCTAGCAGGAAAGCCGTCTTTAGTGTCAGGTTACATATTGCTACTTGTTCCACTGGAGCAAAGGGATGGTCAGATAGAACTCAAAGGACCAGTGCCAGATCCCACTTAGGAAATGATCGTCTGACAGGAGGACGAATCTTCAATACTCCTCTGAGGAAAGTGACTACCAAAGGATCCTCCGCCCATCTCTTATTTGTTGTGGCAGAGATTGCTGCTACCTGCACTTTGAGGGAGCTCAGACCAAGCCCCAGATCAAGTCCTGTCTGAAGGAAACCTAGAATATTGGACGTAGAGGGAAGGATTGGATCAAATGACAAGAACTTGGCCCATATTTTTGAATATATGGCATAAGTTGCAGGCTCTGGCTTTTAGAAGGGTTGTTAGGACTTGTGGGGAACACCCTAGGGACTCGAACCTTCGCCTCTCAACCTCCAGATTCGAAGATTCAACTTCTGAGGGTTTGGATGAACTAGACTGCCCTGCGACAGAAGTTGAGGGAAAGGAGGGATCCTGATTGGAGAGCTCACACTGAGGCGCATGGCTAGAGGGGACCAGGGTTTCTTTGGCCAATACGGAAGTACTGCCACCACCTGGACTGACTCCCTGAGGAGTGTGATGTTTAATATTAATGGCCTGGGAGGAAAGGCATGTGCCGAGGTGAACCTCCAGGAGCATGACAGGGCATCCATTGCCTCGGCTTGTGGATGCGGCATCCAAGAAGAAGAATCTGTCTAGCTTGGCATTCTTTGGGAGACAAACAAGTCTACCTGAGGGGGATCCCAAATGCTGGCTATTTGTTTGAAGACGAGGGGGTGGAGAGCCCACTCGTCGTCCAGGAAGATTCTGGACAATGTGTCTGCTTCTGTGTTCAACCTGCCTGGTAGATACATTGCTCTGGGGTCCAGGAGGTTCTTCTCTGCCCAGAGCGTGATCAGCGCCACCTCCTTGAGGAACGACCTGCTGCGAGTGCCTCCTTGCTTCTGCAGATAAGCGACAGCTGGCATGTCATCTAGGCATAGAAGTATTCTCTGGCCTTTGATTTGGGATGCCAAAGAAGTTAGTGCTAAGAAGGCTGCCCTAATCTCCAAGATGTTGGATAGCACTCCCTGGGTAGAACATGACCATCTACCCTGTATTCTGGTTTCCCCGCAATGCGCTTCCCAGCCCTGACCGCTTGCATCAGACATAAATGTGATCCAAAAATGGGAACCCAGGTGATGAGGTTTTCTGGAACTGTCCACCAGT
The DNA here is from genome assembly GCA_029574335.1 of Rana kukunoris. Classification (NCBI taxonomy): domain Eukaryota; kingdom Metazoa; phylum Chordata; class Amphibia; order Anura; family Ranidae; genus Rana; species Rana kukunoris. The sequence goes on from CM056050.1 coordinate 460,152,037, forward strand.
GAAGACTCCTGTGCATTACTCCCGTCAGCAGTATCGTCTGAGATAGCCGTTTCTTCCACTGCGCCAAGAAACCTGTCAAGAACTACCTCAGGTGCCAATGTGACCAAAGGAACCATGGGTATACAGAAGACATGTGCAAATGAGGCTCAGGCACAGGCATTCTAAAGCTGTCAGATATGGGCTCCGGATGACCTTGATCATTCCCTGGGTGACAATCCTTGCCTCTGGTGGTGGTAATGACACCGTCCCCTCCTGAGTGTTGAACATTGCACCCAGGTAGATCACCTGCTGTGTGGGTGCTAGTTGACACTTTTAAGAATTTATTAGCCGCCCTAGCTCTTTTTAGGGTCTGTAGAAGTATTTCCGGTGACATACCCACTGATCAGGATTGCTTGCTAGGAGAAAGATGTCGTCCAAGTAGTGGTATATCCTCAAGCCCCTCTCCCGCAGGGGAACCAGAGCAGATATTAATATCTTGGTGAACACCCTGGGAGAAGTGCACAGACCGAAAAGGTAGGGCTTGAAACTGTATGTGGGTCCATCCCACTACAGATCTCAGATATTTTGAATTACAGGTAGAATTAGAGCGTGTAGGTAGGCATCCTGCCGATCGACTGAAATCATCCAATCTTATGGCTGGACTGCCTGAATAATCGTCTGCAGGGACTCCATTCCGAAGCTTTTGGGGGCAGATATACGGGCTGAGCCTCTGAAGGTCTGTCATATGTCCTCTTTGGTACCAGAATAGGGTGGAGTAAAATCCTGCGAAGTGCCCTGCCAAGGGAACCAGAACAGCTGCCCCCTGAAGCTGGAGTGACATTAGGAAGTTTTACGGAGCTTGAGCCTTCGGCAGAGAGGATGGAACCTCTGTTCCTTTGAAAGAATACCGAGGTGGGGGTTGGGGATGAGAGACATTCCAGAGGTGCCCCAATTGAATTGTTGACAGAACCTAGGGGTCCTGACAGCATGTGGCCCAGACTGGGACGAAGAGGCTTAGCCTGGCTCCCACCGGGAGTGCCTGGGCTACTCTGGCGTCAAAGACTGCTTCTGCTCCTGTGGAGCGGGAAAGGTCCTTCAACCTCCTGTTCAAAAAAGAATGTCTGAGTACCTTTCCAAAGTCTGTTGTCTCTGGGCTGTCTTTGACTGCCCAAAAAATCCCTTGAATTTGTCTGGCGGAACCTAGAGGAACCGCCTTCTGTCCTTGGGAAGCATACCGGACTTCCCTCCTGACAGCCTGGAGATAGCTTTATCCCTTTTGTCTCTGAATAGTGCTTTCCCATTGAATGGAATTTTTGCACCAATTTTGTTTGGAGGATAAGTCAGCCGTCCAATCTTTCAGCCAGAAGGCCCTCTTCACCATTACTGAATGCAACATGGATCTTGCAGAGCACCTGATCATATCAATGGCTGCTACCCTGACAGAGTCTGCCGACAATCTAAGCTCTTCCAAGGCTTTAATTATATCCTCCTTGGGGACATCCTGATGCAAAGCCTTCTCAATATTATCTGTCCAAGATCTTATGGCATTTGATACCGATGTGAGGGCGATAGCTGGCTTACACACTGCTCCCGGGGCTAAGTAGCTCCTCTTCAGCTCCAGGTCGGTTCGCCTGTGTCAAGGGTCTTTGAAGGAAGCGGAATCCTCCATGGGTAAAGTTCTTTTTTTTTTGCGAGTCGCACCACCAATGCATCTACCACTGGCATGGAGTTTAGCGACTGCCTTCCCGACTTTGTTAAGGGGTATAGTTTATTGAACCGGCCCCATGAAAGTTTTTTGACCATTCATTCTGAATGACCTGACAAATGTGGTCACCCTAATCTCACCCATCAACGAGAAGAGAACCTGCTTCCTTTTGAGGAATGGGAAGCAACTCGTAGACTCTTGGGGAGGCTCTTCTGCATCTTTTCTGGTGATTGCAGTTTGACTGCCTGGATGAACAGCTTTACCAAGAAGAGACTGAGGCCAGAAAGTTCTGACTGCTCTAAAGAGTCCTCTGAGGAATTTTCAGGTGATGAATCTCTAACTGGTCAGCCTGACAGTGGCAGAGGTGTACCGACTGAAGGACCAGGGAGATTAGGTTCTGTATTCTGAACCTGGGATATCTGCTGAACTGGTTGAGCGGGGACCAAAGTCACAAGCTCAGAGAAGGAGACCTTCATTGTTCACTTGAGCAGATCCACAGTGTGCTGATTTTCTAGCTTGCGGTTGGACGCATAGTCCATAAAACAATCCTTACAGACCACTCTGTGTGGTAGTGGTGTGGCCCCGCCTGTCCAGCATTTCTTCTTTGTATAGGTCCTAGGAGAGGGGGAAGGATCTTGTCCTCTGGATATTGACCTCTCTGACCTATGACGTGAAGAATGGGACCTGGGACCAGTGGCGTGAAGTGCGGTCTGAGCTGTCATCATCACAGTGTCTTGAAGATTTTGTGGACCTCTTGGAGTGGGCAGGGCCACAATGTAAGGAACTCACATTAGACCAGTGAGCGCACTTTTTTTTTTTTCAATACTCACATATAGTTGGTCCCATACCTAATAGGAGTGTGAGGATCTTTGTTGTAAGATAAATGACTAATAGCGGAGTTAGGCAGAAGGATCAGCTGCGGAAATTTAGTAAGAAAGGGAAAAAAAAAAAAAAAAAAAAAAAAAACTATGGACAAGCTTTTTTTTTTTTTTTTTTAAATCACTATTTTTTTGAGAATAAAAACAAAAAGGTACCTACCACAGAGCAGTGTCAGTGAAACCTAGCAGGGCACAGCTGAGGAGACTCTGGCAGCTAACCCTGAATCTGAACTTAATTAGGCTCAGGTGGATGGGCTGATCCCATAACCACCATTGTGAATTGATTCTGGAAGAAAAGGGCAAATCTGGCCCTTTTTTCAGAATCCAAGATGGCCACAGTGATGTCGAGTGATATACAAAACAACAAAAAGCTGTAGCCCACTGCTAATTTCGGGGGAAACAAACAACAACTGCAAGCCTGTCAGGATAAAGGGCACCTGCCCCATCAAACTGACTGGATTTAAAGGGAGCATCACAAAAAAGACAACAAGCACACTTTTTTTTTTTTTAAAGGAGACAGGCAAGTTAAAGGAAGGAAGGAAGGGATGGGAGAAGGGGAGAGACAAAAAACAATATATGCCTAAAAATAAAATGGAAATCACCAGCCTGGAAAGATGTGAGCTGATCCTTTTGCGACTCCACTGCATTCATCATGGATGCGATAGCAGACTTCGTTCCATAAAGGAAACACTGCAAGATGACCCCACCAGATCCACAGAGGGGTTCCCTGCCTTCTTAGCACTTTGAGTGGCCCAAGACAAGGACTTTGCACGGGAAAGGCTAAACCCAGCAGATGCTGCCGACTGCAGAGGTATGGACATACTGCTACTCTTCACCAGCACAAGAAGGTATGAGGGAAGAAAAGAGAATGTTGGGGGAGGGGCTATGCCTTTTAATTTATGCTATTCACTAGCCCTGAAGGAGGAGTCAAGGCGGAGCTCTATCACAGGTATGCTGCCATGGAGGCACCAGGAAAATAAATTAAACAATGCACAAATAAATTCTCTAAAGTTACTAATGTGTCACTAAAACACATTATGATTAATAATATAGTAATATAGTAATGAATACCATCTTGAAGATGTAACAGCCTGGATGAAATCTTTACTGCATAAAGCAATGATAAATTAAACAAATGCTAGTAAACAAACCATTAGATAATATAAAATGGGCCAAATACATTTAACATTGAATATCTGTTGATACAGAGTTTTACATTTCTGTTTTTGCCAACACAGATAAAAATTATATATATATATATATATATATAAATAATACTCTGAATCCTTTTTTTCCTCCATAACCCCCCCCCCACACTCTCTACATTATTAACATCCTATGTCCTGATATGCCGGGGGCTAAATTCCAAATTTGAGAGGTCCGTTAGTCCTTCCATACTTGAAGTTGCATTATTCACACATTGTCATATTTGCCGAGTTGCAGAATTCTCTCCTTGATAAGGAACTGGATTCAGAGAGCATTGCACGCTACTTATTCAACTTATGCTGGGGGTGTTTCAATTGTGCTCCATCAAACAGGTGTTTTTTGACCCTGTGGAGAGATACCTGGCTGTCATCATTGACACTGATTCACATCTACTATCCTTGGTTAATGCTTACATTCTACCACCTTTCCACAGGAAAATTCGCTTTACTATCCTGGACAAATGTGTTCTTCTCCTGTCTCTTGAAATTCTGATAGCAAAAACAGGAAATTAAGTTGTACTCAAGCCCACACTGAGAACCCTTCCTTAGACTTTGTTGGCACTTCCGCAGAGATCTAAAACACCAACATTAAAATCTAACCCACTGAGGGCGTGACCACAGCATTAGGACGCTTGCTAGAAGAGCTCCGTGAACCCACCACACTGATCACATTCACAGCAGCAGTCTTCCTAGGGAGATTTTGACCCTGAACTATGACATCTAGATGGCAGAAATCCCTGCAGCCTCAACAGACCTCCCGAAACCTGTCTGGATCCCTGGATCACTACTTCTTAAAGCCCCACCGCCGAGACTTTAAAGATGGCGCTGAGCAATAAATACCAGGCTGCATGTGAAGTCTCCCCTATCCCTTCTCCACAACTCCCATCACCTTCGCTCCCTCTCCCCACCTCACCCTCCAGCACAGTCAGCCAAGTGACTCACTCAGGGGTGGGAGCTGACAGGGGGGACAAGGATCTGCGGGCACTTATTCTCTCCCTCGCCACTAAAGCTGACCTGGAGCCATTCGCCCACAGGGTTGAGAAGGCCATTAGGCAGGACTTTGAAGCACTTCAGGCTGATACAGCACATATTGGGGGAGTGGAGGACCTGGAGTCACAAAGGGAAGTGGTTACACCTGCCCTTTAAGCACTTAATGAATGCTGCAAGACCCAAGACCGACGGATTAACTCTTTAATAGATCAAATAGATGACTTTGAAAATAGAAGTCGCAGTTAACACCCGTATTAGGGGCTTGCCAGAAGCTACTGGTCTCAGAGATATAGTTCCTTCCCAGCTGAGAAGCACCTGACCACATTGAAATAGACAGTGCTCATAGAGTTCTCCGTCCACCTTCAGATGACCATACTAAACCAAGAGATATCATTTGCAAGCTGCACAAATATTCACTGAAGGAACGCATAATGTTCCACGCCAGAGGTGTCCGCTACGTGGACTTTGATGGCGCACAGTTTTCCTTCTTCTTGGATCTTTCCAGACACAGCTTAATGCAACATCGTTCCCTCAAGCCACTACTTGAGGCCCTTCAGGATGCAGAGCTGGTCTACAGATGGGGTTTCCCTTTTAATTTGTCAGTGACAAAAGATGGCTGTCAATTTGTTCTTGCACCCCCTGGGCCTAACCCCAATCGATGTTGCAGATTGGAGGTCTTGACCATGGATTCCACTCCCTGCACACACCCACAACCTTGGCGCCCTGCACGTTGCAGGGTACAGAATAATAGCAGGTATATAGGATGATCCCTCCCGTGCTATCTTGCAGTCTACCCAACATTCCCCCCTCACAGGAGGTCCTGAAGGACTCAAGTGAACGAATTGTCTAAACTGATATTGTTTCCTTTTGCAGGGACCCCCAGGGTTCATTTAAAATTTTTACTACTGCTGTGATATTTTGGTTTGCACATCTTTGATGTTGCTATGCTCTCTATGCCGAATGGGTTTTTCCGGGGGGCTCGCACCTGGTGCTTGGCCAGTTCCCCCAAATAGGCCAACTCCTAGGAGTTATGTCCCATATTTGGGACCCTACGCTACTCGCTGGCCTCCACTCTATTCTTGGCCAAAAGGCAGAGTGGAGATCTCCGACTAGTAGTGGTTGGTTATGCTGGAATTCCCTCACGGCAAAGTTTCTCCTAAATATACTGTATGTCTTGATGGTTTTATGTTTTCTAGGGTTTTACTTTTGTTTTTTATTTTCTCAGCACTCAGAAAATCCCTACACTCCCAACATCTTGTAGACTGGTGGAGAGTACCCCATCCCACCGATAAAGACTTCAGATACTATTCGGCCACTCACACTGTGTATACTTGAATAGATATGTTATTGATGGATCAGTTCTCTCTGGAGACCCCCATCTAGTGCGTTCATTGGATCTATCATGGATAATGCCCCAGTATCCCTCTCTATTAGGGATAAGCTTTGAGTTCGAACAGAGAACAATTTGGGGTGTTTGCAGCAAATTTAGAAAAAAAACCCTGTTAAAGTCTATTGGAGAAGTCTAAAGTCTAATCTTAAAGGCTAATATGCAAGTTATTGTCCTAAAAAGTGTTTGGGGACCTGGGTCCTGCCCCAGGGGAAATGTATCAATGCAAAAAAAGTTGTAAAAACTGCAGTTTTTTTGGGAGCAGTGTATTTAATAATGCTTAAATTGAAACAATAAAAGTGAAATATTCCTTTAAACTTCATACCTGGGGGGGGGGTTGGTGTCTAGTATGCCTGTGAAATAGCGCATGTTTCCTGTGCTTGGAACTGTCTCTGCACAAAGTGTCATTTCTGAAGGGAAAAAATTTCATTTAAAAATCACTCGCGGCTATAATGAATTGTAGGCTCCCGGCAATTCAGAGAAAATTCATTCATAAAAAAAAAAAAAAACAGAATCTGGAAGACCCCTTTAACAAAGATCCCGCTTTTATTAAAAAAGAAAAAAAATCCAGCGGTGGCAATCCACTCTCAATCCCTGCTCCAACGTTGTCAGTATCCTGTGATAAGTTATCTCCTCTCCACCGTGGTCCAGCGATGAGAAGATCTCTTCATCTAGGTCTGGGATCCAGAGCGCATGCACCGCCGACCGCCTGTCTCCACCAGAGACAGCCCGGTGAATGACGTGGCTTAAGCCAGTGACAGCTCTTATATAGGTGAGGCAGGGCCACCCGTCACCCATCACCTGACCCCGTCCCCCTCTGACGCACCCTCCGACTACGTCACTGGGAAATCCCAAGCGGAGCTCCACCCAAAAGCAGAAGCTCCGCTTGTCTGCCTCCTCCCCTGGTTATAACAACAGGTACCTGCTCCCACTTCCGGCGAAGTGAGACGGAAGTTCCCCACCCCAACAGCCGGCCCATTCACAAAGTGCAGCAGGATTGGCTTTGCTGGCAACTTCCCTTAGCTGATTCAAGAATCGCCTCAGGACACCGCTGGATGCCTGTACAGGTAAGTGTCCTAATACTATTTGTAGCTGCTGGGTTTGAATTTTCGGAGGGGAGACAGCAACTCCACTTTAAGTAAAAAATAAAGAGTTACATGGTCTAAGTAGATACAAGGGTCCAATTAGATACAAAGAGTGCTTAATGGATTTTCTTTTCTTACATAAAAATACAAAACTTGAAATCTTCAAATTGTTAATCATATAAAATATATTTACACAGAAAAATAAATCCATAACTATTGTCTGAAATCTTTAACAACCTTGTATTTGTAGTTTGACAATAAATCAATGGCACTTGAAGTTAAAATTAAAACGGTTTTCAGGTGTTGTCTGTACACTATATACCACACAATATATATAAAAAGTAATGACACTACAAAGGGTAACTTCCTTTCCCTTTTCCCGCATTCACTAATACATTTAGCAAGCGGACAAACTGTTCAGATTTTTAATTCATTAAAAACTATAATAAAATGTAATGCAATACTTTCAACACAGTAGGCACACTACCTAAAATGGAAACTAAGGCACTCATATTGAACATTTTTTGTAACCAAGTTTCATTAGCAGTTTTATTCCATAGCAAGCTCATTCCATTCTTACCCACTTGCTTACTGGGAAATTTCAGCTTTCAGCACTGCGTCGCTTTAAATTAAAATTGCACACAGAGCTCCACGTCCCTGCTCTAAAACTGCCGATCGGCGGGTACCTGGCAGACATCGCGACCGCCAGGCACGCGCATCTCTGGGGCGCACGCGCATCTCTGGGGCGCACGCCCCCAGTGGCCAGAGAACACGATGCCGTCAATTGACGGCGTCTTGGATATTCAGGTTCACCATGCCGCCGTCATTTGACGATAGGCAGGGAACCAAGTGGTTAAAAGGGTCAACTCCACACAAAGCCGATTCTATTGGCAAGCAACATTACCTGCTGCAGCTCTAGGGAACACAAGTGTCCTCACAAGATATCTCAGTTATCTAATAGTACCTTCCTTTAATTGGGAAATGTGGTGTGAAGTGGGTAAAATAATCTTGTCGAAGTCGAGGAGACCCAGTCAGCTGTGAGAAAACCTGACTAATGGAGCCTTAAGAAAAGAATCAGTGACTTATCAAAGATATTGGGTTTGGGTGAAGTTGCCCTTTCCCATTTACCATGCTAAACAAAAACATTTTCAGCTGGGTTATTAAAAAGTTAGCCCTTCCATTTAGCTCTTTTCTTCAAATCATTTAAAATATCAAATAACATTTCTTTGCAGCTGTTTCAGGACTGGTACTGGAAAGGAAACTTTAGAATACATATTTCTGAATGTTAAAATCAGCTCTCTTGGCCTTTAAATTAGAGCCAATTTTTTTCTTTTTAACAAGCAGCTTTATTGGATTTGCTTGGGGCCCCACCATCCAGACTACTGGTACGTCCTCAGGTGCTTCATACAACTGGATACCTTTTGCTTTTTACAAACAAAAATAAATAAAAAAAAAGAAGACAAAACTGAAAAAGGTTTTAGCCATTCTGGTCTTTACTAAACAGTTAAAAAAGTAAGGTCCCTCCTGGGAGGAAGTTTGTTTGTAGAATTGGTGAACATTAACAGGCTATGGTATTTAGGGTAGGGGATTCGTTTAGGGCCCATCCTAAATATCTTAGACTATAAGGACTATCATAGAATAACCATGCTAATAAATATGGCCCACTGTGTGCAAAATGTTTTATAAATAGGAAAAATGTCCATTTTGTTATTTTTAACATTTAAGAGCAAGCCTTGCTTGGGTTATCAGTCATTTTAATTAGAACATTTCTTCATCGGTTTCAGAGTCATCGCTTATTTTGGTAAGTTTTTCAAGTTCTTGGCCATCCTACAGAAGAAATCAAAATTATGAAAGATTATTAGACATTGACAAAAAGATAAGAATCATGCTAGAGTTTAGTGTAAAACTATAGACATATTTTTATTTATTTTTAGGGTAAGGGAGGGTTTTTCCGCCATCTGTATCCCATTGGGGAGGTTCTCCTTCACTTCCTGTCACATAGCCAAAACAAGAAGCGAGAGGAAATCCCTGCAAATTAAGGGAATCCCTTGGGCACTCTCAGGTCATCAGAACTAGTTACCCCATTAGAATATTTACACTCCATTACTTTTCTGGGGACACCCCAAAATTTGGGATTTTCCTTTACTTACAATAATCATGGTAAGGAGAACTAGAGAGGGTGAATCTGCCTAATGGGGACACAGAAAGTAATACTGGCAGGTGTTATAATCCCTCTCCACACTATCCAAAAAGCTCAAAAAAAGTTTTACCTTTAGCTATACATTAATGTTCCAGTAAAAAAATGACAAATGTAAAACAAAATTATAAAATGTATTGAACTGGAAATCCATCCAAAACAATTATCTTTCACTCTTGGATAGAGTGGGAAATGGCATCTTTGCTGGGCTATTATAGCTTACTGCACCACAATGGATATTTAGCCTCATTGACCCTCATTACATGATCTTGTTCTGGGACCATGACCTGAGCAAGGTAGAAACAGCAATACCACCTGACTTATAGTATCTCACAAAAGTGAGTACCCTCACATTTTTGTAAATATTTTATTATATCTTTTCATGTGACAACACTGAAGAAATTACACTTTGCTACAATGTAAAGTAGTGTAGCTTGTACAACATTGTCAATTAGCTGCCCCCTAAAAGTAACACACGGCCATTAATGTTTAAACCGCTGGCAACAAGGGAGTACATTCCTAAGTGAAAAATGTCTAAATTGGGCACAAAGTGTCAATATTTTGTGTGGCCACCATTATTTTCCAGCACTACCTTAACCCTCTTGAGTATGGAGTACACCAGAGCTTCACAGGTTTTCACTGGAGTCCTCTTCCACTCCTCCATGATGACATCACAGAGCTGGTGGATGTTAGAGACCTTGCGCTCCCAACCTTCCGTTTGAGGATGCCCCACAGATGCTCAGGGTTTAGGTCTGGAGAAATGCTTGGCCATTCCATCACCTTTACCCTCATCTTCTAAAGCAAGGCAGTGGTCGTCTTGGAGGTGTGTTTGGGGGCTTCAGTATGTCACAGTACATGTTGGCATTCATGGTTCCCTTAATGAATTGTAGCTCCCCAGTGCCGGAAGCCCCAGACCATGACACTCCCATCACCATACTTGACAAACTCATCTTTATACTCCTCACCTGGTTGCCACCACACACGCTTGACACCATCTCAACCAAATAAGTTTATTTTGGTCTCATTAGTCCGCAGGAAATGGTTCCAGTAATTCATGTCTGTTTGTCTTCTGAAAACCGTTTGAGGGCTTTCTTGTGCATCATCTTTAGAAGAGGCTTCCTTCTGGGACAACAGCCATGCAGACCAATTTGATGCAGTGAATGGTTTGAACACGTCAAGCTGACCACCCACCCCTTCAACCTCTGTAGCAATGCTGGCAGCACTCATACATCTATTTCCAAAAATAGTGGAACCTGTCCTGTTAAACCACTGTCTTGGCCACCATGCTGCAGCTCAGTTTCAGGGTCTTGGCAATCTTCTTATAGCCTAGGCCAGTGATGGCGAACCTTGGCACCCCAGATGTTTTGGAACTACGTTTCCCATGATGCTCCACTACACTGCAGCGTATATGAGCATCATGGGAAATGTAGTTCCAAAACATCTGAGGTGCCAAGGTTTGCCATCACTGGCCTAGGCCATCTTTATGTAGAGCAACAATTATTTTTTCAGATCCATGGGGGGGGGGGGGTGGGGGGGGGGGGGGGGGGAGAGAGAGAGAAAGCGAGTGGGAGCAAGAGCGCGAGAGAACACACGCTGAATTTAATACACCTGCTCCCCATTTACACCTGAGACCTTGTAACACTAACGAGTCACATGGCACCGGGGAAGGAAAATAGCCAATTAGGCCCAATTTGGACATTTTCACTTGTTGTGTACTCAGTTTTGTTGCCAATGGTTCAGACATGAATGGCTGGGTGTGCAGTTATTTTGAGGGGACAGAAAATTGACACCGTTATACAAGCTGACTCACTATTTTACATTGTAGCAAAGTGTAATTTTTTTCAGTGTTGTCACATGAAAAGATATAATAAAATATTTACAAAAATGTGAGGGGTATACTCACTTTTGTGAGATACTGTATGTATTCTTGTCAGCATCTGTCAATTCTATTCCTGGCCTGATAACAGACAGCAAAGTTGCACTTTTACTCGATGTTACTCCTCAGACAGGACATAATAGCATGCATCAGATCCAAAAGATCTACCATCCCCCCGATATTCGAAACTGACAAAAGGATCTGGGGGTTTAGCAGATTAAAGGCTGAATAACACCATGAAAAGCCAATACTTTCAAATAGGAAATTGGGGGGGGAGGGGGGGGTGGAATGAATGTGATCAACTTGTTTAACCACTTTGCAACCGCCCTATAGCGAAAGTACGGCTACAGGGCGATTGCTTAATTCTAAGTGGCCGTTAATTAACGGCCTCTTGGAATCGCGCTCCCCCTGAGCCGCGCACACGTGAACATTCGTGATCGCCGGATCCTCCGGACCCGGCGCATCACGGTAAATCGCCGCTGGTAGCGGTGGTTTACCACGTGATCGCTCCGTCCAATGACGGAGCGACCACTTGTAAACAAAGCGGCGTCATGTGCCGACGCCGGTTCCTCCCTCCTCTCTCTGTACCGATCGGTACAGTGTGAGAGGAGAGGGGAGGGAGCGGATGGCAGCGCCAGTGCTGCGGGCTGGATCTGTGACAATTGTAGTCACAGATCCGGCCATACTCTGGCCATACTCTGGCCATACTCTGGCCATACTCTGGCCATACTCTGGCCATACTCTGGCCATACTCTGGCCATACTCTGGCCATACTCTGGCCATACTCTGGCCATACTCTGGCCATACTCTGGCCATACTCTGGCCATACTCTGGCCATACTCTGGCCATACTCTGGCCATACTCTGGCCATACTCTGGCCATACTCTGGCCATACTCTGGCCATACTCTGGCCATACTCTGGCCATACTCTGGCCATACTCTGGCCATACTCTGGCCATACAGCGCCGCTGTCCCCGTGAGCTTGCATGCAGAAGCATACGCAAGTCCCGCCCACATATGAAAACTGTGTTCAAACCACACATGTGAGGTATCTTTATATAATGTTTTGGGGTTCTATGTAATTTTCTAGCAAATAAATGAGGATTTTTACATGTAGGAGAGAAATGTCAGAATTGGCCTGGGTGCTCCCTGCATGTTGGGCCTCTGTATGTGGCCACCCTGTGTAAAAGTCTCACACATGTGGTATCGCCATACTCGGGAGGAATAGCAGAATGTGTTTTGGGGTGTAATTTGTGGTATGCATATGCTGTGTGTGAAAAATAACCTAATAATATGAAAATTTTATGAAAAAAAAAAAATATTGATTTTGCAAAGAATTGTGGGAAAAAATGACAACTTTAAAACCAGGCCTCTTTCTAAATACCTTGGAATGTCTTCTTTCCAAAAAGGGGTCATTTGGGGGGTATTTGTACTTTTCTGGCATGTTAGGGTCTCAAGAAATGAGAGAGGCTGTCAATACATCAGGTGTGATGAAATTGATACCATAGCTTGTAGACCCCATAACTTTCACCCAGACTAAATAATATCCAACATTTTTTTTTTTTTACCAAAGATATGTAGCAGTATACATTTTAGGCCAAATTTATGAAGAAAAATTACTTTTTTGCAAAATGTTATAATAGAAATGAAGAAAAATTATTATTTTTTGCAAAATGTTGTTTTTTTCATTTATAGCAAAAAAAATAAAAACCGCAGAGGTGATCAAATACCACCAAAAGAAAGCTCTATTTGTGGGAAAAAAAGGACAAAAATTTCATTTGGTTATAGTGTTGTATGACTGAGTTATTGTCATTCAAACTGTGAGCACCGAAAGCTGAAAATTGGTCTGGTTATTAAGGGGGTTTAAGTGCCCAGTGGTCAAGTGGTTAAACACATAATTGGTGCTTATGTAAAAACTCAGGGTTCAGTTGTTCAACTTGAGGTCACAGCAAACAACAAGGAGACACATTGTGCCTGGAGAAACCTGAGGTTTAACATCCACATATGGAAAGGCTTCTTTACAGTAACAGCTGTAAATATAAGAAACAGCTAGATCTAGCAAACTCAGTAAGTTGCTTAAAAAAACAAAGGCTGGATATGTTTGAAATTGCACAAAACACAGCCGAATATCAATATTTTTAAGAAATAACACGGATTAGGGTGCATTTATAACAAATGGCCGTGAAAATCTGATTCCATTAAAAGCAGCCTGTCTCAATCTTTTTACCTCCAATGAACCTTTAAATGTGACACCCTTACAGAAGTGGTCAGAATGCCACCCATGCAGGTAGCTAAAAAGATAATTGAAGGCATGCAGCTGACTGTGCCATGTGGTATTGCCTGAAACAGGGACCATCAAATTGGAGGTTAATCTACCACAACTCAATGAACCCCTAACAATCTCTAGAGGAACTCTGGTTGAATATGGCTGTCAGAGGATCAGGAAGGTTTTGTTTTTCATTTTGCAGGTGATTGGGATGATTTTTTTTTTTTTACGACTTGCCTTAATTTTAGGACTCGGAGGATGCAGGTTTTTTATTTTCTTTTGGCTCAACTCAATGGACAGGTGTCTTTTTTTTAACTGAATAAAGTATGTGAAACTTACATTTTAGGTTAGCTGGTCTCTAACTTGACATTTTGTTGAAACTCTTATAAAAAAAGAACAATGGAAAGATGTATATCAAACCAAAAGTACTTACTCCGCCAGATCGCTCCCAAACATCTCCATTTACTATTTTTAGCTTTTCACGTTGTGCGGGTCCTTTGGATTCTGAAATTCTGCTGGCATTATAAATATATATAGAGAGAAGAACCACAGGTGCTTCTAGAAAGAATTCCAAAGAGGGCTTAAAATTGAATACAAAAAACGACACAATCGCAATTATAACTGTTGTCACTTGTGCAGTGAGGACATGAAACATATTGTCTCGGAATTTCAATATAAAAGCCACCGACAATCCTACAAACGCAGTTGCAAAAATGAGAGCAATTGAAAATCCATTATGGCCATAGAAAAATCCACAGGATTTTATTTTGCTAAAGTGCTCGCTGTGAAAAGACAACGTGAGGCCATTGAACAACACGCCAAACACGTAAAGTTTGCTGTTTTGAATGAAAATGCTCTCAGAAATCTGGTCCCCGTCTTTCAAAATTTTCTCATTGTAGATGTTCGCTAGAGCTGATATAACACATTGAATTATAATGAGAAAATGACCAAATCCAAAGGGCATATTTTTCAGTGCAGACTGTAACATCGAAGTTCTAGACTCCTGGTTTCCCGCATCAGTCTTCGACACATAAGTGCAACTGTTGGATGGGGCTGAATGGAATATGTGGTGAGCTTCATGAACAGATGCATCTTTTTGGGTACCGTATTGGGATGTCAGGCCCATAATAGAGAAGAAGAGAATAAGCAGGGATGCCCATTGAACATATGAAAGCTGACGCCTGCAAGAGGACACAAGACAGACACGTAAGGCTCTAAAAATGCATTTTCAGAATAAAATCACTCTTATGAGTTACAGAGAAATAACAGTTTAAAAGCAAAATTCTACATCAGTATTGACCCACCTAATGTGATCATTTACACTGTTGATTTTTGCGGCCGATATTTTAGGCCGATTTCTTTTTTTTCCCCCTCATCTCAAAAAACCTAGGGTGGAGAGGAGAATTGTTTAGGGTGGAGAGGTGGGGTGCAGCCCATCAGTGGCACCTCAGTGCTCATCAGTGTTACCTCACTGGTGTCTATCAGTGCCACCTCATCAGTGCCCACCAGTGCCACCTCATCAATGCCCACCAATGCACCAGTGCATCCTATCATTGCCAACCAGTGCATCTCACCAGCGCATATCACATTAGTGCCAACCAGTATCACCTCATCAGTGCCAACCAGTGAATCACCTCATCAGTGCCAACCAGTACAGCTCAATGTCATTCACTGCCACCTCATCAATGCCCACCAGCGGAGCGCTCCAGGCTCCGTTTCATCTCCTAGCCTACCACAAGCTCCATTCGTCCCTGGCCCTGACGTGTCCAACAGCGCGGCAGGCCTCCTCTCTGTTTACACCCACAGAGGAGGAGGGGCTAGCTCGCTGCTATCTGCTGGCCTGTAACAGCCAATCGGCGGCCGCCGCTGCCGACATTCTACACTGTAAAAAAAAAACGTCCGCCGACGTGCTGCGCGCCCTGCCTCTGCCTACAAACCCCAGAATGCAGGACCAACTTCCCTAAACTAAAAAAAAAAAAAAAAGTCAGCAGATAGCAGCGAGTGGGCCCCTCCTCTGTGGGTGTAAACAGAGAGGAGGGCCGCCGCGCTGGGTGTACCAAGATGGCCGCGGCTCCGAAGCTAGACCCAAGCCGTGGCCTTTCCTGATGCTGTGACCGTGGTGGCAATCCGCGGATTGCCGCCACGGTCACAGCATCAGGAAAGGCCGCGGTTTCGGCCTAGCTCCGGATCCGTGGCACTGCTATTGGCCATGTTAAATATCGGCCTAATTTGGATAAAAAAAAAAGAAAAAAAAAAAAATCGGCCGATGCCGATTTATCCAAAACGGGCAAATATAGGCCGATATATCGGCCTGCCGATATATCGGTCGACCTCTAATCTATACCCTTTTATCCCGTGCATTAAGGGTGGTTAGCACAGGCCTAGGACCGTTTCAAACATTGCTTTGTTTACATTCAGATTGTCTACACAGTGCAATGTAAAAACCCTCATACTTCAAACGTGTAAAAAAAAAAAAAAAAGTAAATTTTCAAATCTTAACCACTTAAGGACCGCCTCCTCCTGCACATATACATATTATAAAAATATATATATATAATATATATATATATATACACACACACACACACATATATATATACACACACACACACATACAGAATGGCACGGCAACCCAGTCCGAAGCTCTGTGACCGCGGGACCCGATCGCCGCTGGAGTCCCGCGATCAGTCCCCGGAGCTAAAGAACGGGGAGAGCTGTGTGTAAACACAGCTTCCCCGTTCTTCACTGTGGCGCTGCGATTGTGGTTCCTTATATAAGGGAACACACGATCAATCAATGACGTCACACCTACAGCCACACCCCCCTACAGTTAGAAACACAGATGAGGTAATACATAACCCCTTCAGCTCCCCTTTGTGGTTAACTTTCAAACTGCAATTGTCATTTTTACAGTAAACAATGCATTTTTATTTTTTCATTCAAGTTTGTAAACAATGCATTTCAAATGCATTTTTGCTGTGAAAATGACAATGGTCCCAAAAATGTGTCAAAACTGTTCGAAGTGTCTGCCGTAATGTCGCAGTCACAAAAAAACAAAAAATAAATAAAAAAAAAAAAATCGCTCATCGCCGCCATTAGTAGTAAAAAAAAAAAAAAAAAAAAATATTTATAAAAATGCAATAAAACTATCCCCTATTTTGTAAACGCTATAAATTTTGTAGAAAGCAACTGATAAACGCTTATTGCGATTTTTTTTACCAAAAATAGGTAGAAGAATACGGATCGGTCTAAACTGAGGGAAAAAAAATAATGTTTTTTATATATTTGTGGGGGATATTTATTATAGCAAAAAATATTGATTTTTTTTTCTAAATTTACGCTCTATTTTTGTTTATAGCGCAAAAAATAAAAAAAAACGCAGAGGTGATCAAATACCACTAAAAGAAAGCTCTATTTGTGGGGAAAAAAGGACGCCATTTTGTTTGGGAGCCACGTTGCACGACCGCACAATTGTCAGTTAAAGCGAGGCAGTGCCGAATCGCAAAAACTGTCCGGGTCCTTTAGCTGCCTAAAGGTCCGGTCTTAAGTGGTTAATGTGTACCCCAAAAATGGCTAAATTTTTGATGCCCTGGAGCAGTAGTCTCCAAACTGTGGCCCAGGGGGCCAGATTCCGCCCCTTGCTTTTATCTGGCCCTTATAATGCCATTTTATTCACTGACACAATGAAGGGAACAATTTCACCTAATGACACCAATGATGGGGCACAACTCCTCCCAATGACCCAAACGACAAGCGATTGTTTACTCCCGATGATGCTGGTAAAAAAATAAATCCCGATGGCCACTTTGGCACTTTGTTTAGAAAGTTTGGAGAGCCCTGCCCATTTTTTTCCTCCTAGAAACTGAAAAACAAGCACATTTCTCTTATGATGACAGTCAAACATTTAATTTGTGGCATTACTCTCCATTAAAAAAGGAAAAAAACTACAACGTAGAGTGCAATGCGAGTTTTATAACTTCTCCAAGCTGTAACTTAAAGCTGACCTACACTGGATCTGAGCACCACGAACCAAAAACACTATTAAAAACATTTTTAATATTCAAAGCAAACTCCCTCATCTATGTCTCTATGCTTTATTTTGTTGAGAAATCACTTTTAAAAACACCCCCTAGCATTTCTGGCCATGGTCATCTTCAGTAAGGGCAAATTATTAATGTAGCATGCACTCTCTGAAATTCATCTGCCCTTGGCTCAAGCATGCATGTAGGAGAGACTGCTTTAACAATCAAAGGTGCTTTATTGCTGACAAAACAGAGTAGGAGAGTGTGCTTAGCTGAGAAAACCCCTCTTCCCCTTCTAAAGACTCCTGGGATGTATGACATCATTTACCTAGGCAAGAAACCAGGAGCTGAATACACTTTAATAAATATATATATATATATATATATATATATATATATATATATATATATATATATATATATATATATATATATATATATATATATATATATATATATAAAAATAAAAATAAGTAAATAGTTGGAAAGTATAGCAGATTTAAATTCATTAATGCTAGCAGCATAAAGAATAAATATAATAAATGTTGATTAGGACAGTGAAGTTCCAATTTAAGGTGGCATTGGGGTCAGCATAGTCTGGTTTAGTGGGCATGGCATCACACTCCCAGAATTGGGAACACTCTACAGTTATTTGGATTGTGAAAAAATGAATATATGTATAGCGACAACTACCAATAAATGAAGCGTCAATAAGTAAATTAAGCAGCGCTTCAAGTAAAATTAAATGTAAACTTCACATATATAAATATAAACAAAAAACCTCATGTGAATACAAAGTGAAATATAGATAATTCGGATAAATAAGTACATATAGAACCCGTGAAACTTAATGAGTGTTTGACAGTGACAATTATAAAGTGAGGATTCCTTTTTTGGATCTTCAAAATCTTCCACCACACCAAAAAGTGTTCAGTGAATCCTCCACCCTTCAGAAATACGCACTCACCAGAACAATAGGCCTCACACTCACGTGTTTTGGCATAAAAGCATAAACAGGACCACTCAAATGTGTTGGTAAGGAATCCGTTCCAAATAGTGCACTCCAAAATAACTCCACATGGATAATGAAGAAAGAAAATGCACAATAGTGTAATACCGTAAAAGCAGTTTTAATAAGACACCATGCACAACAAACTTCAAAATATGCACTCACAAAACTCTTTAACCAAGCAGTGAATCACCACAAAACATGGGCTCATGATTAAGTCCCATGTGACGAAACATGTCAGGGTGTGGTCACTCAGTCACTAGCCCATGATTAAGTCCCATGTGACGAAACATGTCAGAGCGTGGTCACTCAGTCACTATCTGAGCCTACGTGAATTGTTCAGGCGTGCGACGCATCGAGCCGATTCAGGCACCAGGAAGGATTAACTTAATACAGAATGCTCTGAGGGCTACGAGTGCATTCAGGCCGATCGTCAGTCCGCCCTGACCACTAGCTCACCTGGAGAGGAGATTGGGAATACCTTTGTTTTGTGGCGATTCACTGCTTGGTTAAAGAGTTTTGTTTGTGAGTGCATATTTTGAAGATTGTTGTGCATGGTGTCTTAGTAAAACTGCTTTTACACTATTTTGCATTTTCTTTCTTCATTATCCATGTGGAGTTATTTTGGAGTGCACTATTTGGAACGGATTCCTTACCAACACATTTGAGTGGTCTGGTTTATGCTTTTATGCCAAAACACGTGAGTGTGAGGCCTATTCTGGTGAGTGCGTATTTCTGAAGGGTGGAGGATTCACTGAACACTTTGGTGTGGTGAAAGATTTTGAAGATCCAAAAAAGCAATCATCACTTATGAACTTTATAATTGTCACTGTCTAAACACTCATTAAGTTTCACGGGTTCTATACAGGCATACCCCGCTTTAAGTGCACTCACTTTACATACACTCGCGAGTAAGGACATTCCCACGAGTGTATGTAAAGTGCCTTACAAGTACTGTACAAACATTTTGCAGCCACAGTAGAAGGAGCTGTATCTCCGAGAGCATAGCCCGCCATGTTCCAGTGTGCCCCTGACACCCCCACTACAGCCCCTGAGACCTTAACTACAGCTCCTGACACCCCCACTACAGCCCCTAACCCCCACGACACCCTAGAGGTGATAAAAAGGTATTGTTTCACTTTAAGTACATTTTCATTTTACATAAATGCTCTGGTCCCATTGTATACTTAAAAGTGGGGTATACCTGTATGTACTTATTTATCCGCATTATTATTTTACTTTGTATTTACATATGAGGTTTTTTGTTTATATTTATATATGTGAAGTTTACATTTAATTTCACTTGAAGCGCTGCTTAATATACTTATTGACACTTCATTTATTGGTAGTTGTCACTATACATATATTCATTTTTTCACAGTTTATACATTTAATAGCAGCAGCTAGCACGGTTTAGGTTTCTCTCCAGTTAGCGCAGTGGTGGTTAGTTAAGCAGGCGGTTTTGTCTTAATTACCTATTTGTTTCAGTTACTTGGATTACCTGTTTCATAAGACAAGAGACGCTGTCTATTTTTTATCAACTTGGTTTGAATTTGTTAATATAGTAGAACTAGAGGCAAAAAGTTTTTTGTTATTTTTGGACAGAGTAAGGGAGGGTTATAACTTCATATCCTAAAAGGCAAAAAACAGGGAATTAAAAAAGAAAACCCTACCTGTCACCAGGATCATCAGAACTAGTTTCCCCATCACTATTGCTGACAAGTATTCTCGGTGATACCGGTAAACAGGACAAATATATGTGGGTGAATCTTCTCAAGTGTGTATTCACACTTGTGTGTCTTAACCTGTTGAGATCCGCGCTATAGCCGAATGACGGCTTCAGCGCGGATCTGAATTGCCAACAAGCCGTCAATTGACTGCCTGTCACTAGCACGTTTCCAGAGCACGCCGCGGGGAAATTCTGTGTTGGCCGTGTCCCTTGGACACAGCCAATCATAGATCGCCGCGAACGGCCAATCAGAGTGGCCGTTTGCGATGCGATCTATGCGGCGAATGAGAGATGATCTCATATGTAAACATTTGAGATCATCTCTCATTGCCGTTTTACACAGAGACAGCGTCCTGTCTCTGGAGAGGAGACCGATCTGTGTCCCTTGTACATAGGGACACAGATCGGTCACCCCCCCCAGTCACCCCCCCTCCCCCCACAGTTAGAACACTATGTAGGGAATACATTTAACCCACTTCCACACCTCCTAGTGTTAACCCCTTCAATGCCAGTAACATTTATACAGTAATTAGTGCATATTTATAGCACTGATCGCAGTATAAATGTGAATGGCGCCAAAAATGTGTCAAGTGTCCGATGTGTCCACCATAACGTCGCAGTCCCCAAAAAAAAAAAAAAAAAAATCGCAGATCGCCGCCATTTCTAGTAAAAAAAATAAAAAATAATAATAATAATTCTTTCCCCTTTTTTGTAGGCGCTATAACTTTTGTGCTAAACCAGTCGCTTATTGCGTTTTTTTGTTTTTTTTTACCAAAAATATGTAGAAGAATACGTATCGCCCTAAACTGAGAAAAAAAAAAGAATTTTTTTTTTTTGGATATTATAGCAACAAGTAAAAAATATTGTATTTTTTTTTCAAAATTGTCGCGCTTTTTTGTTTATAGCGCAAAAAATAAAAACCGCAGAGGCAAACAAATACCACCAAAAGAAAGCTTTACTTGTGGGGAAAAAAGGACGTCAATTTTGTTTGGGAGCCACGTCGCACGACCGCGCAATTGTCAGTTAAAGCGACGCAGTGCCGGAAGCTGAAATTTCACCTGGCCAGGAGGGGGGTATATGTGCCCAGTAAGCAAGTGGTTAAAAACTGTATGATATCTATTGTGACTTTACCGTGCGACTTTGACCAATGCGATCATTTTGTTTGTGCTCTATAAAGTCACTAGACATGTACAGAATGGAAAAATGCGTTTAGTTTCGCCTGGCTTCCTAATTTTCTTTGGGTCTGGTATGAATTGGGACAGTGAAGCAGCCCATTGGCTAACTTTAATAGCAGTGGGAGCCAATCAGCAATCAGGAGAGAGAGGGGGCGGGGACAAACTATAGCTCTATGTCTGAATGGAGACACAGAGCTTCAACTCGGCTCAGGTGCCATTTCACAGAGCAGGCAAGTATAACATGTTTGTTATTTTAAAAAGTAAAGAAAAAAAAAAAAAAAGACACTTTACAATCACTTTAACATTTGCAGTAGATAAATATATGTGGTATTTCCAGTTGGTTGTTCCAAGAAAGACAAGATAAGAGAACTTTTACAGGAAGAGGAAATCTAACCTGTACTAAACAGCAGCATGTGGATCTTGTGGGAGACACCCATTGTTCCTGGCACTCAACCAATAGAAACCTCTTCCCATGGAAAGTCATTGCTCTAGAGATCATCAAATCTAAGTTCACATTTAGGTGCAATGGAAAGCCAGCTCCACATTGCACTGAGAATGAGTCACAAAGGAAAACTGGTAATCATTCCAAATGATAAAATATTTGGTTTAAGCTAATCCTGTAGTGAAGGAAATATGTTAACTATTCCTGAACTTTAAAAAAAGGGATGCACATCAAAACGGCATAGTAATTTTTAGGTGTAAAAGTATAACTATGGGCTAAACTTTATCATTTTGGATAGAGCAAGGAAAAGGGTAATAACCCTGGTCAGATTTATTTTTTTGCCATCTTTGTCCCAATGCAGAGATTTCCCTTCACTTCCTGTCCCATAGTCAAACAGGAAGTGAGAAGAAATCAGAACTAGTGTCCCCACGTGCACGGGGGGAGGGGGCTGCGAGCTTACACGTGCGCGGGGGGAGGGGGCTGCGAGCTTACACGTGCACGGGGGGAGGGGGCTGCGAGCTTACACGTGCACGGGGGGAGGGGGCTGCGAGCTTACACGTGCACGGGGGGAAGGGGGCTGCGAACGTACACGTGCGCGGGGGGAAGGGGGTTGCGAACGTACACGTGCGCGGGGGGAAGGGGGTTGCGAACGTACACGTGCGCGGGGGGGAAGGGGGTTGCGAGCTTACAAGTGCGCGGGGGGGGGGCTGCGAGAGCACAACTGCTGGACTGGGATGTCTCTTTTGGGCTTTGTTAGCACTATAGCACTGCTATTAACGCTTGCTTTCTACAGCTAATTAAGCACGTTGCACTGAGACAAACAGCCTTTTCGTCACAGATAGCAAAAAAAAACAAACACACCGATTCATCCATAAAAGCCCTTTAATTAATGGTTCATATAATATTAGATAAATCTTCACTTACTTAAGTATGATCCTGAAGAAAAATGCAGTTGTGATAATGACAAAATTGGATAACAATACAGCCATGGCCTAAGAGCAAAATTAAAAGAGAAAAGAATTAATAGAACAGAAGAATGAATCATGCAATCATTGTAAACCATCTGCACAAACACTAGAGACCAAATGGGAGGAATGAATACCAGTAATTATAGGGAAACCACTTGGAGTTTTTTTTTCGCTTTTCTGCTGCTATTTATTTCAATATTTAGGTGATAACATTATTCCTCAAAACTGTCTGTATCCGTCAATGCCGAGGTGGGGCCGCTACATATACCCCCCCCTCACCCGAGCCACCGTATACTTACCCGAGCCCTCGAAAGTCCCGCGTCGAGAACACGCTTGCTTCTTGACTCTTCTCGGCCCGCTCTTCATTGGACAGATTGATGGCAGCGCAGCCATTGGCTCGCGCTGCTGTCAATCAGCTCCAATGACGTAAAGGCCGAGCACTGTAGTCTGCAGCTATGGATGCCAGATACAGGACTTAGGAGCGCGTCCGCAAGGTAACCCCTTTGGGGGAGCGCTTCCCAGGTGGGTTACCAGAAGCGGGGAGGAGCCGAGACAGCTGCCGGGGGACCCCAGAAGTCATCTCTCGGGCTCACTCTAGTATGACTTTTTTTTTTTAAAACAAACCCATACAACCCCTTTAATTCCTTCACATAAGGATTATTTTTTATGTGACTTTAATCAAAGATTATTTGCTATACAGTGTCTGTTTTGCATGATTTTTTTAAATTATTGTTTTTAATGCGGTTAGAATTTCAGTTCTTAATTTTAGCTCTGCACTATTTAACTATAAGACTTGGTAATATATTGTCTGCCATGCGGTGTAGAAAAAGTCAGAACTTTTAGAAATTGTTTTACTAAAAATGTAAGAAAAAAAAAAAGGGTTTCTAAAGCAGATTTTTTTTTTTTTTAGCTCTTTGAATAAAACATGGAAGTTAAAATCCCTGCCAGGTTTTTACGGCTATCTGGGGAAAATTCATCCACTTCAACCACTGTCACCAGAACAAGTAAACCTTTTGTGGCAACAACTGTCAAAGAAGGGATTTCCTTAAATTTTTGCTTCCAGAGACACAACAGGACACCGATAGGATAGCATATGCTATTCCGTTACACTAAATTGCTTTCAATTCTCTATACTAATCATTGGAAACGTACTGTATGTGCTCTTAAAGGGTCACTAAAGGAAAAACAATTTTTTGCTGAAATGACTGTTTACAACAGGGTATAGAGACATAAAAGTGAACCGATTCCTTTTCAAAATGATTAAAAATAGATAAAAATCAATCATATAATGTGCCTACAGTTTCACTTTTAAACTGGTTTCATGTTTCTGTGAAGTAAAGAGACACACAGAACAAAAACAAACAAATACAGGGCAATGTTTGTTTTTAAAATGAATCTGGTTCTGAGGAGTTTTAGACACATAGTACTCACACCTCTTTGATCAGAGAAGTATTACAGCTACTTCAAAGCAAAAAAAAACAAAAAATGAGGACATGAAACCAGGACTGCAGTAAGGTAAAGGAAGCTATTTAGCTAAAAAAAAAAAAAAAAATCCTTTAGTGATTCTTTAAGCCCTTATAAAAAAAAACATATGCAACTCTGTAAAAAAAAAAATAATGCCATATATGAAAGTACTCACTGGCTCCAAGTAGGTCAAAACATAGAAAAAGATCAGATTATCCAGAAAGTAAAGAAATGCTGGAACAGCCCATTTCATGTAGCGACAGAACTCTTTTAAAGTAAGACACATACAGCATCTAAGTGGGCGCTTCTCTAAGAGGGGTGGAAAGAAAAAAAAAAAAAATTTTAATGAAAGATTACAAAAGCCAACTGAAGTCTATAAAAGCACATAACCTTTCCTTTAATACACAAGGCAAATTGTTTTTTTTTGTCAAGACAAAATATACCTATAAAGCAAAACCTTGGATTGCGAGCATAATTCGTTCCAGAAACATGCTTGTAATCCAAAGCGCTTGTATATCAAAGTGAATTTCCCCATAAGAAATAACGGGAACTCAGATTATTTGTTCCACAACCATTTATTCATAAAGTCCTTTAGTTTATAGTCCATATAAAAAAAAAATCATAGCAATGTGATAAGTTGTGTAACCATAAAATGTCCATCCACAAATGGAAGCCTCCGCAAAGGGATTAGAAGCAAAATCCAGCAGGAGTTAGAGAGTATAAAAAAAATAAAAAATAAAAAAAAAGGAGGCGCCTCTAAGACCCCTTTCACACAGGGGCGGGAGGTGCGGTGGTGGTATACCGTCGAAATTGCAGTGGTATTCGGACACTAGCGGTGCGGTTTTAACCCCCGCTAGCGGCCCAAAAAAGGGTTAATACCACCGGAAATGCGCCTCTGCAGCCGTATAGCCGCAGTTTCCCATTGCTTTCAATGGGAAGGAGCGGTAAACACACCGCTCCTGTCACTGCCCCAAAGATGCTGCTAGCAGGAGTTTTGGAGCGGTCCTGCTAGGGCACCGCTCCAGTGTGAAAGCCCTCTGGCTTTCACATTGGAGAAACAGCAGCCGCTGTTTAGGGTCAGTTTGTAGGCGCTATTTTAGCGCAATAGTGCCTGCAAACGGCCCCAGTGTGAAAGTGTAGCAATATGGTTACATTTAATGAACGCACAACATTTACCAACTCACATGATTGATAAGTAAAACAGGCACATCTAAGTATACAGGCATTTGGGGTAAACAATGACACACGTACACCTACACAGGTTGAACTGGAAGGACAATTGTCTTTTTTCAGGCTTACCAACTATGTAAAGCTGTCCACATAGACGGCCCTCCGCACCGCCGGCTCTCGCCGTTCTCAGTCTGCAATCGTGACCGGGAAGACTACCCTGCAGTAGAGCAATCTGAAAGCAAGGCTTGAATGGCTTGTGGAGCGCAGTGTGGAAGGGATGACAGTGAGTAGGATGGTCCATGTAGACAGCTTTACCCCGGATGCCTGAATACTTAGATGTGCCTGTTTTAATCATCAACCATGCGAGTTACTAAAATTTGTACCTTCATTAACCATATTGCTACACCTGGAGGCACCGCTCTTTTATACTCAGTTGTTACGCTACTTGTATATCAAGCACGGCTCGTTTAACAAGTCAAAATGTATAATAAATAAAAAGTTAGCTTGTCTTGCAAAACACTCTCAAACCAAGTTACTCTTAATCCAAGATTTTATTGTACTCTGCAATTAGCTGGAGAATAGTTATTTTAGTGTGCCTTGAAAAATGAACCTTAAGGCCCCTTTCACACAGCGGCAGACCTGAACGGCCGCTCCATGCATCTCAATGGAGCGTCGAATGTCAGCAGAGACATGTCCGCTGACATTCGACCAGCTCCGATAAAAACATACGTATGAGGAGACAGCAGCGCCCGACAAGCCCCTCCCCAGTGAGCAGAGAGGAGCTTGTCATCCGTCGGCTCTGCGGACCGATTAATTATTATTAATTACACACAGTTAGACAGTTTAATTTGGTTTGTGATTTTTGAGCCTTGTCATTATGGAAACAATTTTTATATTATATATATATATATATATATATATATATATATATATATATATATATATATATATATATATATATATATATATATATATATATACTTAATCGCATATTGCTAATCGCATCTCATTTAAAGTCCCAACCCTCCATTTTTTACACCCTTACAGGGATGGAGGCCTGTGGTGGTGCATACCACATGCCTCATACAAAGTCTCAACCCCTCTTTATTTTTCTAAAAAATGTATGCAAGCTTTAAACAATGAACTTTTCTTATTTGCTCATTTTTTTTGGTCTGTTAACCACTTGACCCCCAGGTTTTTTTTCACACGCTGTCTCTGTGGGAGGAACAGAGAGCCGATAATAGCCAATAACTGTCAAATCGCCGTTTGCATTGCGACAGCTTTAAATGAACACAGGTGATCACAAGGTAAAGGGCCTCTGTGATTGGCCCTTTACCCCAAGCTGTGTCCAAAGCACACAACGGTCACAGAGTATGCCCTATGCATGCCCCATGGGAGTGCATAGGAGGCATGGACGTCCTCCCAGAACTGGAGACCCATGTCGTCACCTATCAGCTGTAGCGTGAGAGGAAAGTGGTTAAAAAGGTAAAAAATCTCAAAGCTTTTAGAACCAATTGAAGTGATACTTTTCTTTTTCTAACATCACTCAGATAAAATGAAATTACATATCGACATGACAAAAAAAAAAATCTAAATATGACAAAAGCATAAATAAAAGCAGATAAAAAAACGCATAGCCCCAGAGCAGAACACATTGATTTAGACTAGCTTTGTATGCTGTCAGCTAACATTGGAAATTGATGCAGACACCTTGCCTTTCAGAATGACTCTAAAAGCCATTATCAAGCAGGAAAGCAGCTTGACAGCCTCGGCGCACACATTAACAGTAGCTGGAACGTAGTCATAAGCGTTATCTGCAAAACAAAATACACAGTTATTGAACATATACTTTTGACATTAAGGGTGTGTGTCTTGCAGCACAGCTTGAATTTTCTGTGAAAGGCGAGTTGACAGACACAAAGCTTTAGTACACAATAGAGCTTTGGGGCCTGAATTTCAGGGCTTTATCTTAGGTGCTATAAAAAAAAAACACGATGGCTACATATACAATTAATTGATTGAGCTGAGCCAAGTTGGAATTCAATTATAGGGCATTGACCTTCTAATCATTGCTGTAAATGGGGGGGGGGGGGAACCACAGGTCAGGCTGTGCAGTAGACTACAAAAAGACAAACATATGACAAAGCTGAAAGATTTATATTGTAAGCTGAGACACATCTCAGAGCGAGACAAATTAAAACATGGTACAGCCACAGGAGCAGCAATGAATTGGCTTACGCGTTTTGTTTTTGTGTCACCTAGCTCTTCTCTTCACCCCCCTATTGCATTTTTTTAAACATCACAGCAAGGTAAATAAAGTGGACTGCATTACTTATGAAAGAAAGTGCATATAATAAACAAAAATTACTGATGAAATTCTAGACTCACTGATGTCTATAAAATCAGTTTTTTTTTTTAATGCTTGTTACTGAACAAGAAGAATGCAAGTCTTTTTCTAGGTTCTAGTGACACCTGCTGGTCAAAAAATCACTCTAGATCCTTTTTTTTTTTTCTGTGTGTTTTTAGTCATCTATAAGTTATTTTTAAAAGAAACTTTTATTTTAAAATCTTCTTAATGCCATGATCCCTCCTTCACAAAAGGAGGGTGGAACGATTTTAGACCGGGTTCACATATGTGCGGCTGCGGTTCGTGCCTGGGGTCCAGTGCGTGTCTGTTCACTGGTTCAGGTGAGATTCAGGCCAGAATTTTTGCCTAAAATTCACACCTGAAAACAGACTTAAACATGCACAGGGCCCCTTTGCAATCTGCTCCGTGGCTGCCCCAGACCTGTGTGAACAGGCTCCATTGAGAGCCGGTCACACTCTCCCATCATACGAATTGGATGCAGGGAAACGCAACACATTGTACAATAAAGCGTTTAAAAAAAAGAAAAGTTGTCTGACCCTTATTGGCCGAGAACTTGACCAAAAGGACACGGCTTGATCCCAGAGCGACATAAGTGAATCCAAGCAAAAAGGTGTGCACTGTTGATCGAGAGAAGAACGATGGGCTCAGGCAGGGCTTGAACCTCATGGTTTCAGATTCTGAGCAGCATGTCCCACTCACTGAAATCAACAAAATATAAGAAAACAATTACAATTACATTTTTTTTCAAAATTGCTTTACACTGAAAAAAATATAAAAAAATAAAAATATAGGACAAATCAATAAGGAAAAATTCCACACATAAGAGTTCATTCACATGGCCACCCAGGACTACACACCACCCACATCAGTGTATTTCTGTGGTGGGTATGGCCAGGCGTTTGTAATCAGTTGCAGAAATCAATGACAGGCTGTGCGCATATCATTTCACATGGAGTAATTACATGTGGTTAGAGCAGTGGTCTCCAAACTGCGGCCCTTTGGGCACCATTTCCATACACCAAAGATGGGGGCACAATGCCTCCCACCGACGACACCAACGATGGGGACACAATTCCTCCCACCGACACCAAAGATGGGGGCACAATTCCTCCCACCGACGACACCAAAGATGGGGGCACAATTCCTCCCACCGACACCAAAGATGGGGGCACAATTCCTCCCACCGACACCAAAGATGCCAAAGATGGGGCACAATTCCTTCCACTGACACCAAAGATGGGGCACAATTCATAGTTAGTCTGGTTGAACAAAAAAAAAAAAAAAAGACAAAAGTCTATCTAGTTCAACCAATAAATTCCTTCCACCGACACTAAATATGGGACATTGTTTATTCCCATTGACGTTGGGACCTTCTCTATTCCCATGGCCACAGTCCAAACCCCCTTAAATCTGACGGGTGGTAAACTGGCTTTGTTTAGAACGTTTGAAGACCTCTGAATTATAGACAGATGGATGGCCCTGGATGCAAACAGTCTGTTCATCAGTCCCTAGCCGCATGTAATAATCCAAGGTTAGGAACAGCTGCTAGCAGTGTCAGCTGGTCATTAGTTTGGATAGGCTTCCTGTCCGCAATTGAACACAAACACTTTGCCCCCATTCACACCGGTGGGACTTGTGCAATTTGACAGTTCCAAAATCGCATGACTGTTGCACCCTATTGTCAGGGATTGGTGCAACTGCGACTCCGACTTTGGTGCAACTGCGACTTTGAGGCTGTTACTGCTGACTATTTCCCTAGTTGTCCGAGTCACTCTACCGAAACTAGTATTGAGATTAAACTGGTCTACACTAAAGATTTGGAAACAATTAATGTGGTTCCCAATCATATAATTACCAAGACAGCCAATTATGGTGATTACATTTTTTTATTATTTTAAAAACAAACCTGCATGTGTCACCTGTTTCTAAGTATTACACAGAGAGGCACAGGGACAGCCGAGGAAGAAACACCCAGATTAGACCTGAAAGAGTGCTCCAAACTGCATATAGCTACAGAGGTAAAAACGACAGGCTTGTTTTAACCACTTGAGCTCTGGAAGATTTACTCCTTTTCTGATCAAAACCTGGAGGGCAGGATCACACACACATTTATAATATATTATACACACACACACACACACACACACACACACACACGGGGAGCTCCATTTGCAGTAAAAAAAAAAAAGACATCAATTTGTTTGGGTACAGCGTCGCACGACCACGTAATTGCCAGTTAAAATAATGCAGTGTCGTATCGCAAAAATACATCCTGATAATTAAGGGGGTAAATCCTTCAGGGGCAGAAGTGGTTAATTCAATATCCCCGTTGTATATGCTTCCGTGTTCCTTCTCTACTTAGAATGCACGGCTGGAGGTGACCAACGTCAAAGGCAATGTAGAAGAAACTGTGAAGGTGCCCAGCAGGTCTAATCAATGACATAGCTTCTGGTGCTCAGCCTGATCAACCTACTCTCATGTCTCGTACACACAACCAGTCTTCCTGTCAGTGGCGCCGGAGCGCCGCCTCCTCTGGATTGCTCACAGCCAGTAAAAAAGGGATTTTTAAATACAGCTTACCTGTAAAATCCTTTTCTTGGAGTACATCACGGGACACAGAGCGGCATATTCATTACTATATGGGTTATATGGAGTACCTTCAGGTGTGGACACTGGCAATCTCAAACAGGAAGTCCCCTCCCTATATAACCCCCTCCCCTAGAGGGAGTCCCTCAGTTTTGTAGCAAGCAGTATGCCTCCCAAAAATGTTCCCCAAAAGAGGGGTGGGAGTTCTGTGTCCCGTGATGTACTCCAAGAAAAGGATTTTACAGGTAAGCTGTATTTAAAAATCCCTTTTTCTTTCTCGTACATCACGGGACACAGAGCGGCATATTCATTACTATATGGGATGTCCGAAAGCAATGCTTTAATGAGGGGAGGGAGACATCTTCTCAAATGAGATTTAATTTAGAGGTATACTCAAATAATAATAATAATTCCAACTTAGTCAAGAAAAAACTCTTTTTTTTTTTCTTTTTTACAACCAAGGGTGCCCCTGATCCCGAGGATCTTAAACTGCAGCCTGTAGTACTGCCTGTCCAAAGGCAGAATCTGCATTCCTTCTCACGTCTAGTTGATAAAACTTTGTAAATGTGTGGACTGATGACCACGTCGCCGCCTTGCATATCTGAGCCATAGAGATCTGATGGTGTGCTGCCCAGGAGGCGCCCATGGCCCTGGTAGAATGGGCCTTTACCGACAAGGAGGAGGCAACCTCTTCAAACCGTAGGCCTGAATGATTAATTGTCTAATCCATCTCGAGATGGTGGATTTTGTAGCTGCCTGCCCCTTCTTGGGGCCCTCTGGTAGAACGAACAACACATCTGTTTTTCGGATCTTTTCTGTAGCTTTAAGATAGGCCTTCATGGCCCGGACAATATCCAAGGTATGCAGCAACCCCTCCTTTCTAGATGTGGGTTTCGGAAAGAAGGATGGAAGTACCAAATCCTGGTTCAAGTGAAAATTGGATATAACCTTTGGTAGAAAGGAAGGATGGGGCCGGAGAACTGCCCTGTCCTTATGTAGAGCGAGATATGGTTCCTTACACGATAAGGCTGCTAACTCTGACACTCTCCTGGCCGAAACTATGGCGACCAAGAATACCAACTTTCTTGTCAGTAAAACTAAAGGAATCTCAGCCAACGGCTCAAAGGGTTGTTTCTGTAGAGTGGACAGGACAAGATTTAAGTCCCATGGACAAATTGGTGACTTGACAGGAGGATTAATACGCAAGACCCCCTGTATGAAGGTCTTTACCAGCGAGTGGGTGGCCAGCGGCCTCTGAAACCACACTGACAGAGCTGAAATCTGTCCCTTGATTGTGCTTAATGCCAGGCCTTTATCCACTCCTAGCTGGAGAAAACTTAACACCCTATCAATGGTATATTTGCGGGAATTCCATCTCTTGGATTCACACCAGCCTACATAGTTCCTCCACACCCTGTAATAAATCACCCTGGAGGCCGGCTTTCTAGCCCTAATCAGGGTAGGAATTACCTGCCTAGACAGACCTCTACCCCTGAGAATCAGGGATTCAGCCTCCAGGCCGTCAAATTTAGACGTTGTAATGTAGGGTGGAGGATCGGGCCTTGCGAGAGTAGGTCTGGTCGTAGAGGAAGAGTCCAAGGGTCTCCCACTGCCATCTTCAGGACTAGTGAGTACCATGTCCTCCGGGGCCAAGCTGGAGCTACTAGAATGACTGGCTTGTGCTCCACTCTGATCCTGCGCAACAGGCGAGGAAGTAACTGTAGCGGAGGGAATGCATATAGAAGTTTGAATTGATGCCAAGGGCAAACCAACGCATCGGTTCCGCAGGCCATAGGGTCCCTCGCTCGAGACACAAACCTGTCTAGTTTCTTGTTGAACCTGGATGCCATTATATCTACGTCTGGCATTCCCCACTTCTGGCAGATTGTCTGAAAGACCTGGGGATGCAGAGACCACTCCCCTGGCGACAGAATCTGGCGACTTAAGAAGTCTGCCTGCAGGTTGTCCACTCCGGGAATGAATATCGCTGAAATGAAGGGTACATGAACCTCTGCCCACTGAAAAATCAAGCTCACCTCCCTCTGAGCGGCCTGACTCCTGGTTCCCCCTTGGTGGTTTATGTATGCCACCGCTGTGGCATTGTCTGACTGGATTCTCACCGGGGACCCCTGTAATCTGGAGGTCCATGCCAGAAGGGCTAGGCGAGCAGCTCTGATCTCCAAGATATTGATGGGGAGCTGCCTCTCTGCTTTCACCCAAGTTCCCTGGCGAGAGAACCCCTCGAAGACCGCCCCCCAGCCTGCCAGGCTGGCGTCTGTGGTAACTACCTTCCAGACCACAGGGCTGAAGGATCTTCCCTTTAAAAGATTCTGAGGGTTCAACCACCAGGCCAGGCTTTGTCGGACCCTTGATGATAGCGTCAAAGGGGACTCTAAGGCATGTGCTCTCTTGCCCCAGGCTGCTAGAATGGCTGCCTGTAGGACGCGGGTGTGGATCTGAGCGTATGGTACTGCCTCGAACGTGGCCACTAGCTTGTCTAGTAATCGCATACACAGGCGAATAGTTGGTTTTTTCTTGCTTAGAACCAACTGAACCAACCCCTTGATAGCCTCGATCTTTACAAGGGGCAGGAACACCCTTTGCTGTTCTGTGTCTAACCTCATGCCGAGGTATTCCAACTGCTTTGTAGGCTGGAACGCTGACTTTTCCCGGTTTAGGACCCAGCCGAACCCTTCGAGGTACTGAACCGTGAGGTTTACTGCCTGTTGCAGACCCGGCCGTGAGTGATCTATGATTAAAAGGTCGTCCAAGTATGCTAGGACTGTGACCCCTTGGATCCTTAGATTGGCCAGAACTGGGGCTAGGATCTTCGTGAATACCCGGGGGGCCGTGGCCAGCCCGAAGGGGAGCGCCCTGAATTGGAAGTGTCGCTGCCCCACCGCGAAGCGTAAAAATCTTTGATGCGACTGAAAGATTGGTACATGAAGGTAAGCATCCTTTATGTCTATGGAGGCCAGAAAATCGTCCCTCTGGAGCGTGGCGACTGCTGACCGGATGGATTCCATCCGGAAGGAACGAACCCTTAGGTAACCGTTTAACCTCTTTAGGTCCAAGATTGGCCTGACATCGCCGTTGGGCTTTGGTATGACAAAGAGATTGGAATAGAAACCTAGCCCTTGCTCTTGGGCTGGCACCTCTATTATTACGTCCTGGCAAAGCAGGTGATCCAAAGCTGC
This sequence comes from Rana kukunoris, assembly GCA_029574335.1. NCBI lineage: Eukaryota > Metazoa > Chordata > Amphibia > Anura > Ranidae > Rana > Rana kukunoris. The sequence continues at coordinate 460,185,735 of CM056050.1, forward strand.
CAGCATCGAGGCCTTCTTTGCTGGATCCTTTGGTAGCCTTGACTCTTGAAAATGAGGCGGAGGAAAGTTTAGAAACTCCAGCCTGTAGCCTGTGGTTACAGACGCCCGGACCCATTTGTCGGGGATCTTGGCTTTCCAAACTTCTGAGAAGAAACGAAGCCTTCCCCCCACCCGCGAGAGTGGGGGCGCCCCTTCATAAGGCAGACTTAGGGGCTGTCTTTGTTGGCTTGCGATGCCATGGTCTCTTACCCCCAGGGGCCTGTCCCTGCGATCTACTGTTAACGTTGGATCGTGCAGGCGGCCGTCGATACTGCCTGGAATTTCAGGGCCCTGAGACAGGAAAGAGCTGCCTTTTAAATGTAGGACCCCGGAATGTCTTTTTGACCGGTAAAAGGGTACTTTTGCCACTTGAAATAGTCTGAATGTATTTATCCAGATCCTCCCCGAAGAGTCGTCCTCCATGGAAGGGAAACCCTGCCAGAAGCTTTTTGCATGGGGGCTCCGCCGCCCAGTTCTTCAACCATAAGAGCCTTCTCATGTGCACCAAAAATAGTGATAACCGAGAGGCCTGCTGGATGGAATCCTTTATAGCATCTACCGCAAAACACAGAGCTCTGGGAATGTCAGAAAACTCTTCTGCCTGTTGGGTAGGCATGTCTTTTAGCATTTCTTTTGTCTGGTCCTTTAACGCCTGACAAACTCCAATTGCCGCCACAGCTGGCTGTACCACTGCTCCTGCCGTAGCAAAGGATGCTTTTAAAAGTGTCTCTAACCGTTTATCAACCGGATCTTTAAACATTTGTATGTTTTCCACCGGGCAAGTTAGTGATTTATTCACACATGAGATGGCTGCATCCACCACTGGGAGCTTCCACCTCATGGAGAACTTTTCCTCCATAGGGTAAATGACCGCAAATCTCTTCGGTGGCAGAAAAATCCTGTCCGGCCGTACCCAATCCCGAAAGATCAATTCCTCTAAGAGAGGATGGACCGGAAAAACTGCGTTGCTTAAAGGAGCTTTCAAAGAGCTCTGGCAATGGTAAACTAAATGCCGAGCGGACCATGTCCGTCAAAGACTGCACCCACAGTCTCTCTGTCTGGGAGTCTGAAAATGGTTCCTCAGAGGTAGATCCCTCAATCCCTGAACCCTCTTGGTTCCGGTCTAGTTGATCCTCCTGCGATTCCAATTCCTCCGGAGAGAGAATTTCAGCATCTGAGGATACACCTCTTGGTGATGGGGATCTAACCCGTTTCTTGCCAGGAATAGCTCTAGCGATCAATGCCGCTATTCTCTCTTCTAGCCCCCCTAGGGATACAGCTAGCATCTTCTCTGTGATAAACACAGGGCTGGGCTGATCTGGGCCAGCCTCCGCACCAGACCCCCCTAATGGCTCATCCAAGGCGACCTTTATGGGAATAAGCTGCGGGGAAAGTATCGGCATATCATCCGAATCAGAGGGGGAACCCCTTTGTTTTTTGGTCTTTTTTGTACCTTTTGACCCCGAACCTTTGGTAGCCATAATACAAAATCGAGGGACTCCGCCAACAACAACAGACTGTAGTGGCCAGGAGTACAAAACTAGAGCTTAGGGGACAATAGCTCACTAATGCCCAAAAACTGATGGGGCCCCGTATGTTTTTTATTATTTTTTTATTTTTTTTTTAAATATATACAAGTCTTTTTTTTTTTTTTTTTTTCCAAACATACAGCGACCCCAAACTTAGTTTGCCAGCTTCCAACCTGTTGCAAAAAAGGGGGATTTCTTGGCTTAACAGAAAGGCATTGGAACAAAGTCCAGCATGTACTACCCCTCTTCCGCCACCGGGAGTCACTGTTCTGACGCTCTGCGTCCTCTCCCTTTGAGATCAGCCTCAGACTGAGCACTGATAATGCCTGCTGATCTATAACAGCACAAGGCGCGCCCCTGTATGACGCTGCAGGCACGCCCCCCCCCGCCCTCCCCTCCGAACGGCGCGAAAAACGTCTATAAGACGTGCGCGCGCGCGTATGCCGGAGCAGGAAGAACATGGAGGAGCCGCGCTGCTGGAGACCCAGGACTGCAGTACCAGGCGGCAGATTCAAACCCCCGGCCAGGTAGGACTCTCCAAAAGGCCCCATAGGGATCCTTACCAGTCCTAGGAAGAAAGCAGCAGGTAGCTAGCAACACAATTCTTAGACAGGGGAACCTAGTGATGGGGGGAAATGGGATCATCCTGTCTTTCTCAGACATAGTGAGCAAGGTTGCAAATGCAGAGCATACTCAGGCTACCCCCCTTTTAGGTTACCCCGGAGAGCCTGCTGTCGAACCAAGTCCCGCAGGCTCCCCTCTTACCTGCTCCATGCTGCAGGATGTTTGTAGCCAAACGATCCAATCTTCTCCCATCTCCGTGGGTAGCGTAATAGACCTTCAGGCCCTGGGGTCCTATGAAGGTACCCACTGTCCTGGACCTATATAGCACCCTGGCAAACAGGAACTTATGGTCTTTATGAACTCCAAGTCCTGGGCCCAGGGTCCAGCCCTCCAAAGAGGAGCATTATAGGCAAAACCCCACGGTTTGGGGCCCGGGTACTGTCCACTTTGGCACTGAGGCTCCTTGGACAGATCTGGTTAGCCCGCCCTTAATCCCAAGGATGTGAAGCAAAGCTATTCCGTGACCAACACCTAAGACACTGGCGAAAAAACTGAGGGACTCCCTCTAGGGGAGGGGGTTATATAGGGAGGGGACTTCCTGTTTGAGATTGCCAGTGTCCACACCTGAAGGTACTCCATATAACCCATATAGTAATGAATATGCCGCTCTGTGTCCCGTGATGTACGAGAAAGAAAAATACAGATTCATACACTGTATGAATCTGTATGTTTTCATGGCTGCCGCCCACTATTCAGCTGACCGGACATTGAGCGCCGGTCAGCTGAATAGCGGCAGCTGACTGGCTGTGGGGAAGTGCCCATCAGAGCCGTTGGCTCTGATAGGCTTTCCGAGTACAGCCCCGAGGCTGTAGTCGGCTTCCTGAAGCTTATCCTCGGGACATACCGGCCGTGCGCTCCGAGAATAAGACTGACAGGCGTCTCAGCCAATCAGGTAATCCGATTCTGGTAATCAGTAACCTGATTGGCTGAAGTGTCATCGAGGGCGGCACGGGGGACTTTGAGGGACGGTAGAAGCCAGAAAGGCAAATGCCAGGGGGGGTACTGGGCACAGTGGCGACAAGTGGGGGCACAGTGGCGACAAGTGGGGGCACAGTGGCGACAAGTGGGGGCACAGTGGCTGCGTTTTGATGGCATGGCACAGTGGTGACAATTGATGGCAGTGGTTGCGTTTGATGGCATGGCACAGTGGCTGCATTTGATAGGTACAGTGAGGCTGCAATTGTGTGTTTTTTTTTTCGTTTGCGCCCCCCAATACTTTTGAGCACCATCCGCCACTGCTTCCTGTCGAGAAAACTGCTGCGACAGCTTTTGGCCGGGAAAACTGTCCGTGTGTATGCTCCATGGCAGTTTTCCCAACAGGAAAACCGCCAGAAAAAATAAGAACTTCTTCTCTTTTTTCCTGCTACGATTCATGGCGGTCTTTATCCCCGGCAGTTTTCCTATGGGGAAACACTGCAGTGGAGCATACACATGGCTGGGTTTCCCGGGCCAAAGCTCTCATGGCAGTTTTCCTGTGAAGTGATTGTAGCATGATGATCCTGCATTTAGGGGGTAAAAAATTAATAAAAAAAACACAAGTTGAGGAGGTGTCAAATGCCTCTGAAAAGTAATCTGAGCATGGACCACTTTTCAGAGGAGCGACAGTCCTTGCCACCATTATGAACGAGCCCTAAAAAGAAAATAAAGCAGTTCTGATTGTACAGGATTAGGAGTCAAGATTAAAAATAACATACATACCGTACATACACACGCATATAAATGTAGACAAGCATACATACAGTATCTCACAAAAGTGAGTGCACCCCACATATTTTTGAAAATATTTTATTGTGCTGGGACCCTTACTTTTTAAAATATTTATAAATGATATTGGGTCTGAGATCAAAAGTAACATTACTGTCTTTGCAGATGACACCAAGCTATGCAGTGGAATAACGTCCTTACAGGATGTCGACAATTTACAAGCCGACCTCAATGCTCTGTCTAATTGGGCGACTAAGTGGCAGATGAGGTTTAATGTTGATAAATGTAAAGTTATGCACTAGGGGGCAAAGAATATGCATGCATCATACATACTAGGAGTACAACGGCAGGGGGGGGGGGGGGATCCATAGTGGAAAAGGATCTGGGGGTTTTGGTAGATCATAAGCTCAATAATGGCATGCAATGCCAAGCTGCAGTTTGCAAAGCGAGCAAAGTCCTTTCTTGTATTGAGAGGTATGGACTCCAGAGAGAGAGAGAGAGAGAGAGAGAGAGATATCATTTTGCCCCTGATCAAATCATTAGTTAGACCTCATCTGGAATATGCAGTTTTGGGCCCCAGTTCTCAAAAAGGATAATCTGGGAACTGGAAAAAGTGCAGATAAGGGCAACCAAACTGATGAGAGGAAAGATTAGAGGAACTGAATTTATTCACTCTTGAGAAGAGGAGAATAAGAGGGGATATAATCAACAAATATATAAAGGGGTCCATATAATAGTGTTGAGTTATTCACTTTACGGGCAACGCAAAAGACAAGGGGGCACTCTTTACGTCTAGAGGAAAAGAGATTTTACCTCCAAATATGGAAAGGTTTCTTCACAGTAGGAGCTGTGAAAATGTGGGACAGACTCCCTGCAGAGGTGGTTCTGGCCAGCTCAGTAGATTGCTTTAAGAAAGGTCTGGATACTTTCCTAGATGTACATAATATAACTGAGTACTAACGTTTATAGGGAAAGTTGATCCAGGGTAGGGTTGTCCCGATGCCTCTTTTTTAGGACCGAGTACAAGTACCGATACTTTTTTTTATGTACTCGCCGATTCCGAATACCGATACTTTTTTTTAAATGCAGCCATGCGCCCCGAATGCAGCCTTGTGTCCCCCCCCCCATATGCAGCCACGTTTCCCCCTATATGAAGCCATGTCCCCCCCCCCCATATGAAGCCATGTCTCCCCCCCATATGAAGCCATGTCTCCCCCCTCATATGCAGTCATGTCTCCCCCCTCATATGCAGTCATGTCTCCCCCCTCATATGCAGTCATGTCTCCCCCCCATATGAAGCCATGTCTTCCCCTCATATGCAGTCATGACTCCCCCCATATGCAGCCATGTCTTCCCCCAAATGCAGCCATAACTCCCCCCTCATATGCAGCCATGTCTTTCCCCCATATGAAGCCATGTTTCCCCCTCATATGCAGTCATGTCTCCCCCCATATGAAGCCATGACTTCCCCCTCATATGCAGTCATGTCTGCCACCCATATGAAGCCATGTCTCCCCCCTCATATGCAGTTATGTCTCCCCCACCGTCTAGTTGTTCGGCGCTCAGCAGAACATAACAGCTTTCATTTGAATAGCTGCTGTTCCCTGCCGCGCGTCGTCATGGCCTCTCCCCCTTGTCCGGGCACTTTGATAGACAGATCACCTGTCCAATCCTGGGAAAAGTGCCCGACAAGGGGGAGGGGCCATGACGACGCGCGGCAGGGAACAGCAGCTATTCAAATGAAAGCTGTTATGTTCCCTGGCTTAAGCGCCGAACAGCTAGACGGCGGCGGCGGCAGCGGCAGCAGCAGCAGCAGCTCTCCAATGATCCAGTGTGATTTTATACATACCTGGGGACTGCTCTGCTCTCCGCTTTCTTCTTTGCTTCCTCTCCGCCTCCACTCCGCCTTCCTCGCTGCCCCCTCAGTCTCCTCTGCGATCGGTTCCCGCCCACTCTCTGCCCCCACTCCGCAAAAAAAAAAAAAGTATCCGGATTAGGCATCGGGGGTATTTGCGGGAGTACAGGTACTCCCGCAAATACTCGGTATCGGACCCGATACCGATACTAGTATCGGTATCGGGACAACTCTAATCCAGGGTAAACCCGATTGCCTCTGGGGATCAGGAAGGAATTTTTTTTCCCCATGCTGTAGCAAATTGGATCATGCTCTGCTGGGGTTTTTTGCCTTCCTCTGGATCAACCGTGGGTATAGAATTGGGTATATGGGATTGTATGATAATTTTTTATTTTATTTTTTTATGGTTGAACTGGATAGACTTGTGTCTTTTTTCAAACTGAATAACTATGTAACTATTATATATTTTCATGTGACAACACAGAAGAAATTACACTTTGCTACAATGTAAAGGAGTGTACAGTGTGTATAACAGCCACTGACAGCAGGGGTGTATTTAGGTTTTGTGCTGCCCTAGGCCTGGTGAAACTTGCGCACCCCCTACTTTATATATGACGCACCCCTTCCCTTTTAAGACCCCCTCCTGTCATTTTCATGGGACGAGAACAGAGGGACAGGGTGGGATGAGCACAGGGGGACAGGGTGGGATGAGCACAGGGGGACAGGGTGGGATGAGCACAGGGGGACAGGGTGGGATGAGCACAGGGGGACAGGGTGGGATTTTTTGCCGCCCCCCGCAAAGTGCCGCCCTAGGCCTGGGCCTTGTCGGCCTAGGCCATAATACATCTCTGACTGACAGGCTGACCTCCCCCCTCCTCCGCAACAATGCTGGCAGCATACTGCAACTACTTGTAATGCACATGGTTGTGGGAATGGTCGCAGCACCTGTAGGTATACTACAAGCTGCAACTCTTTCTACTGTGTTCACTTTCTTGACTGCCTGTCACTGTGCTGACCGAGCACTTACTGTGCCGGTGTAAGTTAGGTAGAGGAGTGGGAGCTTGGTCTCAACTGAATGCCTTTTTCTACCAGGAAGCTCCTTGGTGCAAACCATGCATCGGTCAAAGGGTTGTGGCCTGAAAGGTCATGCTCTGATTAACTCATGAAGTACAATAATTTAAATAATGTTATTTGCACTGGAGGACGCATGTTCTTTGTTTCTTTCTTAGATTGGTGAAGAACAAACACCATTTTTTGTACCTTGTTGGTCCCAAAACCTTCAGATTTCACCACTGACATGGCACAGATGTTCGAGAAGAAACAGGCCTGATCTAGCCAACTTCAATCTGTATTGTTGAAAGAGTCATAATTATTAATGCAACTGAAATAATATTCTATAAATAAAAGCATTATTTTAAAACTGAAACATAAAAAAAATAAAAAAATAAAAAAACAACACAATCACTACCACCAATTAATTACGAATGATATACAGCATTATACAAAATGTAAAGATGTGCAGGGTTCTTTACTAGGCATACAACTAGAGAACACTAGCTATGAAAACATATTCATAGCCCCCAAAAAACAGAGATAAAATAAGACATTTTTTTTGTTCACTTTACAAATTGTATTAGCCATTATTGTCCATCTCTGGGCAGTTTCCACTTCTAGTCCCCAACTCCTATGGAGCACATAATAAAAAAACACCCAATATTCTTCTTTCCAGCTGTCTTTATCCGGGTTCAATGATTTTGCAGATCTCTTCTATGCCTACTCCTAATTAGCAAGTGGATTCCAAATGTTTCCGAGAGCGGTGGTATCATGTAATGACATGGCGCCATGCTCTATGGCAGGGGTGTTAAAACTCAATTTCATTGTGGGCTGCATCAGCAATATGATTGCCATCAAAAGGGCGGTTGTATTTGTAAAAATAGATGTCCAGCGCATCCCCTGCCCATATGAGATGTCAAGAGCCACCCCACCATCAGAAGTTCCCCACCCTCCCCTTCATTACAGTACACCCCCCTTTCCTTATGCTGCTGCTGGGAAGAAGCTGGATACATTGCCTGAAAGCAGAAATTACAGAGTCTGGAGAAGGACCAGAGGAGGGCTGGAGCTCTCCTGCAGCTGTGGGAGAGGTGCAGTGGCCACATGAAATGGCCTGGAGGGCCGGATTCGATCCGCCTGCCTTGTGTTTGACACCTGTGCTCTACAGCATTCACCTGTGAGTTCAGGACAGGGGCAGAGCATGACATCCAGGGCTTACAGGTAGTGGGTTGAATGATCATGGCCAGTAACATACTTTTTGTTTTAGGGTGATCCCACTCTGGATGTCAGTGCAGTGGAAACACCTTTGGAGAAAAGCATTGTCAATCTGGGGAGAGGCTATACTGTAAGATAGCTACATAGGTTATAAAAAAGAAGGGAAGGGAAGGAAAAGGCACTAGTCAATCTAGATGGACTTGATTAACCATTAAGTTCCTGTGAACCACGGTAGCTGTAAAATGGTCCCTTTAAGCTGGATAGTAGGCACGCGCCCGCTGCATCACGTGGGGGGCGATGCTTGTGACCGGTGGTCGAAATGACCACTGGCTGCGAGCGATCTCGAGAGGCAGAACAGGGACGTGTGTGTGTAAACACACAAATCCCTGTTGTGTTAAGTTCGGACAGGTCGTGAGTTCCTAATAGCTAGGAACCGCGATCTGTCATTTCCACTAGTCAGTCCCCTCCCCCCACAGTTAGAAACACACGAGGGAACACAATTAACCCCTTGATTCCCCCTAGTCTTAACCCCTTTCCTGCCAGTGACATTTTTACAGCACTGATTGCTGTTGGTGCCAAAAGTGTCCGCCATAAAGTCACAGTCCCGATAAAAATCATAGACCACCGCCATTACTAATAAAAAAATAAAATAAAAATGCTTTAAATCTATATATTTTGTAGACACTATAACTTTTGCAGAGAGATAGAGAGAACATCTAAGAAATGGTAAGCGGTAACCCGGATACCCACCCCTTTTATACTCGCCAGAGCCCGAACCCGGTCCAGCAATGTGCTCTCATGATTGGGTGGCAACCATTCCCTATAATCGCAGGGATAGAGGGTAAACAAGTGGGAAGGGTATGCCTGTATATCAAAAATAATGTACAAGTGAATGTGAGAGATGACATCACTAGGGAGCAAGGGAGGAGGTCCTTATGGATAGAGCTACAAAGGGAGGAAACGTATGCCCCGTACACACGGCCGGTATTCCCGTAGGAAAAACTATGATGAGAGCATTTCGTCAGCAATCCAGACCGTATGGATGCTCCATCCCCCCCACAGGAAAAGAAACACACACCCGTCAGGAAAAAATCCTAGCGGGAAAAGTTTGTCTGTATGCATTTCCGATGGGAAAAAAAAACCTGCATGCTCGGAAACAATTCAACGCATGCTCGGAAGAATAGAACTTAATTTGGTCTTTTATTAGCTTTGTTCCCCTTCTTTGTTGTACTCACTCCATTTCAACTACATCCTTTGTGAGGCCACCAGGCCCAGAACTGGACAGCATATTCTAGGTGTGGCCGGATCAGAGTATTGCAGAGTGGGAGAATAATTGCTTTATCCCTGGAGTTAATCCCTTTTTTAATGTATGCCAATATTCTGTTTGCTTTGTTAGCAGCAGCTTAGCATTGCATGCCATTGCTCAGCCCATCTAAACTTAAATTTTCATTTTTCTACAATAAACCTCATTTGCCATGTAGTTGCCCACCACATAATATGTGCAGATTTTCTTGCAAGGTTTTCACATCTTGCGGAGAAGATATTGCCCTGCTTAGCTTCGTATCGTCCGCAAATACAGAGATTGAACCGTTTACCCCATCCTCCATGTCGTTTATGAACAAAATAAAAAAGAGGAAGTAAACCCTCTCAAAAAAAAAAAAAAAAGTATATATAATTAATAGGGAATTGTAAAGGATTAAAGGGGATTAGAACGGTGCCATTTAAACAAATCGTATACAAAGAACAATCAAGGTTTTGTAAATATAAACAAATTTATTAATGGTAGAAAAAAAGATTTGGAACAACAATTGAGATTCAATAAAATTTACAAAAGATGTTACAAAAGTTCCCGACATGTTTCGGCAATACGTTGCCTTCCTCAGGGGTATGGGTCAATCAATATATTTTGTCAATCTAATAAAGAATGCATACAAAAACATTAGTTCAAAATGTCATGACAGATGAGTGTGTCAAAATATGGCTACAATCTCAAAGAGCAAGTGAACAAGCAGCGATCAAGTGTGTGGGAAATAACCACTGTGAAAGACCGTCAAAGAAACCGCACCAACTATCGCCCCAAAAAAGGTGCTGACAGAGAGACTGCCATTGATGGAAGATTAGCAGTGTAATCAAAGGGTGAATTATCGAGTCCTATAACATCAATTAAGACTCATGAGGCAAAAGGAAAAACGGCCTGAAAAATATAAAAAAGGCCGAAAAGACAATTTTTTAGAAAAAAAAGGGGGGGTCTTAGGTTTCCAAGGGTGACAATAAAGTCAGCCAGGAGCGCAAAAATATAAACTGCCAGTGGCAAGATCAATACAATGGATAGAAAAAAAACCTTACCTATTCACCAAACAATCTCAGACAGCAGCACCCGACAGGCTCAGCAGCAACCATGTGCTGAGTGAGCCTGTTTAAATAGCCCCAGAGCTGGTCAGTGATAAAAAACACTGATCAGCTGCGGACAAAAAGTGGCTAAATGCGCATGTGCGTGCGCCGTCAATGTGCCTACAGTCCCAATAGTGCTGTGCCGCGTGACGTCCGCCACCGGCCAATGGAAAGTAGCACAAAGGCCAGACACGCGTGCACAGCAAGATCTCAAAAGGGGGGGGGGCGGCGGAGATGGCCAGGACAGGAAACAGCAGCAAGGCGTGACCAAGGGCGGGCAATGTGTCCATAGACACCATAACCCCTGGGTGTCCATGCAACCACGGATCGAGGGGCCAGGGTGGTATAGCGAAAGCGCCACACAAAGACAGAACTACAACCAGAATGTGAGCAGGCAACAGAGACATTGTCAGTCAAACACAAATGGAAACCACACAGCGGTGTAAGGGAGATCTCTGGATGGTCACAGTCCCCGAAGGAGGAGCCATAGATGAGACACTCTACAAGTATGATAAGAAAGAGAAAAGAAAAAAAACAATGTTATAATATATTTCAATAGTTAGAACAAACATAGATTTTATGTTTATACAAAAAATACAAACTAATTTAAGTCAAAATCTATTAATAGTAAATATAGGGACAACTTTAAAGAGCGGGGAAAAGAAGAAAAGGGGGAGACATTGGACAAGAATGAGGGGGGACTTGAATATAAGTCAAATAGGACCCAAGATGGCAAAGGGATATATACAGGGAGTGGCTACAAGGGAAAAAATACGCCCAGATAGACATGGGACATGTGGGGATTATACATAGTGCATAACAAAGTAACTCATAAAAAAAAGTATTTTTAATAACAGCTTACCTGTAAAATCCTTTTCTTGGAGTACATCACGGGACACAGAGCGCATAGCCATTACATATGGGTTATATGGAGTACCTTCAGGTGTGGACACTGGTGTAATCAACTTCACAGGAAGTTCCTCCCTATATAACCCCCTCCCACTGAGAGTGCTTTAGTTTTGTAGCAAGCAATTTCTCCGAGGTTACACAATGTTCCCCAAAAAGAGGGGTGGGAGCTCTGTGTCCCGTGATGTACTCCAAGAAAAGGATTTTACAGGTAAGCTGTTATTAAAAATACTTTTTTCTTTATCGTACATCACGGGACACAGAGCGCATAGCCATTACATATGGGATGTCCCAAAGCAATGCTCCATGAAGGGAGGGAGACCGTAAGGCCAAAAAATAGCCAAACAGAAAATATATCAGGAGGTAAAAAATAGCTCCACCAACAGAAAAAAAAAGGGGGCGTGAACCGGGCCAGAGGATTCTATACTGCTGCCCGTAGGACCGCCTGCCCAAATGCTGCGTCCGTAGCCTTTGCGACGTCCAACTTATAAAATTTAGTAAACGTATGTACGGAAGACCAGGTTGCCGCTTTGCAAACCTGTGCCATAGAGATCTGATGGTGTGCCGCCCAGGAGGCACTCATGGCCCTCGTAGAATGGGCTTTAACTGATAAGGGAGGTGGAACGCGCTTCAGACCATAGGCCTGAAAAATCAGCTGCTTAATCCACCTAGCCAAGGAAGACTTGGCAGCCGGCTGACCCTTCTTGGGGCCCTCCGGGAGAACGAAAAGCACATCTGTTTTCCAAATCTTTTCTGTAGCCTTGAGAAATCTTTTCTGTGAGCCACCAAGAAAACCAACTTTCGGGTTAGCAGCACAAGAGGGATTTCTGTCAGAGGTTCAAACGGCTGCTTTTGTAAAGCTGACAAGACCAGATTTAAATTCCAGGGGCAGAGGGGAGCTCTAATAGGGGGATTTACATGCAAGACTCCCTGCAAAAAGGTTTTCACAAGCGAATGTGTGGCCAAAGGCCTTTGAAACCATATCGATAAGGCAGACACCTGCCCCTTTAGAGTACTAAGAGCCAACCCCTTGTCAACGCCAACCTGGAGGAATCGCAAGATCCTGTCAATAAAAAACATGCGAGGATGCCCTCCTTGAGACTCGCACCACTCCACATAGGTTCTCCAGACTCTGTAATAGATATTTCTAGAGACTGGCTTTCTAGCTTGAATTAACGTAGATATGACTTGGGCTGAGAGGCCTCTGCCCTTAAGAATTAGGGATTCAGCCGCCAAGCCATCAAATTTAGCTGCTGTGAAGCAGGGTGGTAGATCGGGCCCTGAGACAGCAGATCTGGGCGCAGGGGGAGTGGCCACGGTGCCCCTACTGACATCCTCACGATGAGTGCGTACCAAGCCCTTCTGGGCCAGGCTGGGGCCACCAGGATTACCGGCCTGCGCTCCACCCTGATCCTTCGTAGAAGGCGGGGAATCATCTGTAGTGGAGGGAACGCATACAGGAGAGAAAACTGGTGCCAGGGGCAAACTAACGCATCGGTCCCGTAGGCCAAGGGGTCCCTGGCTCGGGATACGAATTTGTCCAATTTCTTGTTGAATCTTGTTGCCATGATGTCCACATCGGGAACTCCGAATCTTTGGCAAATCTCTTGGAATACCTGGGGGTGAAGAGACCACTCTCCCGGGAGTAACTGTTGACGACTCAAAAAATCTGCTTGAGAATTGTCTATCCCTGGGATGAACACTGCTGAGATGCAGGGTACATGGGCTTCGGCCCATGAGAAAATCAGGTTTACTTCCCTTTGAGCCGCTAGGCTCCTTGTGCCCCCCTGGTGATTTATGTATGCCACCGCCGTGGCATTGTCGGACTGTATCCTTACTGGCAGACCCTGCAGGGGGAGAGTCCAGGCGACCAGGGCCAACCGAGCAGCTCTGATCTCTAGGACATTGTTGGGAAGCAGACTTTCTGCCTCTGACCACTGTCCCTGCTGGGTCCGTTTTCCTAAGATTGCCCCCCAACCTGTTAGGCTGGCATCTGTGGTTACTATTTTCCACGAGATGGGGCAAAAGGTTTTCCCTTTTGATAATTTTTGAGGGATCAGCCACCAGTACAGGCTGCGCCTGACTCCTGGGGAAAGAACTAATGGACGGTCTAATGCCTGTATGGACTTGTTCCAAGCAGAGAGAATAGCTGCCTGCAGAATTCTGGTATGGATCTGGGCATAGGGCGCTGCTTCGAAGGCGGCCACCATCTTTCCCAGCAGTCGCATGCATAGGCGAATAGTCGGCTTCTTTTTGCCTAAGACTATTTGAATCGTTTGAATCAACGACCTGATCTTCTCTTGAGGTAAAAATACCCTCTGGCATTCTGTATCTAACCGAAAGCCTAGATATTCCAACTGTCTTGTGGGTTGTAACCTTGATTTTTCTTGGTTCACAATCCACCCGAACTCTTCTAGATGCCGCACTGTGCGGACTACTGCATGATTGAGGTTGGAAGCTGATCTGTCTATAACCAGGAGATCGTCCAGGTATGCCAGGACCAAGATGCCTTCTGTCCTTAGGACGGCTAGCACCGGGGCTAACACCTTTGTGAATACCCGTGGAGCTGTTGCCAACCCGAAAGGGAGGGCTACGAACTGGTAATGACTTTGATTTATCGTAAAACGAAGAAACTTGTGATGTGCTGGGTAAATCGGCACATGCAGATATGCATCCTTTATGTCTATAGATGCTAGGAAGTCGCCCTGATGCAGGCTGGCTGTCACTGAACGTATGGAGTCCATACGAAAGGTCTGAATCCTTAGAAAGCGATTTAGGCGTTTGAGGTCTAATATAGGCCTGACGTCGCCATTGGGTTTTGGTATAACAAAAAGGTTGGAGTAGAATCCCAGACCCCTTTCTTGGGTTGGTATTTCTACAATTACTCCTTGGAGCAAGAGGCGATCCAACGCCTTTACGAGAGAGGCCCTCTTTAACGGGTCGCTTGGAAGACTTGACCCCTGAAAATGAGGAGGGGGGATTTCTCGAAACTCTAGTTTGTAGCCTGAGGCTACTACGGACCGAACCCAAGCGTCGGGAATTCTGGCCTTCCAGACTTCGGAGAAAAACTGAAGTCTTCCCCCCACCCAAGAGAGTGGGGGCGCCCCTTCATGAATCTGACTTGATGACTGGTTTAGCCGGCTTGCGAGACCAGGGCCTCTTGTTTGCCGCGGCTTGTCCCTGTGGGCGGCTATTAACTGCTGAACGCCCGGGAGGCCGTCGATACTGACGGGAAGTCGAAGGGGCCGAGCCTACCATGGCCTGTCGTTTAAACGTGGGCCCACGCGGTCTTTTCTTGACCGGTAAGGAAGTACTTTTTCCACTTGATATGGTGTTGATATATTTATCTAGGTCTTCCCCGAATAGTCTTCCCCCATGAAAGGGAAACCCTGCTAAAAGCTTTTTGCAGGGTGCCTCTGCTGACCAGTTCTTTAGCCACAAAAGACGACGCATGTGAACCATCAGTAGAGATGAACGGGATGCCTGTTGGATGGAGTCCTTAATAGCATCTATTGCAAAGCAGAGAGCCCTAGGGAATTCTGCTAATTCATGAGTATGCTGAGCCGGCATGTCCTTTAATATATGTTTTGCCTGATCCTTTAGGGCCTGACAAACACCAATGGCTGCTACTGCTGGCTGAACCATGGCACCTACTGAGGTGAAAGCTGCTTTCAGTAGGGTCTCGAATTTTTTGTCGACCGGATCCTTGAACATATGGACATTTTCAACCGGACAAGTCAGGGATTTATTCACGCAGGAAATGGCCGCGTCCACTGTAGGGAGTGCCCATTTCTTTACATATTCCTCTTCCATAGGGTAGAGAATAGAGAATCTTTTAGGAGGGACAAAGATTCTATCAGGTCGAGCCCAATCCTGGTAAATCACATTCCGCAGAAGGGGGTGCATTGGAAAAGACGCACAAGTTAATGGAGCCTTTAAAGAACCCAATGAGGATACCTCCGGGGCTACTAGTTCTGGCACTGGAAGTTTAAAGGCAGTGCGAACCATATCTGTCAAAGACTGGATCCACAGGCTCTCCGCTTGAGAGGCCGAAAAATATTCATCTATAATGGAATTTTCCCTGTCTGAACCGTCGGGACTTGGGTCTGCCTGATCCCCTTGTGGGTCCCGTTCCTCTGAAGAGGAGACCTCCGCATCTGAAAATCCCACACTGGGTGAGGGGGATCTAGCCCGCTTGCTACTTGGCCAAGGACGGGCAAACAACGCAGTTAACCTTTTCTCTAGCCCACTCATGGTGGCTGCTAGCATTTCTTCCGTCACATAAACGGGAATGGGTGGATCGGGGGCCGCCTCTGCCCCCAGCACCCCCAATGGCTCTTGTACTATGCCACTCGGTGTCCTGACTGGCGAGGGTGGGGCCGTAGAAGCCTGGCCCAAATCCTCTGACCCCGATGGAGACCCCTTTTGCTTTTTGGCACCTTTAGCAGCCTTGGCTGGTCCAGATCCCTTTGGAGCCATTGTACAACCTTGGGTCACCCCTATAGCCAACACCTGACTGTTGCAGCTAGGAGTAACCAATATGAGGGCAGGTATGAGAAAAATGAAAAAGAACTAATTTCTCTCTTTTTCTTTTATTTTTTTTATTTTTTTATTTTTTCAAAAAATTATTTTTTTTTTACCCGCCTGGGAGGTGGCAATACTGAGGAAACCTGTGAGTATTGACACACCAATGCCCGTTATCCGGAGTCCAAGGTAGACTCAGATACTGCTGGATCTAAGGCTGAGTCCCTTTAAGCAAAAAACTTCCTTTTTTTTTTTTTTCTGGTCAATAGTGGACCTAAGTCCTAGACCTGAAGATCCACAAAACCGCCACTAGGTGTCCCTGTGTGGCCAAAAGACCCAGCTGCACGCTCTGTATCCTTTCTTCCTCTGCCTCCAGGAGGGAAAGACCAGCCAGAGAAAAAGTTTTCCCTTTAAACAGACCCTGACGCTGCTGGCCCGCCCCCCCCGACGCACGCCGACGCTATAAAAGGCGACGTGCACTCGCGCGCACACGCGCGCACAATCGCGCGCACCACGCTGAAACCACATGGAGGAAGCAGAGCAGAGGAAACAACATGGACCAGCGTTTAGGCAGCACCAACAGACACCAGGTAAGCACTAATCTTATTGTAGTGCACACATAGCGAGGAAGCTGTCCCCATGGGCTTCCTTAGAAACAGGAGTTTTTACCAGCAATTTCCTCTTTAAAACATGTGGGGTTGCAGTATCAGTGTTAACAGGCAGACCTGGGGTGAGTAGCAAATATATAACTTACACAAGTATACATATATCTACATGTTATCTGGGTAAACATTAGTATCCCATCCTGCCCACACAGACATAGTGGAGATAGTGGCTGATGCACAAGCATACTGTTAGCCAACCCAGAACCCCCAGGGGGATACCTACTGTCGAACCAAGTCCCGCAGGTTCCCTCTTACCTGCTCCACGCCGCAGGGTATTGCAAAATGCAAGAGGCCCAATCTTCCCCCATCTCCGTGGGTATTGTCTTGGACCTTCAGGGACCGGGGTCCTGTGTTAAGGAACCCACACCCCTGGACCTATATAGCATCCTGGCATCAGTAGCGTTTAGTTCTTGGAAGAGACTAAGGCACTGGAGCCCAGAATCCAGCCCTCCAAGGAGAGGCATTATAGGCAAAACCCCACTCCAGCAGGGCCCGGGTACCGTACACCTTGGCTCTGAAGCACTTCGGACGGATCCGGCTAGCTATCCTGGGTCCCGAGACCTCCGAGGGACAGCTAGACGTGACCAACACCTAAGACACTGGCGAAAAAACTAAAGCACTCTCAGTGGGAGGGGGTTATATAGGGAGGAACTTCCTGTGAAGTTGATTACACCAGTGTCCACACCTGAAGGTACTCCATATAACCCATATGTAATGGCTATGCGCTCTGTGTCCCGTGATGTACGATAAAGAAAGACTTGAAACTTATGTATTCATTGAGTCCTGGGTATTTGATAGCATCCAGGCTATGGATCCATCGTGTCTCCAATTGTAACAACGTCACATCTATGTCCCCACCACGAACATGCGGTAAATCATGCTCGAGAGCATAAAATCGCACCATGTTTGCATCAAAACCATGCTGGCAACCAATGTGTCGATTCAATGCGGTGGTAGTCAGTTTTTTAAAAAGAGGCAAAACATGGTCTCTAATTGTTTTAACCTCTTATGGACCGCCGCATGTACATTTACGTCGGCAGAATGGCACCGTCAGGCACATCAACGTATATATACGTTGGTGCCTTGAGGTGGGTCGGGGGTCCGATCGGGACCCCCCCCGGTACATGCAGCGGTCCCCGCGGCTCTACGAGCGATCCGGGACAAGGGGGCGGCTATTCGTTTTTGTCCGCCCCCTCCGGATCGCTCCCAGCCAATCCGCGTGCTAACCCGCCCTGTCACTTCCTTCTCCTGTGTAAACACAGGAAGAGGGAAGTGATGTGATCTCTGCTCTCAGCGTTTTTTTCAACCGCCGCTGAGGAGAGATCACATCACACAAGAAGTCTGCACAACACTACACTGACACACACTACACATAGGCACATTAACCCCTTGCGATCACCCCCCCCCCTCCCCCCTGTCACAGTATCTCTGAATGCAGTAATCATATGTACGATTACTGTATTTAGTGTCAGTGTGACAGTCAGTTAATGTTAGGTTCAGGGTAGCCCCCGTACCCCCCCCTAATAAAGTTTTAACCCCTTGATCACCGCCCTAGTTAACCCTTTCACTTCCTATTGCCAGCATCACTAAGCGATCATTTTTCTGATCGCTGTATTAGTGTCGCTGTTCCCGCTAGGTAGCTAACTTTTTTTTTATTTGCGATTTTTTTTTACTAAAGACATGTGGCTAAATAAATTTTGGCCTAAATGTTTGACTAAAATTTAGTTTGATTTTTCTTATAACAAAAAGTAAAAAATATTGTTTTTTTTTCAAAAATGTTGCTCTATTTTTGTATATAGCGCAAAAAATAAAAACCGCAGAGGCGATCAAATACCACCAAAAGAAAGCTCTATTTGTGGGAAGAAAAGGACGCAAATTTTGTTTGGGAGCCACGTCGCACGACCGCGCAATTGTCAGTTAAAGCGACGCAGTGCCGAATCGCAAAAAGGGGCCTGGTCATTTACCTGCATTTTGGTCCGGGTCTTAAGTGGTTAAAGAATGGTCTTTTGGTTTTTCCGACATAAAAACAACCACTTTGACATAGAGCAAAATATACAACACCAACTGTTTTACAAGTTACACGTTTATTGATGTTATGGACAAATTCCGTTGGGAGGGGTACCTCACAAGAGTTAGACAGGTAACCGCAAACATCGGATCTTCCACAAGGGAAGGTGCCTGTTTGCAGGATGGACTGGGGAGCTTCCGAACAGAAATGTTTTGAAACCAACCGGTCCTTGAAGGAGGGAGCACGGCGGTAGGTTATTTGGGGAAATGGTTGAATGTACTTCTTGATAGTATTGTCAGCCAAAAGAATCGGCCAGAATTTCTTGAGAACAGTATTGAGTTGACCATGCTGTTTCGAATACTTGGTAATTACGCAAACAGAGGTATTGGATTTAGGGATTTTATTTGAATGGATTAAATCCTTTCTATTCAATTTCATGACGATATTGAATTTTTTTTTTAAAAAGAGAACGGCTATAGCCCCGAACCAAAAGTCTGTTGCGTAATTCATTAGCTGCTTGAACAAAATCTGACTCCAATGTACAGTTTCTTTTTAACCTGAGGAACTGGCTGTAGGGGATGCTATTTAGAAGGGGTTGGGGGTGCGCACTGGCAGCATGTAGAACCGTATTACCCGCTGAGGGCTTACGGAATAAGGAAGAATGAAGTTTACCTTCTTTATCAATATGGACCTGCAGATCCAGAAAGTTAATATAATCTTGACTGCATTCCATGGTAAAACTTAGATTACAATTATTCACAGCGAGTTCGTCCATCAGCTGCCCAAGCTCATTCCTGGTGCCCGACCAAAAAATTAAAATATCATCTATATACCTTGATGTGATCACATGTTGTAATAAGGAGGACAGATGATCACTAAAAAAAAGTTGCCTCTCCCACCCCCCCAGGTACAGGTTGGCATAGGAGGGGGCACAAATGGTTCCCATAGCCACACCCTGTACCTGTTGTCAGTTAAAGCGACGAAGTGGGAGGTGCCAAACAAAAATACGTTTCGAATGAGAATGAATTTGAGCAGCCGAAGGACGAACTCGCTGTAATCGCCAGAAAACGATCCACGTTCATCCAAGAATGTCCGAATAACGGCAATGCCTTTGTCATGGGAAATGAAATTGTACAGACTTTCCACGTCTTGTGCAACCAACCAGGTACCTGGTGGAAGGTATTTGCCATCAATGCTCCGAGGGAGATCAATAGTGTCTTTTATATAGAAAGATAGTGAGATGACATGGGGGTGTAGGTATTTGTCAACCAAAGCGCTAGCATTCTCCGTCAACCCCTGGAATATTTGCCATCAATGCTCCGAGGGAGATCAATAGTGTCTTTTATATAGAAAGATAGTGAGATGACATGGGGGTGTAGGTATGTCAACCAAAGCGCTAGCATTCTCGGTCAACCCCTGGCAACCAGATACTATCGGGCACCCCGGGGGATGGACCAGAGACTTGTGTACCTTGGGCAATGAATAAAATGTAGGCGTTTTGGGGTCTTGCACGTTCAGATAAATTCCAAGTAGACTGGTCAATAGTACCCATCTGGTACGCCTTAAAAATAATTGCACGATACTCTTGAATAAAATTGTTAACTAGTATATTTGAGATTGATCGGTACCAAGATTTGTTGTCAAGGATGTCCAGGCACATGCGTACATATGCACAGACGTCCATAACAACAACATTTCGATTTGATTTGATTTTAAGCTTGGTTAGGCACCAAATACCCACTGGGGGGTGAGCGTCTAAGCGCCGCTGGTTAGGTGTTACCTAGAATCAATCCACAGTAATAAAAAAAAAGAAAAAGAAAATAAGATGACAGAAAGAAGTATCCGGTTCTTAGGTAAACAAAAGAAAAAGGCCAAGGAGCTTCAAAGAATATGATAAGGAAAAAGAAACAAGGAAATCTATAAAAAGAGTACATGACATCATTGGTATCTGAGTAATCATGGCCATTCCAGGGGCATAATCACTAAAATGGCATGACTGACCCCATCAATGAAGGAGTGGAGTGTATGGGGAAAAAATAACGCTCAATCTATCCATAATAAGTTTGATAATCAGCCCAGGGTGTGTTTGGAAATCTTAGTGCCTTACGATGGCAAATTGGATCAATCCATATTTTTGATTTCTGTGGTAACCTGTTGAACAAATGCCCAAATATTGGGATTAGTGTGGAGTGGAGGAAAATTGCGTGATTTTGAAAATTGAGGGATTTTGATTTGAAGGACGTAACCCCTGCAAGACATACTATCTCAATATGAATTACTTACCTGAGAACGAAGCTCTTGCAGCGGTCCTTGGACACGTCCTCCCTCGCCGATACGATACCCGGAGTGACTTCCGGGTATCGCTGCTCTGGCGCTGTGACTGGCCGGAGCAGCGATGACATCACTACCGTTGCTCGCGGGAGCCGCCACTAACTGTATGATGCCATTAGTAGCAGCGTGCTCAGTGCGCCATTGTCTACGGCGCATGCGCTATAGACATCGGTGCTGTCTTTCTTGGAAATATCTCCTTAACCGTGTAGGTCAAGGAGATATTTCTTGGACCTACAGGTAACCCTTAATCTAGACTTACCTGTAGGTCAAAGTGGTCTGTAAGGGTTTACAACCACTTTAAAAATAGTATTGGTCCCAGCACAGAACCCTGTGTGACCCCAGTACTCACCCCTGACCACTCACCTCCCCCCATTTATCACCACCCTCTGAACTCACCCTTGTAGCCAGGTTTCAATCCATGTACTCCCGCTATGGTCCATGCCAACAGACCTTATTTTGTACAGTAAACATTTATGGGGAACCGTGTCAAATTCTTTTGCAAAACTCAGATACACCACGTCTACGGGCCTTCCCTTATCTAGATGGCAGCTCACCTCCTTATAGAAGGTAATAGATTGGTTTCGTAAGAACTATTCTGCATGAATCCATGAAGTCCTGGGTGGCTTAACTCCAATGTAAAAATGCATATAAAACAGCAAAGGAGAAGGCATTTGCAAGGCTGAGGGATCATCATCACCATTCTAACTTTACAAAGAATGCAACAAGAAATTTAAGGGTGAAATCAGGGTGGCCAACATAGAACACGCAAATCACATAGCGGAGGAGAGCAAAAAAAAATTCTTTAAGTACAAAAATAGTAAGAAAGGGAGGTCAGATCATATCGGCCCCATAAAGAATGATGAAGGGGATCTGGTTACTAAGGATGGAGAGTTGGAAAAGGTATTGAATTTCTTCTTCTCAGTCTTCACAAGGGAATCAGGGAGCTTCAGTAACTTAAACTGCAATGTTTATCCTCATGACATGTCACAGAAAGCACCCTCATGGCTAACAGAATTAGACTTGGAAAAACGTAACATTAAATAAGTCACCGGGACCAGATCGCTTGCAACCAAGGGTCCTTAAGGAACTCAGTCAAGTAATTGCCAGACCATTGTTCCTAATTTTTGCAAACAGTCTACTGACTGGAATAGTACCAGCTGATTGGAGAAAAGCCAATGTAGCACCAATATTTAAAGAAGATTTAAACTTTTACTGTACAAACTAAAGTCCATTGGCATGGACCACAGGATGAGTATGGATTGAAAAATCAAGTTAGACTTACCGATAACTTGTTTTCGAAGTAGTCTAAGGACAGCGCCCAAGAGAGTGACTCCTCCCACTTGCCACCAAGAAACACATCTTGCACCGAACTTTAAAAAGCATGCTCCTTCCCACATGTTGCCAGTAGTAGTAAACCTCCGGCCCCAAGCTTGAACACATAATCAGAATATGGTTAGTCACAGCATATATAAAACAAGAGAAGGGCGGGTTGTTGCGGTCCTAAAAGACTACTTGAAAAACCGGTAAGACCAACTTGAAATTTTGCCTAATCGTCTTCAGGAAAGCACCTGGGAGTATAAACAGAGACTTATCCCTTAGAGAGGGACCACATCCTGCAGGACCTGTCATAAGCCCGACCACCTGATGACAAAAGATCCAGTCTGTAATGATGGACATACGTTAAGTAACTTGACCACGTAGCTGCCTTACAAAATTTGATCTGGGGTGGCACCAGCTTTTTCTACACATGTAGTGGCTTGAGCCTTTAGCATGAGCTTGAATTTCCAGCAGGGGATATAGACCCATCAGAGTAGGCTACCAAAATTGCTGATTTAAGCCACCTATCAATTGACTGCTTTGATGCCAGGTGGCCTTTTTTGTTTCCCAAAAAAACAACAAATAAAGTCTGTGGACCTGAAATCCTTTGTGAAATCCTAATGCAATTAGGTTCATCTCACATCCAAGTTGTGAAACTGACCTTCCTTTTCCCCTGAAGGGTTTAAGCAAAAGATTGGCAGGATAGTTTCAGAACCGGTTGCAGGAAACATTGCTACTTTCGGCAAAAAAATAAATAAATATAAAATCTGTCACTAAAGGAAAACATTTTTTTTGATGAAATGACTGTTTACAGGGTATAGAGACATAAAAGTTTACGGATTCCTTTTAAAAATGATTAAAGATAGAAAAAAATGAATCATATAATGTACCTCTAGTTTTACTTTCGTTTTTAAAATGATTTCATGTTTCTGTGAAGTAGAGAAGACACAGAGAACAAAAACAAACAAATCCAGGGCAGTGTTGTTTTTAAAATGAATCTGATTGGTTCTGAGGAGTTTTAGACACACAGCTTAGACCACAGTGAAAATCTGCCATGAGATTTTTCATAAGGAGCCAGACAAGCAGGAAGTTTGGAGATCAGAGAAGTATTACAGCTACTTCAAAGCAAAAAACAAACAATGAGAACATGAAAACAGCACTGCATTAAAGTAAAGGAAGCTATTTAGATAAAAAAAAAAAAAAATCCTTTAGTGATCCTTTAACCTCCCTGGCGGTATGATTCTTTAAGATTTTAGGTGCTAAAAGCGGTACCATTATTTGCAAGGGAATTTGGCGTTTTATACTGTAGGCTTGTAATTCTTAGGAATAACTCACTTAAATCTATTCAAACAAGAGTCTAATAGGCATCCCGGGTATGATTTTTTTTTTTTTTTTTAATTAAAAATTATAATATAATAAATAATTATAAAAAATGATCACAAATGATAATATAATTATAGTAAAAATTATTCAATAATGTAATCAAATCAAAATCACTGAAATTTGCTCAGTTGCAGAATTTTTGCTGTCATTTTTTTTTTTTTTTTTATGACGAATTTCCCCATAAATCGCTATCGCTAAATTCTGCAAGTGATTCTGATTTATTATCGCTGTTTTTTAGCTGCTCTAAAACAATTTTTGCCATAAAGGGACACTTTTGGTTGCTATGGGCAATCTACAGTTTGCAGGGAGAAAGAAAAGTTTTTATTATACAAAATGACATGTAGTGTACAGGGCAGACCACTAGGGACATGGGGGGTGTGTATTTTTTACATACAGTACTGTAATCTATAAGATTACAGTGTACTGTATGTATAGTGTTTGTTTACTTTTTTAAATTTGGCGCCGTTCCCCCCCCTACGTCGCGACGCTCGCAGGGAAGGGAATCGGCGGAACACACAGCATCAGGCGGACATCCGCCCGCCGTGTACTGCGGGGATTCATCGCTGGATCGCAGAGAAAAGGTAAGTAAACTTTTTCTGCATCCAGCGAGGTAAGCGCGTGTGTGGCACGGGGTTACCGATATTAGCTTAAAAATCTCACCCCGTGCCACACACGTGAAGACCGCCAGGGAGGCTAGTCTGACCGGCGATCCAGCGGGAAACCCCCGCCGGATCGCCAGGAATTTTTGGGGGAAAAAAAAATGCACCCCGAGCGTGACTCGGGGTTACCGCTTCTGGCACTGAATGTTAACCCCGAGTCACGCTCGGGAATACCGCCAGGGAGGTTAACTGAAAGAGTGTACAGTTGACCGATTCTTCTTGCAGATGTAATTGCCACTAGAAATAGTGGCAATTACATCTCTCAGTGGTTTGTAGAACCACTGAGAGATACCATTTAGGAAAATACTTAGTCTGGACTTGTCTAGACCTGAGAAGTACCTTAAAAATAAAAATAAATCTTGCGACCAAGGTTTCTGCAGAAATTGATCTCTCCAGAAAAAAACCAATGCGGCCACTTTCACTTTAAGAGTGCTGACTGCAAGACCCTTGTCTTCACCCTTTTGTAGAAATTCTAATACTGAGACAATGGGGTTGATTTACTAAAGTCAAATCCACTTTGCACTACAAGTGCACTTGGAAGTGGTGTCCCTTTAGATCCAAGGGGAAGATCTGAAATGAGGTGAAGCTCTGCTGATTTTATCATCAAATCATAGTATAAGCAAAAATAAAAATTTCCTTGCATGTCTCCCTCAGATCTACAGCGACAGCACTTCCAATTGCACTTGTAGTGCAAAGTGGATTTGTCTTTAGTAAATAAACCCCAATGTCTTCCATCGCTCTATTTTCTGAACTACATTAAGAGTTTTAGACCTTCCACACTTTGGTAAAAATAGCTCTAGTTACTTTCTTCCTACTGGAAAGTAAAGTAATTATTAAGGCTCCATGCACACTGAAGCTGATAAAAGCTATAAAAAAAAATGCCAGTAGCTTTTCAGGCAGCCTTGCAACATTTTTTAGCATTTTTGCAATAGCTTTAACCGCTTCAGCCCAGCGCGCCGTCATTTTACTTCGGGACTGTGGCTCTCCTGGGCGAGAGCCCGTAGCTATACGTCCGCATTAAAGCGGCCACTAGGGGGCACGTCCCCGCTCGCCCCCGAGTGCCGCGCATGCCCGGCGGGTACGATCGCCGCCGGGCACACGCGATCGCTCGTTACAGAGCGGGGACCGGGAGCTATGTGTGTAAACACAAAGCTCTCGGTCCTGTCAGCGGGGGAAACGCTGATCTTCTGTTCATACAATGTATAAACAGAAGATCAGTGATTTCCCCTAGTGAGGCCACACCCCCATACAGTTAGAACATACCCAGGAACACACTTAACCCCTTCCCCGCCCCCTAGTGTTAACCCCTTCACTGCCAATGGCATTTTTATAGTAATCCAATGCATTTTTATAGCATTGATCGCTAAAAAAAGGTGTCAAAAGTGTCCGAAGTGCCTGCCATAATGTCGCAGTACTGAAAAAAATGCTGATCGCCGCCATTACTAGTAAAAAAAAAAAATATTAATAAAAATGCCATAAAACTATCCCCTATTTTGTAAACGCTATAACTTTTGCGCAAACCAATCAATAAAACGCTTATGTTGTTTTTTTATGAAAAATGTAGAAGAATACGTATCGGCCTAAACTGAGGAAAAAAAAAAGTTTTTTTATATATTTTTGGGGGATATTTGTTATAGCAAAAAATATTGCATTTTTTTCAAAACTGTCGCTCTATTTTTGTTTATAGCGCAAAAAATAAAAACCGCAGAGATGATCAAATACGACCAAAAGAAAGCTCTATTTGTGGGGAAAAAAGGAAACCAATTTTGTTCGGGAGCCACGTCGCACGACCGCGCAATTGTCAGTTAAAGCGACGCAGTGCCGAATCACAAAAAGTGCTCTGGTCATTGGGCAGCAATATGGGCCGGGGGTTAAGTGGTTAATCAGCGTTTTTCAGTGTAGCTTATCAGGTTTTAAAAAAAAAAAAAATTTAATGGATAAAAAAAAAAAAAAAACGCGGGCACCAGCGTTTTTCAGCGCTTATGGGCGTTTTTCAGCGTTTTGCTTTTTTTCACGCCAAAAAAACAGCACTTTGAACGCAAATTTCGGGCGTTTAGAAAGCCAATAAACTCCAAAGCTCATTAACACTGAAAAACGCCCAGGTGTGCATGGGCACATAGGCTAACAGAGTTCAGTTTATGGGCTTTAAAAAAATTAATAAAAAAAAGCCAAACGCCAATAAACTGCAGTTTATCAGCTTCAGTGTGCATGGAGCCTTAAGGTTCCAACAACCCCTTGTTCCTTAGCATCCACTCCTCAGATACCAGGCAGTGAGGCTTAACCTGGCTACGTCTGGGTAATGCACTGTGCCCTGTAGAAGCAAATCCTGTCTGCGAGGAAGCTGCAAAAAAAATGGTTTGACTGCCATTTGCAGAATGGTGGAAAAACCAAGCTCTCTTTGGCCAGAATGGAGTAAATCAGGATTAAAAGACACTCAATACTAATGGAATCAACTGGATTGGGTGGGTAGGAGTACCCCAATTGTAAATTTCAAGGGTGCGGCAAGGCATCCATCCCCTGAGAACCGTTGCCTCTGTGGAGGGAGAAGAATTTTGGGAGCCATGTGTTTTGCCTTGATGCAAACAGGTCCACTTGTGGGTGACCCCAAGTCCTGGCTATCCATGCAAAAACCTCTGGATTCAGGCTCCACTTTGCGTCCTGATTTTTGTGCCTGCTCAAAAAATCTGCCACTTAATTTAGTGTGCCTTTGAGATGGACTGTAGATAAAGGACAGTAAATGGTTTTCTGCTCATTCCAGAATTTCTGCTGACAGCATCTGGAGTGTTTTGCTTCTCATGCCCCCCTGCTTGTTCAGGTAGACTACAGTGGTGGCGTTGTCCGATAGAATTTGGAAGTGGAACCCTAGTAGGTTTGGAGAGAACACAACCACTTTTAGTTCCCTCCAATTTGAGGATTTTCCTGCTTTGGTCTGGGACCATGCTCCCTGTGCTAAATCTTGATCCAGGTGGATGCCGCCCCCCCCCCCCCCCCCAATCCTCAAGTACTGGCATCTGTCATCATAATTTTTTCAATCGGGAAGGACCAGAGTATGCCTGTTTCTAACACTGACCGGTTTCTCCACTACCAAATTGCTTGTTTGACGCTGGTGGGGATCTTTACTCTTGTGTCTAAAGTCTCCATCTTGTGGTTCCATACCTTTAGAAGGAACCCCTGGAGCAGCCTGAAGTGTAGCCTTTCCCATTGGATGGCTGGCATAGTCAAGGTTAAAGTTCCCAAGGCCGACATAACCTTTCTGGCCGACATCTCCTAATTAGTTTGAAGCATAGTTACTACATTGTGGACCTTGATTTTTTTTCTTTGTTCTGAATTTTATGTGGTATCCCAGAAATTGTACTCACTGAGACAGAGTGAAGTTTGATTTCTGAAGGGTCATTATCCAACCCAGGGATTCCAGATGACTGCGGGCCTTGCCCAGATCTTCTTGCAGTATATCCAGACATTCCAAATGGCCTTTTACTGTTCATAGTAATGGCACCAAAGACACCAACACAAAGTCACCTAGACGCGTTTCACACATACATGTTATGCTTAATTGTTACCATAACTAGGGCCTTCGTTGTATCCCTTGGTAGGCTTGTTACAAAGTATCTTTCCGGGGGAAGGTTGTAAAACTTTATTTTGTAACCTTGGGACAGCATGCTCAGAATATATTGGTTTTCTATCACACTGGCCCACTGAGGGAGGACATTCTGAAGTCTTCCTCCCACTGCCAAATGACGGGTCATTGTGCTTTGCTGGTTGATGCAGGAGGATGGAAAAGGACATTTCCTTTGCCTTTTCCCCTCTGTGATGACCAATCTCTTCTCTTCTCCTGGGGTTTGGTACTTTGTTCCTGAGCCCTTTGAGATCGGAAAAAACGCTTAACCGGCTGCTTTTCCTTAACAGGGAATGACTTATTTTTATCCGCTGTCTTTTCTAGGACCAAATCTAAGTCAGGCCCAAACAGTAAATCACCCAAGAACGGCACCCCACAAAGTTTGGAGCAGGAAGCATGGACTCTCATGACAGCACCTAAGAGTTCCTGACTCCCCACCATGTGTTCCCTGCCGGAGGAAACACAAACTGGCAACATGTGGGAAGGAGCCTCCTTTTAAAGTTCGGTGCAAGATGTATTTCCTGTGGGCAAGTGGGAGGAGCCACTCTCAGGTGCTGTCCTGAAAGACAATTAAGGAAAACTGGATAGAGGGGCGAGTTCAGAGGGTAGTGATAAATGGGGAGTACTCTGAATGGTCCAGGTGGAAAGTGGGGTCTCCCAGGGTTCTGTACTGGGACCAATCCTATTTAATTTATTCATAAACGACCTGGAGGATGGGATAAACCGCTCAATCTCTGTATTTGCCCTGCTGAGCTTAGTATCGTTTGCAATAACTTCTCCACAGGATGTGGAAACCTTGCAAGAAGATCTGCACAAATTAATGGGGTGGGCAACTACATGGCAAACAAGGTTTAATGTAGAATTTTTTTTAAATAAATGCATTTGGGTGGCAAAAATATGAATGCAATCTACTTACTAGGAGAGAGAACCTCTGGGGGAATCTAGGGTGGAAAAGGACCTGGGGGTCCTAGTAAATGACAGGCTCAGCAATGGCATCCAAGCTGCTGCAAGCAAACAGAATAATAGCATACATTAAAAAGGGGATTAACTGCAGAGATAAAACAATAATTCTCCCTCTCTACAAGACTCTGGCCTGGCTGCACCTGGAGTATGCTGTCCAGTTCTGGGCACCAGTCCTCAGGATGTGCTGGAACTGGAGAGAGTCCAGAGAAGGACAACAAAGTTAATAAAGGGTCTGGAGGACCTTAGTTATGAGGAAAGGCTACAAAAGCGCTGAACTTGTTTCTCTCTAGAGAGGAAACGTTCGAGAGGGGGATATGATTTCAATGTACAAATACCGTACTGGTGACCCCACAATAGAAATAAAAAACGTCCAAAATAAAAAAAAAAAATCGAATAAGACAAGCGGCCATTCACTAAAATTAGAAAAAAAGTGGTTTAACCCCAAACTGTGTAGAGGGTTCTTTACTGTAAGAGCGGTTAAGATGTGGAATTCTCTACCACAGGCAGTAATCTCAGCAGGGGGCATTAATATTTTCAAAAAACTATTAGTAAGCACCTGAACGACCACAACACACAGGGAAATCCATCAATTAAACAGAGGATAAGAGGTGGATCCCGACAAGATTGTCGGCATAAGAATCCAGAGAAGACTGTAAGCCCTCCCACAGTTACAAAGTAAATATCTGCCAGCACACCCTGGATCGACACAAAGTAGCATCCAAACGGATTATTTATTGCGTGATCACAACAGAAGGAGAGTGCAACCTTTCGAAGTCACGCAGGACCCCTTTCGTCAGGCATGTAACAGTTATTTACCTTATAGTGGATGTAAACCCACTCTCATCATTTCTTAATTTCTAACATTGTGCGGATCTACAGTATCTCACAAAAGTGAATACACTTCTCACATTTTATTCTAACTTTTAATGTGACAAAACTGAAGAAATTACACTTTGCTACAACGCAGTGACTGTACAGCTTGCATAACAGTGTAAGGTTGCTGTACCCTCAAAATAACTCAGCCTGTCAGTGCTCAGACCATATGCCGTACACTGCCTCACATTGGTCTGCATGGCTTGTCGTCCATGAAGGAAGCCTCTTCTAAAGATAACAAACAAACAAACAAAAAAAAAAAAAAAAAAAAAAAAAGCACAGTTTGCTGAAGACAAGCAGACTAAAGACATGGTTTACTGAAACCACGTCCTGTGGTCTAATGAGACCATGATAAACTTATTTGGTTCAGATGGTGTCAAGTGTGCGTGGCGGCAACCAGGTGAGGAGTACAAAGACAAGTGTGTCTTACCTACAGTCAAGCATTGTGGTGGGAGTGTCATGGTCTGGGGGCTGCATGAGTGCTGTTGACACTGGGGAGCTAAAGTTCATTGAGGGAAAAATGCAAACATGTACTGTGACGTACTAAAGCAGAGCATGATCCCCTCCTTTCGGAGACTGGGCCGCAGGGCAGTATTCCAACACGATAATGACCCCAAGCTTAGGGTAAAGGTGATGGACTGGCCAAACATGTCTCCAGACTCATGAGCATCTGTGGGGCATCCTCAAATGGAAGGTGGAGGAGCGCAAGGCCTCAAACATCCACCAACTCCGTGATGTGGTCATGGAGGAAGGGAAGAGGACTCCAGTGGCAACCTGTGAAGCTCTGGTGAACTCCATGCCCAAGAGCGTACTCACTTTTGTTGCCAGCGGTTTAGACATTAATGGCTGTGTGTTGAGTTATTTTGAGGGGACAGAAAATGTAAACTGTTATACAAGCTGTACACTCATTACTTTACATTGTAGCAAATTGTAATTTCTTCAGTGTTGTCACATGAAAAGATAGAATAAAATATTGACAAAAATGTGAGGGGTGTACTCACTTTTGTGAGATACTGTATAAGGATATATATATATATATATATATATATATATATATATATATATATATATATATGCCTCCTGCATGTATTCCGATTCCTTACCTGTCATATATCTCCCCTTTAGCTGTTTGGAGCCCTGCAATACTCTGGATTCTGTGGGCACTATGATATACCAGACTTACCTCCACTATGCAGTTCGTTTTGCACAGAGTGGCTCTGAACCTTGTCTTCTGGGGTCCCTCAGCGGCTGTCTCAGCTCCTCCCTGCAAGAGCTAACCCCCTTCTGGGAAGCGCTCTCTCAAGTGGGTTAGCTTGCGGGCACGCTCCTGTGTGATACACTGGCAGCCATAATGGCCAAGTGGATAACTTGGCACCGCCCACTGAGTTTCGTGGCTCAGATAAGTAAAACAGGGGTCCCCGGGAGTGTAAGGTGTTTTTTCACCTTAAGATTAAGGTGAAAAAACACGAAGCTTTACAACCCCTTTAACTCTTTGTGACAAGACTGGGCACAGATGAAATGACACCATCTGCTGTAAGAGATATGAGGTTTTTGGTTTTACATCCACTTTAATTTTAACAGAAATGGTGCACTTCTCAGAGGGCTGGAACGATTTTTATGTATTAGCAGCTAACAGGGAAAAACTAAACCCCCCTATCATTTTCAGCCAAGGAAGCTGCCATCTTTGCCTTTTGTTTAATCTACAACTGCCATGACGTTGCACATGTGATCAGTTTAGACACCAGCCGTTGGATGGCTTGACAGTTTGGTTGAGAGCACAACCAATGGTAGTGTTACATTTCAGGCACGTGCCGCATTAAATGGGTTGGGTTCCGTGGCTCTACAGCCAACCGAATAGGACAAGTGGTTTAATTTTTGCGGCGATGATTGATATTATCCGATCCATTAGTGATATGATAAACAACAAACCAGAAAAGAAATGTATTGAAGTATAAATAGCTACCATTAGAGAGAGATCAAAAACGTATGGAATCACACTGCAGCCACATATATAATTTGGGGGAATTTACTACAACTGGGAGCAGACAGAATCTGTAGCAGCTGTGCACAGATACCAACCAGCTTGTTCAGTTAACATTTTACTGTAGGGGCGTGTTACACCCATATTTAAGGGCTCGTGTGTTCTGGAATTTTTATAGATGGGACTCTTACCCTCCCATTGATTAGTGGTTACAAATTAAAGGCAAAGTACAGCCAAAGATCATTTTGCTGTACTTCTCCTGTGGATCAATTCGTTCTGCACTCCTGTGACCCGTTTTCAGACAGTGGGCCGATGATGCTGTCAGCGGACGTCAGAAAGGAATCCGTCCACATGCCTAGACCGTCACTTGCCCCCCCCCCCCCCTCTCCACAGCCCAGCGCTCCATTGAGTGTGGGGGGGAGGGGGTCCAGAGCAGATAGCAGTGACTGACAGTCACCAGCTCTCTGCTCGGGGGGGTTTTGAGAACCGAGTGATCGGCGGTATTTGATTGCTCGGTTCTCAGTGCTCGGTTCTCAGTGTTAGCCGTCGGGGGACCGAAGCTGCATCCCCTTAGGCAAGTATGGTTCTGCAAATAAAAATAAATTCTCTTTTAATAACTATTGCATTAGGGAACAGACACAAAAAGATACACTCCACATTTTTCTAACTATTCTGAACTTCTGGAGCAATCAAAGTTTTTATACAGATGATTTTGTAGGCATCACATTAACCACTTCAGCCCCAAGCCTGTTTTTCAGACTTGGTGTTTACAAGTTAAAAATTATTATTTTTAGGGTTGTCCCGATAACACTATTTAAGACCGAGTACAAGTACCGATACTTTTTTTCCCCCAAGTACTCACCGATACTTTTTTTAAATGTCATGTGACAGTGGCGTTTTTTTTATTTTATTTTTTGAGGGGGGGGGGGGGGTGGCAGTGGATTGTCAGTGTGTTTTTAAATTTTTTATTATTATTTACATTTAATTTAAATTATTTATTGCAATTTTTTTTTAAACAGCCCTGTTGGGGGGGCTTTGGTGAGATAGACCTCTGACATCTCCCCTTTGAGACAGAGAAAGGGACTAGGGAAACAGATTCCCCTGTCCTTTTCTCAGCAGCCTAAGCTCCGCTAAAAATGAATGGAGAGAAGACTCTTCATTCATAAACTGAAACATTGTAATCACAGTTTACGATGTTTCAGTTCTGTGAATGGACAGAGTCACGGAGGAGAGAAGGAAACGGCGGGGGGACACGGAGGGAGAAGGAAAACACCGGCGGGGGGGACGGGACACGGAAAACACCGGCGGGGGGGGGGGGGTTCTAACACCCCCAACAGCGGCACAAGAAGTCCATTTTGCAGACACTTGACTCCCTCCCTATCAGCAGAGCAGCGCAGGGAAGTGTCAGGGAGACACTAATGCATTCCAATTTCATAATTCCCCACGCCGCACCTGCACTGAGGGGGAGGCACTATTCCCCCACACTTTGTAAAGGATGCAAAAAATTGTTTGGTTCTCTAACTTTTCTGTAGCTGTGATCGTTAGCTTATGTGATGGGGGAAGAGATTAGGTGCAGTTCTGTTGGGGAGGGGGATGGTTCTTGTTTCCAGGAGGAGGACTGTCATTGGCCACTGCTAAAACCAATCAATCACAGTCCTGCTAACCCTGTCCACCATATTTCCTGTGGCACAAAGCGCTGCACGTTTTTTCAGCTGCGGGGAGCCCTACTTATGTTCCTGCATACAGGCCCACTGTTTTCAGAAAATGCCCCTGACTGGAGCTCATCACTGTGCATCCATTCCAGTTGCTTGCATGTGACATCACATACAAGCACGTGGGCTGGATGTAAGAGTTGGCTCAGCAGGATGAGTGGGCCAGGACAATCTGCATATCATAGATGAGCAGGAGGGTACAGCGGCGGGGAAAATGAGCAGGAGGGTACAGCGGCGGGGAAAATGAGCAGGAGGGTACAGCGGCGGGGAAAATGAGCAGGAGGGTACAGCGGCGGGGAAAATGAGCAGGAGGGTACAGCGGCGGGGAAAATGAGCAGGAGGGTACAGCGGCGGGGAAAATGAGCAGGAGGGTACAGCGGCGGGGTCCCATGTTGGGGCCAGATGTGCAGGGGGGTCGTTGCATGTTTTGAGTTATAGACCAACAAATCGCAGCAATACCTCACGTGTGGTTTGAACACCATTTTCATATGCGGGCGCTGCTCACGTACGCTTCTGCGCATGAGCTCGCCGGAAAGGGGCACTGTAAAAAAACTTTTTTTTCTTATTTATTTTACTTGATTTTATTTATTTTTACACCATTTAAAAAAATAAATAAATTGGGTCACTTTTATTCATTATACAAGGAATGTAAACATCCCTTGTAGTAAAAAAAAATATATAAAAAAAAAAAATATGACCTAAGATCTCATATTTAGACAAATGCAATAAAAATAAATAAAACAAAACAAAAAGGCCCTTTAAAAGCCATGGGCGAAGTCTGCGGTAAGCGGCGGAGGGCGCAGGAGAGTGGTGGGAGGGCCTCTCCCGCCGGCGATAACGGTGATCTCCGCCACAGAGACCACCATTATTGTTAACCGGACCGCCACCTTAAGAGATGGATACCTTGGTTATGGCAGCAGCTGCTGCCATTACCGAGATATCCCTCTTCAAAGTGCCAACGTTTATAGTTGTGCGGCGGTCGGTAAGTGGTTAATATTACCATTGTAACAACATAGGCAGGCTAATTTCTAATCAGGACTCGAACGAACACAAACAGGTAATCAAAACATTATTAGTGCTGTGTGCACAGCGCATGCAGTGTGCAATACCTAGGTAAAGCATGCAAAATAGAACACAGTTATATACAGAATTTACAATTTCTTTTACACATGTAACATGTTCCAGCACCTCACCGCGCTGTCACGGGTGGCGGTTCCTATCTCCCACAGTCACTGTCACATTCAAAATTGACATTGCGGTATTCTGTACGTACGGCTGCCTCACTCATTCCCGTCAATCTGCCGCAGACGGCTTGCAAGTCTCAACAGACTGAGGGTGTCGACGAGAGCCCTCGTAGCTCAACATGTCTTTCTCCATCTTTCAAACAAAAAGCCCATATGGAGGTGCAAGCAAGAAAGCTGGAGGGAGAGTCTGCAGGACCCATTGATTGCAGGCTCCCGAAGGGAGAGGGGGGCAAAATAAATAAATGCACATTCTTATTTTAAAAAATATCTGCATTTATTATTATTACCCTCAATGTGAACTTATCCTTTAAGCATGAAATCTAGGTGCTGACTGGTTACCATGCACAGCTGCTCCGTTTTTAGCTGATGCCCCCCCAGCAAAAATCTACTGTAAATAAAATGACGCAGTTTTGTATATATTCTTTATATATGAAAAGTCAGCTCATCCTGTGGCTGCAAACATTAGAATGGAAGGCGCAGAGTTACAGCTGGTAGGTTCATTGGTTCTAGTATGTACGACTGTGACCCTAAAGTGGAACTCCCACTCACCATGTCCCCCCCCCCTTCTGGTGCCACAATTGGCACCTTTCAGTGGGAGGGGGGTGCAGATACCTGTATAATACAGCCATTTGCACCCACTTCCTGGAGAGATAGCCGCAGAATCCCCCCCCCCCCCCCAAATACAGTGGGGACCACTGAAAATGTGCAGCGCCACTCACACATGCGCAGTAGGGAAGTGGGCAGTGAAGCCACAACGCTTTACTTCCTGATTCCCTCACCGAGGATGGCGGCGGGGGGCAGCCGAGTGTAGAGCGATTGCTCATCTTCATCTACGGGCACCCTGGACAGGTAAGTGTCCATTTATTAAGTCAGCAGCTGCAGTATTCGTAGCTGGCTTTTAATATTTTTTTTCCTCCGCTTTAAGGACATTAGATTGTAAGCTCCTTGAACACAGGGAATGATATGAAGATACAATACATGTGTAAATTGGTGGCACAATATAATTTCCTGTAATAAATACATTCTTCTATACATACCAGATGGGAAATAGAAAGTTTGCTCGTTTCCCCCCATAAATGACAACTTCCTAGTATATGAGTGGACTTGAATTGAGCGCAAAGTTTACAAGAGCAGCATTGCCCCCGACTTACCTGCAGACTGCTCTCAGCAAAGTACACAGAGGAGAAACACGTCACCACACACCTGGCAATCATCCCACACTCTATACACCTAATACCCTGCACACCTCCAAGAGGGTACTTCCGGGGTGTGACGCCTTGCGTTCCAAGCCTCACTTCCGTGTACACGCTATCTCCCCTCACCACATTCTATTCCTATACCAAAGTAACACCTCGCCTGTTTCGTTTCGGTGGCAATGATAAGTCTATGGAAGACACTGTAATTACTTTTCGTGCCACCGTACCGCTCTAACGCTGAAGCTTTTCCTACAGACACGCCTCTTCAGGTCTAGTCCTGCGCAGAGGCTATTTCCGGGCGTGGCGCCCCCATGTGACAGGCAGTGGGGTAAAGAGGCGGAACGGTGAGGTTTCCCCAAGAATTTCCCCAGGCAGGTGAGAGGGGTTGTCATGGAGACAATGGCTGCCAGCTGTCAGTTTCTTGGTCCCTAATCCGCTTGTTTATCTCCTGTACAGGACCCCTGTGAGGGGAGACGAGAGCCATGCAGAACGTCATCAACACCATGAAGGGCAAGGCTCTGGAAGTAGCCGAGTACTGGACCCCTGTGCTCAAGGTATGGGGACCATCAAATGTTTCTGGAGTAGGGTAACCAGACATCCCCAGTTTCAGGGGACCGTCCCCTGATTGAGGACACTGTCCCCAGACCAAGTCTGTCCCCAGATTGGATTTAATAGGGGGCTGGGGCAATTTCAAAGACAGTCAATGTAGAATTAAAATAAAAACATTAGAATTACACCATCCCGCTCCGCCGTGCCTACTAGCATAGGGGGGTGTATTTTTCCATTATCTGTGCCCCTTTCTGATGCTCATGTGCTGGTCGGAGCAAAGGGAATATTTCTTCAGGTGCATGCCCATTCAGATTCGCTCACGTGTTCTTCTGCCTTGGCTCAAATCCTGGCCAGCCACCTGCCTATCTCCTTGCCTTCCCTGGTGGAGTGATCTTCCTCCGCTCCCCATCCAGTAGTAGCCGGGGCCCGAAGAGTAAGACTTGAGAGGCTGTGAGGCGGGCGGCGATGGGCAGAGAGTCGCTAATTGTTGCCATTACCAGTAAAAAAAATTATAATTTCATTTAAAAAATCTGGTCACCTTATTCTGGAGGGTGCTGAACATCCTGCTGGGTTTACAGGACAATCATAGCTGCCAACTTCATACTGTCCTATACATCCCAGGAGACAATCAGTGCTAAAGGTTCACATACACTATACAATCTGTTTCAGATCTATCGTCCGCTATGTACCATGCTGCCTGGTTGGATACAAATGGAAAGTATTCTTTACTTCTGCAATTGCTTTGATAAATCTAGAGATTGTACGAAAATCTCACAATCAGATTGTATAGTCTATTGCAAGCTTAAAGCGGATGGCCCATTAAAAATGTTTTTTAAAAGCCAGCAGCTACAAATACTGCAGCTGCTGACTTTTAAAAATAGGACACTCACCTGTCCTGGAGTCCAGCGGCGTCCGCAGCAGAGGACGAGCGATCGTTCGTCTCTCTGCTGTTCCCCCCTCCATCCACGGTGAGGGAACCAGGAAGTGAAGCGCTGCGGCTTCACTGCCCGGTTCCCTAGGGCGCATGAGCGAGTCGCGCTGCGCCCGGCGATTGGCTCCCGCTGTGTGCTGGGAGCCGAGAGTTCCCAGCACACAACAGGAAAAAACAGACTTTTGCCCGAGACTGCGGGCTGGAAGTGGGTGCGAATACCTGTCTTTAGACAGGTATCTGCACCCCCCTCCCCCTGAAAGGTGTCAAATGTGACACTGGAGGGGGAGGGTTTCTGTATAAATTCTGTCATATCATACATATACTAATTTAGACAGGATCCGATTAACCCACCAGCATGTCTTTAGATTGTGGGAGGAAACCCACTCGGACACAAGGAGAATATGCAAACTCCAGGCAGATGGTTTTGTGGTCGGGATTGGAACCAGTGACCCTTTTTGCTGCTAGGTGAAAGTGTTAACCACCACACCACCCCATGTCACACTTCCTCTGTGCAGTTGGTTTGCCCCAATCCTCTTCTTTGGGCCCCCCTGGCTCCTCCTCTTCTCAAATGCCCCTATGTAGAGCCGCATTCCATGGGGGCACTCGTGCGGGTGTGCTCCCGAATCCTGCTGCTGCGTCTTTGACACAGATAGCATGACTCCGCCCTCCCTGTGTCACTGGATTTGATTGACAGCACTGGGAGCCAATGGCTCCTGCTGCTATTAATCTATCCAATGAGGACCCAATCCGATTCCTCCCCCGCTGCCCGCCCTGTAATGTAAACACAGGCAGAGGAAGTGATGTCACCTCTCCTCTCTGCGGTATTTTCGATCCGGCGAGAGGAGAGAAGACATCACATAGTAAGTCGCACTGACACCAGTACACATAGGCACATTAACCCCTTCAGATCACCCCCCCCAGCCCCCTATCACAGTGTCACTAATAGCAGTGATCATATTTTTACTGATCACTGCATTTAGTGTCAGTGTGACAGGCAGTTAGTGTTAGGTCCAGGGTAGCCCCCTACCCCCCCCCTAATAAAGGTTTAACCCCTTGATCACCGCCCTAGTTAACCCTTTCACCCCCTATTGCCAGTGTCACTAAGCGATCGGTTTTCTGATCGCTGTATTAGTGTCACTGTTGCCGCTAGGTAGCTATTTTTTTTTTTTATATTGCGATTTTTTTATTTTTTTTTACTTAAGACATGTGGCTGAATAAATTTTGGCCTAAATTTTTGACTAAAATGTAGTTTATTCGATTTTCTTATAACAAAAAGTAGAAAATATCATTTTTTTTTCAAAATTTTTATTTTTTTTCCGTTTATATCGCAAAAAATAAAAATCGCAGAGGCAATCAAATACCATCAAAAGAAAGCTCTATTTGTGGGAAGAAAAGGGCGCAAATTTTGTTTGGGAGCCACATCGCACGACCGCGCAATTGTCTGTTAAAGCGACGCAGTGCCAAATTGTAAAAACACCTTTGGGCATTTAGCAGCATATTGGTCCGGGAATTAAGTGGTTAACCACTTAAGCCCCGGACCAAAATGCAGGTAAGGGACCTTGCCCCTTTTTGCGATTCGGAACTGCGTCGTTTTAACTGACAATTGCGCGGTCGTGCAACGTGGCTCCCAAACAAAATTGGCGTCCTTTTTTCCCCACAAATAGAGCTTTCTTTTGGTGGTATTTGATCACCTCTGTGGTTTTTATTTTTTGCGCTATGAACAAAAATAAAGCGACAATTTTTAAAAAAAATTCAATATTCTTTACTTTTTGCTATAATAAATATTCCCCCGAAAATATATATACATTTTTTTTTTCCTCAGTTTAGGCCGATACGTATTCTTCTACCTATTTTTGGTAAAAAAAATCGCAATAAGCGTTTATCGGTTGGTTTTCGCAAAATTTATATCGTTTACAAAATAAGGGATATTTTTATTGCATTTTTATAATAATTTTTTTTTTTTTTTTATTACTAATAGCGGCGATCAGCGATTTTTTATTTATTTTTTTTTTTTTATTTTTTATTTATTTTTTTTTAATTTGTTTTTAATTTTTTTTTATTATTATTTATTTATTTATTTTACACACGACTCTCCCCGTTCTTCAGCTCCGGGGACCGATCGCCGCACTCCAG
This sequence comes from Rana kukunoris, assembly GCA_029574335.1. Taxonomy (NCBI): domain Eukaryota; kingdom Metazoa; phylum Chordata; class Amphibia; order Anura; family Ranidae; genus Rana; species Rana kukunoris. Next base: position 460,225,133 of record CM056050.1, read on the forward strand.
CGGTCATCGGGTCCGCGGGTCCCTGTCACGGAGCTTCGGACCGGGTCATGGAAGCGCGCGCGCGTCCGTGACCCACGGCTGGGTACTGGAACCGACGTAAATATACGTGGATGTGCCCAGCCGTGCCATTCTGCCGACGTATATGTGCAGGGAGGCGGTCCTTAAGAAGTTAGAGACGAAAAAAAAATCCTGCTAGACAAAGGCATAATGAGCTAGTATGCATCGCAATCAAATACGTACCTTAAAACAAAGCCATGCAGTGCTTTCCACACTCCGCTTCCACGGCCAAGATCTTTCCTGGCGTTACTTCCGGGCTCGTTGGCTCCGGCGCTGTGATTGGCAGGAGCCGTGATGATGTCCCTCTCACGCGGGTGCTGCCGGTCACAGCACAGGTCCTAAAGGAACGGCACGATCGCACTGTTCCTTTAACGCGAATGCGCTGATGATGTTGGCGGCAGCGTATATAGTAAATATCTCCTGCAAGTTTAGAAAATTTTTGGCGGCATTTTAGGGGCAATCAGGCGGCAATTAATGGCATGGCACAGTGGCTGCGTTTGGGCACAGTGAGGCTGCAATTGTTATATATGTTTTTTTTTCCGTTTGTTTGCGTTAAAACTTAAAGGCATTCTAAACCCTTCTACTTGCACCTTGTTTTTTTGTTTTTTTTTTACCTGCATAAGATGTGTGATGATGTATTTTCAAGGTGTCATTAGTTGCATTGTTTGCACAGCCTATAGTAGAGCGAATCTTCACATTACTTTGTCAGCAGTCTCTGTTTGTGTTCAAACATGAAGCATGTGACATGGCACTGTATAGGTTAAAGCAGGGGTCTTCAAACTATGGCCCTCCAGGTGTTCAGGAACTACAATTCCCATCATGCCTAGTCATGTCTGTGAATGTCAGAGTTTTGCAATGCCTCATGGGATTTGTAGTTCTGTAACAGCTGGAGGGCCGTAGTGTGAGGATCCCTGGGTTAAAGTATAACTAAAGGTAAACTTGTTTTTAGTTTTGCATAAATTGGAGAGGGATTAGAACTCCTGTTAGCTTTTATTGCTGTCTGTGCCCCCCCCCCGTTCAGCCTGGTACACAGTATTCTTTTTTTTTTCAGTCAGTGAGTTGCATGCAAAAAACTGTTCGGAGCAGCTGTACTCGATATGCAAAGTAAGTACAGCGATCTCACCTGCTGAGCTGTCAGAAAAAAATTATCAGCACTCTCTGCCATTGGCTGATAGTGCTGATCGGGAGTCGGCTGCTGGTTTTCTGACAGACCAACATACACACGGGGAGAATGTCCGCCATTTTTTTTTTTATTGAACTGACCAATGTGTCCCAACATTTAGCCCGTGTGTACCCGGCTTTAGAGAGATTGACCCTCTTTTTGTCCTGTTTACCCTTATCATCCAAAGTGAAAGTAAAAGAAATTCCCATATTTTGGGTTTTCTCCAGAAAAGAAAGAAAATATTCGGGGATGCTGTTTCTGGTGACAGAAATCACACTTCTTGCTCCTAATTGAGACAAGTACATGCTATGGAGGGATATGCTTTGTTCATATTTTATGTCTGAGGTTTACTACCACTTTAACCACTTCACGCCGAGCGTACGCAGATATGCGTCCTCAGCTTTCGGGCTTTATACCAGAATGATGCCTGCAGCTGCAGGCATCATCCCGGTACCGTTGTTTCGAGCGGTAAGAAAGCTGCTCGGTTGTTATGCCGGAGGAGCGGAAGGAGACATCCCCCCCCCTCCCCTCCCGCCGCTCTGACTGGGCCTTTCCGTCCCACCAGAAGACCCGATCCTCGTTCCGGCGCCTCCGTTGTCCAGGCGCAAACTGAATGAACGCCGTAAGCGGCTTTCATTTAGTCTGCAAAATGTAAATGCAGAAGCGACGTCATGACGTCACTTCCGGGTTTCTCGGCTGCCAATGCGTTTTCGGCGATCTGAATACTTTGAAGTGTAAAGGAGGGACCGGGGGTCTTTTAGACCCCCGATCCCTCCATAAAGAGTACAAGAGTGCCTGTCACCACCTATTACTGTCACAAGGGATGTTTACATCCCTTGTGACAGCAATAAAAGTAATAAAAATGTAAAAAAAAAACTATTTAATATTATAAAAATAAGATATTTTTTTTTTTGCGCAACAAAGAAAGTGCATATGGAGGTCGCGCCCGCATATGAAAACGGTGTTCAAATCACACGTGTGAGGTATCGCCGCGATCGTCAGAGCGAGAGCAATAATTCTAGCACTAGACCTCCTCTGTAACGCTAACCTGGTAACCGTAAAAAAAAGTTTAAAGTGTCGCCTATGGAGATTTTTATGTACCATAGTTTGTCGCCATTCCACGAGTGCATGCAATTATAAAGCGTGACATGCTTGGTATCTATTTACTCGGCGCAACTTCATCTTTCACATTATGCAAAAAATTGGGCTAACTTTACTTTTTCATTTTTTTAAAACTCATGAAAGTAAATTTTTCCCAAAAAGTTGCGTTTAAAACACCACCGCACAAATACCGTGTGACATAAAATATTGCAACAATCGCCATTTTATTGTCTAGATTCTCTGTTAAAAAAATATATATAATGTTTGGGGGTTCTAGGTAATTTTCAAGCAAAAAATATGGATTTTAACTTTAACACCAAATGTCATAAATAGGCTTAGGCATGAAAGGGTTAAGGGTCCTTTTTATCCAATCCACATTTTTCATATAATTCTGGCATGCTCACTTAGTCAGTCCTTGGATCCCTCAGTGATGAGCAACAAGCATGCGTCATCTGCACTGTAGGGCATCTTGATGGTGCTTTTGAAACAAATAGTTTTCCCAGGAACTAATGCATATTGACTCTGGGGCAGTTCTAACTCGCATAAAACATTGCAGGGTGCTATGTACACAGTCTTATCCAAGAGAAGATCTTAAAGTACAGTTTTTAGATTCCAATGCACCTGAAATAGTTTGCTTGGCAGAATTACCGTATATACTAGTATAAGCACATTTGTTATTCAATTTTTTTTGTGCTGAAAATACCCCCCCCCCCCCCTCAGCTTATACTTGAGTCTCTCTCAGCGCGGTACCCATCTCCAGCCTAATCTTCCAGAGCTGTGATACATCTTCAGTCTTATTATCTCCCAGCGCTGTGCCCATCTTTAATCTTATTATGTCCCGGTGCTGTGATACATTCAGTGTAAGGCGTGTAGTGTAACCAAGCGCCGCCTCCTCCTCCTCATCCGTGATGGGCTGACTCACTGCTGCGAAACAGTCGATGTTCAGTCATGGAAGAGGAGGAGGAGGAGGAGGAGGAGGTGGCGCTTGGTTACACTACACAGCTTACACTGAATGTATTGCCGTGTGGGACATATTAAGAATAAAGATGGGCACAGCCCCGGGAGATGAGACTGAAGATGGGCACAGCGCCAGGAGAGAACGCCAATCAAGGTACCGTACTTGGGGCACAGTGAGGCATGGGCACAGTGAGGCATGTAGATGGACACCCTAGGCTTATACTCAAGTCAATACATTTTCCCATTTTTTTTTTTTTTGTGGTAAAATTAGGTGCCTCGGCTTAAACTCGAGTATATACGGTATATTGTCAGTCATTTAGGAAAAGCCCTGTATTTTTTCAATCAATACAAGCCTTTCTCTGATTTGCCAAGGTGAAAAGGAGGGCAGATGATGCTGCAATTTTCACCTTAACCAATCGGAGGAAGCTTTTTATTACAGGCATACCCCACTTTTAAGTACACAATGGGGGTTTATTTCCTAAAGCTGGAAAACACAAAATCGGACTCGCTTCTGCATAAAAACCAATGAGCTTCCAGTTTTTTTTTTTTTTACCAAAGCTTAATTGAACAAGCTGGGGTTAGAAGCTCATTGGTTTCTATGCAGAAGTAAGCCTGATTTTGCGCTTTCCAGCTTTAGTACATAAACCCATTGTGTACTTAAAAGTGGGGTATGGCTGTAATTGATAAAAATGCAAGGCCTCTTCTTCTGAATGGTGAGGAAGCACTGAGCCTGACTCTCTCTAATTTCATCAGCAGATGGAAAGTCGCTCGTACTGCTGTTGGAACACGGTATTGGTTACTGTATGTAGCTAATGCTATTAAAATTCACTTTTGCACACATAGTTGCAGAGTTATTCAGGTTGAAAAAGTCCATCTAAAAAAAATTTAAAATCCTAGGCCCACAGTTGATCCAGACACATGGTAGCTGCATTGTTAAACAATGGAAATAATAAAGTGCTTCAAAACCTGGAATCCTATTTCTGCATCATCAAGATGCCCTGCAGTGCATATGACGCATGCTTGTTGCTTATCGCTAAGGGACTTGCGATGCGGGAACCCGCACTGGAATCACGGCGGTTCCCACAATGCATATTTGTGAACCCAGCCTTAAGGTCACATTTAGAAGTGACAACTGATAACCAAAATAACCTTGCCTATCTGACAGCTATACAGGTCAAATCACGGCTTCACAGTGGAACTGATATGACATTCACTGATAAAAATACAAAGCTCCCTATGAATGGCTGAGCAGCCATGATTTTGTTCCAGGAACGAGATGGGGAAGTTCCCATACCACTGCTGGAACACAGCGCTGTATACTGTATCTAGTTTTTGTACATACAGCACTGACAGACACAGTATCAGTTAGTAAAGGAATTAGTTTGTTTGGGCCAATTGAACTATTTAAAGTCCTAGTATTCTTAAAGTTAGGCTTTAAGTGCTTATATAAACCCTGCATTTATTTGTCACTGTAATTGGCAGAATGTCTCGCTGTATACAGCATTTAAAGCGTAGTGCCACTTGTTTTTGTGTTTTATTAACCACTTAAGACCCGGACCAAAATGCAGGTAAAGGACCTTGCCCCTTTTTGCGATTCGGCACTGCGTCGCTTTAACTGACAATTGTGCGGTCGTGCGACGAGGCTCCCAAACAAAATTGGCGTCCTTTTTTCCCCGCAAATAGAGCTTTCTTTTGGTGGTATTTGATCACCTCTGCGGTTTTTATTCGTGACTGCGACAATATGGCGGACACTTCGGACAATTTTGACACATTTTTGGGACAATTGTCATTTTCACAGTAAAAAATGCATTTAAATTTGCATTGTTTACTGTGGAAATGACAGTTGCAGTTTGGGACTTAACCACAGGTGGCGCTGTAGGGGATGTGTGCCTATGTGTTTTGTTTACTACTGTAGGGGGGTGTGGCTGTAGGTGTGACGTCATCGATCGCGTCCCCCTATTACAGGGATGACGCGATCAATGCTACAGCCACAGAGAAGCACGGGGAAGCCGTGTGTACACACGGCTCTCCCCGTTCTTCCGCTCCAGGGATGGATCGCGGCACTGCAGCGGCGATCGGGTCCGCGAATCCCGCGGTCCCGGTCCCGGAGCTTCGGACCAGATCGCGGGCGTGCGCCCGCGACCCACGGCTGGGTACTAAAATCAACGTATATATACGTTGATGTGCCCAGCCGTGCCATTCTGCCGACGTAAATGTGCAGTAGGCGGTCCTTAAGTGGTTAAAGTCAGCAGCTACGAAAAGTGTAGCTCCTGACTTTTACTAAAAACACACACACACACACACACACACACACACCCCCATCCCACGATCCAGTGATGTGGCCGTCTGAACCATCGCTTTTCTCCTCCACCTCTACCCAGTGCCGCCATTACAAGTGTGGGCACCTGGATGTGACAGCTTGCAGCTTCACAGCCAGTTGTGCACATCACACTGTGCCTCCTTAATGGCCGGGCAATCTTCTGGGACCTGTTCCAGAAGATTGCAGAGGGAGAGAAGAACTCCCGCTCTAGTGGCCCGAGCAGATGTGGGAGCTAGGTACCTGATATGCCAAATGTGGCATAGGAGGTGAGGAATGCTTAAAGTGGAATTTACCCCTTTTGGTGGAGTTCCGCTTTTAAGCCAATTCTCTATTTTCTTTTTAAGCAGTTGCCAACCTGGACATCTGCCAGTGGCAACACTTCCTGTTGCTGGCAGCCTGGCAGACAATACCTTACAATGCATTCATTGTCAGCCATCCATTAGTACTAGTTTAGTTTACATACAATTTATTCCTGTCATTGTCAATGATTTAGGTTGGCAGTGGGGATATAGTGGTACTTTGTTTACTTGATTTTCAAGAGGTTTTCTAAAGAGTAAGCTCAGCAGTAAATTCTCTTTTCAGACGCCTATGTCTCTAATTTAGTCCTGGTTCACACTAATGCAATGCGGGAAAAGCACAAGATTTGCTGCGTTTCCCTGCATCGCACTGCATAGCAATCACATGACGTCCATGCGATCTGCTGCAGGTGGCAATGTTAGATTAACGCCACCCCGCTAAAGATTGCAAAACGCAGTGCGATTGCCACAATCACTACCCATGTGCAGGGGAAAAAAAGGGTCCTGCACCATTTTGTTGGGGATGCGATGTGATTTGAGGCCTACAAAATGATTGGCTCAAATTGCACCACATGGACATCGCTTGTGATGTGCACAGGAATGCGGTGCAATTTCTATGCAAATCACATTCAGTGTTCCACACGCGCAAGTGTGAACCCAGGGTTAAACCTTTAAAGCCCAGTGCACACAATGAGATTATTGGGTGAATGATCATCCATTTTTCCTTTGCATATTCGTCTCCATATCGAAAATGAAGAGGTTACTAAAGTTACGAAAATTTTCATATGGCATAATAAAAATTTGGAACTGATGTAACGTATTGTATCTTCAAACTGTACTGATTAAACAAAAATCGTATGATCTGGTATTGTAAGAGAAAAATATTTGTGCTTGTTCCATTGGATCATTTTGCATGACCTGTCCTGATCGCCTCTTAAAAGCTGTGTACTAACGATCAGATTAGGATTGTGATTGGCTCAATGATTTTCCCAGAAGCCTACACCAAGATACAAGTCAGATTTCAGGCATCCTCTCTCAATAGGAAATTGCATCTAAAGGGATGCAGGCCCAGCAGCTTTCTTTATTAGTGTCCTGCAGGTGCACAGTTGACTGATAATTATGACACCACTCCCATTAGACTCACTTTCCCACATGGTCACAGACAAATACACAGGTGTTTCTTCAGAATAACAAAAAGGCAGAAATCAGCAACAAACTTTTGTTATGATCCTTGCAATGTACATAGATCACCCAGAGGGGGCGCGTTTTTATTTTTTTTTCTCAAAAAAAGTGCTGTTTCACTTTAATGCTCCACTGTCTGAATACATATAAGAATACAACATTTTCATATGCAATATTTTATATTTTCTTGACTAAAAAATGTTATTTATTTTTTTAAACCTGACCATAATAAAGAAAGAGGGGAAATGTGTATAAACCATTTAACATTCCATTTGAAACGCACTTGAGCATCACATAAGGTCAAATCTATAATGATCAATTCCATGACTTTCCATCTTTCTGAAAACAGAAGGGGGTCCTACTCTGTATTTATTAACAAAGTGGCTCCACCGTACATATGTTACGCAAATCACAAGGTTGAAACGGATGTACCGTATATACTCGAGTATAAGCCGGCCCAAATATAAGCCAAGGCACCCAATTTTACCACAAAAAATGGGAAAACTTGTTGACTCAAGTATAAGCCTAGGGTGGCCATCTGCATGCCTTACTGTGCCCATGCACAGGCTTGCGTTTAACATGAGTATATAGAAGGGGTGCCCAGCTTTGAAAAATTGGTGCTCCCTGGCCATAGGTCCCCCAGACCCCCAGAACTGGATCTACATGTGTGCCAAGTTTCAGGTCCAGGGGACCTACGACCGGGTGGTACCATGTCCCCAAATTTACCGCAGAAATTACCGTTTAACATGGAAGTCTTTAGAAGGGGTGCCCGACTTTGAAACATTGGTGCTCCCCAGCCGTAGGTCCCCCGGACAACAAACTTTGCACATTTGTAGCGGAAGAGTGGGGCTATATGTTTGCTTAGATTGGGGTCCAGGGGATATACGGCCGGCCGGTATCAGGTCGCCAAAGTCCGGGAGATCAGGCGCAAAAAGGTGACCTGAGTATAAGCCGAGGGGGGCAGTTTCGGCACCAAAAAATGTACTGAAAAACTCGGCTTATATTCGAGTATATAGGGTAAGTTTATGTATACATCAGTCATCCATTTATTGTTCTCTGCTTGACAAAGATTGAAGAAGTGCTTGAGTTGTTCACTGTTTGACAAGCAGGAAGAAAGTTAACCACTGTAAGAAGGAGGAGGAGGCTCGGCTTGAAAAGTGTAAAAAGCGTTTTTCTGCAAAATATGAATATCTTGTAATTACCAGATGTTTAGAAGGGATTGCAAAAAATTCATTCAGGTAAATTAGAAAATTCCTTTAAAATTCTGAACGGAAATATTGCTGTCACGGTGTCTCACATGTTCATTCTTTTTTAAAACCAGCTCAACTTTTCCCAATTAATAGAAAAAGGAAGTGCCAATAAATGCCTGCTGCTTATTTTGGATTTAAACAAAAAATGCTCTATAGCTCTGTAAACCATGTCTTTAAAATAATATTCAAAAGCATAAGAGTCTGTTAACCTTTTTCATGTTTTGGATATGCGTCACTAAATAAACGGCACCTTCAATTACAAAAGTAAACTTGGCATAACCTGATTGGTTGAAATGTGCATGTCCCACATATGCACATTGTCCACTGTTATTTCAGAGTAGTAGTAATAGAAGATACCAGGTGATCCTTCCATAAATGCAGGCCTGTTGAAGGTTCTAATCCTATACTTAGGAAACATTTTGATCATAACCAAGGTCGCCATCAAATTTTTTTTAAGGGGACCTGGCCAGGCTAGGAGAAGGCAGGAGCAGGTAAAGCGGAGCCGTGTTGTGCACTACAGAAATGAACTCTGCAGCTTCTGCTCCTGTCTCATTGAGCGGAGAAATCAAGCTTATTAGTGCCACCTCTGGCTCCTATCTGCATGTTCACCCCTCGTGTGTGCTGTCTGTACTGTTCTAGTGTGATAGGTTGCAGCTTCTCTGTGTGTTAGCAACATGTCAGCTTTATGGAAACAAGAGCTGGGACTAGTGGAAGAAAGTGAGGGGGCTGTTTATGTACAGGGAGGGGCCAGAACTATTTGTTTTTACAGATTTTGTGTATGTGGGGCTGATTATTTATTTATATATATATATATATATATATATATATATATATATATATATACGGGTTTGATGCAAATACATAAATGTTTGCCCTTCGGACTTTAAATGAGGTGTGACACTGGTATTAAATTTAAAAAAAAAAACAGCTTTATTGGTTCACAGAAGATCTGCAGTAACCACAAACAGATTTCAAATATATGAACAGATTTGTAAAGTTGTACACATAGGGCCAGATTCAGGTAGAGTTAGGCTGGAGTATCAGTGATACTCCAGCCTAACTCTCACTTTGAGCCGGCATTTCTGTTTTCTTTAGTCAGAAAACAAGAAACTCCGGGTTGGAGTTCCGATACGAGCGGCGTAATTGAATTTCGCCGTCGCATCGCAACTGCAATTTAAAAAATGGCGCTGGGGGCGTTCCCGCTGATTAACGCCGAAAATATGTTAATCAGCGGGAATCGGCAATTCACGATCGTATTCGGGCGCGACGCAGTGACTCTCCGACGTTTCCGTAAGCGATACGTGGAGTATCCTATGTTAAGTATAGCCGTCGTCATCGTGTCGAAAAAAAAAATAATTTGCGTCGCTTGCGTAAAACATCCATGAATGGGGATTTGACGTCATTGACGTTCACTGACAGAATTTGGAGCATGCGCACTGGGATGCATTGACAGTCGACGCATGCGCAGTACGTTCGCCGCGGGATAGCGCCTAGTTTAAATAACACACGCCCCGTACCCGCCCAATTTGAAATACTCCAGCTCATTTTCGCTACGCTGCCACAACTTTAGGAGCAAGTGCTTCATGAATAACCGCACTTGCTCCTAAAGTTTCGGCAGAGTAACGTAAATGAGAAACGTTACTCCAGATTAAAGATGCTCCAATCTACCTGAATCTGGCCCATAACGTATATACTCGAGTATAAGCCGACGCACCTAATTTTACCACAAAAAAATGGAAAAACGTATTGACTTGAATATAAGCCTAGGGTGTCCATGTGCATGCCTCACTGTGCCCATGCCTCACTGTGCTCTTGACTAGACTGACGTTTAACATGGGAGTCTATGGAAGGGGTGCCTGGATTTGAAAAATCGGTGCTCCCTGGCCGTAGGTCGCCCGGACAACAAACTTTGCACACTTGTAGAGGAAGAGTGGGGCTACATGTGCCAAGTTCCGGGTCCAGGGGACCTACGGCCAGCCGGTACTGAGTCCTCAAAGTCCGGGAGATTGGGCGCAAAAAGGTGACTCGAGTATAAGCTGAGGGGGGCATTTTCAGCACACAAAAAAAATGTGCTGAAAAACTCGGCTTATACTTGCGTATATTCGGTAATATTGCAGTAAAATACGATTTAACATGATAAAGGTCCACGTTAAGTACAAGAATGCATCCTAGAGAGCGACACGTTTCGTGAGCACCCGTTCACTTCCTCAGAGATAGATGCAAACTTGCTATCTAGAAGGTAAAATCTGTATAAGTATAATAGAGGTAAAGGAATTGTATAGGGTCAAAGCGTTTAAGGCCCACCACATTGTGCCCATACTTACAAAACTGATAGAGGGAATACATATGTTGATATTCACTGGTCTACCACTGAAAATGTCTGTCCCGGGAGCGGATCATTCATTGACTCCTATGGGGAGACGGATGTCAGCAGAGATGTGCCTACATACAGCTGTCTGCCATCTGATCCGCTAAAATTGGACGTATTTCGATACGTTCGCCATCTATCTTATTGGATCGGCTGAGATCTGATGAAAACAGACATGCTGTCCATTTTCTTCCGATCTCTTCATAGGAATCAGCGGGGCTCTGACAGGCCCCTCCCTTGCAATAAACCACTGACCGGTGCATGCGCACAGGGGATTCTCGGCTGAAGACCCGGCAGACGCCAGACAGAAGTGTCCCACGCGGGGGTGACGACATTGCGGCTCCAGCCACTCGCAGCACTGAAGCCGCGATACCCTGAAGACACGCCGAGGCAACTTGTCGGCTACCTCGGCGTGGACCAGGTAAGTTACCGACGCCTCGTTCTAAGGGAAGTATTTGATAATGAGCTCATAATGAGCTAATTTTTTGGAGCTAAAGTTTGTGTGTTTTTTGTTGCGCAACAAAGCCCTTGTTTCATTAGCGAGTTTGGGGTGCCATTGACAATGAGCGCGACCCAAGCTTGCATGTTTTTTAGTGTGATCCAAAATTGTGGTCAGAATCGCCCTGCAATTCTGAGATGCTCAGATGGGGCTCAAACATTTGCAGAGTAACAGTTTTTACATTCTTGGGATGTACTTGTATCTTTTGTGTTTCACGTCTATAAAATGTAATGGAAAAATCATAATTCAGTAAATGTTCTAACCTTTTGTTGTTTCCATCAATGTTAATAGGTCACTACTTTTCAGAATAAAATAATGTGCAGATATGCTTATTGCTTTTATTTTTTATCATACAGGAATCAAAATTTAAAGAGACTGGCGTTATTACCCCTGAAGAGGTAAGCGGAAAATAATTTTAGTACTTCTCATGTTTGTCATCCGGTTATGTTACATATGTGTTTTGTGCATGAAAGTAATCCTAAAAACCATTGCAAATGAGCAACAGCGTCACGTTTCATACATTTCAAGGAGCGTTCCTTTCAGGACAACAGATTAGAGGGAATATAAATATTAGCACTTTTTACAAAGGTGTCAAAGTGCATGCAACTTGGTTTCTCTTGATACAAACATTTTCAGTCATCTAGTTTGTGGATTCAGAAGTGTTATGTTGAATCAAGCTACATTGATTGTAATAGTAACCTCAACATCAAAATCTTGAAAGGTGATGGCTGTCGATTTCTGCTACAAACCAATCTATGATTATTATTTATTTCGTTATTTTTTTTATTTTTTTCTGAGTCTCATTGCATAGATTCCCTTTCCACAGCTTAACAGGAAATAACCTTACTTAACCACTTAAGACCCGGACCATTATGCAGGTAAAGGACCTGGCCCCTTTTTGCGATTCGGCACTGCGTCGATTTAACTGACAATTGCACGGTCGTGCGATGTGGCTCCCAAACAAAATTGGCATCTCCCCCCCCCCCCCCACAAATAGAGCTTTCTTTTGGTGGTATTTGATCACCTCTGCTGTTTTTATTTTTTGTGGAATAAACAAAAATAGAGCCACAATTTTGAAAAAAATGCAATATTTTTTACTTTTTGCTATAATACCCCCCAAAGAGATATAAAAAAACATTTTTTTTCCTCAGTTTAGGCCGATACGTATTCTTCTACATATTTTTGGTAAAAAGAAAATCTCAATAAGTGTTTATCGATTGGTTTGCGCAAAATTTATAGCATTTACAAAATAATGGATAGTTTTATGGCATTTTTATTAATAATTTTTTTATCTTATTTTTTGTTACTAATAGCAGCGATCGGCCCTTTTTTTTTAATTTATTTTTTGTGACTGCGACATTATGGCGGACACTTTAGACACATTTTTGGGACCATTGTCTTTTGCACAGCGAAAAGTGCTATAAAAATGCACTGATTACTGTGAAAATGGCAGTGAAGGGGTTAACCACTAGGGGGCGCTAAGAGGTTAAGTGTGTCCTATTGTGTGGTTCTTGCTGTAGGGGGGCGTGGCTGGACGTGTGACGTCACTGAACGTCGTTCCCTATGACAGGGAACAGACGATCAGTGACAAGCCACAGAGAAGAACAGGGAAGGTTTGTTTACACACACCTCTCCCCGTTCTTCAGCTCCTGTGACTCGATCGCAGGACACGGACGTCAATCGGGTGGTGTGGCCATAGAGCTCAGGATTAGGTCGCGAGGGTGGTGCGCCCGTGACCCACAGCTGGGCTCCTAAAGGCGGCGTGCCTGTGCCCTTCTGCCGACATATATCGGCGTGAAGGGGTCTTCAAGTGTTTAAAGAAAGTCCTGAATTGGATAGTTGCCAGCTGCCAGGGGCCTAACACCGGTGTCGATTTACTTAAACTGGAGAGTGCAAAATCTGGTGCAGCTGTGCATAGTACCCAATTGGCTTTTGCACTCCAAAGTTTTAGAAAATCAACCCCACAGTTGCAACTCCAATAGATTTTTCTTTAATCCTTCAGTCCCTTTTACAGTGGTCATCAGAACAAATTGAGAAGCTGATTTGCCCAGTGGGAATACAGATGGCAGTAAAACGTTAACCTTGGTTGTGACTAGGTTTCATACTCTATCCAATATGAGTATGAAAGAGTACCCTGCCCCTCTGCCTGCCCCCGAGTCCTCTTCAGCACCCATCAGTAAAGAAGAAAAATTTCTTATTTGCTACATTTTATAACGGAAAGGAAGAAGGTTTGTTTCTTTTGTTTCAAATAATTTTTTTTTTTTCGTTGATTTCCTGGTGTTACATTTAAGGAACCACAAGAAAATTGCAAATTTGAAATTTTGTCCTAAAACTTTCGAAATTACTTTGTTTATAACAAACTGATATTCCCCAAACTACTGTTTTTTTGTTCGTTTTTTTTTACCCATATGTTGCTGTAACATGCCTCGCCTCTTTGTGTGCTTCGAATTTCCCCGTCATCAGCATTCTGGTGTTTTGTAAGGCCCTACGTCTTCTTTATGACTTTTACTTCCTTTTAATTTCAAGTAAGTTGCTTCATGTTCTTAGAAAAAGGTACTTCTTCTGATTTATTTCCCAATAAGTATGTTCTTAGTGGCAACTAAGAATTTTGTCCTGTCCAGAGCCTCATATGTTTGTTGAAGAGCAGTTCATGACATTTGTGTCCGCACTCTCGGTGGAATATTCCCCCCGCTTCTTATCTCTTTCAACACAGCAGTCTATGATGGGTTCTATCTTCGGTCTTTAGTCTGGATATACATTATACAATTTTCTTGTGCACATTTTCCTTTTAGATTTACCTAAACCATATAATATGAGGTCAAACCTAAACACTTTCAACGTAGTTGTAGGTAAATCTAAATTGTATAATTTATGATCAGGCCAGCCATATCAATGCACATGATGATAAATGCAGCTAGGCTTTTGTGTACTGGCACAATGGAGACTCCAACAAATCCCTTCCATGAGAGAATGGTTCCGGAACATTGCCAGAGATGGGAACAGTTGATGCATATATTCCATGACAAACTTTCTAAATATATAACTATATGGGCATGCTGGATGCACTTCTAGACAACCACTACACTCTTAACTCAACTCTTTAAAGATGACATAAAAAATTGCATGTAAAACATTAATCCTCAGTTAACTTGAGAATACAGAATTAGGATAACTTCTTAGCTCTACTTAAAAATGTTCAACATGGAGAAGTTCTGTTTGGCTTGTTCTTTTAACCATTAAGACACAACTGTTCCACGCATATAGTACAGAACCTTGATAGTCTATATTACACTTGATGTATACCTTGTTTTATATTTGCCATGTTCATAAATGTTTTGAGTTTTGAAACTGTTAACCTTTTGTACTATACTTTTTTTTTTTTGATGCAATAAATCCGTTTATGAAATTATTTTTTTTTTTTTTTTTTAAATAACTTGTATTTCTATAGCCAGTTTAGTTATTCACAGGGTAGATTTGATTCATGATTAATTCAGAAGTAAACCCATCGATATAACAGTTTAAAAAAAAGTCATATTCCCAGCCGGAAATGTAACTGTCACATGTGCATGTGCAGCACATGACAGTTGAAGATCAGAGGCCAAGATGGCAGCTTCTTTGGCTGAAAATGATAGGAGGGTTTAGGTCCACTTTAAATCACTGGTAAAAAGGCTTGATTTAAATCAACTGGATTTAAATCCATAATTTCTAAAGAGCAACTGTCATCTTTCCCACAACAGCTCCTCCTTTTGACCCGATGTTGACTCACCAACCGCCCAATTCACTTTAATGGGATGGCTGGTGATGCGGCAGTGACACAACAAAGTGAGGGATGTGGTGGCAGCAGGTGAGTGGATGCCCGCTAACAGGTCCTGCCATGATAGATCTGAAATGACTGGTGCTCTTTAAATGTAAGGACTCGGGGGTGTGGCCGAGCGCAGAACTGTGATGGCCGCAGAGTGAAAAAGCTTTAAGGACATGTGCAGTGAAGCGACTCTCACGGCGACATGGGATGGCACACATACAACAGAGCTATGAAAATCCACTCGGCTCACTGATGCCATGACGAAGAGGCTGAATGTCCGCTCGGGACCGTGAAAACTTGGATTTCTATCCGTCCTCCTCGGCTCACAGCCGCCAAGATGGCGGAGACTCCCGCTATGGCGCCCTGGCTCCTACTCGCAGAGACACAGCCCAGCTGGTACTGCAGCCTGGCAGCACAGGACTCCTCTTCCCACAGCAATCTTGGGGTGAGTCGACTCCTCCAGACCGCCCCACCACACCCAGCCCTACTAAAAGTAAAAAAGTAAACGAGAAGAAGAGGAATCTCTCTCTCTCCTCATGCTTCGTGCCCAGACTCGGCCTATCCTCCCTCCACACTATCACTGGAGGACTTCCCAGCATAATCCCAGCCTGCCTCCCTGACTGATCTAAAGAACATGTTACCCTGCATAGTTCCCTGCACGCTGGCATGTCCAGAATGCTTGCAAGGGTCACAACAACAATCCAGGTGCTTTCCATGTCCCAAGGTTGTCCCAAGCAGAGGATAACATTTTGAGACATGTGTAACAAATTGACCAGATTAATTCCTATAATGAACACAACACAGAGATCCAAATAACACTCCATAGTGCAAATAACATTTTTTCCCCCACAGCATCATTGCATTACTACCAGTTTTCATTCGTGGAACGCAGAGGAAGCTCATTGCTTCCCGTTCCTAACTACACTTTTTTTTATTTATTTTTTTATAAATGTAAGTGCATGACTACCCTTTTTAAGTAATAAAGGTGGTATAAACTTCATTTGCACTACGGAGTGTTACTTTATCCTCCTTAGTGCTCCGTATATGTAGAGAGAAAGAGCTGATGAGGCATATTCTTTGGGAGTTTTGTTTTCACAAACACAATACCCCCTAGAGGGGAGAGTTTTCTGATATGTGTATATACATAAGAAGAGCACTGAGTGAAGCACCTGCACAGCTTGAACCACTTCAATACAGGGCATTTCACCCCCTTCCTGCCTAGACCAATTTTTAGTTTTCAGTGCTGTCCCAATTTGACAATTGTGGCTCCCAAACAAAATTGACGTCTGTTTTTATTTTTTTTATTTTTTTCACAAATAGAGCTTTCTTTTGGTGGCATTTAATCACCTCTGTGGTTTGTATTTTTTGCACTATAAACAAAAGAAGAGCGTTTTTTTTTGGAAAAAAAGTGATATTTTTTGCTATAATAAATATCCCCCAAAAATCTATAAAAAAAATACAATTTTTTTCCTCCGTTTTTACCGATTTATGTAAGTATTTTTGGTTAAAATTTTTTTTTGCAATAAGCGTATATTGATTGGTTTGTGCAAAAGTTATAGGGGGATAGGTTTTTATATTTTGTGTGTGTGTGTGTGTGTGTGTTTTTTTTTTTTTTTAGTAGTAGTAGTAATGGCGATCTGCGTTTTTTTTTTTATCGTGACTACGATATTGTGGCAGACACATCGGACACTATTTTGGGACCATTCACATTTATACAGCGACCAGTACTATAAATATGCACTGATTACTGTGTAAATGTGACTGGCAGGAAAGGGGTTAACACTAGGGGGCGATCAAGGGGTTTCTGTATTCCCTAGGGAGTGATTCTTACTGTGGGAGGAGGGGACTGACTGGGGGAGGTGACCAATCTGTGTCCCTATATACAAGGAATACACCATCGGTCTCCTCTCCCTGACAGAACATGGATCTGTGTGTTTACCACCCTTCCCCTTCCCCATCACTGTTTCTACATTTATTCTCCATAAACGCAATCTGTATGACATCCGGAGGTGCCACCCCAAAACTTAGAGAGACTATACCTTCTTCTCTATGGCCCACCACACATGTACACGTCTAGATCTTTTTTTGATTGACCAATGAGCCCTTCCACACATCACCTCTTCCACGATCGAGACCATATCCTGGTCAGACCATACCCCTATCGCAATCACCTTTTTTGACTCTGCCAAACTTAAGCCGGCCTCCATTTGGAGACTGAATACTTACCTGCTCGCACTCCCAGAGACCCAGAAAACCCAGAAGAGGAACACAATCTATTTTTCTCAATGAATGATCTAGACTCCATTGACCGCTTTTGTATTCTGGAATTCCCACAAGGTGTTCATGAGAGGTATATTACTTCAGCTCAGTTCCCGGGCTAAAAAAATGCTCAAAACGCCTTGAACAAATTATGCAGGACATTCGCTCACTGGAAGAGGTGAACAAACGCAATACCACTTGCCAAATCTCAGTAGACCTCATGAAACTGAGAATATCACTTTAGAGATATACTACTCTACCAGTAAAAACATACTAAAACACTCAAAGCTGATTTCTATGCCCTTAACAACAAGGCAGGTGCTTTTTTTTATTTTTTTTAGCTAAACGCTTTAAAGGCAAACACCTTTCACATAGAATCCCCTTTATGTTGAATAAAACCTCCTAGAGCTAGAATTTCTTCCCCAGATGGTATTGCAGAATTCGTCAAAGACTACTATGCTAGCCTATATGATGTCAAAGCAGATACCCAGACCCCACAACCTAATGCAGATAAGATACAATCCTTCCTTTAACAACTTTATCTACCTAGATTGACTGATGACCATATGGCCACTCTATTTCGAACATTTATAGTATCGGAGATCAAAAAAATTCTATCCAGCCTGCCTAAATCCAAAGCCCAAGGAATCGATGGGTTCACTAATGGATATTACCAAAAATGTATAGACACACTAGCCCCCCATCTAGTGAGTATACACAATTTACCAAAGGTCACTTTTCTAAAGAAATGCTACAAGCAGTAATCCCCACTATGCCTAAACCAGACAAAGATATCTCCCTCCCTAGCACTTTATAGGCCCATTTCATTACTCAGTACGGACATAAAAATATACGCAAAATCATTGGCCCACAGACTACTGAATGTTTTACCCACATTAATTCATCCAGACCAGGTTGGATTCATCAAATGGCGTCAAGCCCCAGATGTCACAAGGAGAAATTGAAATATGCAGAACTACATAAAACCCATTTGCTCTTCATTAGATGCTGAGAAAGCATTTGATCATGTACACTGGAGGTTCCTAGAAGCTGTCCTGTATAAATTTGGATTCTCAGGTCCAATCCTGTCAGCCGTATTAGCACTCTATTCTCAACCGTCAGCCAAAGTCTTGACCTCTGGAACTTTTCCCTCCAAAATTCATGATCACCAACGGCACCAGACAAGAATGCCCATTATCTCCACTTATCTTTGCATTAATCATGGAATCCCTAGGGCACACAATCCGCAATTTCCCTAATGTGACAGAAATACAAATAGGCCCACTCCTAATGCTCCAAGAACTTCAAGGTTACTACATACCTTTTTAGTTGGATCTCTTACAATAAAATCAGTGAAAGTAAATCTCAAATCTTGAGTACCAACATCCCAAACCAGCTTAAAAATTCTATTACGGAACAGTTCCCATTTACCTGGGTTAATACATTCATTACGTATCTAGGAATCGATATTCCCAACAACTCGGCTAAAGCCTATAAGTGCAATTTACAAACATTCCTAGAGAAACTCCCTGGAGACCTGACCTCTTTTTATCTAAATTAGAACTATCCGTAACTGGAAGAATAAACTTATTTCAAAATGATTGTATTGCCTAAATTATACCTCTTTCGCACTATCCCCATCTCCATACCGCACCCCTTCTCTAAAACATGTTGCCTGATCCTTAACTTTATATGGAGAGGTAAGAAACCAAAATGTGTCGCCTCTATACTCATTAAACAACAAATTTCCGGTGTACTATCATTCCCTGAAACTCCAAATCTCCGGCCTTCAGCTCTCTTCCTGAGTAGGCTGTGGCATTCAAAACACTCAACAACCAGTAGTGGAAGGAAAACTTCTATCTTTCACAGATCTGCAAACAAAATATATCATCTACCAAATTCTGAGTCCTAAAACGTATTCAACTATCGCAACTATTTAAGAAAGGTAAGATCCCTATAACAATCAAAGTAGAGGAATAGATCCGTAATTTTTATAACCCAGAAAACTCTACGCTTAATTGGGTCACTTTCTTCTATAAGAAAATGTGTGACTCGCATAACTTTGCTAAAGTGGGAACAAGAACTAGGTCATGGGAATCGTCTTTACTCTGGGCATATAAATCAATGCTATGCATAGATCACTGGGAACCTTTCCAGAAAATAATACATAGGGGGTACTACACCCCATATAAAATAATCAAAAATATCGTCCAGCAATTCCAGTAAATGCTGGAGAGATTGCAACTCGTACATATAATATGATGCTGCAAATCTATTAGATCATACTGAAATTCGATCTTTAAAATAGTGTCCGAATTCACTCTACACCCTACTCCTATTTTGGTTGAGCAAGGCCTCCTGCAGCTCAACATTGGTAATATCCCCCACAAAAACCAGGGCTATGGTAGTTTACATCCTGTCTGCTAAGGTCAATATAATGAGACACTGGGGCTCCCTAAATTCCCCAAGCATATCAAACGTCATTAGAGAAGTAAATAGATGTTGTTCTCTAGAACGGATGTTTGCTATGAAAAATTACTCCCCGACAAAGTTTAATTTAACGTGGGACTCCTGGTTAGCACATCCACACTCTTCTAATACATGAACACGGATTTCCCCAATATTTGCGCATCCTCATTACCAAAGATATAAAACTTTATATAGTTATATTACCCCAGACCGGCTGTTCCAAATAATATACGGTTTGAGCTAATACAATGCATGTACCTGATTTATATTTGTTTTTAATTAGTGCTGCACACTTTCTCTCTTCTCTCTACTGGGCCAATTAGGCCCATGCTTACCCTTCTCTTACCCTATTGGCTCCCCATAAATGTAAAGCTTCAGTGAAGAACAATGAAACATAAGGGTTGGCTGCATTGTCTCCCCCTCGAGACACAGTGTGTTCGCAGATGGTGTGTCTGGGGTGGCAAACAATGCCTTTCACCATTCTCGGATGTTCCCCTGGGCTAAGGCAGGCCTGTTCCAACTCCCCCGTCTTTTGCACCCTGTGACCCGCAAAATTCGCTCCTTCCAAGACCTTTAATCTACAAGCCACATCCCAAACCATTTGTTTTTTTCGTATCTCCAAATGACCCACTATTTAGCAACTCTCTGACCAAACCTACACACTTTGAAGTTATTTGCTTTCAGGGACCATACCAATCATGTCTAATATCTGCTATATACCAACTCTTGCAAGAGAATCTCCCGCTTTCTATGGAACCCCACTCATACATGAGTAAATGGTCGCATCTTGCACAACAACAAATCTCTCCTTCCCAATGGGCTAATATTTGGACCTCAACTTTTGTGGCGCAAAGAGAGACATCATACTTGGTGTTCTTTTTTTGGTATAGGACTCCTGAGGTTTTATATCGCTATGACCCCCTCTCTCCTCTCTGCTGGAGGTGTGGTAAACTCAGAGGTACTCATTATCATATTTTCTTTATCGTACATCACGGGACACAGAGTCTAGTAATTACTAAGTGGGTTATATTCCACCTTCAGGTGCTGGACACAGGTGTAATCAATTGGACAGAAAGTTCCCTCCCTATATAACCCCTCCCATCTCAGTTTTTTTCACCAGTGTCTTATGCCGTGTACACACGATCACTTTTTGTGATGGGGAAAAAAAAACGTTGTTTTAAAAAACGTCATCTAAAATGATCGTGTGTGGGCAAAACGTTGTTTTATGTCTTCTTCTAAAAAAAACGACCAAAAAAAAAATTCAAACATGCTTGAATTTTTTGTGTCATTTTTCAAAATGTCATTTTTTGTGTCATAAAAAATGATCGTGTGTGGGCAAAACGACGTTTAAAACAATGTTTTTAAACCCGCGCATGCTCAGAAGCAAGTTATGAGATGGGAGCTTCAATGGAACAGAGTGCCGTCGAACGTGGTGTACGTCACCGCGCTTTGCTAGAGCTTTTTGGAAAAACGATGGTGTGTACGCAACGTCGTTTTTGAAAATTAAGTTTTTGAAAAACGTTGTTTTGTTTCGTGAGATTTTTTTTAAAGTGGATGTAAACCCCAATTTTTTTTTTTTATTACAATGTAGAGAATAAGATTTCCTATCATCTGTGCCCAGTCTTGCCACACAGTTAATCCAGCGTTGCGCAATCCTCGTTTTATTGTTCAGTTGAATAAAATGGACTTCCCTATAAAAAGCAAAGTCCGTTCCGCCCCCATGCTTTGAGTGACATGTTATTTACATATCTCGTGCACTAGCCTGCAATCATGCACAGTTTCTATAAACGGTGCACAAATCACACCCCTCCCCTCTCCTCTGCTTTCTAGCTATCCTAGATATTTCTGCTTGTCCTGTGTTTTGATTAAATGTTTACAAAACATGAGGTCAGGCAGAGTTCAGTGTCATGATGAAATGCTCCAGTGAACAGCCATCAGAATATACATAAAAAGTTATTAGGGGAGATATATTTAGTCTGAGCTTGAGTAATCTCCTTGAAGTGTGTGTGTCTGAGGTCACCTGATCACATATGCACAATTCCTATATTACCAGGATATGTGTTATGTGGGGGAGGGGTGGATTTTACCCTTTTTACTTACACCCAGGCTGAATGAACTTAGGGCTGGTTCACATTAATGCGCTGTACGAGATCGCAAGTGATTCGCACTGCACTGCTGTTTAGATCACATGCAATATCTGTGCAATGCGATTTCAGCCATACAAGCTGTATGGCTGAAATTGCATCTCATTTGGAACAAACTCGCACAGGACCCTTTTTTTGGTCCACACCAGAATCGCATAGGTGTTCACACCTATGCGACCCGATTTATGTCCTAACTACTGTCATTACCATTACCTACCTTACCATTGTATGACACTCCCCAGCAGTTCGCATATGGCAGTGTGAACTGCCGTGCGAGTCGGATGCGATGTGAGAACCTGCAGTGGATTTGCAGAGTTCCCGAATCGCACCAGTGTGAACCGAGCCTTAGTGGGAGCAGTCAGATGACATTTGTAGGCTGTATGCTTTGAGGCTTGGTTCACACTGGTGCGATTCGGGAACCCTGCAAATCCACTGCAGGTTGCCACAACGCACCCGACTTGCATGGCAGTTCACACTGCCATATGCTGGGGAGTGACATACAATGGTAATGACACCCCCATTGCAGCTCGCATATCGCACTGCGAACTGACAGGACATGAATCGGATCGTATAGGTGTGAACACCCATGCGATTCTGGTGTGACCAAAAAAGGGTCCTGTGCGTGTTTGGTCCGAATGTGATGCGATTTCAGCCATACAGTTTGTATGGCTGAAATCGCATTGCACAGACATCGCATCTGAACAGCAATGTGGTGAGAATCACAGGAATGCGGAGTGTACAGTGGTCGGTAGTACGTGCAGGATGGTGTCAGGCTAGTGGACAGTTAGATATTTTTTTTATTTTACAATTTCATTTTTATTTATTTTTAAAAAGGTTTTTTGGGACCAGTGGATTTTTTTTTTTTTTTATTAATTTTTACAATTACATTTTTTCACAGTGCTTTTGGAAAAGGGGGTGGGAAAATGGGGTAGTGGTTGGTGTTAGTAGGGCAATGGTCGGTGTCAGTGGACGGTGTCAGTGGGGTAATAGTCGGTGTCAGTGGACGATGTCAATAGGGTAGTGGTCGGTGTCAGTGGGGTAATAGTCGGTGTCGGTGGATGATGTCAATAGGGTAGTGTCAGTGGGATAGTGGTCTGTGTCAGTGGACGGTGTCCGTGGGGTAGTGGTCTGTGTCAGTGGTCTGTGTCAGTGGGGTAGTGGTCTGTGTCAGTGGGGTAGTGGTCTGTGTCAGTGGGGTAGTGGTTGGTGTCAGTGGGGTAGTGGTCGTGTCAGGGGACAATGTCAATAGGGTGGTGTCAGTGGGGTAGTGGTCGGTGTCAGTGGGGTAGTGGTCGGTGTCAGTGGGGTAGTTAGGTCGGTGTCAGTGGGGGTGGTGGTCGGTGTCAGTGGGGGTGGTGGTCGGTGTCAGTGGGGGTGGTGGTCGGTGTCAGTGGGGTAATAGTCGGTGTCAGTGGACGATGTCAGTGGGGGAGTGTAGTGGTCGGTGTCAGTGGGGGAGTGTAGTGGTCGGTGTCAGTGGGGTAGTGTAGTGGTCGGTGTCAGTGGGGTAGTGTAGTGGTCGGTGTCAGTGAGGTAATAGTCATGTCAGTGGGGTAGTGGTCGTGTCCGTGGTCTTGGGGCTTTGGAACGTGAAGGTATGGGGGGGGGGGGGTAGTGTCAGTTTTATTTTTTCAATTTCTTTTTTTTATTTCTTTTTTTTACAATTTCTGCATTTTTTTTTTTTTTTATCAGCCCTGTTGGGGCCGTTAGTGACATGTCAGGGGTCTAAACAGAGACCTCTGACATCTCCCATATGAGAAAGGGACAGAGGACATTCATTCCCCAGTTTTTTCTCTGCATTGAAGATGAATGGACAGAAGACAGCGTCTCCCCTCCATTCATAAACTGAGCAGAGTAACACACAGGTTACTCTGCTCAGTTGTCACAGGACACAGAGTGCTCAGTAACGAACGCTCTGTGTCCCATTTCAGAAAAGAAAGGGGCCGGTAATTGGCCCCTTTTTTCCCGCTCTCCATCCTGACAGAGTATCACCACCCCCCCTCGCAGCCCACGGGAGAGGGAAGCCATCAGCTGTCATTTCATGGAATGCAGAATTGGCAGGCGATTCTCTGGAGCCGTCAACAATTGTTTCCGGGAGAATGACCTCTACAACCTGACTTTTTTTCTGACCAAATGCCACAGAAAGGGTACCCTGTACATAAAATGTATTGGCGTCCAGGTTCAACAAGAAATTGAACAGCTTTGTGTCAAGGACTAAGGATCCACTCGAATGCGGGACAGAGGCGTTAGTGATCCTGTGGAACCAGTTGTCACTGGTTTATGCGTTCTCTCCCCCCAGTGCCGCGACTTTCGTGGCTTTTATGCAACATCAGAGGAAAATGAAAGCCGGCCTGATCGCTTCGGCATAACCGAGACGACCTTACTGTGCAGGAATAATAAGGGTGGTAGTAGAGGACCCAGGGTTCCTTACATCTTGTCCAGGCCTACTTCGCAAGGGGGTACTGCATCCTGTCTGGCAAACATGAGAATTAATGTTCTGGCTGTTATAGCCCGCATTATAGAGGATCAGGGCTTTCGGAATCAGCGGCAATTACCTTGATTCATACAGGAGAGCTGCCAGGACCATGTATCCTATGATCTGGAGGGCCCATGTTCCTGGTGTGAAACCAAGGGGTGGCATCCTTGGAAGTATGTCATAAGTAAAATTCTTGCCTTCCTACATTAGGAAAGGAGATGGAGCTAGCCTTAAGTTCCATCAAGGATCCGATCTCTGCCTTGTCCGTGTTTTCAAAGGTCGCTTGCTTCGCACTCTTTGATCCGGGCCGTTGTACAAAGGGGTCGGAGGATTGGGTCTAGTTTTGTCGGCTTACAGGGTCAGCAACTTGGGCCGATGCACCTTATTTCCCTTCATCTATCTAACAAGGGAATTGGTGTTCTTGGTTTGCGGTAGCCTCCCCAAGAGAGTTTCAGTATTGGCAACTTTCTTTGTATAGAGCCATACTTCATTATTCTTACAAGTAGGGTGATGTTAAATCCGCACCCAGCCTTATTTCCTAGAAGGATCTAGTGTTCATTTGAATCAATATATTCTTGCCTTCCTTTTTCCAAAACCTTGTTCCGCGGAAGGAAAAGTTATTGCTTTTCTCTCAATCGAGATGAGAGCAGTTAAAAATCTATCTGAAGGTTTCAGATATAGAAAACTGACGTTTTGTTGTGCTGCCAGAAGACCCTAGATGTGGGCAGGCAGTGTTCAGCTATTAAAATGGTTACACACGTTCTCTCGTTAGAGTAAGAAAGGTCAAGGCCTATCTGAAGCGGCTGGATACGGAAAACTGATGTTGCGCTACCAGGAGGCCCCAGGAAAGGGCAGGCAGCATCTAAATCGACTGTTTTCAATGTTGATTCATCAGGTTATTATTAAGTCTTGTGGTTAAAGAGAGGGCTTCCCCCTGTTTCTTTTTGGTGTGCACCCTACCAGGATAGTAAGCGCTTCATGCGTGGTGCATTACCAAGCCTTTATGACTCAGATTTTCGAGGCTCCAACTTGGTCGTCGGTGCTTACGTTCACTAATTCCTATCAGGTGAACATAAGACGGCAAGAGGGTGCTGTTTTTTTGGCGCAGTATGCTGCAGGCAGCATTATAGGTCCTCACGTCTGATGGCGGTCTGCGTTATTGTGTCTCCCTCCCCTCAGTAAGCACTGCTTTGGGACATCCCACTTAGTAATTACTAGACTCTGTGTCCCGTGATGTGCGATAAAGAAAATGGGATTTTTATAACGGTTTACCTGTAAAATCCTTTCTTGGTGTACATCACGGGACACAGAGCTCCCGCCCCTCTTGTTTTGGTGGATATTGGGACACCTATTGCTTTGCTACAAAAACTGAGGTGCTCCCAGTATGGGAGGGGTTATATAGGGAGGGAACTTTCTGTCTAATTGATTACACCAGTGTCCAGCACCTGAAGGTGGAATATAACCCACTTAGTAATTACTAGCCTCTGTGTCCCGTGATGTACTCCAAGAAAAGGATTTTACAGGTAAGCTGTTATAAAAATCCTATTTTTTGGCAATGTGAACTGATTGCTCCTTTCTAGTCCATGGCCGTGTCCTTACTTCAGCAGATTTTAGACTCCCCGTACCTTTAGACCCGGTACACCTTCTTCTGGGCCTCCCAATCCCTGGATTGGGAAAAGCTTTGAATAGATTGGCCTCCTATATCTTACTAGCAGCAAAAAGAGAGCTATTCCTGCATGTTGGTTGTTCACCTCCCCTCCAAATCAGGCCCAGCTTATACAAACTATAAATGATATCCGCAGAATGGGAGCATATGTCAGATTCCTGGGACCCCTCTATATACAGTACAGCTCTTCTCATTAATATTTCTATTATCACCCTGTACTTTTATTTCATTTGTGAAGGTTTTTTTCCCCAACTCCCCTTGTGGTTTTGTTATGGTTTTTGTATGCCACTATCTTTTTTTTTTTTTATTATTTCTTTTCTCCTTGACCCCACCTTTTGTTACCTATCCAACTTTCTCCCACTTTAATGATGGACATTCTGTTAGGAATCAGTACAGTTTGATCATCTGTTTGTTTTTTAGTTATTTACGTTCATATTGCGTTTAATGCCACGGTTTTATATTTTTCAAATGCTTATTTTTCTAATTGATATTTCAAAATATTGCTTGATATGTCTTCTGATTAACCACTTCAATACCCAGCCATAGACAATTGACGGCCTGGGATGGGATTTACCATCCTAAGTGGCCGTCAATTGACGGCCTGGGTATTGCAGGCGAATATCTGGACGATGCCTGCAGCCAGAGGCATCATCCAGATATCCATCTCTTCAGCCGGCGATTCTGCACAAAGTAAGAACGATCATAGCGGCGGTTCCGCCGCTTGATCGTTCTTACAGGCCGCGGGAGGGGACATCCCCCCCCTCCCGCCGCCATCCGGTGCTTCTCCGGGCTTACCTGTACCTTCGGGGGCCCGGAGAACGAATCGTCGGCGGCGGCAGGAAGCATAGAGATGACTGGTGACCAGATGGTCACCAGTCATCTCTATGACCGTCGGAGGACCCGGGCGCGATCTGATGACATCACGCCCGGGTCCCCGTATGTAAACAAAGCCGCGATTGCGGCTGTAAGTCACCATTCATGAGATCGGTGAATTTTTTTTCACCGATCTCATGGTTTCCAGCCTGGAGGTGAGATGTGAGGTCTTATTGACCCCACATCTCTCCATAAAGAGGACCTGTCACACACATTTCCTATTACAAGGGATGTTTACATTCCTTGTAATAGGAATAAAAGTGAAAAAATATGAAAAAAAGTGTAAAAATAAATAAAATATAAGTAAAAAAAAATAATAAAAGATTAAAAAAAAATGAAAACGCCCCTGTCCCCGATAGCTCGCGTGCAGAAGCGAACGCACACGCAAGTCCCGCCGACATATGTAAACGCCGTTTAAACCACACATGTGAGGTATCGCCGCGTGCGTTAGAGTGCCAGCAACTAATCTAGCACTAGATCTCCTCTGTAAATCTAAACTGTAACCTGTAAAAAATAAATAAAGCGTTGCCTATGGAGATTTTTAAGTACCGAAGTTTGGCGCCATTCCATGAGTGTGCGCATAATTAAAGCGTGACATGTTGGGTCTCTATTTACTCGGTGTAACATAATCTTTCACATAATACAAAAAAATTGGGCTAACTTTAGTGTTTTGTTATTTTTTTAATTCATAAAACAATTTTTTTTACAAAAAAAAGCGTTTGAAAAATAATTGCGTAAATACCGTGCAAGATAAAACTTTGGAATGACCGTCATTTTATTCCCTAGGGTGTCTGCTAAAAAAAACATATATAATGTTTGGGGGTACTGTGTAATTTTCTAGCAAAAGAATGATGATTATTACATGTAGGAGAGAAGTGTCAGAATAGGCCCGGTATGGAGGTGGTATAAAAGCCTAGTATTGAAGCGGTTAAAAATAAATAAAATAAAAAATAATAAAAAAAAGTGGTAGTAAACTCTCAAGAAAAAAAAAAAGAATAAAATCATTCCCCTGCAGATTAATACCATAATGTTCTAGTATGCACCACATACTAGCACATAACAGGCTTACAGTACCTTTCAAACATGGCTCTCCAGCGCTGAACTGTCACGGCTCATGGTGATTCCATCTTCCTGGTCTTCGTTCTGGGCTCATGCTCTTTGGCTGTTTGAATGGCTAGGCCGCAATAATATCACTTTTGCGCATGCACACAGGGGTTATCCTAGTGGCATGGCACTCTCCAGTTATGACACTCTCAGTGTTCCATGAATAAAGAGATTCCTGTGCATGTGCTAATGATGCCTTCGACTGGAGCTGTTATTATCTACTTAGGCCCCTTTCACATGTGCGGACCATATGTCTGCATTTTCATCCCTCCGTTGCAGATGAAAACGGGACATACATGGGTCCCTATGTGATTGCGGGTGTCAGCGGATGACCATCCGCTGACACCCGTAATTGTCCGCCTCCGCAATATCCGGTTTTTCGGATGGAAGAAAATCCTATTTTTCTTCCGTCTGGCAGATCGGATGAACACGGACATACGGTCCGTGTTCATCCGATTTCCCCCCCCCCCCCCCCCTCCATAGGGGAGAGAAGAGGAAAGACAGGGCAGTCCCTGGACTGTGAGCGGAGACCGCTCTGTCAGCCGATGGCTCAGCAAGGATTTTACGGAGGATGCCTGCTGAGCAAAAGCGGACACACCGAGGCGGATCATTACGATCCGCCCCGTGTGAAAGGGCCCTAAATGGCACATGTTCAAGCTGCTTTACAAGGCACGTACAGGTAAGACTTTTTTAAGCTTGCATGTAGAGCAAAGTATTTTTTTTTTTTACTTTTAATAGTATTTAACAGAACAGTCTCTCTAAGCGTGTGTATCTATAACATTCACAGCGTATATCTCCGATATAATTGTATATAATTGTATAACATCTACACGTTTTCTGTGCAGAAAATTTCCATTTTATAGTGTTCCCATAACTCCACATGCCAGTTGCTTGTGCTTTGAAGATTTCAGTGCAGGGCAAATTCTTTTCCAGGATCAGATAGATCTGAGCCAGGGAGAAAGCCTTATCTTTTTCTATAATTCAGCTAAAATATACTCTGCTTCAGAAGCTGTGCTTCTAGTCCACATCATTTTGGAAGGCTTGTAGCCCTATTTGTCCACAATTTCTAAAAAAGGAGGGGGTTTCCCCCAGCCGCCAATCGGATTTGTTTTTTTCCCATAGGTGAAACCTAAATACCGTACTGCTTGCTGGACTTGGCACACATGTAGACTCACTTCTCTACAAGTGTGCAAAGTTTGTCTGGGAGACATACGGCTAGGGAGCACCAATTTTTCAAAGCTGGGCACTCCTTCCATAGCCTCCCATGTTAAACGTCAGTCTAGGCATGGACACAGTGAGGCATGCAGATGGGCACCCTAGGCTTATACTCGAGTCAATACGTTTTTCACAGTTTTTTGTGGTAAAATTGGGTGCCTCGGCTTACATTCGGGTCGGCTTATACTCGAGTATATAGGGTAGTCTAAAACTGATTGGTAACCATCAAAAACCTAGTCCATTCCTATTGATACACTGTGGGTATTGAGCTATACATTTTCATATTTCTATCTTCCTAATGCAAGACATATTTATTCTGCCTACATTTTTATTATGACTTTAATGTCTCAACAGAAATTTTGGGACTAATTTAATACTTTATAGTGCAATTTCAGTCTGAATCGGTAACTGCAAATTTATACCTGTTCTTTTTCTTTTTATCAGTTTCTGGCCGCTGGTGATCACCTAGTTCATCACTGTCCTACTTGGCAGTGGTAAGTAATTTCTCCATAGGTTGAATTACATTTCACACTGTAATTGATGACCGACCCTCAATGTTGAAAGGAAATTGTTTTCTGTCCTCTCCAAATAACTTTGGTCACACTTTACTTTCACAGTTGTTGTGTCTTTAGCAAGTAACTGAATATCTTATTTGTTTTGATAATCCATTTAAAGTAAAATGTTTATCTATGAATGGCAGGCTTAATTACAGAATTCTGGCTAAGGGAATTTTATATGTTAAAACTATAAACCGCATGCTGGTGTCTGAAGTCTTTTGCAGTTCCCAGGCTACTACTGGGCACCAGTGCTTTAGCCCTCATGAACAGCTTGAACTGATGGCTTTCAGTGGCTGTGGTCTTAAGGCTGCATTCACACCTATGCGTCAGCGATTTTGGGCGTATTTGGGCAACAAAGTTTATGCGTTTTGTACCGGCGAATTTGCGGCGACAAAATGCGTTGTTTAAAAATCCCGCTTTTTGTATAGCCATTGTCGGCTAGCGGAAAGCCAAAGCCGCCCGATACGCGCGTCGGAAAAGGGTCCGGGACTTTTTTCAAAATCGACGTTCGACGTTCTATCGGCGTTCGGCGTTAGGAGATGTGAACGATCTCCATAGACAATAATGCAAATTCGACGGTACGGCGTATTGTAGAGTCGCGCTTCAGGCGACAAAACGCCTAGGTGTGAATGCAGCCTTAATGTATCCCAATCTAAAATAGTTTGACGTTTTAGATAGTGTGTAAGGGGTTAAAATCTGTCACCTGAAAAATTATTAAATTGATATCGCTGCAACAAAAAAAAACACCAACAAGGTATTAATCTTTCCTCACTTCGCCCAAAACAAAAAAAGACACTATTAAATGTCCCAATGCCGCCTGATTTCACATGCAATCTAGTAATGCACATAGTAGACATGCAATAATATAAATATATACAAACTGAAAACCATGTGTGGAAGAAAAGCTTTGTGTAATAAATTGAAAACAAATCCAGTGAAAAAAGTGGTGAAAATAACAGTGCTTCTTTTCAACTGTGTATCCACAATTCCACCAACACCAAGGTATATCCACATCCGCAGAGCCTTCAGTATATCCTCTTCACCGACATACAAGCACACCGCTCACTCACTAGATCCACTTGACCCCCATTACAGGTAGTCAAATAAAAGCATTGGGTACTGTTTGTCCGCTTGTATTCGTCATCCCTGTAGAAACCATCTGTACAGTACTTCTTATACCTTTTGGACTCTTGGGAGCAGCCATACTCAACAGTGGGATAAGAGAAGCCTCTCATAATGTAGTAAATCCAATTTATTAAAAATATAGTTTAAAAACACACTTGCAATGTGTAGGAATGTTTAAATCATTCATACAAATCCGGTATCGCCGATCTTATTTTCACCATTTTTCACTGGACTCGTTTTCAATTTATTACACAAAGCTTTTTTCACACATGGTTTTCAGTTTGTGGATATTAGTGAGAGTGACGTATATTAATGTATGATTTAGCATCTTTTTGGGCTATGCTATAGCTTTATAGCATGCAGCTCTCAAAAATATATTGGATTTATTGTAATTTATTTTGGCACCATTTTTAGTATAGTACAGCTGTTAGGATTAAGTTCAACTGCTGGTGGCACTATCCTGCTCTGGGCTGTTTGCTGCAGTTCCAGTGGCCTCCAGCAGGTGGACACTGGAACTGGAACAAACAGCCCAAAGCAGGATAGTGCCACCAGCAGGTGAACTTAATCCTAACAACATAATTTCTTATTATCTATTGTTGTAATATCCTGCACAAGTGGAAAAGTTTACCATAAACCTTTTGGTTGTCATTTAGATGTTTGTAGCGTGTTTTGGCTGCTGAAATATCTTATATTTGCCTTAACCACTGTTGTGAGTCCCAGCTCTCGTCACTTTGTATGGATTGGTGATAACACTATTTAGAGCCTACAGCTTTATGACTTCCTCTCTTAATTTCCTGTCTCAACTCTAACTCCCATCTGCTGTATAGAACTATGATTCAGTATTACTAATCTGTTGGGAGTCTTCTTGTGCAAACCCTTAGGTCCCTTTCACACTTGTACGACTTCTAAGGCCCCTTTCACATTTATACGACTTGTCTCACGATTTTGTACTGCAAAATCGTATGACAAGTCATTCTCCATGATTTTCAATTAACACCATTCATACTGGCACGATTTTAAGTAGTGCCGACTTCAAAGTAGTCCCTGCACTACTATGGTCCGATTTTGATGCCACTTACACAGGCATTCATTGAAAACGCGGCCGCAAATCGCGGCAAAATCGCGGTAATATCACGCGACTTAGAAGTCGTACAAGTGTGAAAGGGACCTTAGGCTTCATTTCCATGGATGTTTTTACAGCCACTTTTTTTAGCCTTTTTTACAGCTTAAAAACACCTTTCCTTCTTCTTTTTTTTTTTTTTTTTTTTTTTTTTATTATTTATTTTTTAGCTGGAGCTCAAAAACGCTGTGGTAGCGTTTTTGAGCGTTTTTAAACATCTGGCGTTTTTACAGCTCTATTGCTGGAGCTTCAGAACGCACTGGTCCTGTTTTTTTTTTTTGCAGCTTAAAAACGGCTCAGCCATCTACAGCTCAAAAACGTCATGGTGGGCATGAGGCCATAGACTAACACGGAGAGCCGGTTTTAAGCTGCAAAAACGCTCAGAAAAGTGGCTGTAAAAACATCCATGGAAATGAAGCCTTACTCCTCCAGCCTCCACTGCCTGAAATATGTTTGAATGACAGCACTGTTTAATTCAATGAAGCTAGTAGCCTCTCATAGCACTGGCACTCACCACTCATTATTTCTGGTGGGCTGGTCTTTATGGCTCCTGTCTAAATTGACCCTAGTTGATTTGTGTAAGTTGGGGACCTTAGATTGTTGGGGGAAGAGACGGATGTAAACGTACAATATATGTCTAAAGGGCTATTGACAGCACTATATACAGTGGGGAAGATTCATTATTTGATCCTCTGTAGGTTGTGTAAGTTTGCCCACTTACATAGAAATGAAGGGTCTATATTTTTTTTATCATATGTGTATTTTAAATGATAGAGAATATTAACCAAAAATCCAGGAAAAAAACATAGTACAAATATTCTAAATTGAGTTCCAATTCAGTGAGAAAAAAGTATTTGATCCGCAAGCAAGACATGATTAGTATTTGGTGGAGAAACACTTGTTGGCAAGCACAGAGGTAAGACATTTCTTGTAGTTGGTTACCAGATTTCCACACTTCCCAGGAGGGATTTTGGTCCACTCTTCTTTACAGATCTTCTCTAAATCCTTAAGGTTTCTTGGCTGTCTCTTGACAACTCAAAATTTCAGCTCCCTTCATAAATTGTCTGTAGGATTAAGGTCTGGAGACTAGCTAGGCCACTCCATGAACGCCTATGTGCTGCTTCTTGAGCCACTCCTTTGTTGCCTTGGTGGTATGTTTTGGATCATTGTCAATGCTGGAAGACTCATCCGCGATCCATCTTCAGGGCTCTTTAGGGAAGAAGGGTCTCATCTAAGATTTTACAATACATGGCCCCGTTCATTGGCCCTTCAATGCAGCAACGTCTGCCTGTACCTTTAGCAGAGAAACAGCCCCAAAGAATAATGTTTCCACCTCCGTGCCTAACTGTAGGGATGGTGTTCTAATGCTGCGTACACACAACCGTTTTTCCTGTTGTGCAAAAAAAACAATGTTTTTCTCGACGTGATTCCTCGTGATTCCGCTCAAGCCTGCCTTGCATACATACGTTAATGAAAAAACGCTCAAGCAAAGCGTGGTGACGTACAACACGTAAGACTGCATTATAAAGGGGAAGTTCCTTTTAAATGGCGCAACCCTTTGGGTTGCTTTTGCTGATCCTCGTGTTGGTAAAAGTTTGGTGAGAGACAATTCGTGCTTTTCAGTCTTTGTGCTTTTCAGTCCGTTACAGCGTGAATGTGCCATCTCCATCACAAATGCTAGTTTTACCAGAACGAGCGCTCCTGTCTCATACTTGATTCTGAGCATGCACGTTTTTTTTTTTCCTTGGAAAAGCATACACACGCTGTTTTCGCGACCAAAATAAGAAAGACAGGAAAAACTACGAGAAAAAATAGAGCAGGTTCTAATTTTTTGGCGGGCAGTTTTCTCGTCGAGAGTACGCTGCATTGGGGTCATAGTCAGCATTTTTCTTCCTCCAACTACAGAGAGTGAAGTTAATGCCAAAGAGTTCAATTTTGTTCTTATCAGACCACAGCACGTTTTCTTCCAATTTTTCTCTGAATCATTTAGATGTTCACTGGCAAACTTCAGACAGGCCTGTACATGTGCCTTCTTGAGGAGGAGGACCTTGCAGGCGCTGCAGGATTTCAATCCATGGTGGCGTATTGTGTTACCTATGGTTTGTTTGGTGACTGTAGTTCTGGGCTGACCCCTCACTTTTCTCATTAACATCCTTTCCCCAGGCAAAATGTTTGCATGGAGCTCCAGACCGAGGGCAATTGATGGGTTATTTTGTATTTCTTCCATTTTCCAGCCTTGTGCAGGTCTACAATCTTGTCCCTGACTTCCTTTGACAGCTCTTTGGTCTTGCCCATGATGATGAGGTTTGAATGGAAGAAAGTTTCTGTGGACAGGTGTCTTTTATACACATAATGAGTTGTTACACCTTCCTATATTGACAGGATTAATCTGTGTACCACATGAGCACATGCTGTAGCCAGTCTTTGGGAGCCAGAATTAGTATCGGTTGGTGTGGGAGCCAGAATTATTATCAGTTGGTAGGGGATCAAATACTAATTTTACTCAACTGCAACTCAATTTATAACATTTGTATCATGTTTTTTGGGGGGGGGGGCTTTTCATCTGATATTCTGTTTTCTGTCATTTAAGATGCACCTATGAAAAAAATGATGGACCCTTCATTTCTCAGTAAGTGGGCAAACTTTCAAAATCTGAAAGGGATCATAATTATTTTTCCCTTTGTAAGTACCTGTAATAAATAAAGGTAAAGTGCACTATTTCACCCTTCTAACCAAAACTAACAAACTTTTAATCGCCATCCAACTAATTACCTCAGCATGACTGCTACAGCCTCCTTCGCTGAGACTGACAACATGCTGACTAGTTCCCTATTCAAGTTAATAGGGGCTTACTCTGTAGGTGTGGCTGTCATGCTGATGAAGAAAGCAGGGGGCTTCTAGGTTACTTTAGGTTGGAATGGCTAGAGATCAGTGTCGTTTTTTACAAAAAGTGACCAGCTCTTCTTCTTTTTTTAAATTAAATACATAATCAGATTGACTGCCGGGTAGTGTGTTGTGCGTTTTTCATTTAGCTGGAGTTCCGCATTGTATAAGATATAGTGATATAGAAGATATAGTGCTTTCCATCAGTGAGTCTCTTGCACAATAATAAAGTACACACTGACATTTCAATTTGTGCTTTAGAAGTCTAGTACAATATGTTTGTACACCGGCACTGACATTTCAAAGGGTCATATGATATGCCTTTCATGTATATGTTCCTATTTCAGCCTGTTGAGTTGAAAGTTCAGTTCAGGACAACCAGGTCTTCTATACAGTACATAGTACTGCTTGTCACATTGTACCTGGGACTCTCCAACAGTCTAAGCAGGAAAGAAACTTCCTCCCAGCATTCTTATCTAGCTGGCTGGTTAGGATTCAGCAAAAGAGGTTGGCTATGTGCCTGTGTCTGTTGAGTCCAAAGAGAATGAACATGGGGGTTTTAGGGCCTTGATAACAGGGTTTGGGCTTGTCAATGCCATCAGTTTGAGACAGTTTTCATTGATGGTTGCATTAAATACATTTAGTTATGTGTAATGGTGCATATACCATTACCTGCAAACGGCTACATTGCCTTCATGGTCTCATGATATTGCCTTGACTGACTGTCTTATGGCTCTATGATGTGTAAAGTAATTGTAAAGGTGTTTTTTTTTTTTTTTTCAATAACAAACATGGTATTATTACCTGCTGTGTGCAATGGTTTTTCACAGAGCAGCCCCGATCCTCCTCTTCTTGGATCCCCGCCAGCACTCCCCTCTGCTGAATGCCCCCATAGCAAGCTGCTTGCTTTAGGGGCACTAATGCAGGCTCGCTTCCGAGCTGTACTCTGTGTGTCCATTGAAATACACAGTGCAGCTCGACCCTGCTCCCTCCTAACTAGCTGTGATTGACAGCAGCAGGAGCCAATGGCTCCCCATTCTGTGCCTGAGAGAGAGAGGAGATGCCGCTCTTCTGCACAGCGTTGGATCGACATCAGGTTGGGGGAGGGGAGCTGCACACTTTGATGTTTTTTACCTTAATGCCTAGAACAGGGGTGGGCAAACTTTTTGACGTGAGGGCCGCAATGGGTTCATATATTGGACCGGGGGCCGAACCAAGAGTAGATGGATGGTGTGTATGTGTGAATTAATGTAAATTAAATTTAAATTCGCAACATTAAATGTTTAGATTAATTTAAGGTAGAAAAGCATAAAAATAGTTATTTTACAAAACTACAATTGATGGCACAGTGACTGCATTTGAAGACATGGCACAGTGATTGCTTTTGATGGCATGGCACAGTGGTGACAATTGATGGGCACGGTGGCTGCATTTGATGGGCACAGTAAGGCTGCAATTTTTTTTTCCGTTTGCACCCAAAAGTGCATTTGAAAAACGATATAATGGGCACATATATAAAAGTGGATATAAGAGTGTATATAAATTATGGTTTTAAATTATGGTTTTAAATTATGGTTTTAAATTGGTCTTTTTGGCCTCTCTTACCATATCCTGCTGTTCGCACGCTGTGTGATCACGTGACCGCCGTGTTATCTGCAGCCTCCGGCCAGCTCCTTTCCTGTGTCTCCCCATGGCAGTGACGTAGGTGGCACCACCCTCTCGGAGGAATTCCCCAATCCCCCGGGGCGAGAGGCGGCTGGAGGCGGAGCGCTCGCAGCCTATCTGCTCTCTCTTTCTATATCGTCCCCGACCCCGCACAGCTGACGGCGGCTCCATGAAACCCACAAATCCCGGCCGGCTGGCAGCTCGCCTCGCTCCAGCCCCCTCGAAGCATAGGCCACAAAGCCTCAATTAGCGGCGATCGCGGCATGATGAGATTGCAGGTGGGGGGCCGGATTAAAAGGTCCGCCGGGCTGTAGTTTGCCCATTCCTAGCCTAGAATGCATTAAGGCTTAAAAAAAAAACTTTGGTTTTTGAACCACTTTTAAGCTGCTACTGAAAAAAGTTGGCCACTTGCCAGCTGCCTTCTGCTCTCTCCCCATTGATATTGCTCATACTATTATCCTCCCATAATGCATGACCTTCTATGAATGGCTGGTGGAGATCATTCAGCTGCTCCTCCTCAATTTTACAGAATGTGATGCATTGCGGAAGACTAGTAATGCGAGTAAAGCCCTGTACACACGATCGGAATTTCCAATGGGATAAAATCCGATGGAATTTTCTGTCGGAATTCCGTTCAAGCTGTCTTGCATACACACTGTCAGACCAAATTCCGACTGTCCAAAACCTGTGACGTAAAACACTACGCCGAGCCATGAAAAATTAAGTTCAATGCTCCCGAGCATGCGTCGACCTGATTCTGAGAATGCGTGTTTTTTTTTCTCCGTCGGAGTTCCACACAGACGATAGGAATTTCCTATTGTTTTTTTTTTTTTTCCATTGGAAAAAAATAAAACATGTTCTATTTCTAAACACCGACAGGACTTTTTTCATCGGAAATTGGCTTTAAATAATAGCTTAGACAGCACCCTATTCACGTCTTATTCTGTTTAACCACTTGCTTACTGGGCACGTATACCCCCTTCCTGACCA
Source organism: Rana kukunoris (assembly GCA_029574335.1). Classification (NCBI taxonomy): domain Eukaryota; kingdom Metazoa; phylum Chordata; class Amphibia; order Anura; family Ranidae; genus Rana; species Rana kukunoris. The sequence goes on from CM056050.1 coordinate 460,262,673, forward strand.
GGTGAAATTTCAGCTTCCGGCACTGCGTCGATTTAACTGACAATTGCACGGTCGTGCGACATGGCTCCAAAAAAAAAATAGTCGTACTTTTTTTCCCCACATATAGAGCTTTCTTTTGTTGGTATTTGATCACCTCTGCGGTTTTATTTTTTGCGCTATAAACAGAAAAAGAGCGACAATTTTTTTCAATATTTTTTACTTGTTGCTATAATAAATAGCCCATTTTTTATTTTTTTAAAAAAAACATTTTTTCTCTCAGTTTAGGCCGATACGTATTCTTCTAACTATTTTTGGTAAAAAAAAAAAAATCGCAATAAGCGGCTGGTTTGCGCAAAAGTTATAGGGCTTGCAAAATAGGGGACAGAATTTATTATTAATTTTTATAAATTTTCTTTACTAGTAATGGCGGCGATCTGCGATTTTTATTGGGACTGCGGCGTTATGGCGGACACTTTTGACGCCATTCACATTTATACTGTGATCAGTGCTATAAATATGCACTAATTCCTGTATAAATGTGACTAGCATTGAAGGGGTTAACACTAGGGGGTGAGGAAGGGGTTAAATGTGTACCCTGAATTGTGTTCTAACTGTGGGGGGAGGGGAGTGACTGGGGGAGGTGACTGATCTATGTCCCTATGTACAAGGGACACAGATCTGTCTCCTCTCTCCCCTGACAGGATGTGGATCTCTGTGTTTACACACAGAGATCCATGTCCTTGTCCTGTAACTGCCGATCGCGAGTGCCTGGCGGACATCGCGGCCGCAAGTCACATGCATCGGCATCTCAGGGATGCGGCGGGCACGAGCATGCCGCCGGCGGGCACGAGCGTGCGCCCTCTAGTGGCCTGGAGCGAAAAGAATAAAGGCAAAGCCCCCTAGTCGGACTTTAAAGGCACTATGGTGTGTCAAGTGTAGCAAGGAAGAACATAATATTTCTATATAATTTATTGAGAAAGTATAAGATAAAAGTTGATTACATGATCTATAACAAATGCAAAAAGTACATAATGATGAAATACAGTTCAACATATCATGCTGTGTGGTGTGATGCCCTGTGTAGTCCCGACGTTTCAGGGAAACATAGTCCCTTTCTTCAGGGGTATTCCAGGATTCACAACTCTAAAAAATGTATAGAAAATGATTAGAATGATCTTAATAATGTTGATGATGTTGCTGTATGGATTAATACTGAAGTACTTACAGTAAACTGTATGATAATTCAAACAAGTAGATCATGTATTTAAAAGCATGGGTTTCCGGATGATCCGAGTCTGCTGACCTGGCCGCTGACGGCAGGGCAAAATTGCAAACAGTCTAATGGTTGAGTACGTTGTTGCCAGATATAGATATGCTGCTGGAGTCAGAGGTCACTGGAGCCTAGAGTTATGATGATGTGTGTTAATGTTTATGGACATAATTGTATTCATAGAATGTGAAATAGATTGTATTTTATAACATTTTATTTGGGGGATATGGTATGGCTTACCTAATAAGTAGCAATGGAAAGGCTCATATTAGGCTGGAAATATGTAAAAGAAATGTAATAGGGAATAATGAGTAAATATGTACAATGTATATAAAATATAAATATCCATGTTATATTAACTTGGTCAAAACAAATATAGTTGGATGTAATAGCAAAAAATGCTCAATAGATGGCGTTAAAGATTTAAATATTGAGGAATTGATGAAGTAAAAATACTCCTGTAAGTGCAAACCTGAATGTATGTAGATGACCAAGGCAAACAGGGAGACTAACAGTGTGGTAGCCACGATTGGTATAAAAGGACATATAAGCAATTTGTGCAAAATAAAATAAAAGGTTTGTTACCTTGAGAAGATAAGTGCAGAGGAACCGTCATGTTGTCCAGCAAGTTGCTGGATTGCAAATGACTGGTTCCTCTGCTGCTGTATATAGTGCCCATCCGCCAATCTGCGACGCACAGTGCAAGGGGTTGCAGCTGTGCTCGCACGGCTAATGAGGCAGGTGTGGGGGCTAACAGGGCAGCTGATTCCCTGGGCCGTGGCGCGTAAACATCCGAGGTGCGCATACGTGCGCAGCAGGATGACACGCCATGACCCATCACCATGGCGCGCGTCGCGCGCATGCGCGTGCAGCGGCATGACGCGTCGTCATGGATTGAACCGACGTCGACCTCACTGTGCACACGGGGCATGTGCACAGGAGGAGAAAGATGGCGGCCATGGCATATGCATCTGCCAGGTCGCCAATAGTTCACTGATAAGGAGACCGAATGGTCTCCTGTAGTGAAAAATATGTCGGGCAGCAAAAATAATATAGGCAACAAATGGCGGTACAAAGAATTTTTGTTTTACATATTGTTTCACAAATAAGTATGCTGAATAGGCGGAGCGCCCTCTAGTGGATAAATTATAGAATTGCTGAGTTGTCAGGGACAGATCAAACTGGCTCGGACCAAGGAAAGAACACTGCTAATAATTTGTTGCTTTTGAAATGTGGAAGACATAGTAAAGAGTCAGAAAAAAAGAGAAGAGGGGGAAAAAAAGGGGGAAAAAAGGGGGAAGGTTGATTTGCAGAATTGTTCTAAGTATAATTGTAGCAATCAATAGATATATGTCATTGGTAATGGTGCAGTTTGAGCATATACGAAAAAATATACATCATGATGAAAAAAATTACTAAATATAAATATAATTACATATATATCAATATAGTACTATGTCTATATAGTTGCTTTACACGGCCTATGCTACCAGATATTAGTAATACAGATACTTGTAAAATGATAATTTGATAACTTGAAAACAGAGAAGAACTTCCGGTTCCGGCGCCGCATGGAGTAGCTGTGCACTCCTTCAGCTCCCGCACACAGGCTCCCAAATCGGCCTATAAAAGCCAGCAAACCCGCTGCCGACCCCTGGGCTAACCATCCGCCATCCCCCCCCTCCACCCGAGGATGGACAAATACCTGGAAAAAAGCGGCGCGCGGTCGTACGCCGCCGCTGCGGCGCGAACGGGACAGCCGCAAATCGAGGCCCCGGCTTTGGCCTACACGGATTCGATCGTAGATCCGATCGTGGATCCGACGCCTGCAATGGAGGTGAGTGCAACACCAGCCCCTCCAACTACCCCTCAGACTGTTCACATCCCCTCACCTCCCCCGCAGGCGGGGGATATGCACAACATTGAGCTGATGGCCCAGGCCGTGGCTGCTCTATTATCCCCCATGATAGCGACCTCGGTGGAAAAAGCCATCAATGCAGGGATACAGAAAATCCAGGCTCAACTAGGGGAGCATGCATCCAGGCTGAATGAGGCTGAGAATCGCATCGGACATATAGAAGAGGATCTTTACCAGGCCCAATCCTTTGAACATGCGCAAGACAAGACGAACAAGTATATACTAGACAAACTGGACGACCTTGAGAACAGATCCAGGAGGAGCAATCTGCGCTTTATTGGCGTCCCTGAATCGCTGCAACCTCAAGCACTTTCAGATCTCTGCTCCAGACGCATCCCCGAGACCCTGGGCCTGCCGGGCCCCTGCACTGTTGAGCGCGCCCACCGCATGGGCCTTTTCAACTCTGATCGCAAGTCACCTCGCCCTGTCATCGCCAAATATCTCAACTATTCAGAAAAATCCCTCATCCTGCAGAAGTTCAGGCAGTCCAGGACCCTCCAGATAGACGGCATGAATATCCTGATCTTTGCGGACTACTCCGTGGACGTCTCCAAGAGGAGGAAGGCTTTCCAGCAGACCTGCACGGAGCTCCACCGAATGCAAATCAAGTTTACACTGGCTTTCCCGGCCGTGCTTCGACTCAGAGCACCCAACGGAGATCAGCTCTCCTTCCATGACCCATCCGAAGCTGAGGCCTTCCTGAGATCCCTCCGCTCTAGCCCCCACCACAACCAGTCTCCCAGAGCGGCACCTTCCAACCGGGCCCTAGAACACGGAAGCCCACGCAAGGACTCTCCTAAAAGATTCAAGGCATCTGGATCCGACCGTCAACACACCTCATCCTTTTGAACTTTTTTTTTTCCTTGAACCTTCTCTTTTTTTTTTTCTAGACGGTCACACCATCCCGATGCAGTTCTGCTGCTCATTAACCGTCCAGGACCACTCCTGGGCCCCTCTCCTTCAGCGTGCCTCCCCCTTCACCCGGGGGACCACGGTAGGCCTAAAGCAATTTTGATGTTATGCCAGTTTGTCTCCTTTTCTTTTCTCTTATGCTCCTAAAAATGCCATTTTATTTCACACTGTTTTGTTTTCACATTGTTTTATGTTCTCTTGCACAATCGGTAATAGTTGTCTTAGCTCCACTTGTGCCTTAATATTATGTTATCCTATACGTTTATATATCATGTGTAGGCCTTTCCATTCTTCCGCAAGGAACCTGTCTAGCTCCTCCCCCCCCCCCCTCACGCATTGCTCCTGCTGCTTACACCCCCCCCATCGGTCGCGGCGGGTGAAGTGCTGCATTGAGAGCCCTGCGTTGGGAGCTGGCCTATTCAGTGGCTCCATGCGGAAAAAAGTGAAGTTCCCAAATGTTGTTGTTCACCTTGTTTGCCCCCATCACCCTCCCCCCATCTCCCCCTCCCTGGTTCTCAACCCTCCGCCCATTTTTAGGGATCCGTTACCACCCCCGCTCTCTCTCACAGCAAACCACCACAATACCTGCTGTCCTTGCACCCCACTTCTACAATGCACCATGCTCCCATTCTCCTCGCCTCCACGTCCTGCTCACACCCCATTGTTAGTCTTCCCAACATGAGAATAGTCTCCTGGAATGTCAAAGGGCTCCGCTCCCCCAATAAGAGGATGAAAGTTCTGCGCCACCTTAAAAGGCTCAAGACCGACATCGCCCTCCTTCAGGAAACCCATCTGTCCACCCCCGACTTCCCGCGGCTGCGGAAACTCTGGGTAGGCACAGTCCTCGGTTCTGACTCAAGTGGTCGGAAAGCTGGGGTAATAATCCTTATTAACAAAAACCTTCCCTGCAAGATTCTGTCCTCAGATTCGGACTCCGAGGGGCGATTCACCTCGGCCCGTATTCAACTGGGATCCAGGGTGGTAATCATCACTAATGTATATGCTCCCAACAGCCCCACAAGTGCCTTCTTTAGCGACCTCACCTCCTGGGCGCTTAGAGACCCAGCCTGCCCACACCTGATAGGCGGGGATTTCAATTCCATCATGCACCCGATAGATGACAGATCCTCTACCAGACAATCTCGTCCTCCTCTGACTCCTCTCACCCAGACATTATTGGCGTCGACGGTCGAATCACTGCACCTCCACGATCTATGGCGACTAAAACACCCTGCTGACAGAGAATTCTCATTTTATTCCCACCCTCATAAAGTCTTCACGAGACTGGACTATCTTTTCTGTTCTGACTCTCTCCTCCCACTGATCTCGGAAGCTGACATACACGACATCGCAATCTCGGACCATGCCCCGGTCTCGACCACCCTTGAGGACCCTGACTTAGCCTCTAACCCCAGAATCTGGCGGTTCCCCTCCTATCTTCACAATAACTCAGATTTTCACCAGCATCTAGAAAAAGCCTGGTTGGGATACGCATCGGATAACGCTTTACACGCTGACAACCCTAACCTTTTCTGGGAAGCGGGCAAAGCGTTCCTCAGGGGCTGCATAATCGCCTACGCCGCCACATTCAAAAAACACACCCTTAGACGCTACAAACAGGCCAGCGCAACACTGCATCAGGCCCAGCGGGTCCTCTATACTGATGACTCCCCCAGCAACCGTAACGCCTGGTTCGCTGCCAAGCAGGCCTTTGATAGCTGGGCAGCCACCCTCGAACGTACCCAAAAAGCGCATCTAGACGCCTCCCTCCACAAGTTTGGTAACAAAGCAGGTAGACTCCTTTCCAGATTAAGTAAAGGACCCAACCGCCCGACGCATATCATGTCTCTCAGGGACCCATCGGGTTCCATACACTACACCCCAAAAGGTATCAATAATATTATGCGCCAATTCTACTCCTCCCTGTATGCCTCAGACCCTATCGATAAGCCGACAGCCCTCAATTTCCTACGACGTATCTCCCTGGACCAGGTAACCCCCACCCAGCTCGAAGCCCTCAATGCCCCTATCTCTGTCCTGGAGGTCCAATCCGTAATCAAACAGCTTTCCCCCTCCAAAGCCCCAGGCCCAGACGGCTTCACCGGAGAATTTTACAAGTCCTTTAGCTCGACTGTGTCCCCCCCTCTCCACAACGTCTACACACACATATGGTCGGGTGGGTCCTATCTTCCAACGGGCAATCAGGCCATAGTAAAACTCCTAGAGAAGAAGGGCAAGGACCCCCTAGAACCTGGCTCTTATAGGCCCATCTCGCTTCTTAACCTGGACGTTAAAATCCTCTCCAAGATAGCAGCCACTAGATTGGCATCCATTATACCCTCCCTGATTCACCCCGCACAGTCGGGCTTTGTTAAGGGTAGGACGGCCACCATGAATATCAGGAAGGTGATGCTAGCTCTCGAACACGCAAAAAATGACCCGGCAGGAGACCACGCCATCATCACCCTAGACGCGGAGAAGGCTTTCGATAACGTTAGTTTCGAATGGCTCTCCATGGTCATGTCCAAAATGGGCTTCTCGGGCCCCTTCACGCACCTCATAGAATCAATGTACACTGCCCCTGCCGCGAAAGTGGTCGCGGCGGGCCTCCTCTCTGAGGAGTTCAGGCTGCACAAAGGCACGAGGCAAGGCTGTCCACTCTCCCCGCTCCTTTTCAACATAGCACTTGAACCCCTCTCCCGCCACCTAACCCAGATCGCCCCCCTACATGGCATCCATGTCGGAGGCCACGACCTTCGCACGTCACTATTTGCAGACGATGTCCTTATCTTCACATCCAGCCCCTCACTCGACATGTCCACTATCAAGACCACCTTTGACGAATTCAGGCAATGTTCAGGGTTACGTATCAATTATAGCAAGAGCGAAATACTCCCAATAGGCTCCCTATCTATCCCCTCCTGGTCCCAAAACTCCTTATTCGCTGTTGCAAAGTCACATATCACTTACCTGGGGATAAAAATAGGCAAACTACCCTCCTCCCTATACCACCTCAACTACCCCCCCCTGCTCACCAAAATATCCCAAGAACTGACCAACTGGATGGACCTGCCTCTCTCGCTACTGGGAAGATGCCACCTTGTCAAGATGGTTAGTTTTGCACGCCTACTGTACCCACTACAAACCATCCCTTTACTCTTGCGCCACAAAGACATTAAATCCATTAACTCTGCCATTTCCAAGTTCCTCTGGCGTGGCAAGAGGGCGCGCATAGCATTTACCAAGCTGCATCTTCCCAGGCGAGAGGGGGGCATTGCCCTTCCCAACATCAGGCTATACAACTTGGCATGTCTATTGAGAACAGGCTTGGATTGGATAACCCAGTCCTCCAGGTGCTCGAACTACCCCCTCGAATCGGCGATGGTCCGCCCCTTCTCGCTCACGGCCCTTCTCCATTGCCATTGGAAATCTGCCCCCCCTCCCCTCCAACACAATCTCCTTCTCCGGGATACAGTCATCGCCTGGAGAGAGGTCAGGAAGGCCCTCAATGTCCCCTCCTCTATCTCACGATACCTCCCTATCCTGGGCAACCCGAGCTTCCAACCAGGCTTAGATAACCAGCCCTACCTCGACTGGGAGGGTAAGGGTATCAAATCCTTTTATTCTTTATGTGACCCCCTTTCAGGCCGCCCCTTAGGTTTTAGAGCCCTGGCAGACAAATTTTCTCTCCCTTCGTCACATGTATTCCAGTATATTCAATGCATTAGTTTCCTGAAAAACGCCTGTCGAGATGACAGAAAAAGGTTCCAGAGCTCCCTTACCGACACCCTTATTTCCCGGGCCTCATACAAAATCTCAGACATTTACCATCCCCTCCTCCAGCACAACATCCCCCCCCTGGCCTCAACCTCGGCGGCCAACTGGTCGAAAGACTTCCCTGACCCTGACCTGGTGGAGAAGCTCCTGCATGGCCTCACCACCATCCACAGACTTATCCCTAACGAAATATGGAGAGAGACGCAGATTAAGATTGTTCACCGAGCCCACATCCCCTTCAGCCGAGCCCATGCCACCCCAGAATGCCCCCTCTGTAAACAACCCAAACCTAACTTGGCTCACAGGTTCTGGTCTTGTTCCCTCATAGCCAGTTTCTGGGACCAAGTCATCCAATACATTTTCGATGTCACCCTGCTACGCATACCCAGGGACCCGTTACTACTTATATTTGGGTACTGGGACCCCATACTACTCCCCTGGTCCTCTCCCTCCACCCCCCTGGGCAGGGACTGGACTCTGATATGCCTCTTGATAGCCCGTAGAGCCATCCTCCAGAAGTGGATATCGGCGGACTGCCCAACCACTGCTCAAGTTAAAAGGGAACTGTTGCAGCTCTTATACAAGGACAGGCTCAACACGGACCTGACCCACGAACCGAGCAAGAACCGCTTCTATCACTTATGGAATCCCTTTATGTCGTATACTTTCACTCCTACTGAATGGTTGAACTTTGAGAAAATGTCTTTTCTATACCAGGATCCCCCTCGGGATTGACATCTCTCCTACCCTCCCTCCCTCCTCCCCTACCCCCCCCTCTCTTGTTGTTCCTTTTTGTTTGCAAGCACTACTATTTCACCTACCCCGTGACCACTTAACCTATACCCTCCCCCCTTATTTGTTCTCTCTGAGAACCTCTACATACACTGTTAATCTACTGCAATGTTCCACAGAAAATGCTTTTATGTCCTGTTTTTTTTATGATTTCTCTGTTATGTAACTTCCTTAATAAAAACATATTTAAAAAAAAAAAAAAAGAAAACAGAGAAAAATTACGGGTTATTATCGGTAAATTGTTGTTTTTGAAACAAACATATTCCATTGTTTAAATGCATATGCTATTTTACACGGCCTAAACCAGGGTTGTAAAGTATGTTGCAGGATTCTTACTACTAGGCAAGAGCTCAATGTAGACATGAATTGCAATTTAATGTATAACGAGAGAAAAAATTACATAAAGGAAAAGAGAATAAATAATGTACTGAAATTGATTATTTTGAGGGAGTATAAATATATGGTAGTATTTGATGAATTGCATAATCATTTTTCCATTCCCCCGGAAGAAAACCCTTCGAGGAAGGGTTTGAAGCATATTGCTTCATTGAGTCCGGGGGGCAGGGTGGCTTGTAAAGTATAGATCCATCGCAGTTCCAGTTGGAGGAGGGACTTGTTCCAGTCCCCACCTCTGGGACTGGGATGGATACGGTCAAGAATTAGGAATTTGATATTCGGAAATTTGCCTGCGTGTACCAATAGGGTATGGCGTCCAAGAGGAAGTTCTGGGTCGTTTTTGCGCATACTTCTGATGTGTTTGTAGGCACGTTGCCAGAATTGTAGTTTGGTCTTGCCTATGTAAAAACATCCGCAGTCACAACATAACATGTAAATGACACCTAACGTTTTACAATTGGCAAAGTGTTGAGGATAAAAGGTTTGACCATTGGGGAGTGTGGGGTTCTTTTCTGTATGCATAAATTTACAGTAATTACATTTTCCGCACATAAATGTGCCTTTGGCTTTGCAGGGATCTGATCTTGCATCTCCTTTGTATTCACTGGTGACAAGTTTGTCCTTTAAGGATTTAGCTCTTTTCATAGAGAATAGTGGATGTTTTGGCACAAATTGTCCCAGAGTGGAGTCCATGGACAGTAAGTGCCAGTATTTTTTGATGATGTTTGTAATCGCATTGTGTTGCATATTGAATCTGGTGATGATGCGGCTAGGATTGCTGGTGTCACGGGGTTTAGACGAATACAGGATGGTATTTCTGTTTAATGCGAGTACACGTTGATATGCGCGCTTAAGGCAAGAATGTGAATAGCCACGTTGTAGTAATCTGTCTCTTAGATTTCGTGCTTGATCTCTAAATTCTTCATCGCGGGAACAGTTTCGTCGGATCCGTAGGTACTGTCCGTGAGGAATGGATTTAATTAGTGCTTGGGGATGGAAGCTGGATGCGTGTAGGATGTTGTTACCGAATGTCGGTTTTCTGTAGAGCTTGCTTCCCAATTTTTGTGAACTGTCTCTAAAGACTTCAACATCCAGAAAAGGAATACACTGTTTATCGTGATTCATAGTAAATGATAAGTTGAACTCGTTTTTGTTTAAACGCTGCAAAAATGGTTGTAGTGAATCAGGTGGACCGTCCCAAATCAAGAAAATGTCGTCTATGTAACGATACCACGCTGTAATGTGGTCCGTATACATAGCGGAAATATCATCCGAAAAAAGGTTTTTCTCCCACTCCCCCAGATACAGGTTTGCATATGAGGGGGCACAAGAGGTCCCCATTGCAACTCCCTGTATCTGGAGGTAGTGGGAGCCGAAAAAGGAGAAGACATTGTGTGTCAAAATAAATTCCAGAATAGAAGTAATAAACTCATGATAGGAAGGATCACCTATGCCTTTGGTTTGTAAGATGTGTTTTATTAATGCGATTCCTCGATCGTGAGGGATCGAGCTATAAAGTGCTTCTACATCGATGGTGACCAAAGTAGCGTGATCTGGAATGTAGAGATCATTGATGATTTGTAGAAAGTGGATGGTGTCTTTAACGTAAGAAGGTAGTTGGATTACTAGAGGTTGCAAAAACTCGTCGATTAGTTTGCTGGCATTGTCAGTTAATGATCCTCTCCCAGAGATGATAGGTCTCCCTGGGGGATCATTGGGGTTTTTGTGCACTTTAGGAAGTGCGTAGAAAGTTGGCGTAACTGGAAATTTGACCCTTATAAAGTCCCATGTGATTTTATTGATAACGCCATTAAGGTATGCTCGATCTACAATTGAGTAGAATTCTTTGTTGTATTTTTCGATAATGTCGAAAGGGATACGCAGGTACCATAGTTGGTTTTTCAGGATTTTGCGACACATTTCTGTGTATTGATCATTATCTAGGATTACAATGTTGCCCCCTTTGTCGGCTGACTTGATGGTGATGGTTTGATTTGCTGAGAGGGTTTGAAGAGCTTTTTTCTCATCAAAGTTCAAATTGTTATGAATTTTATTCTTAATTTTTAGTTTCGCCAGATCTTGATTGACGAGTTTAAGGAAGGTTACTGCATTGGAATTTATACTAGGTGCAGGACAAAAGTCCGATTTCTTCTTTAATTTTGAATTAGTACTATTGAATGGGGTTGCCGAAGCAATAATCTTGGTGTCGACCGAAGGTAAGATTGTATGGTCTGGCGATATGTTTGTTTCGTTTTCTTCCAGAAGAGAATTTAGTTGAGCAAGTGCTTGTTGTTCCTCTAGAGTAAATGGTGCATCGGAATGTTGTTTGCTGAAAAGACTTTTGAGTAAGAGTTTTCTAATGAATAGCTGTAAATCTTTGTATACTTCAAATTTATCCAGGTTATAATTAGGGCAAAAATTGAGCCCTTTACCTAGGATATAGGTTTCAGTAGGGGCCTGGAGGAGCGAAGGCTGTAAAAACACGGCCTCCCAGAGAAGTAGAGCCACCCTGCGGCCGTACAAAGTCGTACGGCCGTCGGGAAGTAGTTAAATGAATTAAGAATATCTGGGGGGTAGGCAACCTTTTGAGAGGTGGAGATCAACATGAAATGGATTATAGGTCACCAGGGTTCAACGGCTTTTAAAAAAAATAAAAATAAAAGATAAGTTCACCTTATTCAGGGTGTAATATGTTATTAAGAGAGCGGTCTGAGCTTCCCTGCTAGCTGTCAAAGCTTCCCGGCTGCGTCACTCATTCATAGTCCTCTGTGAATGGAAAACTACAAGTCCCATCAGTAGGGCAGTGGATGATGTCTATAGAGCAGTGGACGTGTTAGAAGGGCTGAGGATGGTGTCGGTAGTTTTTTATTTATATATATATATATATATATATATATATATATATATATATATATATATATATATATATATATATATATTTTACATTATTAATATTTATTTTATTACATTTTTTTTGGAGCCCTGTTGGAGGGGGGGGGGGGCTTTGGTGAAATATCAAGGGACAACGGACCCCTGATGTCTCGCTTCTCAGACCAAGAAAGGGAATGAGGAGAGAGAGATTCCCAAGTGAATTTCTCTGCTGCCTCAGCTATACTGGAACGCATACAGTGATAAATGGACACAGAAGGGATCAGTACTGTCTGTCATTTATCGGTCCCTTCCTTACCAGACCATTACCAGCTCCTTCCCTGCTCTCCATCATCACCTATCCCCCGCAGCCACCGGTGGGAGAGATGAGGAGGGGAGCCTGGCAGCGGTGAGGCAAAGGGAGCAGGGTTACACACAGAAGAGAAATCTGGAGAGAAGGGGCAGCGGGAATGTCATTTAGTGGAACCAATGGGCTGTGTTTTTCTCCCTGCAGCAGCTGAATTGCGGTAGGAGGGAGAGGCGGAAAAGCATGCATTGAGGCATTCACCTTCTGCAGGGAGAATACAGCCACCAGTTTCACTAAATACCGCCCCTCTTCTCCAGGGTCGGTAACCAAGAGACAAGATCTGACCGTGACCGACTGGTAGATCGCTAACCACGGGTTGCCAACCCCCAGCCTAATGCATAGGAAAATAGGACGTTTTGTATTATAATATCGTGATAATAAAGATGTTTGTAAAATAGATATATATGATCGTATTACATTTTAATAGTTGATCTTGTTGACCAATAAGAAGCTGAACTCCAGCTTTGTTGGGTGTTTTAAAAAGTAACTAATGCCCTGGTAAAATAAAAATAGAGCTCAGGCTCTACATCCTGCATTATTAACTTTCTGATATGAGATGTCCTCGGTCTTCCTGGTTGAGTAATGCCCAACATCGGTTAACCTGGGGGGACTTGCTGTTGGTAAAGGACTTTGTGGGCTGCCCTAGGCCTGACTAAACTCCTGCACCCCCTAATTTATATATAACCCACCCCTTCCTGTCAAGGCCACACCGCTAGCTGTTTAAGACCTGCCCTGAAATGTTAGAGTGGGAACTTGGGGGGCAATAGATTCCCTTAATTTTCATAGATTTCCTTTCACTTCCTGTTTGGCTATGGGGCAGGAAGTGAAGGGAAATCTCTGCAATGGGACAGGGATGGTAACAAATAAACTGACCAGAGCTATAACCCTCCCTTACTCTATCCAAAATTTAAAAAAAAGTGTTGCCTATAGTTTTACTTCAAGCACACATTTCTGATAATTTTATGGTGAGGACTAAGAAGATATAACCATGCCAATGGTGTAGCAGAAAACATATAGAACAGTGAGGAAGATTTGTGGTCCAGGATGATGGGACAGTCAAAATTAGAAGCAGCACCCCCCCCCCCCCAGTTGCAGAATGCCAACCGCTGGCATACTGGAAGCAGTTTTATGGGGGCACTAGACTAATTTGCCTAACAGTGTAGCGCAAGCCTGCAGGGACACTTTCTGTGCTGCTCCCCTGCAAAGTGCTGCCCTAGGCCTGGGCCTTGTTGGCCTAGGCCAGGATACAGCGTTGTGTGGGCCTCAGGCATCATGAACCACAGTGCCACTCATTTATTGTTCAATAATGCAGAAAGCATTAATAATGTTATTATGCCAGTGCTGCTTTCTACTGGTCTCTGAAGTCTTCTAGAATCCCCCAGGACTCTCGCTTCACTGTCTCTCATGCAAATACCAAATTAAACTAGAAAGTTGATACTTTGGTTCACCCCCTACTGTGTGTTTTGCAGTAACAGTGTTACGCTGCCTTTCTTACCAATAGCATAGTTGGTATTTGTGAAAAAGAATGGCTTGAGTTGTTGACTACCAAGTTTCTTTAGAAGACTGCTAAGGCTCCATGCACACTGAAGCTGATAAAAGCTATAAAAAACTGAGCCTTGCAACGTTTTTTAGCGTTTTTGCAATAGCTTTAAAGGACCACTAAAGGAATATTTTTTTTTTTTTTTAATAAATAGCTTTCTTTACCTTACTGCAGTCCTGGTATCATGTCCGCATTGATCTCTGATCTCCACACTTCTTATGAAAAATCTCATGGCAGATTTTCACTGTGGTCCAAGCTGTCATTACTGTGTGTCTAAAACTCCTCAGAACCAATCGGATTCATTTTAAAAACAAAACACTGCCCTGGATTTGTTTGTTTTTGTTCTGTGTGTCTCTCTACTTCACAGAAACATGAAACCAGTTTAAAAGTGAAACTAAACTGCAGGCACATTATATGATTGATTTTATCTATTTTTAATCATTTTTAAAAGGAATCCGTTAACTTTTATGTCTCTATACCCTGTAAACAGTCATTTCAGTCATTTACGCTAAAAAAACGACGGTGCCGGCGTTTTTGAGCGTTTTTTAGCTTTTTCAGCGCTTTGCGTTTTTTGCGTTTTTCCCCTGCCAAAAAACTGCACTTTCAACGCAAATTTTGGGCGTTCAGAAAAAAGCCAATAAACTCCAAAGCTCATTAACACTGAAAAACGCCCAGGTATGCATGGGCACATAGGCTAACATAGAGTTCAGTTTATGGGCTTTAAAAAAAAAAGCCAAAACGCCAATAAACTGCAGTTTATCAGCTTTAGGCCCCATGCACACGAGATGCTGGTAAACTCGAGTTCAGAGGCATTTGGGCATTTTTTTCAACTGCCCCTGAACACATTTAATGTTATCCTTTGTGTCCATGCACACATTCACGTTTTTTTGCGTTTTAAAGCAGTTGGGTTTAAGCTTGTTTTTTCAGAAGCAAAAAAATGGGTTCAGACGCTTTTGGCGTTTTCGCGTTTCCGGCGCAAAACGTGGTACTGGCGTTTTGCCGCGATTTCGTTTATAGGCATTTTTAACCACTTAAGACCCGGACCAAAATGCAGGTAAAGGACCTTGCCCCTTTTTGCGATTCGGCACTGCGTCGTTTTAACTGACAATTGCGCGGTCGTGCGACGTGGCTCCCAAACAAAATTGGCGTCCTTTTTTCCCCACAAATAGAGCTTTCTTTTGGTGGTATTTGATCACCTCTGCAGTTTTTATTTTTTGCGCTATAAACAAAAATAGAGCGACAATTTAAAAAAAAATGCAATATTTTTTACTTTTTGCTATAATAAATATCCCCCAAAAATATATAAAAAAAAATTTTTTTCCTCAGTTTAGGCCGATACGTATTCTTCTACATATTTTTGGTAAAAAAATCGCAATAAGCGTTTATCGGTTGGTTTTCGCAAAATTTATAGCATTTACAAAATAAGGGATAGTTTTATTGCATTTTTTTTTTTTTTTTTTTACTACTAATAGCGGCGATCAGCGATTTTTTTCGTGACTGCGACATTATGGCGGACACTTCGGACAATTTTGACACATTTTTGGGACAATTGTAATTTTCACAGCAAAAAATGCATTTAAATTGCATTGTTTACTGTGGAAATGACAGTTGCAGTTTGGGAGTTAACCACAGGGGGCGCTGTGACTTTGAGTGTTCCCTGTGTGTGTGTGTGTGTTTACAACTGTAGGGGGGTGTGGCTGTAGGTGTGACGTCATCGGTCGCGTCCCCCTATAACAGGGATGACGCGATCGATGCTGCGGCCACAGAGAAGCACGGGGAAGTCCCGTGGTCCCGGTCCTGGAGCTTCGAAAAATTCGAAATTTCGAAAATTTGAAAATTGAAGAATTAGAAATTCAAAATTTTTAAAATTGGAAATTCAAAATTTATCAATTTTTGAATTACTAATTTTTCAATTTGAAAAATTCAAAAATTTCTCTGGATAAGTACGCAGCTGGACATACATATTGGTGAAATAGCCAACTGAAAATCTCTGTGCTATCAACGGATGGGTCCAATAGTGACAAGCTCTGCCAACGGATCTCTCCTGTAGTTTGCGACAGCGTTGAAGCCTCAGCAAGAGCAACGTATGGACAATTTCTTGGCATATATTTAATATGGGATCCATTTAAAAAAAGAACAATTAAATGAAAGTATGCAAGTCTGCATATTAAAGTCTGCTGCTGCTCTCTCTGTTGAAAATGGCAGAAATAGTTAAAAATATATAGCTTTCAGAGCTCTGGGAGGGTCTACAATGTCCGTGCTATAAACGCTGATGGCCGCAAACCGAAATTCGCGGGGAAAAACGGGTGTTTTAAACGTCGGTTTTTGCTTTTGAAAACGTGAGTTCAGATGTGTTTGCATTTGCTTCTCGTGTGCATGGGGCCTTAGTGTGCATGGAGCCTAGGTATCTTCAAGCTTCCGAGTGGCTGAATTACCATGCTGTTGACATTTTAAGATGTGATTGATCAGGTAAAAGGTTTAATTGTGATCCCCTAGTTTTCCACATTCTGTTTACTGAAAGAATTCTTCTTTCTGCAGCGTTAAGGCTGTTGTGCGGCAGCTTGCGTATTGAAAAATTAATGTGAACTGTGCCTTTACCGATAACGCATGCAATTAATGAGAAAGTAAACTAAATAATGTATCCATCACTTTTCGCATTTTATGGTTTAAATCATTTTATATGTGTGAATCGGCTATGCATTTGCCAAAGAAATTACATTTTTGTTTATGAAAAATTAAACAAAAAGCGATTAATTCATTTTTAATATTTAAACCAAACCCGCCTATCCATCTATGTATCCATGCTTTATGTTGCTAAGAAATTACATTGAAAAACACCCCTTAGCATTACTGGCCATGGCCAACTTGGGTAAGGGCAATGATTCATGTAGCATTTACTTCCTGGAATCCATCTGCCCTTGGCTCATGTGTGCTTAGCTGGGAAAACTTCTTCCTCCTTTCCTTTCCTCCCCTCCTGAAGATTCCTGGGATGTGTGACATCCTTTTGGCTAGGCATAGAAACCATGATGTAACTGAAGAAATAATAAAAAAAAAGTTTATAACGAGTAAATATGATATACTTTCCTATCTATTTACTAATGGTAGCGGCATGAGAATCAAAAATAATGTTGACTAAGAGGGTTGACTAAGTTTGCTAAAAACACAAGGCCACCTGCATTGTTATGAGCTCTATTATCCTTTTTTATGAAGGGCAGAGTCCACGTACACTGATAGCCATTCTAAATGTCATGGGTCCTTTTGTGTCTGTAGGAAAAAACTTCCATGGGAGGCAACCAGAGCTCAGCATCTCTGATGCCGCGTACACACGGTCGTTTTTTGCGATGAAAAAAAACGACGTTTTCTGTGAAGTAAAAAACTACGTTTTTGAAACGTCACTTTTCAAAGACAATTTTGCATACACACCATCGTTTTTTCACAAAAAGCGAGGTTACGTTCACCACTCTTTTCCATTGAAGCTCGCTTCATAACTAGCTTCTGGGCATGCGCGGGTTGAAAAACGTCGTTTTGAACGACGTTTTTGCTACACACGGTGACTTTTTGTGAAACAAAAAACGACGTTTTGAAAAACGACACAAAAAATGCAAGCATGTTGGAATTTTTTTTTGGTCGTTTTTTTGAAGATAAAAAACGACGTTTTGCCCACACACGATCAATTTAAATGACGTTTTAAAAAACGTCGTTTTTTTTCATCGCAAAAAACGACCGTGTGTACGCGGCATCAGAGGTGAGGATTAAAGAGGGTCCAATGACTTGCCAAGGGGGCCCCAATAGGATTGGAGTCTAGAACATATTGACAAGCCAGGACCTTAGGGGCACCTCTGTGCCAAGCAACAAATTCCATTTGCAGATGCCCATGCATTTTATAATCGGTGTATTTTATTTTTTAGTTATTTATCTGTTCTGAACAGCTTTTCCTAATCCTGTTTTCTATTTCAACCTTATTTAGGGCAGCAGGTGAAGACTCAAAGGTTAAACCTTATCTGCCTAACGAAAAACAGTTTCTGGTGACAAAAAATGGTAAGCATGTGTGAAATAATGGTTTCTTTGCTCCTTGAAAATGTGTGGCTAAACATGAGATTTGTCGGGTCCTTATTGGGTGCTCCATTTTTGTTCTACTGTGTGACAACTGTTTCACTAGAGAAGTAGTTAGAGAAAATTGGACAGCAATGAAAAGCTAACCATGTAGTATCCTAGACCTAGAGTGTGTCCTTATTCCCTGTCTGGTAAAATGTTGTTCCTCATATATTAATGTCAGCGAGCTTTGATTGTCAAATGAAGTGTCATTCGTTTCAGACGACTCCTAAAGTCGTTCAGATTCATTGCAGGTGCAGTTGACCTGTGTCTGACGTGCTCCAGCCATATTTGCAGAGATTTGTATGGTGAGAGAAGCAGATTGGGAAGCAAACAAAAGCCCAGTGACACTGACTCTAATGCCGTGTACACGCGACCGCTTTTTATGACGAAAAAAATGCATTTTTTTTAATTGGTCGTGAAAAACGGTCGTGTGTAGGCTCCAGAGCATTTTTCTCAACGTGAAAAATGGGCGTTAGAAAATTTAGACCCTGCTCTATTTTTTCTCGTTGTTTTTCACGTCGTGTCGTGTGTACGCTTTAACGAGGAGGGGAAAACGCGCATGCTCAGAAGCAAGTTATGAGACGGGGAAATTGGCATAAGAAACCCAAAGGGTGGCGCTATTCGAATAGAACTTCCCCTTTATAGTGCCGTCGTACGTGTTGTACGTCACCACGCTTTGCTCTAGCATTTTTTTTTCACAAACGTGTGTATGCAAGGCAGGGCTTGAGAGGAATCCCGTCGAGAAAAACACAGTTTTTTTCCATGACTTGAATAACGGTCGTGTGTACGTGGCATAATGCTTCGCTCATAATTGTGCAACATGTCATGCAACTTGGCAGGAATTCTAATCCCTCTTCACTATCCAAAACTAAAAAAACCTTTTCTTTTGTCAAAACTATTGCAGTGTACCTGAACCTCATTTTAAGCATCCTAAACTGTAGAATGGGCTGATAATAATGTGGCTGCATAAGTTCTGTTACCCCCAACACTATGCTGCAAGCAGTCCACTGGAAAATGAAGATGATCCATCCACAAACAAACAAAAAATATGATATGCTGCACACTGGTAGTCACAGGGTATCCATGAATATTTCAGAAGTGGATAAATAGGATGATAGCATAAAAACTTCCAAGAAAATCATTGAAAACCTTTGTTGTGTGGCCAAACATAAAAGCACACAGTCACAATAAAAAATCAATCATTGCATAAAAACACAATCTTGTGTGGATACCACACAGGTCTCTTCTAGCCTCTGTACACTTGTAATTACAGGGAGTGCAGAATTATTAGGCAAGTTGTATTTTGACCACATCATCCTCTTTATGCATGTTGTCTTACTCCAAGCTGTATAGGCTCGAAAGCCTACTACCAATTAAGCATATTAGGTGATGTGCATCTCTGTAATGAGAAGGGGTGTGGTCTAATGACATCAACACCCTATATCAGGTGTGCATAATTATTAGGCAACTTCCTTTCCTTTGGCAAAATGGGTCAAAAGAAGGACTTGACAGGCTCAGAAAAGTCAAAAATAGTGAGATATCTTGCAGAGGGATACAGCACTCTTAAAATTGCAAAGCTTCTGAAGCGTGATCATCGAACAATCAAGCGCTTCATTCAAAATAGTCAACAGGGTCGCAAGAAGCGTGTGGAAAAACCAAGGCGCAAAATAACTGCCCATGAACTGAGAAAAGTCAAGCGTGCAGCTGCCAAGATGCCACTTGCCACCAGTTTGGCCATATTTCAGAGCTGAAACATCACTGGAGTGCCCAAAAGCAGAAGGTGTGCAATACTCAGAGACATGGCCAAGGTAAGAAAGGCTGAAAGACGACCACTACTGAACAAGACAAACAAGCTGAAACGTCAAGACTGGGCCAAGAAATATTTCAAGACTGATTTTTCTAAGGTTTTATGGACTGATGAAATGAGAGCCTTCCAAGCAAAACAGGTGAGTTGGAAGCTCTGGTGCATGAGGAGAGCTATGATGTAATCGGTATTGCTGAAACTTGGCTTCAATCCTTACATGACTGGGCTATTATTATTCCTGGCTATGCTCTCTTTCGGAAAGACAGGGTAAAAAGGAAAGGTGGAGGGGTCTGTCTCTATTTGAGAAGTGACCTCAAAGCAAGCGTGAAAGAGGACCTGGTTGATGGGAGAGTGTGATGAAGTTGAATCATTATGGGTGGAACTGCATACAGATGTGCGTAGTTCAAAGTTAATCATTGGAGTTTGTTATAGACCACCCAATGTTAATGAGGAGGTGGAGACTCGGCTCCTTGCACAGATGGAAAGGGCTGCAAGGGCTGGGACGGTGATAATAATGGGGGATTTTAACTACCCAGAAATTGACTGGAATAATGGAATTTCTGGGACAGTTAAAGGACAAAAATTTAAAAACCTATTGCAGGACAATTTTATGGTCCAGATTATTGAGGCCCCAACTAGGAATGATGCTCTGTTGGACTTGGTAATCTCAAACCATGCAGAGCTTATTACTAATGTTCAGATAAAGGAACACCTGGGTAGCAGTGATCATAACATGATTTTGTTTATTGTAAACTATAAGCAAGAAATACATACAGGAAAGATAAAAACACTTAATTTCAAGAGAGCAGATTTTCAAAGCATGAGGACTGCTCTCCAGGGCTTGGACTGGGAGGGAATATTGGCACCGATGAACACAGAACAGAAATGGGAATTCTTCAAAAAGACTCCTTGGAACCTCACTGCAAAGTATATTCCCATGGGCAATAAGTTTAAAAGGCTAAAGATAAAACCTATGTGGCTCACGGTCAAAGTTAAAAAAGCTATAAACAATAAGAAAATAGCTTTTAAAAAATATAAAAATGAAGGAACACTAGTGTCGTTTACATGTTACAAAGAATATAATAGAATATGTAAAAAGGAAATCAAGCATGCAAAAATTCAAAATGAACGACAGATTGCAAAAGATAGTAGGACAAACCCCAAAAAATTATTTAAATATATTAATAGTAAAAAGGTCAAGTCTGAGCATGTAGGCCCTTTACAAAATAATCTAGGTTGGGTGACCTGAGGACATAGAGAAGGCAAATTTATTAAATGCTTTCTTCAGCTCTGTTTATACAATGGAGAATGGGGGAGCTCATGTCCATAATGGGGGTGGGAGTGACACAATGGCTCAAAAGTGATATGGTCCAGAAATATTTAGACAGAATAAGGGTGGATAAAGCACCTGGACCAGATGGCATCCACCCACGGATCCTAAAAGAATTAGGCTCTGAAATTTCAAAGCCACTGTATCTAATATTTAGGGACTCATTAATGACAGGAATAGTACCACTGGATTGGCGTAGAGCCAATGTGGTGCCCATATTTAAAAAGGGAACAAAGTCTTTGTAACGGTCACCACCGCTTACGACCTTCCATCCAACCACGACAAGCTTATCTGACACACTCCGACAATATTGCATACACGATCCATATCCTTTCCCAGAATAAGACGAGACAGAGCTCCGTTCTTGCTTCCAAAGATATGACAATTTATTGGTATTTTCTCAGCTTCTTATACAGTCTCAAGCATAATGCAGTTTATCACAGGACAATGCAATCTCCACCCCCCTATTCACTCACTGAGGATAATTCTTTAATTGGTAGCTAGACATGACAGCACCGTATCATCAATAGGGTTCAATTAACCTTGAATAGTAACACAGACATCTAGTTGACTAAGCTCTCTAGACAGCTTTATCACACAATGGCAGAGTCTTGTGAGAGTGGTTGCAATCCACACCTTCAACTGAATGTCTTTACAGTGAATAGCCAACACCTTAAGATATTTCAATAGCATATTATACAAAAGGTATGACTCACTGTGGTCTTGTAGACCTGAATTAACACCTTTCAAAAGCATGTGTGCCCAGATTAAATGGCTAACAGTTTTTGATATTTGAAGACATCCTGCCAACATGAATTATTATTAATGTCCCATCTTCTGTAATGAATGAATTATGATTCTTTGTCACCCTAGTTGACATAAGGTGACCCTAGACATAGGAATATCTCAGTCTGTCATGGGCCATTCCGTTACAGTCTTTACCAAGTAACTATAGACCTGTTAGTTTAACTTCTATAGTTGGGAAGATACTGAAACGTTTAATAAAAGACCACATGGAAGAGTTCTTGCTGGAAACAAACTATTTAAGCAGCAGGCAGCATGGATTTATGAAAGACAGAAGTTGTCAGACAAACCTGATTTCCTTTTATGAAGAGGTAAGTAAAACCCTGGACAGAGGCGTGGCAGTGGACGTGGTATACTTGGATTTTGCAAAAGCATTCGATACAGTTCCACACACACGGCACATGTGTAAGGTAAGGTCTACAGGATTGGATATATCAGTTTGTAAATGGATAGAAAACTGTCTGAAAGACAGGATTCAGAGAGTTGTGGTTAATGATTCATACTCTGAATGGTCCAAGGTTATCAGCGATGTACCCCAAGGTTCGGTGCTGGGTCCCTTACTTTTCAATATATTTATAAATGATATTGGGTCTGAGATCCATAGTAACATTTCTGTATTTGCAGATGACACCAAGCTATGCAGTGGAATAACGTCCTTGCAGGATGTCTCCAATTTACAAGCCGACCTCAATGCTCTGTCTAATTGGGCGACTATGTGGCAGATGAGGTTTAATGTTGATAAATGTAAAGTTATGCACTTGGGGGCTAAGAATATGCATGCATCATACATGCTAGGGGGAGTACAACTGGGGGATCTGTAGTGGAGAAGGATCTGGGGGTTTTAGTTGATCATAAGCTCAATAATGGCATGCAATGCCAAGCTGCGGTTTCCAAAGCGAGCAAAGTCCTTTCTTGTATTAAGAGAGGTATGGACTTCAGAGATAGAGATATAATTTTGCCCCTGTACAAATCATTAGTAAGACCTCATCTGGAATATGCAGTCCAGTTTTGGGCACCAGTTCTCAAAAAGGATATCGGAGAACTGGAGAAAGTGCAGAGAAGGGCAACTAAACTGATAAGAGACATGGAGGAGCTCAGCTATAAGGAAAGATTAGAACAGGGGTCTTCAAACTACGGCCCTCCAGCTGTTCAGGAACTACAATTCCCATCATGCCTAGTCATGTCTGTGAATGGCAGTGTGTTACAAGGCCTCATGGGAAATGAAGTTCCACAACAGCTGGAGGGCCATAGTTTGAGGATCCCTGGATTAGAAGAACTGAATTTATTCACTCTTGGGAAGAGGAGAATAAGGGGGGATATGATCAACATGTATAAATATATAAGGAGTCCATATAGTGAACTTGGTGTTGAGTTATTCACTTTAAGGTCAACACTGAGGACAAGGGGGCACTCTTTACATCTGAAGGAAAAGAGATTTCACCTCCAAATACGGAAGGGTTTCTTCACAGTACGAGCTGTGAAAATGTGGAACAGACTCCCTCCAGAGGTGGTTCTGGCTAGCTCAGTAGATTGCTTTAAGAAGGGTCTGGATTCTTTACTAAATGCACATAATATAACTGAGTACTAAGTTTTGTAAGTAAAGTTGATCCGGGGTAAATCCGATTGCCTCTCGGGGGATCAGGAAGGAATTTTTTCCCCTCCGGTAGCAAATTGGATCATGCTCTGCTGGGGTTTTTTGCCTTCCTCTGGATCAACTGTGGGTATGGAGTTGGGTGTATGGGATGTACTGTGTTTTATTTTGTTTGTTTATTTTTTTTTTTATGGTTGAACTGGATGGACTTGTGTCTTTTTTCAACCTGACTAACTATGTAACTATGAGAGTGAGTCTTGATGGGCCAGATGGATGGGCCCGTGGCTGGATTGGTAAAGGGCAAAGAGCTCCAGTCCGACTCAGACGCCAGCAAGGTGGAGGTGGAGTACTGGTTTGGGCTGGTATCATCAAAGATGAGCTTGTGGGGCCTTTTCGGGTTGAGGATGGAGTCAAGCTCAACTCTGTCCTACTGCCAGTTTCTGGAAGACACCTTCTTCAAGCAGTGGTACAGGAAGAAGTCTGCATCCTTTAAGAAAAACATGATTTTCATGCAGGACAATGCTCCATCACAGGCGTCCAAGTACTCCACAGCGTGGCTGGCAAGAAAGGGTATAAAAGAAGAAAAACTAATGACATGGCCTCCTTGTTCACCTGATCTGAACCCCATTGAGAACCTGTGGTCCATCATCAAATGTGAGATTTACAAGGAGGGAAAACGGTACAGTCTCTGAACAGTGTCTGGGAGGCTGTGGTTGTTGCTGCACGCAATGTTGATGGTGAACAGATCAAAACACTGCAAGGACACTCAAAAGCCTGCCATCCATGGATTCTGTCAAAGAAAGGTGGCTATATTGGTCACTGATTTGTTTTTGTTTTGTTTTTGAATGTCAGAAATGTATATTTGTGAATGTTGAGATGTTATATTGGTTTCACTGGTAAAAATAAATAATTGAAATGGGTATATATTTGTTTTTTGTTAAGTTGCCTAATAATTATGCACAGTAATAGTCACCTGCACACACAGATATCCCCCTAAAATAGCTAAAACTAAAAACAAATTAAAAACTACTTCCAAAAATATTCAGCTTTGATATTAATGAGTTTTTTGGGTTCATTGAGAACATGGTTGTTGTTCAATAATAAAATAATCCTCAAAAATACAACTTGCCTAATAATTCTGCACTCCCTGTATGTTTTAGGTGTGTAATTTGCATACTGGCTGTGAAGTCCATCTGTTGGTGGGTTCCTACTTGTTAATACACAGGATTGAGGACTGACATCCCAGTATGACACTGATAGCCGTTTCCCTGCGTATATCTCTGGATTTCCTGGCTGGTATGTGATTACACACTGTAATGGGTTAGCTCGGTAGCAGGTGTGTGTGACCCCCTGGGTGGGTTCACTACACACTGAACTAATACAGAGAGGCAGCCAAGGATTGTTGAAAACAAAGGTTATTGTTAGGGTTGTCCCGATACCACTTTTTTAGGACCGAGTACAAGTACCGATACTTTTTTTCAAGTAGTCGCCGATACCGAATACCGATACTTTTTTTAAACGTGTCCCCAAATGCAGCCATGTCCCCCCACATATTGCAGCCTTGTCCCCCCACATATTGCAGCCTTGTCCCCCCACATATTGCAGCCTTGTCCCCCCACATATTGCAGCCTTGTCATGTCCCCCACATATTGCAGCCATGTCATGTCCCCCACATATGCAGCCATGTCATGTCCCCCCACATATGCAGCCATGTCATGTCCCCCCACATATGCAGCCATGTCATGTCTCCCCACATATGCATCCATGTCATGTCCCCCCACATATGCAGCCATGTCATGTCCCCCCACATATGCAGCCATGTCATGTCCCCCCACATATGCAGCCATGTCATGTCCCCCCACATATGCAGCCATGTCATGTCCCCCCACATATGCAGCCATGTCATGTCCCCCCACATATGCAGCCATGTCATGTCCCCCCACATATGCAGCCATGTCATGTCCCCCCACATATGCAGCCATGTCATGTCCCCCCACATATGCAGCCATGTCATGTCCCCCATACCTCCCCAGCCGCCGCCGCTGCTCCAGGGTTAATCCCCGTGTAACACATACCCGCGGCGCCATGTAAAGACACGCGATTGGACGGATCCATCCAATCTCGAGCAAGGGGGGAGTGTCTATGGACGCATCCGTGTATAGACCCTCCCCCCTTGCTCGCGATTGGACGGATCCGTCCAATCGCGTGTCTATACATGGCGCCGCGTGTATTACATGGTTACAAGGTGCACGGGATTAGCGGCGGTCGTCGGCGGGCGTTGTGCGGTGGGCGATTTGCGGTGAGCGTCGAGCGGCGCGGGGGGGGGGAAGTATTCTATTTTGGTATCGGGGGTATTTGCGGGAGTACAAGTACTCCCGCAAATACTCGGAATCGGTCCCGATACCGATACTGGTATCGGTATTGGGACAACCCTAGTTATTGTTTATTCTTCCATATTGCTGGAAACAAGTTCAAGCATCCAAACAGCATAAACAAAACAAAACATAAAATAAACCCTGGCCACTTGGGGCATCTACCTTCACAACACAGGAACCTACCTATGGAGTCTGGCACAGCCTACTGCTGGGCAGACACTGCTGGTCATACAGCAGAAAACAATAGTCTTTGATTTTTTTTATCACACAGAAAAATCAACACCACCTCACCTTCAGAAGTCTTTCTCAGCTCACTGCTCTCCTTAACTCAAAAAGCCTCAGGATGCAGCAATCAGTAGTAATCCTCTGGATAACTTATAGAGGCCTTAATTGACTCATTCTGAAAAGCTGAAGCTATCCAACGTCCTTAAACCTTTCTGGCTACCTCTGCAGCCGACACCTGATAGTAATTGGTGAATTGTCTAAACAAGGCAGAAATGTATCTCCCGTCTGTGAGAACACCCACAGATTTACCTGACTTCCTGTCACAACACCTACAATCTCATTACAAGTGCTGGTTTATCCAAGTGTACATGGAAGAGACCTGTGTGGTATCCACACAAGATTGTGTTTTTATGCAATGACTGTGATTTTGTTTTATTGTGACTGTGTGCTTTTATGTTTGGCCACACAAATGTTTTATGCAATATTGTGTGGATACCACATGGGTCTTTTCCAGCCTTTGTACACTAGGCAAAACCAGTGCTCGTAATGAGGTTGTAGGTGTGTATAAAAGGAGGTTGGGATTTTAAATGAGACATATGTGTAGAGCGGTCTGTATTTTAAAAAAAGGGTATGTTTGTTATACCATGGATGACAAAAACATCTCATAAAAGGTACATGCATACAATACATAGGAAATCAAAAACCACATACATGCTGCAAAACCATATAACGCATAACAAAAGGAATAGCATAGCACATGGCATGATAAGGTTTGAAGGGCTGGCCTCAATGTCATGGACAACATATTGTAATGAATTCTTGAATATGATGAAGTGGAAAGCCTTGTACAGCCATTTGTGTAAACATGGTGCATCT
Organism: Rana kukunoris; assembly: GCA_029574335.1. Taxonomy (NCBI): domain Eukaryota; kingdom Metazoa; phylum Chordata; class Amphibia; order Anura; family Ranidae; genus Rana; species Rana kukunoris. The sequence continues at coordinate 460,289,592 of CM056050.1, forward strand.
AATATAAGCCTGATGTGTTTCGATGGACAATACCAACTCTTCAGAGGCAGATGCAACAGTACTCTACAAAAAAAGAGAACATAATAACAAGGATCTAATATACGTGGAAAACAAAATTAGTAAATGAAGGGGACAAAATGGTTGTCCCTTAAAGTACTCACATATGCTGTATATAGGAGGCTAAAGGAAAAATACTTTCTACAGTCCTTGTCCTCCATCCTATAGATTTATATTTGATCCTTGTTTTAGAGGTAATGTGGATGCTGAGCCTGGTCGACTGTGTACCCCCTCCCCCTTCCACTGTTATGCTATGCTGCTCAATAGAAGAAAATTAACTAATAAGTTTTGATTGACAGAGCCATCACTAGGTATGCAGAGGGAGTATGTCTGAGGACTGCGAGCAAAAAAGAATATTCAGAAAGTTGGGCATGCTTACAGCATTGGCATCTAGAGCAGAGATTTGCTTGAGCTACCTAATAATAATAATAATAATAATAATAATAATAATAGTAATAATAATACCCAGAAATTGGGCTTCTGGCAGGGGAGGAGCTGATTAGCAGTAATGAGAGAGAAACAGAATAGATTTACTGCACAAGTAAACAGTGTTTCTTTACACAATTGGAGATAAGTATGCTTTATTATGCTTTCTAGCCCAGTCAAGATTTTTTATTTTTTTTTTAATATGGGGGAATTCTCCAACATGCACATGCATAGCCCGCCAGGAAGTCTGCACTGCGCTAATCACAGGCAGTGAGACATTTTCCCGATCTGTGGCTGCAGAGTTTGGAAAATGTCTTCCTGCCTGTGATTAGACGTTGGGCGTCCATCGGTTAAATTTTTAAAGCAAGTTGGCTTTTTTTTTTTTACCCAAGGTTAAATAACCTATGGGGCCTACACACGATCACTGTCCATCTGGTTAACCTATCGTGTGTACGCAGCTTAAGGGATCTGACCCATAGTGGGCGGGGGACCTTTCGACAGCGGACATTACAAAGCCGATCCTGGCAGCCATTGAAGAATCCAGGGCTTCCCTCATGTTTCAGGTCGATCGTCTTGGCTCTGAGTGCACCCTGATGAGAAATGATCTTGACAAAATTGGGCAGGCTGACAGAGGCAGAGGGGCGGATATCGGAGGTGGAGGACTCAGAGACCACACATAATGCACTGCTTGCTGAATTGTGGGCCCAGGCGAACACAATGGCGTACAAAATGGAGGGCGCTGAAAATAGGCAGCGTCACAATGACATAAAGAGTGGTGGGTCTCCAGGAAAAGGCTGAAGGGAATCATCTGGCTCGGTTTGCAGAGCAGTTCTTTCAAGACCTCCTACAGCTGCTGCAGGTCTCCTCCTATGTGGTAGAAAGGACTCATCGGGTGCCCACAGGGGAACTTCCTCCAGGAAACCCACGAGAACGTTCCTGGTGCAGTTTCTCAATTTCAGGGACAGGGGTCGGCTCATGACAGAGGCACGCAAGAAGGAAGAGGTGCAGTATGTGAATGTCAAAATAATACCTTTTCCTGATTTTGCTGTGGAAACGCAGAAGAAACGCCACTCTTACACCGAGGTTCGTAAGTGTTTGAGGAATTAAAGGCCTGAAGTATTTCATGTTGTACCAAAGTAAGCTACTGGTGGAAAACCAAGGTATTAAGTATTTTAAATCCTCGGTAGATGCCACCGATTGACTTGATACCATTTAAGCCCGTTTTCTTGCTGCTAACTCTGTGTTAAGAGTTGTTCATGTGAATGAGCGTGCGCATATGTAGGGTCCTTCGCATACCTGTTTTCCACATTATGCTTATATGTTCCTTCCATGACATGATTTTGTTGAATCCTCTTCATCTGCCGTTCGTTTTTTGCTGGATGCAATAGCTGTCCGTTTGCATCAGGGATATCCCCAGTTTGTTACCTAATGGTGTGGAGTGACACATCCTGTGTTCTTGAGTCATGTCAAGAGCTCATGGAAAGTACTACAGTTTTATATACCGGTACTTTTTTGTTTACTTCTTTGATCTGCAGGTGGATGTTTCTACCTCAGGCCTTCTGCAGAGGACTATTGTGTGCTAATACACTAGCCACCGTCTAGTGACTGTTACCATGGGTTTTGGGTAAAAGGTGAATGGCAGGTTTCTGTTTTCATTTTTTTTTTTGTTAGGTAGGGTATGTTTTTCTAGTTTCCGGGTGCCATCTTGTGGGGAGTCTATGAAACAACATCATATTAAATATGCTTTGCAGCTTCTCTGGAGTACATATATTACTATGTTCTTTAAATTGTACTAATGGCTATGTGGGTTAATATATTGTCCTGGAATATACAGGGCATTAATGATAAAGTTAAGAGCGGCTATGTTCACTTATTTAAAAGCAGCCAGGCCATATTGTTCTTCTGCAAGAGACCCATTTGTATGACAGCAAGGTGTTGTCTACATAGGCCATGGATACAGAAGATGTACCATGCCTCCCTTGCACAGTCCAAAGGGTGATTTCTCATCCGAAAGGGTGATATGTTATCCTAGTGCTGGAAATTTATCAGACAAAAATGGTGATGGCCTGTGTGTATGTTGTTCCTCTGCCATTTCAACCATCATTATTGTATATGTTGGTAATCTTGGCTCCCTATATGCATCTTCCTCTACTCTTGGCTGGTGATTTTAATCCCATTCTAGATGGCGGGCTGGATGCATCTAATCCATTAAGGCTCCCGCCCACAGAGTTTTTGTCCTGGGTATCTGCCGCTCTACGTACTGAGTTGTGGCGTTGGAAATATCCGGGGGTTAGAAGCTACTCCTGTTTATCCCACACCCATAGAACAGCATCCAGGATTGATCTTGCCTTCGCCAATCTCCTATGTCTAATCTAGTCCATGCTGTCACATATTTAGAGCTTAATCCCTTTGAAAAAGGTGACAAAAATGATAAACTGTTGGCAGTGCTGGTGGCAGATCAGAGGGCACTGGTTAGTGTACCCATGTTGGATGCTTACATGGTTCTCCTAACTAAACCGGGTAAGGCTCTTACATGCCTATAGGCCAATAGCCCTCCTCAACACCGTTTTTTTTAAATAATCACAAATGTTTTGGCCACCAGATTGTCCATAGTGCTCCCGGCCCTGGTTGATGTGGACCAAACTGGCTTTATGTTAGGAAACGCTACAGATACCAATCTACATTTGCTCATTTGCAGATTTCTCACAACACAACTGGAACTAGGACGGTGGTCTCGCTGGATATGGCCAAGGCCTTTGATTCCGTTGATTGGGGCTACATGAAAATGGTGTTACAACATATGGGTTTTGGGCCAAAATATTGTAAGTGGGTGTCCTTATTATACAGTAAGCTGTTTTTTTTAGGTGGGTAGGGGAACCAGGCAGGACTAAAATATTTATCGGTCAAATAGCTGTTGTTTGCATTTTAATGTTATGATTTACAAGAAAAAGTGCATTCAATAATACAGTTGCCACTGCTTTTAGTTCCATGTTACAAAAGATGTAAGCAGATGGAATATTCGGATGAACAAGAGGCAATTATAGAAGAGGATGATGGAGACGGAGGCTGGGTTGACACATTTCATCATGCAGGTATGTTTTTTGTTTTTAGGGTTTTCCTTGTACAGTAATACCTCGGATTGCGAGTAAAAGGCTTACCAGCTTTGTACTGCCCTTTATGACTTGCCCTGCATGTCTTGCACCCAGCTTTACTGTTGGCAATACTGGTTATCTTGTCAAGTGCTAATCCCTTGCAGTGATTTATACCCTTTTATGTTCTTTTGTCTCTTTTCTTTTTTTTTTGTTTGGAAAATTCTGAAAATTAATAAAATGTCAGTTTTCAAAAAAAAAAAAAGGCTAACCAGCATTTCGCAATACAAACTATTATTTTGTTTAAATCCTGACTTGGTCTGCAAGCAATATATCTCAAAAACTAGCAGGATTTAAGCCTCTGCGGTGTGCAGTACCGCGTTTGGTGAGAGGCACCGGTGGCACTTGGAGCCACTGGGAAACACTCAGTTTTTGAGCGTTTCCAAACCTCCCTGAGTGTTTCCAAGTGCATCCAAGCCGTTTCCGAGTGTCTACGGCGCCCCCCACCTCTGGCCAGATGCAGTACTGCATACAATAGAAGTAACTGTGGAACGAATTATCTGAGATTCCATTGACTTCTATGGGGAAACACATTTGATATAAGAGTGCTTTGGATTACAAGCATTCTTCTGGAACAAATTCTGCCCGTAATCCAAGGTACCACTGTATGTGTAATGTTTATTGAATGCCTGTGCGATACATATTTTAGAGGGAAAACAGTTTGCATATTCAATACAAGAAATGCTTGCCTTCATACCCCAGATACCCTAATACAGTTCTGAATTTAAAGAAATATACAGTACATGTAAAAACAGCATTAAAATTAGTGCACATTGCAAAATTGTGTTTTTAGGTATCTGGAAATATGCCCTTTTTTGGTTCTCAAATCTTGTATTTCAGTTCCTGCAACATAAACTTTACCTATGCATCCTGTACTGAGACAATGTTATATTGGGTAGTTCATTGCCTCTCGCTGTATCAGCAGACCCCTTGACCGGTGCTGCGGGATACGATACGTTTTACAACTTATAAATAATATAAGCAAGCAAAAAATCTATTTGACCCAAAATCATCATTGGTGGTATTAACAGACCTCTACAGGTGAACATAGAGAGGTAATATTTATCATTAAGCCACTGGGTGAAAAAAAAATAGATCCCCCCCCCCCAGCCTCACAAATGAGTTGGATGAATGAATTCCCACCCACCCTGCCCCTTCCCTGCTAGGACATTGTATTCTTACAGCATGTCCCTTCGACAGAATTCAATCAAACAATCAACTTCTCTTGAGCAGGAATAGCCACACACTGATAGAAATTCGACCATTCAACTTTGTTATTTTTGAATATTTATTATCTTCATACCCAGATTTTTTAGGTGTATGTATTTAATGATTTTTAAGTAATGTAATTAATCATTAAAAGCTGGATTAGTTTTTTTACCTATTTTATTTTATTTTATTTTTTTAGGTGTGGGCAATCTAACAGAGTCAGTAAAAGAAATAACGCTTGAGTCCCAGGTTGGTGTAAGGCTTGAAATCGGGGAAAAAGTTTAATTATACCATTGTTAAAGAGAAATTGCAGCTAACTATGACCCTCTAACCCTTTTCCCTGCCAGGCCCTGCTTTCCACTTTTAAACCTCAGGTGGCCAGACCATTTATTTTTATTTTTTCATTTTCAGCTTTCGGAGTTTGTAAAAGACCCCCGCAAGCTGTACACTTTCTCAAAGAATAGGCCCGGTAGAATATAAAGGTGGAGCTCCTGATTTTGTCAGTCCCATGATAGTTGCACAAATGTTTATCAAAACAAATTGTTTCGATAAAAATACACTCATTTCTTATTAGCGCTGACTAACCAAACATAACATCCTACTAAATATAAAAGCTTGTACTGTTTAGATCTTATTAATTACAAATCAAAAGATCCTGTCAGCTATAGTGTCCATTTCAGTGTTCTATTGCCATTATAAAGTCAGTGCCAGTGTAAATGTCAGTGTTTTTAGGACAAAAATGCATGCCTTTAGTCGCTTTATTGTCGGTGTTTGTGGCAGTCTTGTCTGTCTTGAGATAAAAAATAAATAATTGGTTTTAGGCTTAGTTTACATTCCTGCTACTTGGGATCTGACTTGTAAGACCCAAAGTCACAGGACATGTGAAATGCAATGCACCTCTCTAAGAGAGCCATTTCAATTGACATTACTGAAGTCACTGCGACTTCAGAAAAAGTTCCTGCATTAGTTTGATCCGACTTTGATACGCCTTCAATGCCAGAGAGTGTAAAAAGTCACTTTAAAAGTTGGTTCTCAAATTTTCCGACAACAAAATCCATTCTCGTAAATTCCAATCTTGTGTGGACAATTCCAACGCACAAAATTCCACGCAAGCTCTGAATCAAGTACGAGATAGAAGCGCTCGGTCTAGTAAAACTAGCATTCGTAATGGAGATGGCACATTTTTCACGCTGTAACGGACTGAAAAGCATGAGTTTGAAAAGAGCGAATCATCTCTCACCAAACTTCTACTAACACGACTGGTATCGAACTTCACTTTTCTAGTGCCGTCGTACGCGTTGTACGTCACCGCGTTCTTGACGTTCGGAGTATCCGACAACCATTTGTGTGACCGTGTGTATGCAAGACAAGTTTGAGCCAACATCCGTCAGAAATGTATCCACGGTTTTGTTGTCGGTATGTCCGATCGTCGGTACGCGGCATTACTGTTTTAGGCCAGATTCGCATCTATGCGAATTGGTTGCGGCTTAAACCGCATCCAATTCGCAGAACATTTCAAAATACCTTGTTTTGAATGAGGGTGGTTCACATATGTGCGATGCATTCGCACTGCGCATTGCCGAAAAAACGTGTGCGTATTTTATGACTTGTGGTGCGGCTTCAGGCCCATTATCTTCTATGGGTACGCAGCTGATTTGCAGATGTGTTCATTTATCTTCAGGATTTGTTGTCATTCAGCTCAATACACTTCCCCCCTCCCCCTCCCCTCTCCCAGGTCTCCAAATTCGCAGCTAATCTGCAGCTAAAACACAATCTGTTATCCCTCTGCAAAGATAAGAGAGCTGAAATTTGCACCGCACTAGTGTGAATCCGGCCTTAGTTTGTCAGCGTTTGTGTAAGTGCCAGTGGTAATGTCTGCATCCAATTTTTTTAAATAAATAAATAAAAGGTTTATTATTGTGTATTGTCGAAAGCAGGTTTACTACCTCTTTAAAGACAACATTTAATGCACTTATGACATGCTTGTCATAAATAGGATTATTTTAGTTTGGGTTGCTTTTTTTTTTTTTTTGTGATTTATGGTAATGACAAGAAATATAACATTTTGGGCCAGTTTTCCTTTGATAATATAAATTCAGAAGATATCCATTAACATTTACCACCAAATGAATGCCCAATTTGTCCCCAAAAAAAAAGGACTTGCTAAGATATGTGCAGTTTAAATGACAATGTAAAGGCTAATTTTTGCAGGAGTGTGTAAGTGAATGAGAACAGTGTTTGTTTTTGTTTTTTTCTACAGACCATTCTTTACAATGTGCCTATACACACAGGCGGGTAAAGCAACGCTGCTTTGCTGATTAGTATTTTGCGCCAGTACGCACAATTGCGAATACGCGCATATGAGCATGAATATTCATAGGTTTTTTCCATCAGGAATAAATTGTATACGCGTAAACTGAATTTACCTCCAGAAATGCTGATGCATTTGATGGGGAGGGGATCTAGTGTAAGGTCGCCTTACAGATTTTCTGTAAAGGTGAACTTACACTTTAAACTTTCTTCTGCCATATCCATTATTTAAACACTCTTGGTTTCTGGTCTGCAGTGTTACAGATGTACTTTTTTTTTTTCAAGGATTCTGGGAAAGCAGTTGGTAACACAGCTTGCAATGATGATGATGACGATGATGAAGGGGAAGCAGCCGATATGCAAGGTGAATTTTAAAAGAACCTAAAACACTTTTCCCAAAGTTGGTACATTTACTGATAGAAATGTAGTTAAACTAGTCTTCCTCTCGCCTCTAATCTACAAATCTTTAAATCTAATACAATACAAACATATGGAAGAACAAGCATTGACAGGGTCACTTTTTATTGGAATTCTGGTAGCAAGTTTTGGTGCTTTATATAGGAAGTCGTGGATGAGTTACCTTCTGACATTCATCCCAAACTGAAGGGCACATTTTGAAATATGCTGACTGAGGGGGTTGTGCCCTGTACATTTTTTACTTGCAATGAGGAGCATGGGCAGGCAGCATCTAAGCAAGTGAAGCAGTGACGCTGCTAGGGAATCCTATTTAAAGTGATTCCCTACTGTGCTATTTAAGCAGAATGTAATTACATACAGTGTAATACCAGTCTACGATGTGGCCTCATATGGAGCCTGTATGGGGCAAGCATTCTAACTCCCTGCACTAGTAATTTGGAATGCATGGTAGTTATCAGAAATTGTTTTGATACCCAACACTGGTATCAATAAAGTAAAAGGAAGATTTCTTCCTTGTGAGGGAGTTTTATGGTGGTTTAAAAATTACTATAGTATTTGCTCCTGTTCTGATAAATTTATTGGTATAGACAGAATATAAAATAATAGAAGGACCTTTTTAGATTGAAGAAACCTGTATTCGGGGGTAAAACATTTTCTCTTCATATAGCCACAGTGCCAGTCATATACTAATTGTATGCCTGTTTTTTACCTATTTTATTTTTTTAGCTAGAGGGAAAAATTATGTTGTGGAGGTTCTCCATATCTACCCTCACCAATTTTTCTTGGAACTGAGGACTGCAATTCAAATTTAATCACTTAACAATAATTTTTTTTTAACAAAACTGCAGTATACTAAACCAATTGCAGTCTACAAGCATGCCTGTTGAATATGGGGGAGAATGACAGATGGGTAGAGTCACTAAAACTTGAGCACTCAGAATCTCGAGGGAAAGTCAACACCTCAAACTCATCATGTTCCCCAAACCATTCCTAAAATTATTAGACCAGGCCACCTTCTTCCATTGCTCCCTGGTTCAGGTTGGATGCTCACGTGCCCATTGTAGCTGCTTTTGGCTGTGGACCTATGTCAGCATGGGCACCTTGACTGGTCTGTGGCTACGCAGTCCTATACCCAACCAAGTGTGATGGCTGTGCATTCTGACACCTTTCTATTGGAACCAGCAATACGTTTTTTTCAGCAATTTTGAGCTATAGTAGCACTTCTATTGGATCGGTCTGCACGAGCCGGTCTTTGCTCCCCATGTGCATCGGTGAGCCTTGGGGGGGGCCCCCCCCCAGAACCCTGTTGCTGGTTCACCCATATTCCTTCCTTGGACCACTTTTTATAGGCCCTGATTAATTCAGACTGGGGAAATCCCACAAGAGCTGTAGTTTTCAAATTGCTCTGTCTCAGACACCCAGGCATTATAATTCAGCCCTTGTTAAAGTCGTATTCTTGCTCATCTTTTCTGCTTCCAACACATCAACTTTAGGAGTAGCATGTTCACTTGCTGTCTTATATATCCCACCCACTTCCAGGTATCATTGTAATGAGATAATGTAATTGACTATCAGTGGTCATAATGTTATGGCTGTTGTGTGTGTGCGCATATATACAACCAGCCTGCTCATACATTGATCGAAAATCTGAATATCTAGTTTCGATCTGTCTATGACCAGCTTTACAGCTCTTAAAGCAGAGCTCCACCCAAAAGGTGAAGTTCCGTTTGTTTGCTTCCTCCCCCTCTGCTGCCACATATCGCACCTTTTGGGAAGAGTGGGGAGAACGGATACCTGTCAACAGGTGCCCACTCCCACTTTCAGCAAACCGCAGCCAGAAGTTTAGCCCCCTCTTCTTCCCCCCACCGCTGGTCCATTTACAAAGTGCAGCGAGCTTCGCGCATTTGCACAATAGGAAACTAGCTGTGAAGCTGCAAGGCTTCACTGCCGCTTTCCCTTATCTGAAATGGTGGAGGCAGCACCCCAGAACCAATTGAAAAATGGTCTCGGATGAAGACACTGCTGGATCCGTGGGCAGAGGTAAGTGTCCTAATATTAAAAGTCGGCAGTGACCGTATCTGTCACTTCTGACTTTCTTTCTAAAGGAGCCTGGGGCTCCTCTTTAAGAAGAAGACACTGCAATTGCCCTGAAATGCATTGGCTATTCACCTCTACTAACTAAAATGTAATCTATCAAATAGGATCGGGCTGTCTTTTGTCCAGGCCCGGATTTACTCTCTTTGCCGCCCCAAGGCCGGGTCCTTCAATGCCGCCCCCGCCTGCGCAGTATAGGGGGGACATTATCTGCCGGGGGAATTTTTCAGCAGGACACTGAGAAGCGGGGGGTAGGGTGACCACATTTCCAAACTACCATTCAGGGACACCCTCCCTTTCCAAAAATCAGCTTGTGCTGTAACAAATCACAGCACAGTGATTGGACACAAGAGGCAGGATTTATGATTTCCCCAATCACAAGCAGGGGGCGGGGACTGTGCTCCCCCAGGCATTCCCGGCCAGGGCAAGTACTGTCAGTGAGTCCTTTTTTGGGGGCATCAGATTGGCCTGGGGGGATCGGCTGTGTCAGTTTCATTCCGGGACACTGTATTGTACTGGAATGAATGTGCCCAGGACAGACCTGCAAAATGCGGGACTGTCCTGGGCAATCCGGGACACATGGTCAACCTAACGGGGGGGGGGGGGGTATTGCTGCCAAAAAAGGGATTTTTAAATACAGCTTACCTGTAAAATCCTTTTCTTGGAGTACATCACGGGACACAGAGCGGCATATTCATTACTATATGGGTTATATGGAGTACCTTCAGGTGTGGACACTGGCAATCTCAAACAAACAGGAAGTCCCTCCCTATATAACCCCCTCCCCTAGAGGGAGTCCCTCAGTTTTGTAGCAAGCAGTATGCCTCCCAAAATGTTCCCAAAAAGAGGGGTGGGAGCTCTGTGTCCCGTGATGTACTCCAAGAAAAGGATTTTACAGGTAAGCTGTATTTAAAAATCCCTTTTTCTTTCTCGTACATCACGGGACACAGAGCGGCATATTCATTACTATATGGGATGTCCGAAAGCAATGCTTTAATGAGGGGAGGGAGACATCTTCCAAAGAAGGATTTAATTTAGAGGTATACTCAAATACTAGTAAATCCAACTTAAACGAGAAATGTAAATCTCAAATCAAATCAAGGGAGCCCCCTCAGATCCTGAGGAGCTTGAATCGCGGCCTGTAGTACTGACTGCCCAAAGGCTGTATCCGCATTCCTTCTTACGTCCATTTGATAAAATTTTGTAAACATGTGGACTGACGACCACGTTGCTGCCTTGCATATTCGAGCCATAGAGATCTGATGATGATGTGCTGCCCAGGAGGTGCCCATGGCCCTGGTAGAATGGGCCTTTGCCGACAAAGGAGGAGGCAACCTCTTCAAACCGCAGGCCTGAACGATTAATTGTTTAATCCATCTTGCGATGGTGGATCAAGCAGCTGCCTGACCCATCTTGGACCCTTCCGGTAAAACGAACACCACATCTGTTTTCCGAACCTTCTCTGTAGCTTTAAGATAGGCCTTTATGGCCCTGACAATATCCAACGTATGCAGCAACCCCTCCTTTCTAGAGGTGGGTTTTGGAAGAAGGATGGAAGTACCACATCCTGGTTCAGGTGGAAACTGGATATAACCTTTGGTAGAAAGGAAGAATGAGGACGGAACCCCGCCCTATCCTTATGTAAAATAAGATATGGTTCCTTACAAGATAAGGCTGCCAATACCGATACTCTCCTGGCCGAAACTATGGTGATCAGAAATACCGACTTTCTAGTCAGTAAAACCAAGGTACCTTAGCCAACGGCTCAAGGGGTTGTTTCTGTAGAGTTGACAGAACAAGATTTAAGTCCCATGGACAAAGTGGTGATTTGACCGGAGGATTAACACGTAAGACTCCCTGTACGAAGATCTTAACCAGCGAGTGGGCGGCCAGCGGCCTCTGAAATCACACTGATAAGGCTGAAATCTGTCCCTAGATCGTGCTTAATGCCAGGACTTTATCCACTCCTAGCTGGAGGAAACGTAATACTCTATCAATGGTATACTTGCGGGAAAACCATCTCTTAGACTCACACCAGCCTACGTAGGCCCTCCAAACCCTGTAACAAATTACCCTGGAGGCCGGCTTTCTAGCCTCAATGAGGGTAGGGATTACCTGCCTAGACAGACCTCTACCCCTGAGAATCAGGGATTCAGCCGCCAGGCCGTCAAATTTAGACGCCGTAATGCAGGGTGGAGGATCGGGCCTTGTGAGAGTAGGTCTGGCCCTAGAGGAAGAGTCCAAGGGCCTTCCGCTGCCAATTTCAGGACTAGTGAGTACCATGCCCTCTGGTACCAAGCTGGGGCTACCAGGATAACCAGCCTGTGGTATGATCCTGCGCCGCAGGCGGGGTAGTAACTGCAGTGGGGGAAATGCATATAGAAGTTATGATTGATGCCAAGGGCAAACCAACACATCGGTTCCGCAGGCCATAGGGTCCCTCGTTCGAGACATGAACCTGTCTAGCTTCTTGTTGAATCCTGATGCCATGACCTCCACGTCTGGCACTCCCCACTTCTGGCAGATTGTCTGAAAAAAACTTGTGGATGCAGAGACCACTCCCCCGGCGACAGGGTTTGGCGACTTAGGAAGTACGCCTGCAGGTTGTCCACCTCGGGAATGAATGTCGCCGATATGCAGGGTACATAAACCTCTGCCCACCGAAAAACCAAGCTCCTCTCACTCTGAGTGGCTTGACTCTTGGTTCCCCCTTGGTGGTTCACCTATATGCCACCGCTGTGGCCTTGTCTGAATGACTTCTCACCGAGGACCCCTGTAATCTGGATGTCTATGCCAGGAGGGCTAGCTGAGCCGCTCAGAACTCCCAGACCTTGATGGGCCGCTGCCTCTCCGCCTCTGCCCAAGTTCCTTGGCGAGTGAACTTGTTCAAGACCGCTCTCCAGCCTTCCAGACCACTGGGCAGAACCAAGCTGCTAGAATTGCTGCCTGTAGGACACGAGCGTGGAAGCGTGTGGTATTGCCTCGAACATGGCCATCGCATACATAGGCGAATAGTTGGCTCTTTTTTGCTTAGAACCAACTGAATCAATCTCTTGATAGCCTCGACCTTTACCAGGGGCAGGAACATCCATCTTCTGTTATGTGTCTAATCTCGTGCCGAGATATTCCAACTGCTTTGTAGGTTGAAATGCTGATCTTTCCCCGGTTTAGGACTCAGCCGAACCTCTCGAGGTACTGAACCATGAGGGCTACTACGCATTCCACTAAGGAAGCGAGTGATCTTATGATTAAGAGGTCGTCCAGGTATGCTAGGACCGAGATCCCTTGGATCCTTTGGACTGACTAGAATAGGAGCTAGGACCTTCGTGAATACCCGGGGGCCGTAGCCAGCCCGAAGGGGGGCGCCACAAATTGGAAGTGACGCTGTATCACTGCGAAGCGTAAAAACAAAAATATTTGATGTGGCTGAAAGACCTGGTACATGAAGGTAACCCTCCTTTATGTCTATAGAAGCCCGATCCTTCTGAAGTGTGGCGGCTGCTGGCCAAACGGATTCTATCCGGAAAGAGCGAACCCTTAGGTAAGCATTTAAACCTTTTAGGTCCAAAATTGGTCTGACATTGCCGATGAGCCTTGGTATGACAAACAGATTGGAATAGAAACCTAGCCCCTGTTCTTGGGCTGGTACCTCTACCATTATGCCCTGGTAAAGCAGGTGATCCAATGCTGCCCGCATTGAGGCCTTCCTTGTGGAGGAAATTTTAGAAATTCTAATCTGTAGCCTGCGGCCACAGATGATCGGACCCCCTCTGTCGGGGACCGATCCCCAGAGGCCTGTCCTTGCGATCCATTGTTAAAAGTTTGATCGCGCAGGAGGACCGTACTGCCTGAAATTTGAGGGCCCTGGAACCGGGGGGACCTGCCCTTTTAAACGCAGGACCCCGGAACTTCCTTTGACTGGTAAAAGGGGTACTTTTGCCACTTGAAACAGTCTGAATGTATTTATCCAGATCTTTCCATGGAAGGGCAAACCTGCCAGCAGTCTTTTACATGGGGCTCGGCCGCCCAGTTCTTCAACCAAAAGAGCCTTCTCATATGCACTAAAAATAGTGACAACGAGACGCCTGCTGGATGGAGTCTTTTTATAGCCTCTACCGCAAAGCACAGAGCTCTGGGAATATCCAATAACTCCTCTGCCTATCGGGCAGGGATGTCTAAGCATCTGTTTTGTCTGGTTCCTTAATGCCTGAAAAAAAAAACTCCAATTGTAGCCACTGCTGGCTGTAGCCAGGGATGCTGGAAAAAATGTCTCTAAACGTTTATCGACCGGGACCTTAAACATTTGTATGTTTCCCCTTAGGCCAGTTAATGATTTATTCACCCATGAGATGGCTGCGTCCACCGTTGGGAGCGCCCCCTTTCTTTAGAAAAATGTCTTTTCCATAGGGTAAATAACAGAAAACCTTCCAGGTGGTCTCCCATCCAGGCACTAACCAGGCCCTACCCTGCTTAGCCTCCGAGATCAGACGAGATCGGGCGCTTTCCGGGAGATGCGGCCTCAAGGACCTCACGGGTAGTTGAAAAGCAGTGCCCGAACCGGGACCTGAACCCTGGACCCTCAGATCAAAAGTCCGATGCTCTACCAACTGAGCCATCCGGGCCCCTTTTAAAGAGCACTTGGTCAGGGGAAAAAGTGCCTGCAAGCACAAATATTTCCTGGCAGACGTGCATAAAGACTACCCTCTCGTCAGCTTTAGGCGGCAGAAAAAATTCTGTCCGGTCGTCCCAATCCGGGAAAAACCAATTCCTCTAACAAAGGATGGGCCAGAAAAGCTGCGTTGCTTAAAGGCGCTTTTAAAAGAACCCAAAGAGGATACCGCAGGAACCTGAGGCTCTGGAAATGGCAAATTGAATGCCAAGCGGACCATGTCTGTCAAAGACTGGACCCACAGACTCTCCGCCTGGGAGGCTGAAAACGATTCTACAGTGGTAGATCCTCTAGGTTCTGTCCCTTTTGGCGATGGGGATCTAGTCCGCTTCTTGCCAAAAAAAGAGCCAGCGATCATAGCTCTTTTCTCTAGCCCCCCTAGGGTGACGGCTAGCATCTCCTCTGTGATAACACAGGGTTGGGCCGACCTGGGCCAGCCTCAGCACCAGACCCCCTTAATGGCTTATCCAGGGTGACCCCTATAGGAATAACCTGTGGGGAAAGTATTGGCATATTATCAGAACCAGAGGAGGAACCCCTTTGTCTTTGCCTTTTCTCTTTATTTTTATTTATTTATTTATTTATTTTTTTGTGTTTTGATCCTGAACCCTTGGAAGCCATAATACAAAACCGAAGGACTCCGCTTACAACAACAGACTGTTATAGCCAGGAGTACAAAAAAATAAGGTTTAGGGGACAATAGGATCACTAATGCCCCAAAACCGGTGGGGCTCAGTATGTTTTCTTTTATATATTATTCACCAAATACAGCCCCACCCCCAACATGTTTGCCAGCATTCAACCTGTTGCCAAGGGGATTTTGGCTTAACAAAAAGTATTGGAGCTGACTCCAGCATGTAGTACCCCTTCTCGCCACCGGGAGTCACTGTGCTGCCAGCTCTACGTCCTCTCTCTCTCTCCAGCTCAGCTCTGAACTGAGCTAAGAACGCGCCTGCTGTGTATAACAGCAATTAAAGGCACGCCCACTCTACACTGCAGTCACACTCCCCGCCCCCCCCCCCCCCCCCTTCCCGAACGGCGCGAACATTTTCTATATGCATGCGCGCGTGCACGACTGTCGGGGGAGGAGAGCCCAGGAGGAGACGCACTCTGGAGCCCAGGAATGCAGGTTGGAGGACGCATCAGGCGGCAGATTTGAATCCCGGCAAGGTAAGGCTAACACAGGCCCCTAAGGAGTCCCTTTAGCCTAGAGACAGATCTTTTTTTTTTTTTTTTTTTTTTTTTTAAAAGATCTTCAACCAGCGAGCAGCAGGTAGCTAGCAAACATACATAGATAGGTAGGGGGATCAAGTTATGGGGGGAAACATTTCAGGGCATCCTGTCTATCAGACATAGTGACCATGGTGCCAATGCAGAGCATACTCAGGCTACCCCCCTTAAGATCTCCCCTGGAGAGCCTGCTGTCGAACCAAGTCCCGCAGGCTCCCCTCTTACCTGCTCCATGCCGCAGGACGTTTTGCAAAACGGTCCAATCTTCTCCCATCTCCGTAGGTAGCGTAGTAGACCTTCAGGCCCTGGGGTCCTATGAAGGTACCCACTGTCCTGGACCTATATAGCACCCTGGCAAACAGGAACTTATGGTCCTTACAAACTCCAAGTCCTGGGCCCAGGGTCCAGCCCTCCAAAGAGGAGCATTATAGGCAAAACCCCACGGTTTGGGGCCCGGGTACTGTCCACTTTGGCACTGAGGCTCCTTGGACAGATCCGGTTTGCCCCGCCCTTAATCCCAAGGATGTGGAGCAAAGCTATTCCGTGACCAACACCTAAGACACTGGCGAAAAAACTGAGGGACTCCCTCTAGGGGAGGGGGTTATATAGGGAGGGACTTCCTGTTTGTTTGAGATTGCCAGTGTCCACACCTGAAGGTACTCCATATAACCCATATAGTAATGAATATGCCGCTCTGTGTCCCGTGATGTACGAGAAAGAAAATGACATTGAGCATTTGGGGGGTGCTGCTGCCAAGAACTATCTCACCTCTTCTTTCCTCTGTTTTTTTTCTCCTCTTACCATCCGCATGACAGAGGGGAACTCCCGATATGAAAATTAAAGTGTCCTCTCCTCTCAGCTGCAGTGCCGCCCCGAGGCCTGACCTTGTTGGCCTTGTCTGGAATCCGGCCCTGCTTTTGTCATTGAAGTTCAACATAGTGTTTGGTGCTTGCCATGCTCAATAATTACGTTTCATCTTATCTGTTGCATGGTTCTGATTGTATTGATTGTAATTGTGTAAAGGAAAGCTACCTGGTTCCTTCCCAATATCTAAAAGACCTTGGCACTTTAGATTTCTCCTAATGCACTTTCTGGTATGTGAGGATGTCTAGGCAATCCTGTGCCTACAGCCTCTATACTGTATTTTTGCAATGTGAGATCTAAGGCACTGCTGCCTCTAATTGCTAGTCTCATACGATTTGGTGATGCCACCACTGTGCTGCTCCTGTGGCTTTGCCATTAGCATGCAAAGTCCTGTCCCTACCAAGATGGAAAAACCAATGCAGAACAGGGATGGTAGATCAATAACACAGAAGGATCGGCTTCAGGGAGCGCACAGGCAATAATGTTGACTGGTCCTTTGCCTTCTGCGTGCCTTTATGGGCACAGCTTCCAGAGTTCATTTACACTTAGGCTTCGTTCACATTAGCGCGTCTCCAAAGTTGCATGATTTGCGACTTTGTTCCAACTTTACCATTAATGGATCTAAGTAGCATCAAAAGTCATACCAAAGTAGTGCAGGCACTTTTTCAAAGTCACATCGACTTGAACAGGTGCCATTATAAAAAAAGGGTGCGTGACTTGGATCGACAAATCGCACAAGGGTGAAATGGAGCCTAAGAACACTGATCATTTTGTCTGTCATTTAACTAGAATCGTGGGCATTGCGTTGTCATATAGAAATGCAAAACTTTAGATATTTATGAAATGGATAGGTTGACCAAAAAGAAAAGGCTGGCAACCAAGACGTTTGTAAACCAAATTTATAATTTACTTTCTTTTCTAGAGTATGAAGAAAGCGGATTGCTGGAAAATGATGACGTAAGCCTTAGAATTTTATATTTTGAAAGAAATTCTGCAAACAAATATTTTATATAGATAAGTAACCAGTAAGTTTAGTTTGACAGACTATTCAGCAAATTTTGTACACAAGGGAAATGTCCTATGAAACAACTGTCTGATAGAATATCTTTTGTATGGTGGCTCTCTTAATTAAACTACAAAGCAGCTGCAAAAACTTTAGAAAATTCTCCTGAGTTCCCAGGACCTCTTCGCTATATTTGGGAACAATACTGACATGTTTCTTTTTAGGAACTAGGGCTTCATTCTCAATATGCACTATACTCTTGTATCTTGTGTCTAGGATCCTCAAGGGTAACTAGGTAGCAGAACTTAATCAATGAACCAGCAGACAAGGTAAAGGGGAACTCCATACAAGATAAAATACTGTGGTAGTGACCGTGTCATCAATCTCCAGGAAGAGGGTTCATAGGCAGGCCTAGACCAATCAAACTACTTCCCTCAACCACTGGCACACACATGACAGTAGTCATCTTTAAAGTTGTCTTAAACTCTACAAACATTAACATCATAGGCGTGCGCAGCCTATTGCATTAGGGTGTGCACCCCAAAGCTCAAACAAACAAAAGTATTGGGACACCTGAATTTACACATACACAAACTTTAATGGCATCCCAGTCTTAGTCCATAGGGTTTAAAATTTACTTGGCCCACCCTTTGCAGCTATAACAGCTTCAACCCCTTTACATTACACAGCACCCTGCACCTCTGGAACCCTTTACATTACACAGCACCCTGCACCTCTGGGCCCCTTTTCATTACACAGCACCCTGCACCACTGGCCCCCTTTACATTACACAGCACCCTGCACCTCTGGCCCCCTTTACATTACACAGCACCCTGCACCTCTGGACCCCTTTACATTACACAGCACCCTGCACCACTGGACCCCTTTACATTACACAGCACCCTGCACCACTGGACCCCTTTACATTACACAGCACCCTGCACCTCTGGGCCCCTTTACATTACACAGCACCCTGCACCTCTGGGCCCCTTTACATTACACAGCACCCTGCACCTCTGGACCCCTTTACATTACACAGCACCCTGCACCTCTGGACCCCTTTACACTACACAGCACCCTGCACCTCTGGGCCCCTTTATATTACACAGCACCCTGTACCTCTGGACCCCTTTATATTACACAGCATCCCGCACCACTGGACCCCTTTACATTACACTGCACCACTGGACCCCTTTACACTACACAGCACCCTGCACCTCTGGGCCCCTTTATATTACACAGCACCCTGTACCTCTGGACCCCTTTATATTACACAGCATCCCGCACCACTGGACCCCTTTACATTACACAGCACCCTGCACCACTGGACCCCTTTAAAAAGGAAGGGCTCTTGTGCTATCGGTACTAAAAAACTAGGGGACGCTGCTGCAGCCACCTGATAGTCTGTCCTCGCCAGAAAATAGGAAAATATGAATCGGTGATAGTGACTGCGCTGTCAAACAAAAAGTGATAAAGGGCTCTCCAACTAGGTGGAGTCATCACAAACTCGCGGTTCGTTGGAGATAGGCCCACTATCCACGGCCTCCATGTGAGTGCATGTGATTTATTATCTCTCACAGTACCCCCACAGTATTACGCTATATATCTATTTGCTGTTTCTTCCTACATATGACCATCTGATGTGGAGCCCTCCCCCAGCTACATACAAGTCTTGCTGCTTATCTGAGGATACACCTGTGGTGTTTTAGGCTATCCGTGCTGGAGCCGTGAGGTGAGCATTTAGGAGCCACAAGAGGAGTCTGCACTGAAGTTTGCCTTCACATTGTTTCTATATATTTTTGGTACACCTTGCACACCTATCATTGCATAGAGGTTCACCGCCCCCAGCGGTCACTCCACCTAGTTGGAGAGCCCTTTATCACTTTTTGTTTGACAGAGCAGTCACTATCACCGATTCACTGGACCCCTTTACATTACACAGCACCACTGGACCCCTTTACATTACACAGCACCCTGCACCACTGGACTCCTTTACATTATACAGTCCCCCTCGCCACAGACCTCCCCCTTCAGCACAGACCTCCCCCTTCAGCACAGACCTCACCATTAAGAACATCTAAAAATGCAGGGTTGAGAGGGTGCTACGTACAGGGTGCAGGGTTGAGAGGGTGCTACGTACAGGGTGCAGGGTTGAGAGGGTGCTACGTACAGGGTGCAGGGTTGAGAGGGTGCTACGTACAGGGTGCAGGGTTGAGAGGGTGCTATGTACAGGGTGCAGGGTTGAGAGGGTGCTATGTACAGGGTGCAGGGTTGAGAGGGTGCTACGTACAGGGTGCAGGGTTGAGAGGGTGCTACGTACAGGGTGCAGGGTTGAGAGGGTGCTACGTACAGGGTGCAGGGTTGAGAGGGTGCTACGTACAGGGTGCAGGGTTGAGAGGGTGCTACGTACAGGGTGCAGGGTTGAGAGGGTGCTATGTACAGGGTGCAGGGTTGCGAGGGTGCTATGTACAGGGTGCAGGGTTGAGAGGGTGCTATGTACAGGGTGCAGGGTTGAGAGGGTGCTACGTACAGGGTGCAGGGTTGAGAGGGTGCTATGTACAGGGTGCAGGGTTGAGAGGGTGCTACGTACAGGGTGCAGGGTTGAGAGGGTGCTACGTGCAGGGTTGAGAGGGTGCTACGTACAGGGTGCAGGGTTGAGAGGGTGCTACGTACAGGGTGCAGGGTTGAGAGGGTGCTACATACAGGGTGCAGGGTTGAGAGGGTGCTACGTACAGGGTGCAGGGTTGAGAGGGTGCTACGTACAGGGTGCAGGGTTGAGAGGGTGCTACGTACAGGGTGCAGGGTTGAGAGGGTGCTATGTACAGGGTGCAGGGTTGAGAGGGTGCTACGTACAGGGTGCAGGGTTGAGAGGGTGCTACGTACAGGGTGCAGGGTTGAGAGGGTGCTACGTACAGGGTGCAGGGTTGAGAGGGTGCTACGTACAGGGTGCAGGGTTGAGAGGGTGCTACGTACAGGGTGCAGGGTTGAGAGGGTGCTATGTACAGGGTGCAGGGTTGAGAGGGTGCTATGTACAGGGTGCAGGGTTGAGAGGGTGCTACGTACAGGGTGCAGGGTTGAGAGGGTGCTACGTACAGGGTGCAGGGTTGAGAGGGTGCTATGTACAGGGTGCAGGGTTGAGAGGGTGCTACGTACAGGGTGCAGGGTTGAGAGGGTGCTACGTGCAGGGTTGAGAGGGTGCTACGTACAGGGTGCAGGGTTGAGAGGGTGCTACGTACAGGGTGCAGGGTTGAGAGGGTGCTACGTACAGGGTGCAGGGTTGAGAGGGTGCAGTACAGGTGCAGGGTTGAGAGGGTGCTACGTACAGGGTGCAGGGTTGAGAGGGTGCTACGTACAGGTGCAGGGTTGAGAGGGTGCTACGTACAGGGTGCAGGGTTGAGAGGGTGCTACGTACAGGGTGCAGGGTTGAGAGGGTGCTACGTACAGGGTGCAGGGTTGAGAGGGTGCTACGTACAGGGTGCAGGGTTGAGAGGGTGCTACGTACAGGGTGCAGGGTTGAGAGGGTGAGAGGGTGCTACGTACAGGGTGCAGGGTTGAGAGGGTTGAGAGGGTGCTACGTACAGGGTGCAGGGTTGAGAGGGTGCTACGTACAGGGTAGGGTGCAGGGTTGAGAGGGTGCTACGTACAGGGTGCAGGGTTGAGAGGGTGCTACGTACAGGGTGCAGGGTTGAGAGGGTTGAGAGGGTGCTACGTACAGGGTGCAGGGTTGAGAGGGTTGAGATGGTGCTACGTACAGGGTGCAGGGTTGAGAGGGTGCTACGTACAGGGTGCAGGGTTGAGAGGGTTGAGAGGGTGCTACGTACAGGGTGCAGGGTTGAGAGAGTGCTACGTACAGGGTGCAGGGTTGAGAGGGTGCTACGTAAAGGGTGCAGGGTTGAGAGGGTGCTACGTATAGGGTGCAGGGTTGAGAGGGTGCTACGTACAGGGTGCAGGGTTGAGAGGGTGCTACGTACAGGGTGCAGGGTGAGAGGGTGCTACGTACAGGGTGCAGGGTTGAGAGGGTGCTACGTACAGGGTGCAGGGTTGAGAGGGTGCTACGTACAGGGTGCAGGGTTGAGAGGGTGCTACGTACAGGGTGCAGGGTTGAGAGGGTGCTACGTACAGGGTGCAGGGTTGAGAGGGTGCTACGTACAGGGTGCAGGGTTGAGAGGGTGCTACGTACAGGGTGCAGGGTTGAGAGGGTGCTACGTACAGGGTGCAGGGTTGAGAGGGTGCTACGTACAGGGTGCAGGGTTGAGAGGGTGCTACGTACAGGGTGCAGGGTTGAGAGGGTGCTACGTACAGGGTGCAGGGTTGAGAGGGTGCTACGTACAGGGTGCAGGGTTGAGAGGGTTGCTACGTACAGGGTGCAGGGTTGAGAGGGTGCTACGTACAGGGTGCAGGGTTGAGAGGGTGCTACGTACAGGGTGCTGGGTTTTGAGGGTTGAGAGGGTGCTACGTACAGGGTGCAGGGTTGAGAGGGTGCTACGTACAGGGTGCAGGGTTGAGAGGGTGCTACGTACAGGGTGCTGGGTTGAGAGGGTTGAGTGGGTGCTACGTACAGGGTGCAGGGTTGAGAGGGTGCTACGTACAGGGTGCAGGGTTGAGAGGGTGCTACGTACAGGGTGCTGGGTTGAGAGGGTTGAGTGGGTGCTACTTACAGGGTGCAGGGTTGAGAGGGTGCTACGTACAGGGTGCAGAGTTGAGAGGGTGCTACGTACAGGGTGCTGGGTTGAGAGGGTTGAGAGGGTGCTACGTACAGGGTGCAGGGTTGAGAGGGTGCTACGTACAGGGTGCAGGGTTGAGAGGGTGCTACGTACAGGGTGCTGGGTTGAGAGGGTTGAGTGGGTGCTACGTACAGGGTGCAGGGTTGAGAGGGTGCTACGTACAGGGTGCAGGGTTGAGAGGGTGCTACGTACAGGGTGCTGGGTTGAGAGGGTTGAGTGGGTGCTACGTACAGGGTGCAGGGTTGAGAGGGTGCTACGTACAGGGTGCAGGGTTGAGAGGGTGCTACGTACAGGGTGCTGGGTTGAGAGGGTTGAGAGGGTGCTACGTACAGGGTGCAGGGTTGAGAGGGTGCTACGTACAGGGTGCAGGGTTGAGAGGGTGCTACGTACAGGGTGCTGGGTTGAGAGGGTTGAGTGGGTGCTACGTACAGGGTGCAGGGTTGAGAGGGTTGAGTGGGTGCTACGTACAGGGTGCAGGGTTCAGAGGGTTGAGAGGGTGCTACGTACAGGGTGCAGGGTTGAGAGGGTGCTACGTACAGGGTTGAGAGGGTTGAGAGGGTGCTACGTACAGGGTGCAGGGTTGAGAGGGTTGAGTGGGTGCTACGTACAGGGTGCAGGGTTGAGAGGGTTGAGTGGGTGCTACGTACAGGGTGCAGGGTTGAGAGGGTTGAGTGGGTGCTACGTACAGGGTGCAGGGTTAAGAGGGTTGAGAGGGTGCTACGTACAGGGTGCAGGGTTAAGAGGGTTGAGAGGGTGCTACGTACAGGGTGCAGGGTGAGGGTTGAGAGGGTGCTACGTACAGGGTGCAGGGTTGAGATGGTGCTACGTACAGGGTGCAGGGTTGAGAGGGTGCTACGTACAGGGTGCAGGGTTGAGAGGGTGCTACGTGCAAGGTTGAGAGGGTTGAGTGGGTGCTACATACAGGGTTCATGTAGTGTGCAGAGTTCAGAAGTCCCATATTTCAGCAAAAAAAAAGCACTTGGTAGTATACAGTACAAACACTGTCTGCAGCCATGAATAATACAACCACAGCACATGTGCTCACTATTATCATGCTGTTGACTACACTGTACAGCCTGTATACACTACAGTAAGACACACGTTGTATAGTGTAATCATTCACCAGCATTATAATAATGATCACAGGTGCTGTGGTTATATTATTCATGGCTGCAGACAGTGATTGCACTGTATACTTGTACTACTCCATAAGGGACTGCAAGGAATGTACCAGGCTGCAGAACAGTTCTAAGACATGAGACTGGGTGAAAGTGCAGATTTATGTGGAGAGCAGAAACAGGAGGAAGTGAACTGGAAATGGGGGATGAGGATCGTTGTGAGAGTGTGTGATTACTGCATGGTCTTACAGAAAAGATAACATGTAGTACAGGAGGGGAAGTGCAGCTGTATCAGGAGAACTTATCAGGAAGAAGGGCTGAGTGACTAGAAAGGAGAGAGTGTTGATGATGGCAGTGGAGAGAGCTCAGTGAAGGAGGAGAGCGACATGCAGTGAAGTCAGTAGCAGATCACTCACCTCTGATCACTGCAGGACTTTCACTCTTTGCTCACAGCTCTTGTTCAGGCTTCTCCCCGCATGGGAGCTGCTTCATCCCCCACACCCACTAACACAGGAAGCCCGCGGGACGGATTTGAAGGGAAGGACAGCTCTTTGTGTACCCATTGGCAGAGGAATCAGCTGCACCGCCCCCTGCTGCCTACTCAGCCAATGGATAGCTGAAGTTCACGGTGCACTTTGTGTGTCAGAGGCAGAGGGGAGCGATGCAGCCGCCATACAAGTCTAACTCGCGGCATTCGGGAACCATGGCAACCCGCACACGCCGTGGCCATTCCGGGACCCTGATTGGGAGGTATGGCTTAGGGTGTGCCTGGGCACGCCTATGATTAACATATATCATATACTGTAAGTTCTTGTACCACCCTACATGTGAGCATAGTGTGATAAATCACCTGCTGACAAGGAGGTTTCGTGGAAGATCTTAACTGTTTTGTGGACAGAAGGCATTACTATATTTTTCGCTCTATAAAACGCACCTGACCATAAGACGCACCTAGGTTTTAAGAGGAAAACAAGAAAAAAATATTCTGCACCAAATGCTGCTGATTTGGAGCACAGGAGAGGATGCCCACATCCCCAATATACTATAGTTTGTAACTTGCACAACCAATCAAAGCTGATGCCGAAAAATGGGCTCTATCAAGTGTGCCAGATAGCAAACAAGCATCACCCTGTCTCCAAATTCAGTCTATATACAATTTACAAAAAATATCACCATCTTATAAGAAATTCACCATGCAGGCTGTGAGCACAGCACTGACCAAAAAAGACTTGAGAATGACTGACCAGATTACTTGTCGCCATGTACACACATCGCATGGTCACTCCAGCAGATGACACGCTGGAGATGCCGGCCTCTTGTATGCCCCACTCGATCAAGGCCTGACGTCACCGATTGAGCAGGTACGAAAAATTGTCACTGCGCCAGCCAGCCTACAGGACCCAGAAGGCATAGCGGGGAAAGGAAAGGTGCACGATATTGTAACACGTCGGCGGCTGGTCAGTATTCGCTCCATAAGGCGCACAGGCATTTCCCCTTCTTTTTTTAGGGGGAAAAAAGTGCATCTTATGAAGCGAAAAAAAAATGGTAATTACTAGATGCCCAGGTCAGACTTAAAGTGGTTGTAAACCCTTACATATATACCAAGCAAAGTGACTGGCATCAGGTGATATCCAGAGAATAAACATATCCTCCTGTTTATCTACCGTCGTTATCACCTTGCATCCATTCAAAGTGCAGAATTTACAACATTGTATTATATATTGCAGCTTTCCGGTCCTTGCATGTGGTGACTGCATTCTTTTTCTTTTCTTTTTTTTAAGCTTTTTTTTTTTATTATTATTTATTATTTTTTAAGCTTTTTTTATTTTATTTTTTAAGCTTTTTTTTTTTTTACCTGGTGTTCGGCCAGTAAGCCTGTGATATTTCAACTTTCCTAGCAGACCAAGCTGCCCAGCAAAAATGTCAGAGTTTTAAGACAAACCATTTAAAACTGCCAGGAGTGATTGCAATGGTTAGCTTTAATATTATATAGGGGGGAAATGGTTTCTATAACTGCTTAAGAAGTGTTAATTGATGTTTGGCTTAATTTGCTATCCAACTCCATCTTTATTTGTTTGTGCATCTAACACTAATTTCCCCACAGGTTGGTAATGCTGCTGTCCTAAGGTGACTTCATTGCTTCTCAGTAGAGTGGAGCCATCGTAATGCTGGCTGGGCACTTCTGTATATTTTCAAGCAAGAAATAACACATTAATAATTACTATTAATAAATAAATACGTTCATATAAACCTTATTTTGTACATTCGATAACCGGACAAATGTCAATCAATCAAGTCTCACATTCTTTTTACATTCGATTTTGGAATGAAAACCACATACACTGAAATTTGGCTGTTTGAGAAAACCTTTCCATCCTGATCCTTTAAAATTTTCTCTTCACTGTGGTTGAAATGGAATGTAAATTTTCATTCCACCAGCAATTAGAAAATCAAACCTTCTTAACCAAATGACGGCGAAGCAGCTTCCATTCTGGGACGACGTCATATGACGGTGCTCAGTTTAGCCATCTAAATACCCGATATTTCCATCCCACACGTTCTTGGATAAAGCTCAAAAGGATTTGGATGCTTCAGCAATGGCCAGCTGAGAACTGGTTCAAAAAGTCACAATGCAAATATTTGCCAGCACATCACACATCGACAAGATACAGATTTTTTTGATTTTTTTATTGCATGATCACATCACAAAGTAGTCCAACGTTTCGAGCCACACAGAGCCCACGTCACATGCCAGACGAAGGGGACTGGCGCACCTCCGAAACTTTGCACTACTTTGTGATGCGATCATGCAATAAAAAATCTGTTTGGATGCCATCTTGTTGATCCGTGGTGTGCTAGCAAATATTTGCATTGTGCGCCCGTGTGGGCAAGCATCGATCGTGAATGTGCCGTGCAGCTCTTTGCCCATGTAATCGGCTGTGTCCAATCACAGCCAATCGCGTGTAAACAAGGAAGTGCCATTTATTGCCTCTTCTTGCCCCACAGCGGCATCTCCTCACAGGGAAGATGTGAAAAGGTAATCAGGACACTGATCATCAGTGCCCTGATTACAATGCAGCCCCAGCAGTGCCCATTAGTGAGGTCAATCTGTGCCCATTAGTGAGGTCAATCTGTGCCCATTAGTGAGGCCAATCTGTGCCCATTAGTGAGGCCAATCAGTGCAACCTCATCAGTGCAGCCTATCAGTGCCCATTAGTGCAGCCTCATCAGCACACATGGTGAAGGAGAAAAATTACTTTTCTTTATCGTACATCACGGGACACAGAGCGGCAATCCATTACTATGTGGGTTATACAGTCTACCTTCAGGTGTGGACACTGGTGTAATTAACTACACAGGAAGTTCCCTCCCTATATAACCCCTCCCATACTGGGAGCTCCTCAGTTTTTTCATCAGTGTCTAAGGTGTTGGTCACGAGTGAACATGTGCTCTTAGGAGCTCCACTGGAGGGATCCATGCTGGATGTAAAAAACCTCCATAAATCCGGATCCGTCCAAGGTGCTTCATAGCCAAAGTGGACGGTACCCGGGCCTCGGTACGAAGAACGAGGTTTAGCCTATAATGCCTCTCTGCGGAGGGCTGGATCCTGGGTTCCAGAACTTTGTGCCTTCTAAGGACCAAATGTTTTTTCTGCTGCCAGGATGCTATATAGGTCCAGGGGAGTTGGTGTTCCTGCCATGGACCCCGGTCCCTTAAGGGCTAGGACAATACCCACGGTGAAGGGGGAAGATTGGGTCTCTTGCTTGGCAATACCCTGCAGCGTGGAGAAGGTAAGAGGAGGGCCTACGGGACTTGGTTTGACAGTAGGTCCTCCGTGGGGGACTTGGGTCTCGCCTATATTATGCTTCTATGCATGGGCAATGTAAACCACTATGTCTTCTGAGACAGGATGGCTCAGGGCACCCATATACCTCCCCTAGCCGGCATGCAGCCTGGCCCACCATGTCTGTTAGACAGGACGGCTGCAGTACCTATATATCTCCCCTTGAAGGGGCCGGTACATAAATAAAAAAAAAAAAATATGCCCTTAATCCTATACAAAGGATTGTCTTCCGTGAGTAGTTGCAAGTCTTATCTGTGTTTCCACTACTATGGGCAGTAGAAGACATGCCTGATGTTTTTGCTTACCATGCTTTCCAGAAAACGGAAGCTTAAGTGTTAGCTGATCTATTGTGTCCCACTTCATCCGCTTCAGGCTCTACCATGTTGCACGTGCTCACCGGCTCAGTGCAGTCGCAGAGAAGGCTCTTCAAAGGGCCCGGACGTCAGAGCTCTGTAAAGCTAGGGGGACACAAACGTAAGCACCTTGTGTGAGTTGGATACAGATTCATCTAAGACGCCTACTCGCATCTAGCTGTGCAGATTAGCAGGCATTGTGTCAGACTAAATTCAGCTATTTGATGCACCTGGGTTAAGTGCCTCTGCTTTAGCTTAGGACTTGGTCTCCCCATTGAATAAGGTCAGGGGTAGGAATATAAAGAGGGATCGCCACCTGAACCTGGTGGACCCTTATTCTCCTCTGAAGAGACTTAAACAGCTCATAGATTGAGCCATCAGACCTGTCAGGCAATGCAGCCTTCCCACAACATTGCAATCACTCTGCATGTGTTTTGTGTTTTGCAAGAGAAAAAAAAAAAAGGGGGTGTCCCCCTTTTCCTGCTTTAATCCTGAAACAAAGGGATTAGAAAGCTTGGGGATAAAAGTTTCACTGTCAGAGGACAGGAGACAGGAGCTGCAGCCTAACAAGGAGAAGCTATCAAAAGCCCTACAGGTTCTGATTACACCTCTATCTTCTCCTTAGAGTGTAAAGAGAGGTTTTCCTATAGGTGGCTAGTAAGACCTCCATATAATCCTCAGCCTGGTGTTGGCTTCAGGCTAACCAAATGCATCGGAGGGATGCACAGTTGCGGGCACACATTGCTAATGTCTCTTAATTGAGGAAACACACATCTGCAGAGGATAATTTCCTCTTTACCAGTCCGCATGTTGCATAACATACATGAGTTTGGAATGCATGTGGGATAAAAACAAGTAACAGAGCAGATTCTATTGTGGATCGCATAAACATACATGTTTCTGTCTATATGGTGCTGCATGTTTCCACAAAAGAGGTCGCATAAAAGATGCTTGTAATGCTGAATCGCATAAAGACGTTTGTAGGCATAAAAATGCTGAATCACACATGATTACCTGATCACCCAAGTCCTTGTTTCCCCCAAGGATGATTGGTTACACAGAAGAGGTTTGTTTCCACAGAAAGGCCTAAAATCGCATTAAGTTGCTTGGATGCAAAAAAGATGCTGGATCACACATGGTTAACTGATCATCAGCGTCCTGGATTACCCAAGGATGTTTGGTCACACAAATAGGCTTGTTTCCACAAAAGTACCTAAAGTCGCATAAAGATGCTTGTATGCATAAAAATGCTGAATCGCATAAAGGATGCTTGTATGCAAAAAAAGGTTGAATCACACAGGATTACATGATCACCCAAGTCCTTGATTCCCCAAGGATATTTGGTCACGCAAAGAGGCTTGTTCCCACAGAAATGCCTAGAATCGCATAAAGAGGCCTGAAGGCATAAAAATGCTGAATCACACAGGATTACCCGATCACCCAAGTCCTGGATTACTCAAGGCCTAAAGGGATGGCTTAAAGATGCTTGAATGCAAAAGAAGCTGGATCACACATGGTTGTTGGATCAACAGAGTCCTGGATTACCCAGGGATACTTGATCACATAGAGAGGCTTGTTTCACAGAAATGCCTAAAGTCGCATTAAGATGCTTGGGTGCATAAGGATGTTGGAACGCACAGGGGTGCTTGGTCACACAAGGGTTCTTGTCTGCACAGTAGTGCTTAAAATGCATAAGATGTTGATCGCATGGAAGATGCTGAATCGCATGCATGGTTACTTTAAAGTTGCACATGGTGGCTTAATTAAGCAATACAGGATGCCTTGTGTTTGCATAGAGATACGTGTCTGCATGGGTTCATGTTGCACATTGTTGCATAACACATTTATAGCACATGCTTGCTTGCTTGCTTGCAAGGATGCTCGTTCCAGAGCACACATGCTATATGCATGTTTGGCGTGAGACATATTTATATGATTTCATGCTTCCATGAACACACACTGCCATGTACACACGCCTACATTGAGGCATGTGGCTTTAACACTTGCCACATACACATATGGGGAGCCAGTTGCATATGTGTTTTTATTTACTTGGGACTGCAGAGGTTGTCTGCGTTGGGCAGCACTATCTCCAGTTGGTGGTCTTGCCCTTTTGGGTTAGCCTCCGTGTCTGGGTTGTCAGGGTGCTAGGGCCCGCCTCTAGCAGGTCTGTAGGCCCAGGGTATAGCAGTAATGGCATACGGAAGCAGACTCCTGCTGATGGATCAGTCAGCAGCATGGCTGGACCTAAGGGTGTCCAGCATGGTCAGGTATCTGGATCTCCTGGGTTAGGATTCCAGTCTAAAGATACATTCTTCATTGACAAGAAGCTAGGTATGTTTTGCACCAGGAGAGTACTTTTGGCCTAAGACAAGACCATCGCTATAAGAAAGCTGGTCTAGGTGGTTACGGCAAGGAACAGTTCCTTACTTTTGGCCTTCTGCTTAAGGCACTAGAGAAGATGCTGCTTCATTCAAGACAGTTCCCTATACTTATTCAGGACTGTTATAAACAGTATTGTGTTGGCCTAGAATGAGTGGATCTTGACCTAGCATTATCAAAAGAACCGGTCCCAGAGATAGGCTGGAATTCCTCTTGGTGGTTCTTAACTAAAGGGTTTGCCAGGTCAGGAAGAGACCTTGGCCCAGAGGAAGTAGTCGAGCTCCAAGGGAGCCTTATCTGTCAGCTAGAGCTACCGATGGAGCATCTGGCTTAGGGGCCTGAACGTTCAGGGGCTGGTTGGTTCGGTCAGAGTTCAATCAGACTATACCATATTAAGTGATTTACTTAATTTACCAAGGAGGAGCTTGTGCCTTGCCTATTGACATTCGTCATTTCATGAAATGCAGAATTGGCAGGCGATTCGCTGTAGCCGTCAACAAGGGTCTCCAGGAGAAGGACCTCTACACCCCGACTGTTTTCCTGACCAAGGGCCACAGAAATAGTACCCTGTACATAAGATGTATTGGCGTCCAGGCTCAACAAGAAATTGAACAGCTTGAGGTCAAGGACAAGGGATCCAGCCGCATGCGGGGCAGATGTGTTAGTAATCTGGTGGGACCAGTGGTCACTGGTTATGTCTCTCCCCCCAGTGCCGCGGCGTTTGTAGCTTCCATGCAACATTAGAGGATGGCGGAAGCTGGCCTGATTACTCCGGCATAGCCCTGATGACCTTTTCTGTGCAGGGACAGTAGGGGTGGTAGTAGAGGACCCACGGTCCCTTACATCTTGTCCAGGCCTACTTCGAAGGGGGTATTACATCCTGTCGTGCAACAGGTGAATTAATGGTCTGGCTATTTTAGCCCACATTCTTCAGGATCAGGGTTTTTAGAATCAACGGCACTTCCTTGATTCATACAGGAAGGCTGGCCTCTAGGACCAGATATCCCAGGATCGGGAGAGCCCATGTTCCTGGTATGAAACAGATGGTGGCATCCTTGGAAGTTTGTCAAAGATAAAATTCCTGCCTTCCTGCATTTGGAAAGGAGACGGAGCCAGCCTTAAGTTACATCAAGGATCCGATCTCGGCCTTGCCTCCAAAGGTCGATTGCTTCACACTCTTTGTTCCGAGCCATTATACAAGGGGTGACGCACATAAGTCCACCAGTTTAGTCGCCCTTGTGCTTGGAGGATTGGCTCTAGTTTTGTCGGCTTACAGGGTCAGCTCTGTGGGCCGATGCACCATATTTCCCTTCAGCCTTTAACAAGGGAATTGGTGTTCTTGGTTGTGGTAGCCTTCAAGAGAGTTTCAGTATTGGCAACCTCTTGGTATAAAACCATACTTATTCTTACTAGTAGGGTGATGTTAATCCTCACCCAGCCTTATTTACTAGAAGGATCTAGTGTTCATTTGAATCTAGATATTCTTACCTCCCCCTTTTTCAAAACCTTGTTTTCGGAAGGAAAGGTTATTGCTTTCTCTCAGTAGAGATGAGAGCAGTTAGATATCTATCTGAAGGTTCAGATATAGAAATCTGAAGTTTTTATTGTGCTGCCAGAAGACCCTAGATGTGGGCAGGCAGTGTTCAGTTCAGCTATTAAAATGGTTACACTCTCTCCTTTGGAGTAGAAGGGTCAAGGCCTATCTGAAGTGGCTGCTCGGATACGGAAAGCTGATGTTATTGCGCTACCAGGAGGCCCCAGGAAGGGGCAGGCAGCGTCTAAAATCAACTGTTTTCAAGATTGATTCATCAGGGTATTATTCAGGCTTGTGGTTCGGAGAGTGGGACTCCCCCTGTTTCTTGGGGGGGGGGGGGTGCTCCGTACCAGGATAGTAAGCGCTTTATGCGCGATGCTTTACCGAGCCTTTATGACGCAGATTTTCAGGGCCGCAACTTGGCGTCTGTGCTTAGGTTCACTGATTCTTGTCAGATGTACATAGGAGGGCAAAAGGATGCAGCTTTTTGGCGCAGTATGCATCTGGCAGCATTATAGATCCTCACATCTGATGGCGGCCTGCGTTGTTTGTGTCTCCCTCCCCTCAGTAAGCATTGCTTTCGGACATCCCACATAGTAATGGATTGCCGCTCTGTGTCCCGTGATGTACGATAAAGAAAATAGGATTTTTTATGACAGCTTACCTGTAATATCCTTTTCTTGGAGTACATCACGGGACACAGAGCTCCCGCCCCTCTTGTTTGGGGATATTGGGACACTTATTGCTTTGCTACAAAAACTGAGGAGCTCCCAGTATGGGAGGGGTTATATAGGGAGGGAACTTCCTGTGTAGTTAATTACACCAGTGTCCACACCTGAAGGTAGACTCTATAACCCACATAGTAATGGATTGCCGCTCTGTGTCCCGTGATGTACTCCAAGAAAAGGATTTTACAGGTAAGCTGTCATAAAAAATCCTATTATTTACAACCTTTTTTTGACAGAAAAAACTTTTTTGGTATTCTTTTGTTTTCTTTAGCAAAAAAAAAAAACAGCAGTGATTAAAGCGTTGTTCCGGCCAAAAAAATTAAAATTAAACCAGCAGCTACGCATACTGCAGCTGCTAGCTTTTAAAATGGACACTTACCTGTCCTGGAGTCCATCGATGTCCGGGTTCTGACGCCGTCATTGCGGGTAAGGCTACCTGGCAGTGTAACCTTTCGGCTTCATGTCAGGTACCTTACTGTGCATGCGCGAGGTCCGCTCCTCTCTCCTACTGGTCCAGGGGAGGAGGAGGGAACCCCAGCGCTGACATCACGGGCCACGGCCCGGATTCCCGGAAGTGGGAAAAGATACCTGGCTTTGACAAGTATTCTATCCACCCTTCCCCCCGAAAGGTGCCAATTGTGGCACCGGAGGGGGAGAGGAATCCGATGAGGGGAAGTTCCACTTTTGGGTGGAAATCCGCTTTAAATATTACCAAAAGAAAGCTCTATTTGTGCGAAGAAAATTATTACAAATTCATTTGAGTACAGTGTTGTGTGACAGCCCAATTGTCAAAGTGTGACATTGCTGATAGCCTGGGCAGGAAGGGGGTGAAAGTGCCCAGTATTAAAGTAGTTAAAGCGGAGGTTCACCCTAAAAATCATCTATATACTATTACATCCAGCATACTGCTGACATCTACAGTATGCTGGTATTTATAAATTTTTTCGCTGTACTTACCGTCTTCTAGTTCTTTTCACCCGGCTCCGAGTTCTCACTCCCGCGGGGAGTAGGCGTTCCTATGACGAAGCGTAGATGATTGATGCGTGCGGGTAAGGTGCGTCACGCGTTCCGAAAATAGACAAACTGGGGCTCTGCTCTATACGGCGCTATACGTCACCTGCGCCTGCTGTGTAGAGCTGACTGCGCAGGCGCCGTATAAAGCTGAGTCCCAGTTTGTCTATTTTCGGAACGCGTGACGCGCCTTACCCGCACGTCAATCATCTACGCCTCTTCATAGGAATACCTACTCCCCGGGGCAGTGAGAACCCGGAAGTCGGGTGAAAAGAACTATAAGAAGGCAAGTACAGCGAAAAAAAAAAAATACCAGCATACTGTAGATGTCGGCAGTATGCTGGATGTAACGGTATATAATTGTTATAATTGTTTTAGGATGAACCTCCGCTTTAAACTGAAAATCCTCATGCAAAAATCTATACATTGATGGCCCAGATTAGGCAGTGTGTTAACGGCAGGATCAGCAGACTGAAAACAGAAAAATAGCTAACTTCAATCTTAACATGTTACATGGTACATTTGTACTTGGAATGTAAAATTTTGCTAAGCAAGTCCCCACCCCAGAGATCTGTAAATGAATGAACTACATGTCTTATTTGCCACCACCACAGACAGACTTCTAATTCTCAATGAAAAACAAGTGCGCTGGTCACTGTACTCGGACCATTGAAATGTCTCCAGCAGAAAGCCTGTCCAGAGGTATGTGCAGGGAGCTGGAGGAAGAATTGCAGGAACCTGGCATTACACCTATGAAGCACTGATTGCAGGTGCAATGCTTTGCTGGCTACTGTGAAAACATACATAAGTACAATAAAATTGCAGCAAAATCACGGTATAATCGCATGCATTACTGGAACCTTTTCCTCTTATCGGAAAAATTACACAATTTTCAGCTGATGTTTTGACCGCTAACATTTCGGTGCATCTCTAAAATTTTCTCCAGCAAAGATATGTGCATTTATAAATGTTTTTTTAAAGGTGAGCTTAACCTTTTAAAAAAGAAAACGAATGCAGCCACCACAGTTAAGAATTGGAAGGCTGTAATAATTTAAGAGAGTTCTATGGTCACCACATACACATATACATTTATCAGCATTGTAATAGCAATACACGTGTTGGTTATTTTTGACAATGCAATATAAGCTTTAAAGTGTTACTGAACACAGGGCCATGCATTCACTATATTTGGTCTCACACAGAACATGGAAATGCAGTTAGTCTAGTAAATGGAAACTGCTTTTCTCATTCGCATTTAGAACAGTCTTGTAACTTCTATTGGTGTTGTGTTCAAGCTTAAAGGAGGAGTTTTCATTCAATTCTGACTGTTTTATAACAGTACCCCTGCAGGACCCCTGACCCTCTGTCTGAACAGTGCTGATTTGGCCCTGTGCTGATCACATGCACTCTCCCAAAAAAAAAAACTCTCTAGCAATACACACCAAACTGAGCATGTGCAGAGTGACTCAAAAGGCTATGTCTTATCAGGGGATGGTTAGGGAAAATTGAAAGAAGGGGAGAATCGGAGAAGACAGCCTCAAACAGCCTGTTTTACACAATGCATGGGGATTAACCCCTTAGGTTCAACACTGAGTATAACCAGCATGCTTTACTGCATATACAGACTGATTTTACTGTTAAGGGTTTAGTAACACTTTAAATGAAAAATCTCCTTTCTTGTGAGTGCTGCCTGTCTGCAGTTCATCTCTTTCCACAACTTCCTGGATTCCCTGCATGCTTCGTAGCTTCTCCTCTGCTGTTTACATTCAGTTACTAAGGACTACATATCCCATGATGCCTTGCTGCCTGCAAGCAGCCATTCCTGTATTGGCCCCACCTCCATTCAGCACCTCTGTAGATCAGAAGGCAGGCTCTGTGAATATTGGGACACAGAAGTGCCTACCCACAGGGCATAGTGAATACGTGTCACAGAATTCAAGGGTATAAATGTGTGGGATTTTTTAAACTTTGAGATCTTTCAGATTAATAGGAGTAGGCTAGAAATAATTGAAATGCAGCTTAAAAATTAATTCCTGATTTTACATTTTGACTATAGATATACCTTTTTGGGTTTAGATATACTTTAAAGCTTTCATTTTCGTCACTTTGCCGATAAAGAAAAAGGTGCAGATAATAGCACACAATTTTTACCACGGTGAGCTTATGGTGTGTTTTTCATAGGTCACGGGTGCATTATTCATGCGTTCTTGCTGCTTTTTCAATGCATTTCCGCAGGGAGGTGCATTTTTTTTTTAACTGACCAAAAATGCAGCAAGCAAGCAAGATTTTTAACACCACAACAGAAGTGCAATTGACCAGTGTGAAGCCATACATAGAATTTACATTGTTCTGAGCTTTTCTTGTGCTAAAGGTGCGGATAATGGCCGACAATATATTCATATTCATAATATTAATTAAAAAGTCGAATATAATATATATATATTTCTTTCTCGTACATCACGGGACACAGAGCGGCATATTCATTACTATATGGGTTATATGGAGTACCTTCAGGTGTGGACACTGGCAATCTCAAACAAACAGGAAGTCCCTCCCTATATAACCCCCTCCCCTAGAGGGAGTCCCTCAGTTTTTTCGCCAGTGTCTTAGGTGTTGGTCACGGAATAGCTTTGCTCCACATCCTTGGGATTAAGGGCGGGCTAACCGGATCTGTCCAAGGAGCCTCAGTGCCAAAGTGGACAGTACCCGGGCCCCAAACCGTGGGGTTTTGCCTATAATGCTCCTCTTTGGAGGGCTGGACCCTGGGCCCAGGACTTGGAGTTTGTAAGGACCATAAGTTCCTGTTTGCCAGGGTGCTATATAGGTCCAGGACAGTGGGTACCTTCATAGGACCCCAGGGCCTGAAGGTCTACTACGCTACCCACGGATGGGAGAAGATTGGACCGTTTTGCAAAACGTCCTGCGGCATGGAGCAGGTAAGAGGGGAGCCTGCGGGACTTGGTTCGACAGCAGGCTCTCCAGGGGAGATCTTAAGGGGGGTAGCCTGAGTATGCTCTGCATTGGCACCATGGTCACTATGTCTGATAGACAGGATGCCCTGAAATGTTTCCCCCCATAACTTGATCCCCCTATCTATGTATGTTTGCTAGCTACCTGCTGCTCGCTGGTATAAGATCTTTTAAAAAAAAAAAAAAAAAAAAAAAGATCTGTCTCTAGGCTAAAGGGACTCCTTAGGGGCCTGTGTTAGCCTTACCTTGCCGGGATTCAAATCTGCTGCCTGATGCGTCCTCCAACCTGCATTCCTGGGCTCCAGAGTGCGTCTCCTCCTGGGCTCTCCTCCCCCGACAGTCGCACGCGCGCATGCATATAGAAAATTTTCGCGCCGTTCGGGAGGGGGGGGGGGGCGGGGAGTGTGACTGCAGTGTAGAGTGGGCGTGCCTTTAATTGCTGTTATACACAGCAGGCGCGTTCTTAGCTCAGTTCAGAGCTGAGCTGGAGAGAGAGAGGACGTAGAGCTGGCAGCACAGTGACTCCCGGTGGCGAGAAGGGGTACTACATGCTGGAGTCGGCTCCAATACTTTTTGTTAAGCCAAAATCCCCTTGGCAACAGGTTGAATGCTGGCAAACATGTTGGGGGTGGGGCTGTATGTGGTGAATAATATATAAAAGAAAAACATACTGAGCCCCACTGGTTTTGGGGCATTAGTGATCCTATTGTCCCCTAAACCTTATTTTTTTGTACTCCTGGCTATAACAGTCTGTTGTTGTAAACGGAGTCCTTCGGTTTTGTATTATGGCTTCCAAGGGTTCAGGATCAAAACACAAAAAAAAATAAAAAAAAAAATAAAGAGAAAAGGCAAAGACAAAGGGGTTCCTCCTCTGGTTCTGATAATATGCCAATACTTTCCCCACAGGTTATTCCTATAGGGGTCACCCTGGATAAGCCATTAAGGGGGTCTGGTGCTGAGGCTGGCCCAGGTCGGCCCAACCCTGTGTTATCACAGAGGAGATGCTAGCCGTCACCCTAGGGGGGCTAGAGAAAAGAGGTTAACAGCTATGATCGCTGGCTCTTTTTCTGGCAAGAAGCGGACTAGATCCCCATCGCCAAAAGGGACAGAACCTAGAGGATCTACCACTGTGGAATCGTTTTCAGCCTCCCAGGCGGAGAGTCTGTGGGTCCAGTCTTTGACAGACATGGTCCGCTTGGCATTCAATTTGCCATTTCCAGAGCCTCAGGTTCCTGCGGTATCCTCTTTGGGTTCTTTTAAAAGCGCCTTTAAGCAACGCAGCTTTTCTGGCCCATCCTCTGTTAGAGGAATTGGTTTTTCCAGGATTGGAACGACCGGACAGAATTTTTTCTGCCGCCTAAAGCTGACGAGAGGGTAGTCTTTATGCACGTCTGCCAGGAAATATTTGTGCTTGCAGGCACTCTTTCCCCTGACCAAGTGCTCTTTAAAAGGGGCCCGGATGGCTCAGTTGGTAGAGCATCGGACTTTTGATCTGAGGGTTCAGGTCCCGGTTCGGGCACTGCTTTTCAACTACCCGTGAGGTCCTTGAGGCCGCATCTCCCGGAAAGCGCCCGATCTCGTCTGATCTCGGAGGCTAAGCAGGGTAGGGCCTGGTTAGTGCCTGGATGGGAGACCACCTGGAAGGTTTTCTGTTATTTACCCTATGGAAAAGACATTTTTCTAAA
The DNA here is from genome assembly GCA_029574335.1 of Rana kukunoris. Taxonomy (NCBI): domain Eukaryota; kingdom Metazoa; phylum Chordata; class Amphibia; order Anura; family Ranidae; genus Rana; species Rana kukunoris. Next base: position 460,327,368 of record CM056050.1, read on the forward strand.
GAAAGGGGGCGCTCCCAACGGTGGACGCAGCCATCTCATGGGTGAATAAATCATTAACTGGCCTAAGGGGAAACATACAAATGTTTAAGGTCCCGGTCGATAAACGTTTAGAGACATTTTTTCCAGCATCCCTGGCTACAGCCAGCAGTGGCTACAATTGGAGTTTTTTTTTTCAGGCATTAAGGAACCAGACAAAACAGATGCTTAGACATCCCTGCCCGATAGGCAGAGGAGTTATTGGATATTCCCAGAGCTCTGTGCTTTGCGGTAGAGGCTATAAAAAGACTCCATCCAGCAGGCGTCTCGTTGTCACTATTTTTAGTGCATATGAGAAGGCTCTTTTGGTTGAAGAACTGGGCGGCCGAGCCCCATGTAAAAGACTGCTGGCAGGTTTGCCCTTCCATGGAAAGATCTGGATAAATACATTCAGACTGTTTCAAGTGGCAAAAGTACCCCTTTTACCAGTCAAAGGAAGTTCCGGGGTCCTGCGTTTAAAAGGGCAGCTCCCCCCGGTTCCAGGGCCCTCAAATTTCAGGCAGTACGGTCCTCCTGCGCGATCAAACTTTTAACAATGGATCGCAAGGACAGGCCTCTGGGGATCGGTCCCCGACAGAGGGGGTCCGATCACCTGTGGCCGCAGGCTACAGATTAGAATTTCTAAAATTTCCTCCACAAGGAAGGCCTCAATGCGGGCAGCATTGGATCACCTGCTTTACCAGGGCATAATGGTAGAGGTACCAGCCCAAGAACAGGGGCTAGGTTTCTATTCCAATCTGTTTGTCATACCAAGGCTCATCGGCAATGTCAGACCAATTTTGGACCTAAAAGGTTTAAATGCTTACCTAAGGGTTCGCTCTTTCCGGATAGAATCCGTTTGGCCAGCAGCCGCCACACTCCAGAAGGATCGGGCTTCTATAGACATAAAGGAGGGTTACCTTCATGTACCAGGTCTTTCAGCCACATCAAATATTTTTGTTTTTACGCTTCGCAGTGATACAGCGTCACTTCCAATTTGTGGTGCCCCCCTTCGGGCTGGCTACGGCCCCCGGGTATTCACGAAGGTCCTAGCTCCTATTCTAGTCAGTCCAAAGGATCCAAGGGATTTCGGTCCTAGCATACCTGGACGACCTCTTAAAGCGGATCTCCACCCTAAAGTGAAGATCCGCTGATCGGAACCCTCCCCCCCTCCGGCGTCACATTTGACACCTTTCAGGGGGGAGGGGGGTGCAGATACCTGTCTAAAGACAGGTATCCGCACCCACTTCCGGCCCGCAGTCTCGGGCAAAAGACGGGCTTTTCCCGTTGTGTGCTGGGAACTCTCGGCTCCCAGCACACAGCGGGAGCCAATCGCCGGGCGCAGCGCGACTCGCGCATGCGCCGTAGGGAACCGGGCAGTGAAGCCGCAGCGCTTCACTTCCTGGTTCCCTCACCGTGGATGGAGGGGGGAGCAGCAGGGTGACGAGCGATCGCTCGTCCTCTGCTACGGACGCCGCTGGACTCCAGGACAGGTAAGTGTCCTAATATTAAAAGTCAGCAGCTGCAGTATTTGTTGCTGCTGGCTTTTAATATCTTTTTGAGGTGAACCATCCGCTTTAATCATAAGATCACTCGCTTCCTTAGTGGAATGCGTAGTAGCCCTCATGGTTCAGTACCTCGAGAGGTTCGGCTGAGTCCTAAACCGGGGAAAGATCAGCATTTCAACCTACAAAGCAGTTGGAATATCTCGGCACGAGATTAGACACAGAACAGAAGATGGATGTTCCTGCCCCTGGTAAAGGTCGAGGCTATCAAGAGATTGATTCAGTTGGTTCTAAGCAAAAAAGAGCCAACTATTCGCCTATGTATGCGATGGCCATGTTCGAGGCAATACCACACGCTTCCACGCTCGTGTCCTACAGGCAGCAATTCTAGCAGCTTGGTTCTGCCCAGTGGTCTGGAAGGCTGGAGAGCGGTCTTGAACAAGTTCACTCGCCAAGGAACTTGGGCAGAGGCGGAGAGGCAGCTGCCCATCAAGGTCTGGGAGTTCTGAGCGGCTCAGCTAGCCCTCCTGGCATAGACATCCAGATTACAGGGGTCCTCGGTGAGAAGTCATTCAGACAAGGCCACAGCGGTGGCATATAGGTGAACCACCAAGGGGGAACCAAGAGTCAAGCCACTCAGAGTGAGAGGAGCTTGGTTTTTCGGTGGGCAGAGGTTTATGTACCCTGCATATCGGCGACATTCATTCCCGAGGTGGACAACCTGCAGGCGTACTTCCTAAGTCGCCAAAACCCTGTCGCCGGGGGAGTGGTCTCTGCATCCACAAGTTTTTTCAGACAATCTGCCAGAGGTGGGGAGTGCCAGACGTGGAGGTCATGGCATCAGGATTCAACAAGAAGCTAGACAGGTTCATGTCTCGAACGAGGGACCCTATGGCCTGCGGAACCGATGTGTTGGTTTGCCCTTGGCATCAATCATAACTTCTATATGCATTTCCCCCACTGCAGTTACTACCCCGCCTGCGGCGCAGGATCATACCACAGGCTGGTTATCCTGGTAGCCCCAGCTTGGTACCGGAGGGCATGGTACTCACTAGTCCTGAAATTGGCAGCGGAAGGCCCTTGGACTCTTCCTCTAGGGCCAGACCTACTCTCACAAGCCCCGATCCTCCACCCTGCATTACGGCGTCTAAATTTGACGGCCTGGCGGCTGAATCCCTGATTCTCAGGGGTAGAGGTCTGTCTAGGCAGGTAATCCCTACCCTCATTGAGGCTAGAAAGCCGGCCTCCAGGGTAATTTGTTACAGGGTTTGGAGGGCCTACGTAGGCTGGTGTGAGTCTAAGAGATGGTTTTCCCGCAAGTATACCATTGATAGAGTATTACGTTTCCTCCAGCTAGGAGTGGATAAAGTCCTGGCATTAAGCACGATCTAGGGACAGATTTCAGCCTTATCAGTGTGATTTCAGAGGCCGCTGGCCGCCCACTCGCTGGTTAAGATCTTCGTACAGGGAGTCTTACGTGTTAATCCTCCGGTCAAATCACCACTTTGTCCATGGGACTTAAATCTTGTTCTGTCAACTCTACAGAAACAACCCCTTGAGCCGTTGGCTAAGGTACCTTTGTTTTACTGACTAGAAAGTCGGTATTTCTGATCACCATAGTTTCGGCCAGGAGAGTATCGGAATTGGCAGCCTTATCTTGTAAGGAACCATATCTCATTTTACATAAGGATAGGGCGGGGTTCCGTCCTCATTCTTCCTTTCTACCAAAGGTTATATCCAGTTTCCACCTGAACCAGGATGTGGTACTTCCATCCTTCTTCCAAAACCCACCTCTAGAAAGGAGGGGTTGCTGCATACGTTGGATATTGTCAGGGCCATAAAGGCCTATCTTAAAGCTACAGAGAAGGTTCGGAATACAGATGTGGTGTTCGTTTTACCGGAAGGGTCCAAGATGGGTCAGGCAGCTGCTTGATCCACCATCGCAAGATGGATTAAACAATTAATCGTTCAGGCCTGCGGTTTGAAGAGGTTGCCTCCTCCTTTGTCGGCAAAGGCCCATTCTACCAGGGCCATGGGCACCTCCTGGGCAGCACATCATCATCAGATCTCTATGGCTCGAATATGCAAGGCAGCAACGTGGTCGTCAGTCCACATGTTTACAAAATTGTATCAAATGGACGTAAGAAGGAATGCGGATACAGCCTTTGGGCAGTCAGTACTACAGGCCGCGATTCAAGCTCCTCAGGATCTGAGGGGGCTCCCTTGATTTGATTTGAGATTTACATTTCTCGTTTAAGTTGGATTTACTAGTATTTGAGTATACCTCTAAATTAAATCCTTCTTTGGAAGATGTCTCCCTCCCCTCATTAAAGCATTGCTTTCGGACATCCCATATAGTAATGAATATGCCGCTCTGTGTCCCGTGATGTACGAGAAAGAAAAAGGGATTTTTAAATACAGCTTACCTGTAAAATCCTTTTCTTGGAGTACATCACGGGACACAGAGCTCCCACCCCTCTTTTTGGGAACATTTTGGGAGGCATACTGCTTGCTACAAAACTGAGGGACTCCCTCTAGGGGAGGGGGTTATATAGGGAGGGACTTCCTGTTTGTTTGAGATTGCCAGTGTCCACACCTGAAGGTACTCCATATAACCCATATAGTAATGAATATGCCGCTCTGTGTCCCGTGATGTACTCCAAGAAAAGGATTTTACAGGTAAGCTGTATTTAAAAATCCCTTTATTGTGAAAGATAATGTTACGCTGAGTAAAATGATACCCAACATGTCACGCTTAAAAATTGCGCCCGCTCGTGGCATGGCGTCAATTTTTTACCCTTAAAAATCTCGATAGGCGATGTTTAAAAAAATTCTATAGGTTGCATCTTTTGAGTTTCAGAGGAGGTCTAGGGCTAGAATTATTGCTCTCACTCTAACGATCGCGGTGATGCCTCACTTGTGTAGTTTGAACACCGTTTTCATATGCGGGCGTTACTCACCTTTGCGTTCGCTTCTGCGTGCGAGCTCGTCGGGACGGGGCACTTTAAAAAATTTGTATTTTTTTATTTTTTTATCTTATTATTTTTTACAATGAACAAAAATAATAATAATTTGATTACTTTTATTCCTATTACAAGGAATGTAAACATCCCTTGTAATAGAAAAAAGCATGACAGGTCCTCTTAAATATGAGATCTGGGGTCAAAAAGACCTCGGGTCTCATATTTAGACTTAAATGCAAAAAAAAAAAAAAAAATTGAAACTGTCATTTTTTTCAAATGACTATTTTTTTTTTTCTTTAAGACGCTGGGTGGGACTGACGTTTTGACGTCACTTCCGCCCAACAAAGCTATGGGGACGGGTGGGGGCCATGTTGCCCTCACTCGCATCAGCACCGGAGAGAACCCGATCGGGCCACCGATGATGCCGATCTCGCGGTGAATCCGCAGCGGAGACCGCTGTTATCGTTTACAGGACCGTTGTCACTAAAGATGGATACCTCGGTTGTGTCAGCAGGTGCTGCCGTTACCAAGATATACATCTTTAAAAAAAGGACGTATATATACAGTGCAAGGTCCTTAAGTGGTTAATTCATCTAACAAATGGGGACACCTACAGAGGAAATAACTTGATGGAGGTTCTAATCTTTCACTATTCTTATTAAAGAAATAAAAAGATTGGCTTGAGTTTCAGTTTAAATATGAACATATATGCACATAAAATTTGATTCACTGTGGGCCAGCTTGGTTCAATTCAATCATCCATATAATAGAATTGTCTAGCCACTGGGGACACCACAATGCACTGTACAGTAGTAGCATTGACTACATACAGGAAGTTGTGTCCTCTTCAAGAGAGGTGGGAGAAACTTCACTCTCCCGCTCCAAACAAGAGTGTTGACGCTCCTCCACCATTCAGTAACCACCTTGTACTCGGGTTCAAGTGGTGTATGACCTGCTGTCACTGCTCTGTTTGACAAGTGTTAATTGCTCAATCATCTTTTGTCAAAGTATTCTGTTGAAAATGTGTCTGCTAAACAGCGCCTGCATCCAACCAGATGCAGGCACTGTTTGGGTATTCTAAAACAATTGCCAGCCAGGGGGGATTCATTCATCCATTCTATTGGCGTTTATGAAAGAACCTATTAAATCCGTTCAGCTTGCAGGCTGAGTGAAATATTTCTTTATGTGTATCTGCAGCTTTTTTCGGCGTGCATGTGGGAAATTGTATTTAGAAATGTTGTATCTGTTATTTTTTTAGCGTTTATATTGCAATGGGAGAGTTTACTTTTTTTTTTTCTTTTCTTTTCTTCTCAAATTAGGCAACAGTGGACACAGCAAAAATTGCAGAAGCATGCAAACAAAAAGCTGATGTTGCGGGTGATGATGCCATCTTACAGACCAGGACTTATGACCTTTACATCACATATGACAAGTATTATCAAACGCCAAGACTTTGGTTATTTGGTTACGATGAGGTATGTCTTGGGGAATTATGGCAGATAAAGTTACATTCATAAAAGTTCCTACAGCAGGGTCCAATTGTGGCTTGTTTAGTTTGTGTATGTTTTTTTTTTTTGTATAGTTTATATTTTTAGTATAAAATACATTAAGAAAAACAAAGATGAGACAATAAATGAAAGGGGGGGCATAGGCCACAAGTGCAAAGGCTCTTTGATACATTCAGTAGCCAGCTTCATATGACTTCATCAATTTATACCCAAACTGAGGGGTGTGTATTTTCAAACCATTGCATCAAGCCAGGATTGCGTTCTCACGTATTAGAGACAGCATCGTGAGCGCTGTGCCTATTATGACTCAAAGCGAGATGGGTTAAGGAAAGGGGGAGAGGGAGCATAATTGGAAACATTAAACATAACAAGCAATTAGCACAGTATCTGTAAGTAAAAATGTGTATTGTTGTAAAGAGCCTGGGGGTCTATTGGCACATAGGTCTCATCCTCAAAGACATTGTGTTAATCTGTAGACCTGGGGTAGCAGTTTTTGGTGCTTTTACCGTATTAGACGACTAATGTATCAACGTGGCCCAGGTAATGTAGAACTTGTCATATCTGTCCTTACACTTTGCCATCCACTCCTCCGCTGCCATAATGGTGTTGACCAAACATACCCAGTCGGGTTGCCCAGGAACATGGGCAGATTTCCAATGTATGGGAATCAGGCGTCGGGCGGCGTTTAAAAGGTGCAGGAGAAACGATTTACGGTAGATGCTAAGAGGAGTGGATGGCATGTGAGGCACTCCAATGGGGATTCTTATATGTCTATATCCAAAATAGCTTTTATCTGGGCCCTGACATCCTGTTTGAAGCCTTGGGCACTCCCACCATATATGGAGGAAGGTGCCTCGAAGCCCACATTCCCTCCAGCAGGCATCAGAAGCTGTCAGATAAATTTTGGCCAAAGCGGCCAAAACCCTGTACCAGCGAGTCATCAGTTTGAGCCTAGGTTCACATTGGAGCGATTTGTCATGCGATTTGAGAGATCAAAGTTCCTGAACTACTTTTGCCGATTTCAGGTGCGATTTCTATAGACATTTGTGTGGCTTCATACACAGATGTCTATCAAGTAGCAGCTGAAATCTCGCTGACCTTGCTACTTTGAAATCGCGCTACTTCAAGTAAAGTAGCATGATTTCAAAGTAGCATCAGTGTGAACCAGGGCTAAAGCCTTTTTTTGCCTCTTTGTGTCCACTGAACTCCTGTGGGTAAGATGATATAGATGACTCGATTTGAGTCTCTCTAAATGTATTCCACAGGTCTTTCTCCCATTCTCGTACGTATACTGGCTTACTCTGGGACTCTGCAGACTGCAACATCTCATAGAGCACAGAATTAGAGTGGGAAATAGGGTCTGCAGATATACACAGCCTTTTAAATGGGGTCAGGGAGGAGGGAGGTCGAATGGAATGAGGCAAACTTTGGATAAAGTGATGTAGTTGTCTGTAGCACCACTTGATCATCGGGAATCGGCCGAATTGGGAGCGAAGCCAGTCCAATGAGACTAGGCCTTGCTCGTGCACAAACCTTCCACACTGTGTTTCCCCATCCCTTGCCCACATGTGGAAGTAGGAGAGGTGTTCCCTGGACTGAATCAGGGGAAGCCCCCTAGGGGTGCAAGCGGGGACACAGGCAGTAACAGCAGTCAAGGCGCATTTAGTGTATCCCACAACCTCCGCACTAGACAGAGCCCGGCGACACAAAATCCAAAAGGCTTTGACAATCCCGGGGGAACCATGGAGCGTGGGACAAGTTACGGCTGGCTAAAAATGTTGTGTATGCTTTTTATTTATGTATTTTTTATTTATTTAAAACCACAGTTGTTATTTTTCTTACTGAACACTTGTTATGCTTTAATGATGTTCTATCCACATAATACATATAGAGGAATTTTATGCAGTTTTCATACATTAATGAGTAGTAACATGATTTTTTTTTTTTTACTGCAGGATAATCCTTTGTATTCAAGGCTGTAGTTTGTCCTAAGGGGAGTTTAAAAAAAATCCGAAGGCTCTCGGATTAAAAACAAACACTTTTTTTCATTCTTCCTTCTCTACTGGTGGTCCATTGTAGCGCGGGTATCACTGTGTAATCTAAACCAGACTAAGGCCGGCCATAGACATGGGGCCAGATTCAGGTAGATGGGAGTTTCTTTACTCCGGAGTAACGCTTCTCATTTACGTTACTCCGCCGACACTCTCGGCGCCAGAGTAACGATAATGCGCTGGCGTAACCCGACGCAAGTGGAAGTGGGTGTGATCATATGTAAATGATGGGCGGAGCCCAGCGCAGAGGCTTGCGTTCAGCGCATCATCCACGGAGCATGCGCAGTAAGTGAGGCTTCACTTGCCCCCTTGTGCGCATGCTCACAACTTCCGTCGGCACCACTTCACGGGAAACGTCAGCGCAATGTGTTCCGTTGCGCGTATAAAAGCGCTAGCGGAAACGCCATTCCGGCGCAAAAGTATTTCCGTTTCCCCCCACCCCAGGGAAGATACTTTTGTGCTGTGATGGCTCCTCCCGCTACCCCCAGAGAGAGGAGGAACCTCAACTTTAATGCCCAGGAGGTCTCAGTGATCATCTCCGCTATGGAGACATTTAATCATTTCCTCCATGGCAAAAAAAGCCGAAAGACCAGCCGGGAGAGGAAGCAGGGCATCCTGGACACCATTGCCAGCAGGGTGAATGTGCTAGGGTACTCCACCCGGACTGCTGGTGACATCCAAAAAAAGATCAACGACCTGCGGCGCAAGGTCCGTGGCAAGGTGGCCACCATCAGGAGGCATGAGAGGGGCACAGGTGGTGGTCCCCCATGTCCGGTCAGCCTGACCACGGAGAAGGAGGTGGTCGCTCGCTGCCTGGAGAGGGAGCAGGTGGAGGGGGTCCCTGGCTATGACTCCGTGGAGGAAGGCTCCAGGACAGGTAAGTGTTTTTTATCCCCTATTTGATGTGTTGCATGTGGGGGGGGGAGGGTACATGTGCCAAGTGTGTCTGCTTTGTGTCTTCCACAGATGACGGAGCTGGGCCATCATCTGTCGGCGGCCAGTCCACCCCATCCCCCCAACGCCATCGTGTGCCCGAGCCTCTGGGTGGTGAAGACACCGAGGTGGAGGAGGAGAGTGGCCGCACCACACCTGCCGAGGGGGTTGTGGAGGATCCTGCTGTGGCAGAGCAGGACTTTTCCTTATTGTTGGAGGACTCCTCCCCTTCTCCAGGGCCGTCTGTCATCCCCTCCCCCATCCTTGGAAGCCCCTCAAGGGCGACTCCATCCCCCCGGGGACAACCATCTTCTGGCCCCAGGAAGGCGACCCAGAAGACCAGGGGGGTGTCGGATCTTGTCCAGAGCCAGTTGGCGAGGGATCACACCAGACAGACCCAACAAATGGGGGACATAGTTGGGCACTTGGAGAAAGTGGCTGACAGCCTGTGCTCCGTTGGCCAGATAAGCAACGCAGTGCAGGATGTCAGTTGCAACTGCGCTGCAGTGGTGACCAGTTTGGGGGAGGTGCAGGGTGACATAAGGGACCTCACTGCAGCCGTCCATGCAAACACTGCTGCCATCCAGGGAAACAGTGCTGCCATCCGGGACCAGGGGAGGCTGAGTCGGCGGGCCCAGCATTATCAGGTCACCCGTCGGCTCAGGATGCAGGCCCATACCAACACATACCTCGGCCGGATAGCCAGGGCCTTGGAGGGCATGCAGGCCACACCTGCCAGGAGTGTCCCACCCGGGGATCAGCCACCTCCAGATGCCCCCCCACCCCCACCCACCCACTCCATCCAGGCAGCTGAGGAGCCAGAGAGGTTCGGCAAGAAGGAGCCCCCGGCATCCCCGATGATTTTTTTTTTTTTGGTTGGATTTATACTCAGGTTATGAGTTTTTTATTTAATTTGGATTTATACTCAGGTTATGAGTTTATTTTATTTGGATTTATACTCAGGTTATGAGTTTTTTATTTTTTGATACTGCACACGTTGTAGTGTGAATGGTGTGTGAATGTGAGAGGGTGGCACTCCTGCCAGTAAGGGGTGTCACCCTCGGCCGTGGTGGTGAAGTTAACCCCACGGCTGTATGAATGGCGTGTGAAAGGTGTATGAATGGACAGTGACATCATTGGGGCCTTGACGCTGGCGTTGCTGCTCCCAAGTCCTACATGCTGGACTTGGGCTAATCCAATGCGATGTGCATGTGGTGTGTGTGATCTAGGGACATCAGTGGTGTACACGCGTGCATTGTCTGTGTGATTAATGTTTTGGTTTATTGTCCAAAGATGCCTACGGCGAGGACCCTCCTGACTGCTCTTCCATCAGCAGACTGGGTCTCCTCTGGCAGGTGGGGACTGTGTGGGTCGGGGGTCAGGTCATCACGTATGTCAATCTGCAGGCCTTTTCTCATAGCAAAGTTGTGCAGAATGCAACATGCACCGATGATCTGACACACAAAGGTAGGGGAATACAATAGGGTCCCCCCAGACTTATCCAGGCATCGGAAACGGGACTTCAGGAGCCCAAATGTTTGCTCCACCACTGCACGGGTTTTGATGTGTGCTTCATTGTATTTTCTCTCTCCTTTGGTTTGGGGGTTCCGGAAAGGAGTCATTAGATGGGGTCCCAGTGCATATGCAGAGTCACCTGTAAGGGAAAAGACAGGAGGATGTTGGTAGTGCATGTGCCACTTCTGATGTGCATCACGGGAGGGGATAGTCATGCCTGCCACCCATGTCACTCACCAACCAGCCAGCTGTCCCCATACATGTTCTGCTCGAATTCTGCTGGGATGGGGCTCTGACGGTATATGAAGCTGTCATGGCTGGACCCGGGGTGTTTGGCACGGACGTGCCATATGAGGCGTTGGGCATCGGCTATCACCTGTACGTTGATGGAGTGCCAATGCTTCCGATTGCGGTATATGTGCTCTGTCTCCTGGGGGGGCTGGAGTGCCACATGTGTGCAATCAATGGCCCCCACAGTGCGTGGGAATCTGGCAATGCTGTAGAAATCTGTCATTGCCTTCAGCCGCAGCTCCTCAGTGGTGGGTCTGATGAACTGGTTGGACATGCGTCTGAGGATTGCAGGCACAACCTGGTGCACACATCTGCTCACGGAGGATTGTGACATCCCAGCCACCACTCCACTTGTACGCTGGAATGATCCACTGGCAAGGAAATGGAGTGTTGCCAGGACCTTCACCAGTGGCTGCACTGCTTGTGAGCGGTGTGTCTTGCTGGTGATGTCATCCTGCAGGGTTGTGGTTAGTTAAAGTATTGCATCTGGGCTGAATCTGAAGAGGCGATACACCTCCTCATCCCCCATGCCAAAGAGGTTCATGCGCGTGCGATATATCCTCTCACGTGCCCGCCTCCTTCGTTCCGGGGGACCCATCAGTAGTGCTAGGACCACGATTGCCCCTGGCATGTTGGCACACAGAGGTGTTGTCCTTGCAAGTGTGGTTGTTCAGCTAGCTCTTATCGTCGGTAACGCTGCTGTAGCTGCTGACCTGTGACCGTCTGGAGTAAAGATAAAGCAGCCTTTTGTAGAAATAACTTTGCGCCGGACGGACGAGATACGCGCGGCGCATGTAGCCAGCGTATGGTGCTAATCCGTTCGCGAATCGGGAAATCTCCCTCATTTTCATATTTGCAGGGGAAATCAATAGGCGCGACTGATGCGCCAAACGAAATTATGCGCTGACGGGACTCTGGCGCCGGAAAGTTAAGCCGATCGGAAATGGCCCGTTTTCGGGCGCATCTAGTTTGGTGGGTACGGCCACATAGAAACGACGGCGCATCTTCACAGTTCCGCGGCGCATATCGAATTACTCCAGCGCAACTCTACCTGAATCTGGCCCATGGTGAATTTTTGAAATTTGCTTGATTCCCCCATCACAGTGTTGACAGGGAATCCCTCCCACTGAGCCATTGTGTTCTCCCGGGGCGGGGGCAGCTATCCCCGCCAAAAACGAGGATTTATGTGTTTACATACACAGTTCCTCTTTCTGGCTCTCGTGCCCTCGATCGCGGGTGGCCAGCGGCGATCACGTGCATCGGGTCCCCCTGCCATGCAGCGTGAATGCGCCTGCTATGGCTCTTAAAGCAGCGCTGTATGGGTACAGCGTTTTGCGGGACAGAGCCCCATTGCTGCCGTATTTCTATAGGAGCTGGTTGGCAAGTGGTTAATTTAGAGAGTCAGTTCACAGCTAACCCTCTACTGCACGAGACATATATGTTACTGACACTGGCCTTGTAGCCTCCTGGGATGTGTGACATTTATCCCAGGAGGCTTCGGGTGGAAGAGGCAGGAGGACAATACCAACCTTGCCTAAGTGAGGAACGAGGAAGTGGGAGCAGGTACCAGCAAAAAAAAAATACTTAGTTTTATTTTGTATATGGTCTGTTCTATGTAGTACAGATAGTCACACTTCGTACATATACACCCCTTTTTCTCCCCATTTGTTGGGGAAAGTTTGCACACCTCTGTTAAAATGTCAGTTTTCTGTGATGAAAAAAATGAAACAAAGATAAATCATATTTTTCCACCTTTTTTAATGTGACCTATAAACTGTACAACTCACACACACCACTGATTTGTGATGGCTTTGAGGATTCTTGGGGGGGTTGTAAACCTCTACATATTTCAGTTGTCATACATTATACAATTTTCTTATTCAATTTCCTATACATTTACCTCCAACTATATAGTGCAAGGGACCTGTCTGATTTCACACACATTGAAAGTATTTAGGTTTGATGTCATATTATATTTTGGTAAATCAAAATGAAATTGTATAAAGTATGGCCAGCCTAACAACCACCAGTCCCTCTAATCCTTGAATGGTTGCCATTGCTGTGGTCTGTTTCTCATTCGTTGTGTCCTGCTGGTGGTTTCCTCTTGCCCCTATGTATGCCCGGGAGATACCAGTGCTTTTGTTGTGCCAAGTTGTATTAACCACTTAAGCCGTGGACCATTATGCAGCTTAAAGACCAGATCACTTTTTGTGATTCTGCGCTGCGTCGATTTAACTGAGAATTGCACGTGGTTCCCAAACAAAATTGGCGTCCCTTTTCCCCCACAAATAAAGCTTTCTTTTGGTGCCATTTGATCACCGCAGTTTTTATTTTTTGCGCTATAAACAAAAATAGAGCGACAATTTTGAAAAAAATGCAATTATGTTTTTACTTTTTGCTATAATAAATATCTCCAAACAATATGTAAAAACAATATAGTTTCCCTCGGCTTAGGCCAATACGTATTCTTCTACATATTTTTGGTAAAAAAATCGCAATAAGCGTTTGACTGGTTTGCGCAAGATTTATAGCGTCTACCAAATAGGGGATAGTTTCATAGCATTATTATAAATATTTTTTTTTTTTCATAGTAATGGCGGCGATCAGCGATTTTTATCTTGACTGCGACATATCTGACACTTTTGACACTATTTTGGGACCATTGTCATTTTTCTGGCGAACAATGCTATAAAAATGCACTGGTTACTGTAAAAATTACACTGGCAGTAAAGGGGTTAACCAGGAGGGGGCACTGTAGGGGTTAAGTGTGCCCTAATGTGTGATTCTTACAGGGGTTGTGACGTCACTGATTGTCGTTTCCTATGACGGGGAACAGACGATCAGTGACAGGTTCACTAGGAAGCACGGGGAGAGGTTTGTTTACACTTCCTCTCTGTGACCCGATCGCGAGACAACGGCGGCAATCGGGTCTGCTGTTCCCACGGGGACGGTCATGGAGAAGAGGACCGGGTCACGAGCGCGCACCTGGGATCTTTAAGGGGACAGACATGTACGCCCTTGTGCCCAGCCGTGCCATTTTGTCAACGTATATCGTCGCGCGGCGGTCCTCAATCGGTTAAGTTACTATTTATCAGCGCATTGTTACATTACCGTTCTGTCCTGAGGAAGCAGGTTTTAGGGTCTTTCATGATCCGAATGGTTTAAGAAAGTACGTTGTATTAAAACTGCATGGATTATTATTTTTTTTTTTTTTTTTATTCCTTTTCTGTGGTCATCTCGGTGTGTACCTGTAATTTTTGACAAAAAATAGGGGTTTGTTTTGTAACATGAGTAGTATACTCCTGTACACAGAGAACTTTTTCTGCAACAGTTTATGAAATGGTTACGCAGAGCTTAAAGAGGAACTGCAGTCTGCTCACAAAATTTTGCAATAAAAAAATCTGAAGCTTCCCTCCAACCACTTTGCACATTATTTTATATATACTGTGATTTTGTACTTGCCACATATGCTGCAGAAATCTCCCTCCATTAAGTCTGGCTGCAATCGTTTTAACTGTGGGCAGCTGAAGCTGCTACCTGATCACTTCCTGGATTTACACACACACACACACACACACACACAGGCACAGCTGCAGCTCTCATTGGCCCTCCTATGACTCGCCCCCTTTCTGGCAAACTCACAAGAGTGCGAGAGAAAGAGAGAGCTGTGCATGATGTCATAAACCTAGGCTTTTTACCAGACAAGAAACAGAAAGTGAACCGTATAAGGTATTTACTGGCAGAAAAAAAATGTGTTACTATCCAAAGTTAAATCAACAAGGGCAGAAGATTTTAGCTTTTTTGTATTCTTTTCAAACACCCTTATAGTATTACAATTACAAGTAAAATTTTAGCATTTAATGAATTATTGGTATATATGAATGCTGTAATATGTTTCTTAAAGTGGTAGTTAACCCACTTTGCCAACTTTACACAAACCTCCCCCTTCCCTTATGACGGCCGCTCCTGTCTCTGCTTTAAAAAAAAAAAAAAAAAAGCCTTATTTACGTATTTCATAGTGGTTTTCCGCAATCTCATGACCTGCCAGCTCTCGCCTTTGCGCGGTGACAGATGCAGCAGGGGGTGACCGAGATTCCCCCCTTGACGTCAGACAGGACACAAGGAGGAGAGAGAGCCGCCGCGTCACGTGATCGCGGTGAGCCGCTCTGATTTTTTTTTTTAATAAAAAACATACCGTCATTATGAAAGAATGAGAATTGTGTAAGATTTTAAGTGTTATGAGAGCAACAGGAGTTGGGGGGGGGGGGGGCGGACGCTGTAACAGGATTCGACAGGCAGGGAGGGAGGGGGGCGAGAGCACAGAGGAGGACAGGAGAGCTGCGGATGACAGAGGCATGTAAACTGACCACGGTGGGTCTCGGTATATGAATCTGAACCTCATGTGAGGGACATGTTTACCCGCAGCTGTTGGGGGATCCGCCCACACGACTGTGTCATTCATTCATCATTCATCGTTTCCTGTTAAGTACTGTCATCCATTGTAGCTGATGGTTTGTAGTTCTTAACCACTTAACGCCCGCCGCACGACTATGTACGTCCACAGAATGGCACATACGGGCAGATGGGCGTACATGTACGTCCCTGCCTTCTAGCGGGTCGGGGGTCCGATCGGGACCCCCTCCGCTGCGTGCGGCGGGCGACTTGCCTTCGGGAGCGATCCGTCCTGAGGGGGCGGCTGTTTGTTTCTGTCCACCCTTTCGTGATCGCTCCCAGCCAATCCCGTGAGCCTCCGCCGTGTCACTTCCTCTGCCTGTGTAATGTAAACACTGGCAGAGGAAGTGATGCAGCTCTCCTCTCGGCGGTATTTTCAATCCGCCAAGAGGAGAGAACACTTACAGTAAGTCGCACCTAACACTACACTGACACCGGTACACATAGGCACATTTAACCCCTTGCGATCACCCCACCCCGTCACACTGTCACTGATATATTTACTGATCACTGCATAGTGTGTCAGGCAGTTAGTGTTAGGTACAGGGTAGCCCCGTACCCCCCCCCCCCTAAATAAAGTTTTAACCCCTTGATCACCGCCCTAGTTAACCCTTTCACCCCCTATTACCAGCGTCACTAAGCGATCATTTTTCTGATCGCTGTATTAATGTCGCTGTTGCCGCGAGGTAGCTAATTAATTTTTTATTGCCCATTTTTTTTACTAAAGACATGTGGCTAAATACAATTTGGCCTAAATGTTTGACTAAAATTTAGTTTATTCGATTTTTCTTAAAACAAAAAGTAAAAATTTTGCCATCAACTGAAAGCTCTATTTTGCCTCTGGGCATTTAGCAGCATATTGGTCCGGGGCTTAAGTGGTTAATGAAGTATATGGGTGACGGTGAGGGTCCGCGTAGTGCATTGGTTATCCTGCTCTCAAGTAATGGCCCGCGCATATTGGAGGTACGGTTAGACGGCTATCCTGAGAGTTTGCGGGAGCTGGAGTTTTTTGTTTTATTTCGAAGGGTGAACTTGGTCTTTAAGCTAGCAACTTCAATTTCAGATTTTCTGCATTAATTGATGAATAACCTGGTAACCTATCTTTCTATTGCTAAGAAAGGAAGAATGATTTCAGTTCACTAGTTATTTTACATACATTTAGGAGGTCATAAAAAACATACTTTGATTTAATTCAGGACAGTGCACATGGCTAATTCTCTGCTATATGGTGTGTCTATAATATATGAAGTTGCAGTTGCATGGATGAGCTGGATATGAAGGTATTTTGAAGTGAACCTGAACATTTCTGAAGTAACCTAGCCACAATGCAAACACACTGAGGTCCCTGCAAGCACCTGTAATAGACTTTAAACTGTCCCTGTGGAGCCCTCTTGGATCCTAGGCCCATAACATATCCACTTCTCAGGATAAAGTTAATTAGACAGTGAAATGTTTGGGGTGGGGGGAGGGCACGGTTAAATTATGAAAGGGAGCCATTTCCAATTTAGATCATTGAAAGTGTTGTAAAGGTAGAACTTTTGTTTTACCTTAATGCAGGTATAAGGTAATATAAAAAAATAAAAAAAACTCTACATGCAACTCCCCAAACACCCCCCCCCCCCCGTACCTACTGGAGCACAGTCTCGATCCAGCGATGTGCATGAGAGCAGAAGCTCTTTCTCTCTTCTCTTTCTCTCTTCCACTGCTATCACAGCCTGTGAGGGGGAGGGCAAGCCACGCTCTGTGTGTCTCTATTGACCGAGTGGGGCTCAGGAACGAGCACACATGCTGAGGGCATTTGCGAGGGGGGATGAGCTCCGAGCGCCAGCACAGCACCTGCAAAGAAATGATCAGAGCTGCTCTGTGCAGAATATACATGAAAGAGTTGAATGGGCTTTTTAAACTGCATTAATAAAACAGAAACATTTATATTTAAAAAAATAGGTTTTATTTATACAAAATAAATAGAATATAAAAATCCATCATATATTGAAATAGAGTTTCAAATATGCATACAGACATTTCTCTCCATGTTTCGCCATTCGATTTGGCTTCCTCTGGAGTTTTTTGTCAAGCACTACTGAAACACAAAAAAGCAAAATCGCACAAGAACAAAAATAAGTAACAAAAAAACAAAATTTTTACAACCAAAAAAATATATATAGATGACTAGATAAAAGTCCACATGATATTCAAATAGGTCCAGGGTATACTACTATGATAGTTAATTAGATACAAATTTACCTGTAAGTATTGATGGAAAAGCCTAAAAACAAGTTAAAGGCTGCATTAGGAGGAGAGACTTCTAGGATAGAGTCATGTGGTGTACCATAGATGGGAGAAAATACTTTTGACCAAACGCAAATATACAGATGCACATTAATGAGATGCTGGAAATAGGCAGAGGACCATCTGGGGAGGCAAGACAAAACTAATTATATATAAATAGTTGTGTGTATTTAATCAGCACACACAATGATATAAACATAGTCCATAGGCATGCTCAAAGAGAGAGAAGCAGGTCAATACCTTGGAGATGCAGATGATTTAATAAAGCATTCAGGTTGAAAAAACATCCAAAACCGCATAAATGGCAATTAGCTGTCGAATGAGCTGTAAAGATATATACATGCTGCTCCTTAAAATATGGGCCACGTAAACCTCAATAGATGAATCCATTCCAGTTAAATAAAAAAACCTTACCACTTATATGATATATAATGCCTTTCCCCAGTACGCCGGCCTTGCCAACAAACAAAAACAAACCGCACCTCTTATAGACCCCCCCCCTCCTACTTCCCATTGGACGTACATGGCGCCAAAATCAATGGGAGGAGCGCGTGTGTCAGTTCCCATAGCAGGAAGTGACGATTCAGGTCTAGACAACCCAAAAGGACTGGAAATGTCACTCTCCGCACCGGAAATGACGCAAGATCATTTGGAAAACATGGCAGGGACGCATTTGAGGCTCAGACAGGTAAGGGCAGACCTGGCAAGCAATAGAAACCAGATACTAGATGCAAGCCTCCACCATTTCACATCCAAAACGCAACCGAAAACTTCAAGTACCGGGATGATAAGCCGGTTAGAGGGCAAATTGGCCAAAAAAAAACTTTGACACTTCGGCAGGTTATCTATGCCAAGCCGCGCCAGCCAAAATGACCAGAGTATCAACCTTGGGCATTCGAACTCAATGAGGCACTGTTCCTAAATAAAAAGATGTTAAATACAGAAAAAAATATAATAAAACTTCACAGAGCATTAACTCTAGAAGTCACCTGGCATGAATGGACTATATCGTGTCATCCATGATACACAATAATACAACTAAATTAAATACATAAACAAATACAATTTTGTTAATTACAGAATTCAATGCAGAAAACATGGCTGGGAATCACCCTAGAGGAACGGTTTAAAACTGATAGACTCGGATACAGGGTCGCTGCCAAGGAGTGGATTCACTTAGTCTCTCTTTGTAGGAGGTTCTTATCAACATCCCCACCTCTTTCATTCAGGGGTAAATATTCTAATGCAAAAAATGTCATCCTTAATGGATCAAAGGAATAAAACAAGCCACTATGTCTGCTTATGGGGGTCTCCATTTTCTTCTATGATATTCTTATATGATCTCTGACTCTGTGGAAGAAAGGCCTCTTTGTTTTTTTCACATAGAAGGCGTTGCAATCACATTTCATAAGATAGACAACCCCAACTGACTGGCAGTTGGTGAAAAAACTTGGTCTATATACAACTCCATTTGGAAGGAGTATTTCAGTGGAATAATTTGCAGAATTCACATCGGCCACAAGGGGCCGTACCCCTACGTTTATCCCCAATTTTGGTTTGAAGGTGGCTATGAACAAGTTGGTCTTTCAAGGACCTGGATTTTCTATAAGTAATTTGAGGAAATGGCTTAATGTATTTGGAGATAACCTCATCAGCGGATAACAAGCTCCAAAACCTTTGAATAGTGTTTTTAACTTTTTGATGTTCTGCCGAGGAATCTCATGATTAAACGTACCTGCTGACCAGTTGATGGACTTTTTTTGGGATGAATCAAGTCCGCCCTATTTTAGTTTTTAGCCTGTTTGAGAATAGAGCGACTGTAGCCCCTGGTAATTCATCAAGACTGCAGGGCCAAAGCCTCTCGTTCAAAGTCATGATCTTGGCTACAATTTCTTCTAATTCTTATATACTATCTGTACGGTATGCTCTGCACCAAAGACTTAGGCTGCATTCACACCTAATCGCGCGTCCTGACCCGCGACTTGCGGCGACAAAACGCCTCGTTTTTAACCCCCCTTTTTGGAGAGCTCCATCATCTCCTATGCCGAACGCCGAAGACGCCTGAAAAAAAAGGTCCGGGACTTGTTTTGGGCTTTAGGCGTTCAGCGTGGAGATGTGAACCATCTCCATAGAGGAGAATGTTAAATTTCCCCTCCAGCGTATGCGGCGTCGGGCGTAAAAACGCCTAGATGTGAATGCAGCCTTAGGGCCCTTTCACACGTGCGGACCGTTCGTCCGTTTTTTTATGGATGAAAAACGGACCGCAATGCATCCCTATGGGATAGCGGACGTTAGTGGATGAGCATCCGCTAACGTCCGTTTGCATCCGTCTCCGTTAAGCTCCGTTTTTTTGAACGGAAGAAAACCCTATTTTTCTTCCGTCAAAAAAACGGAACGGACGAAAAACAGATGTTAGCGGACGATCCATTTAACATCCGATCCGCTAACATCCGTTTTTCATCAAAATATGTAGTAAAAAAAAAGTTCTAAAAAAAAAAAAAAAACGGATGGAAAAACGGATGGAAAAACGGATGGAAAAACGGATGGAAAAACGGATGGAAAAACGGATGGAAAAACGGATGGAAAAACGGATGGAAAAACGGATGGAAAAACGGATGAAAAACGGATGAAAAACTGACGAAAAACTGATAAAAAACTGACGAAAAAACTGATCAACTGATGAAAAAAATGGACCTAAACGGTCCGCACGTGTGAAAGGGCCCTTAGGGTGCGAGCTTGTAGCGTGTAAGATCGTATTGCCAGCAGATGGCTTTCTAAATAGGGAAGAACCCAAGGTGCTATCTGCATTCAAATAAGTAGAGACCGCGTGACCCACGTACCCGATTGCCGCTGGAGTCCCGCTATCGGTCCCTGGAGCTGAAGAACGGGAAGAGCTGTGTGTAAACACAGCTTACCCGTTCTTCACTGTGGCGGCGTCATCGATCGTGTGATCCCTTATATATGGAACCAAAATCAATGATGTCACACCTACAGCCACACCCCCCTACAGTTAGAAACATAGATAAGGTCACACATAACCCCTTCAGCGCCCCCTTGTGGTTAACTCCCAAACTGCAATTGTCATTTTCACAGTAAACAATGCATTTTTAATGTTTTTTTTGCTGTGAAAATGACAATGGTCCCAAAAATGTGTCAAAATTGTCCGAAGTGTCCGCCATAATGTTGCAGTCACGAAAAAAATCGCTGATCGCCGCCATTAGTAGTAAAAAATTAAATAATTAATAAAAATGCAATAAAACTATCCCCTATGTTGTAAACGCTATACATTTTGCACAAACCAACCGATAAACGCCTATTGCGATTTTTTTATTTTTTATTTTTTTTTTATTTATTTTTTTTACCAAAATTGGTAGAAGAATACGTATCGGCCTAAACTGAGGAAAAAAATTAATGTTTTATATATTTTTGGGGGATATTTATTATAGCAAAAAGTTAAAAAATTGTAATTTTTTTTTAAATTGTTGCTCTACTTTTTGTTTATAGTGCAAAAAATAAAAACCGCAGAGGTGATCAAATACCACCAAATAAAAAGCTCTATTTGTGGGGAAAAAGGAAAGCCAATTTTGTTTGGGAGCCATGTCGCACGACTGCGCAATTGTCAGTTAAAGCGACGCAGTGGCGAATCGCAAAAACTGGCCGGGTCCTTTAGCTGCCTAAAGGTTCGGGTCTTAAGTGGTTAAGGCTTCATTTTCAAATAGTCTGGGTACAAAATCTGCGTGAGAAGGTGCTCTTGTTTAGATTTATTAAATCTATGTAAACGGAGGGGGATCCTAAACAATCCATTCAATTTGAATGCAATCAGACAGCCCCTTGTACTTCAAAGTTGTTGGTAATCCTAAAGGATATTGTACAGTCAGATTGTACAGTGTATGGCCACTGGTATTTGATGCCTGCTGTTTGGCACTATCACTACCTAGTTAAGTTTTAGGCCAGCTTCACATTAATACACATATTTATTCCTGTATGGTAAAAAGTTACTTTATTGTAGAATTGTGGATTCCTTTTAACCCCTCAGTAAGGCCGCGTACACTCGATCGAATATATCTGCTGAAACTGGTCCGCAGACCAGTTTCAGCGGACAGATTCGATCGTGTGGACGGGCTAGCAGACAGGTTTCCAGCAGACAAAAGTTTTAAAGCATGCTTTAAAACTTGTCTGCTGGAAAGCCGTCTGTCGGATCTGTCCGCTGGTTAGTACGCCTAACCAGCGGACCGAAATCTCCCGCATGCGTCAAATGGATTAGACGCATGCGTGGAAGTATATTACTTCCTGGTTCGGTGACGTGGCGGCGTCAACGTCACTGCCACGTCACCGCGCTGTCTGTCTGCTGGGATTTTGGTTTGATCGTGTGCACACAGATCAAACCAAAATATCCCAGGAGACATGTCCGATGAAAACGGTCTGTCGGACCGTTTTCATCGGATATATCTCCTTGTGTGTACGCGGCCTAAGGCCTCGTACACACGATCAAATCTGTCTGCTGGAAACGGTCTGCTAGATTCGATTCGATCGTGTGTACAGGCAAACAGACGGATTTGGCCACCCGACAGATTTCAAAGCATGCTTTGAAATCTGTCGGCTGGGAAGCCGTCCGCCCGACATGTCTGCTGGTTAGTACGCTAACCAGCAGACATGTCTTCTCGCACACGTGCCGAATGGTTTTGACGCATGCGCGAAAGTGTTTTACTTCCTGGTGCGGAGACACGTCGGCGCGCTGGCTGCTGGCGGGGATTTTGGTTTGCTCGTGTGTACACGCGAGCAAACCAAAATGCCAGCAGACAGATTTGTTCAAATCGGTCGGACAGACCGTTTTGAACAAATCTATTTACTCGTGTGTACGAGGCTTAAGAGTTAGCTGCTTTCAGGATATGTTTGCCTGTGTTTCTTATTACTACATATGTTGCCTAATAAAAATTTGCTCAAGGTCAGATCGGTAACTAGATTGCAATAGATAACAGTACTTGTGAAATGAAAAACAGTAGAGATGCACATTTTCTTTAAAATTTAAAAAAAATTCAAGTTTACTCAGTATAGCTATAGTATTCTGTTTAATCCTTCAATCCCTGTAAGCGTTATAGGTTTTTGTTTGCAAGTTGTTAGAGGGGTATATTGCACATCTGAGAACTCTGTTTTTCATACATATATGGACTTCATGTTAGGACTTCAAGTATAATGCCTCGTACATACGCTCAGGATATCCGACGGGAAAAAGTCTGTTGGGAATACCGACGTGAAAAAAAGAGAGCTGGTTTTCTTTTTCTTTTTTTTCAGGGGGTTTGGCAGTTTTCACGTCGGGAAAACTGGGAGGGAGCATACAAACGGCCGGGATTCCCGGCCAAAAGCTGTCGGAAAACCCGGACGTGTGTACGGGGCATAAGGCTTAGTTGTTGTCAGACTTTGCTATCGTTGACTTAGCTTAGAACTAATGCTCCACTTTCAACTCTTGGGCCTTACATAATTGTCTCAATTTAATTTTTATTTTATTTTTTCGCCTCTAACATTCTCTAACATTCATTTATTATTTGTGGGAATAGGTTAAATAACAATAAGCTTTATATATATATATATGTGTGTGTGTGTGTGTATGTATATTATATATATGCAAAAGCTTTTTCTTGTTGAGGTTAGATTTCTGAGTATAACACCTTTCTTTAAATAATTTTACTAACCAAATTTTGTTGCATTTTTCTTTTTTAAGCAACGTAAACCATTGACCGTAGAACACATGTATGAAGATATTAGCCAAGACCATGTGAAGAAAACTGTGACCATTGAGAACCACCCTAACCTCCCACCTCCACCAATGTGTTCTGTACACCCATGCAGGTATTTTTTCTTGTTGTGTATCCGCCTCTAGTGGATATTGGTTGTAGGTGAACAAAGTATATTTATAATGCAGTAAATGTGACATTTACTGCAGGTGTATCTTCCTGGTGCATTTGTTATCCGTTAGTAATTGAATCACCTGCTGTAAATGTTTGCAGAGACACATTCACTGCCTTATAAATATGCCTTTAGTAGTCTTTTAAACCCTCTTAGTTCATCAAAAGCCTCTCTAGATTGGTAAGGGGTTAGAACCACTGGCAGATTTATATTACTCTCTGGTCCACACTGGAGAGATTCAGGGCCTCTATTTGTCCTGGAGACCATCGTTTCTACGGTTGAAATTTAGGGAAAATCTAAAGTTTTGGGTTGCAACTGAAACTGGAATAAAGACCAAATCTTGTTTTGGTGGCAACTGTCTAAAAGACGATTTCCCTTACTTAGGAGAGAACTTCTCTCTTACTGTTTTTACCTCCAATTGGAGTGGGGGAAAATCTGAATCCGATACAGACAGCAAAAAAAATGAATACTTAACTGGGGACTTAGCCATATCTTGTCCCTAAAGCCAAAACTAAAATATGGCTTTACACGTAATTCTAACCCAGCATATTGTAGCCTATTGTAGTAACCCAATGTGATTAGAATCCTACTAATTGCCTCAGCCTTCAGTTTTAAAGTTATTCTAAAGTCATATTTTTTTTTTTTACCTTGATGCTTTCCCTGTATCAAGGTAAAAAATTGCCCACTACCTGTTACTTTCACACACTCACTTTCTCCCCTTCCCCCACAACATTTATCTGAGCTTTCTCTCGATCCAACGCTGTGCCCATCTGCAGCAGAGCTGATCTTACAAGACATATTTAAAGCAGTGTGAGTCATTGGCTCCTGCTGCCATTTAAATCCTATTATTAGGGGGCGGGGCCAAGCTGTGCTGTATATGTCTGAGCATGGCTCGGGAGTGCACCCACATGTTTGCTGATATAGCATGGGTGCCACACACAGCAGAGAAGGAGCCGGAGACTTCAGAAGAGGGGGTAAGGGGCCACTGTGTGTAATAACATTGCACAGAGTGGGCAAGTGTAACTTTTCTTTCCTTTAAAAAAAAAAAATGTCTTTACAGTTGCCTTAAAGCAGGGATGCCCAACCTTTTGAAGAGCGAGGGCCACTTAAGAGACTTGTAACTGGTTGCAGGTCACAATGAGTGGAGCGGGCAGATGACAGGTCTGTGTCCACTGTATATGGAGAGCAGACATGGACACAGCCCACTCTACTCCATGGGCCCTTCGATCCGATCCACCCAGGATTTTTATTTTTAGCAAAGTGGATTGGAGGTAGGTGGTGCTCTGGGGATCAGTTTGAAAGCAGCCTAGTAACCACTGCAGAACAGATATGCCCATATTTGGTATCACTCTGCCTGTGACTGGAGCCATTGCTAAACAGTAAGCATTGTCTTATGCGGCTCTGCTCCACAGCTGCTTGCTTTCTCTTCTGCCGGCTTTATTCACAACACTGATGCTCTGGGATGACGGATCGGCTTGCCAACCAGCCATCCCAGAGGAAGAGGTCACGGGCCACATCAGAGGGCTCCGCCGGGCCACATGTGGCCCCCGGCCACTGGTTGGGCACCCCTGCCTTAAAGGTACTAGCAGATTGTAGCTGCTAACTTCAGAATGTCTTTGCTGTGCCATGGGAGACTCAAATCTCTACAAGTAGATCTTGGGTTTTCAGAAGACACCACATCCTACAATGCAGTAAGTAGGGAATTGCCCTTGTTGCACTGTTGAATATGATCTAACTTGAAAGGTGAATTTCATGCAGTACTGCTTGGGACTTCTAGTGCACGGAAAACGCAAATGTGATGTTTTTGGCGAAGTCTGCATGCACTGGGTGGTGCATACCATCAGAAGATAAGGTTGTCTTAATATCTTTTATCTGCGTACATGTACATTTTACTTCAATACTGGGCTATTTCGGAATGGCCTAACAACCTTGGTTGTATGCCACAGATCAAATTAAATTGTATCTATTCAAAAATGTTTCTATTATGTTACACGTACGTATGTATGTGTGTGTGTGTGTGTGTGTGTGTGTGTGTGTGTGTATATGTATAATATAAAATATATATATATATATATATATATATATATATATATATATATATATATATATACACACATACAGGATAATCTTAATTGTAATGCCATTTCCATAAATACACTACTGTTTCCTTTTTTACTTTTAGGCATGCGGAGGTAATGAAGAAGATAATTGAGACAGTCGCAGAAGGCGGAGGAGAGCTGGGAGTTCATATGTATCCTTTGTTCTTCTTTAAGTTCCTGTTTCTATATGTGCGTCTCACTTTACAGCACCAGTGAAGACAGCAAGCGGGCAGGTAGGGGGCACTATATTGCAGAAGACCCAGTGCATGTATCTTCTGCACTAAAAAGTCTACCTGCTTGCTGTTTCTTACAGCAGAACTTCAATTCCACTTTAAGTATTGGTAAGATAACTCCCAAGGGTTTATTACTTCTAAAGGGATACAGACACTGCAGATTTCCTCATTCGAACATAACAACACACCAGCTGATTGTAACAAACTAGTCACTCATATTTAAAATTGGACTGCAATCATCCTGGTCCAAAAAAGAGAGCTATTTCTTCACACACAAATGTTGGAATCTGCTGCAAAGTCGGTAAAAATCCCTGAAGTGTACATTGATTATCCAAAGGGTATTGTTTTTTGTTTTGTTTTTCAACAAAAGTGGAGTTACTCTTTAACCCCTTCAATACTGGGCACTTCTGCCCAGGCAAATTTTCAGCTTTCAGCGCTGTCACACTTTGACTGATGAGGCACTAATGGACACTGATTAGGTGGCACTGATGGGCACTGCTGGGGCTACATTAATAATCTGTGCCCTGATTACCTCTACACACCCTGCTGCAAGGAGATGCCGCTGATCGGCTCTTCTCGTCTCACTGAGTATGAAGCGAGGAGAGCGGAAAAACTGCACTTCCGTGTTTACAGCCGAGTCATTGCCACGCGATGCAACAAGAGGAGATCACGCTTGCCATCATTCTTACTATACGGCAGGCGGGAGGTAGTTACATTTATATGTCTTATGTCTAATTATCATTTTCAATGCATGTTCTGCAGGGAATGTCCTAAAATGTAAAAATAAATGTAACAAATATACAAGACTAACGTTCGACACAGGATGTTTCATCCATTGAGACCGTCTCCTTACAGCACTATCTGACCAATAAAGAGTGCAATTTTTTTTAAAGAGTGCCTCAATAGAATTCTACCAGTTCACATGTGCCGACGTGGAACATGAAGACAAAGGGATAGAGCAAAGAAATGACCTCGGTAATGCTTCTTTACTGTCTATTTACAGGCTGAGAGCATGGAGAGAGCTCACTGTGTTGTTTAACAGTAACAGAGAAATAAGGTCACCTGGCTGGCAGGGCTTTGTGACAGAGCTATGTACACATAGAGCTATGTACACACTGGATGGACAGAAATACAAATGCTTTGACAGAGAAAATGGGCCCCCCCTAATATGCATTTCATGTGTATTGTGAGTCATTTGCCTGGAGTTCAGCCTTAAGGGGAATTCTATGGGCCAGATTCACGAACACTTGCGCTGGAGTATTTGGATATGCGCCGCGTAACTGTGATGATGCGCCGTCTTTTCTATGTGCCCGTACCCACCAAACTAGATGCGCCCAATAACGGGTCATTTGCGACCGGCGGAACGTTCCGACGCCAGAGTATCGTCAGCGCTTATTTTCGCTGGGCGCATCAGTCGCGCCTATTGATTTCCCCTGCAAATATGCAAATGAGGGATTTTTCACAATTCACGATCGGATTAGCACCATACGCTGGCTACATGCGCCGCGCGTATCTCGTCCGTCCGGCGCAAAGTTATTTCTACAAAAGGCTGCTTTATCTTTACTCCAGACGGTCACAGGTCAGCAGGAGAGCAGCTACAGCAGCGTTACCGACGAAACTAGCAAGCTGAACAACAACACTTGCAAGGACAACACCTCTGTGTGCCAACATGCCAGGGGCACTCGTGGTCCTAAGACTAGTACTGGGTCCCTCGCTACGGAGGAGGCGGGCACGTGAGAGGATATACCGCACTCGTATGAACCTCTTTGGCATGGGGGATGAGGAGGTGTATCGCCTCTTCAGATTCAGCCCAGATGCAATACTTGAACTAACCACAACCCTGCAGGGTGACATCACCAGCAAGACACACCGCTCACAAGCAGTGCAGCCACTGGTGAAGGTCCTGGCAACACTTCATTTCCTTGCCAGTGGATCATTCCAGCGTACAAGTGGAGTGGTGGCTGGGATGTCACAATCCTCCATAAGCAGATGTGTGCACCAGGTTGTCCCTGCAATCCTCAGACGCATGTCCAACCAGTTCATCAGACCCACCACTGAGGACCTGCGGCTGAAGGCAATGACAGATTTCTACAACATTGCCAGATTCCCACGCACCATCGGGGCCATTGATTGCACACATGTGGCCCTACAGCCCCCCAGTGCCACAGAGCACATATACCGCAATCGGAAGCATTGGCACTCCATCAACGTACAGGTGATAGCCGATGCCCAACTCCTCATATGGCACGTCCGTGCCAAACACCCCGGGTCCAGCCATGACAGCTTCATATACCGTCAGAGTCCCATCCCAGCAGAATTCGAACAGAACATGTATGGGGACAGCTGGCTGGTTGGTGAGTGACATGGGAGTCAGGCATGACTATCCCCTCCCGTGATGCACAACAGAAGTCGCACATGCATGACTAACATTCTCCTGTCTTTTACCTTACAGGTGACTCTGCATATGCACTGGGACCCCATCTAATGACTCCTTTCCGGAACCCCCAAACCAGAGGAGAGAGAAAATACAATGAAGCACACATCAAAACCCGTGGAGTGGTGGAGCAAACATTTGGGCTCCTGAAGTCCCGTTTCCGCTGCCTGGATAAGTCCGGGGGGACCCTATTGTATTCCCCTACCTTTGTGTGTCAGATCATCGGTGCATGTTGCATACTACATAACTTTGCTATGAAAAAAGGCCTGCAGATTGACATACGTGATGACCTGACCCCCGACCCACACAGTCCCCACCTGCCAGAGGACACCCAGTCTGCTGATGGAAGAGCAGTCAGGAGGGTCCTCGCCGTAGGCATCTTTGGACACTAAACCAAAACATTACTAACACAGACAGTGCACGCATGTACACCACTGATGTCCCTAGATCACACACATCACATGCACATCGCATTGGATTAGCCCAAGTCCAGCATGTAGGAGTTGGGAGCAGTAACGCCGCGTCAAGGCCCCAATGATGTCACTGTCCATTCACACACCTTTCACACGTCATTCATTCAGCCGTGGGGTTAACTTCACCACCACGGCCGAGGGTGACACCCCTTACTTTCAGGAGTGCCACCCTCTCACATTCACACACCATTCACACTGCAACGTGTGCAGTATCAAAAAATAAAAATACAATCTCATAACCTGAGAACCAAAAAAATTAACAAAAACTCATGTCCTGAGTATAAACAATAATAATAAATAAAATAAATAAACTCATGTCCTGAGTATAAACAAAAATATATAACAACCAAAAAAACAAAAAACCCTCATCTGGGATGACGGGGGCTCCTCCTTGGGGGCACTCTCGGGCTCCTCATCTGCCTGGAGGGAGTGGGTGGTGGTGGTGGTGGGGGGGCATCAGGAGGAGGCTGATCCCCGGGTGGGCCACTCCTGGGAGCTGTTGGCTGCATGCCCTCCAATGCCACAGCGATACGGCTCAGATACAAATTTGTTTGGGCCTGCATCCTCAGCTGGCGGGTGATCTGATGCCGCTGGTCACGTTGCCGCTGCCTCCCCTCTTCCCGAATGGCAGCAGTGTTGTCTCGAACAGCTGCTGTCAAGTGCCGGATATCAGCCTGCACCTCCCCCAGGCTGGTCACAACGCCCTGCACGCGACTGGGCAGCTGTGACATAGAGCCCAGGCTGTCTGCGACCCTGTCTAGGTGGCCAGCCATCTCCCCCATTTGCTGGGTCTGTTTCGCGTGGTCCAAAAGCACCTGGTCTTCGACCAAATCACACACCCCCCTGGTCTTCCGGGTGGCCTTCCTGGGGGCAGAGGAAGGTTGTCCCCGTGGGGATGGAGTCGCCCTTGAGGGGCTACCTAGGATGGGGGAGGGGATCACAGAGGGCCCTGCAGAGGAGGAGGACTCCTCCAACATTAAAATGAACTCCTGTTCAGGGACAGGCTCCTCCACAACCACCTCTGCTGAAGTGGTGTGGGCACTCTCCTCCTCCACCTCGGTGTCTCCAGCACCCAGGGCCTCGTCTTCAGCATCCCGTTGGGGGGTTGGGGTGGACTGGCCGGCACGAGATGGCCCAGCACCGTCATCTGTGGATGACACAAAGCAGACACATGTTGGTGGTCCCACACACTTGGCACATGTACCCACCCCCGCCCCACATGCAACACACCAAAAAGGGGGTAAAAATCACTTACCTGTCCTGGAGCCTTCCTCTACGGAATCATAGCCTGGGACCCCCTCCAACTGCTCCCTGTCCAGGCAGCGGGCGACCACCTCCTCCTCCGCGGTCAGGGTGACAGGACATGGGGGACCACCACCTGTGCCCCTCTCATGGCTCCTAATGGTGGACACCTTGCCCCTCACCTTGCGCCGCAGGTCATTGATTTTTTTTCGAATGTCTGAAGCACTCCGGGTGGAGTACCCCAGCACATTGACCCTGGCAGCTATGGTGTCCAGGATGGCCTGCTTTCTCTCCCGGCTGGTCTTCCTGCTTTTTTTACCATGGAGAAAATCATTAAATGCCTCCATAGCCGATATTATCACTGTGACCTCCTGGGCATTATAATTTAGGTTCCTCCTCTCTTTGGGGGCAGCGGGAGCAGCCATTACAGGGCAAAAGTATCTTCCCTGGGGTGGGGGGAAATGGAACTACTTTTGCGCCGGAATGGCGTTTCCGCCAGCGCTTTTAAGCGCCCAGCGGAACGCATTGCGCTGACGTTTCCCAGGAAGTGGTGCCGACGGAAGTTGTGAGCATGCGCACAAGGGGGCGAGTGGAGCCGCACTCACTGCGCATGCTCCGTGGATGATGCGCTGAACGTAAGCCTCTGCGCTGGGCTCCGCCCATCATTTACATATGATCACACCCAGTTTCACTTGCGTCGGGTTACGCCAGCGCATTATCGTTACTCTGGCGCAAGTTTACGCGCAACTGCTATGTGAATTACAGGACTTGCGCTGAAAGGGTCTTCAGAGTAACGTAAATGAGAAGCGTTACTCCAGAGGAAAGATACTCTCATCTACCTGAATCTGGCCCTATATGTTTTTTTTTTGTCCCAACACATTATTAGAGTCCCTATAATTAGATCTCTCATAGGGCTTGTTCACCCCCATGTGCAGTGACTTGTGTTGTTTCTGTGCCTCATTCACACCACATTGTTGTGTACTTGTGCAATGCTATAAAATACAACCTGTCTGCATTTTCACGCAATGCACATGAATGCATGTAAAAGCAACACAACTTAAAGTGGAGTTCCAGCCTTTTTCCCCCAAAAAATCGTAAAATCTTAAAATTAAAAAAATGTAAGATTTTTTTTTTTTTATATATTCACCTGACAGGGCGGTTGCTATGCGGAAGTAGCTCTTCTGCCTCTTCCTCCACGGTGGTGGATCTTCTGCCTCTTCCCCTGTCGCAGTGTCTTCTGGTGAATGAGCCGCGCTGCCTTCTGGGAACTGTGTGTATCCCAGGAGGCAGCCGCCCATTCACAAAGCGCCGCGCATGCGCAGTAGGAAAACGGGCAGTGAAGCCTTAAGGCTTCACTGCCTGTTTCCCTTAGTTAGGATGGTGGCGCAAGAACCGAGCGATCGCCATTGGGGGACTAACATCGCGGGCTACTAGGACAAGTAAGTGTCCTTAATAAAGTCAGCAGCTACAGTGTTAGTAGCTGCTGACTTAAAAAAAAAATCGCGGGTGAAATCCCTCTTTAAAGTAAAGATTAAAAAATAAATTGTTGCTAGTATTTTGTCCCCTTACAGGGACATGTTGCTTCACAACAAATGCCATGAAAACGGATGCCAATATGGATAAAAACATTACACAACGCATGTAAAAATTCATGTTCAATGCATATGAGCACACATGCATTTTTGATGCGTTACAGTGAGTTTTTATGTGCAGTTTGTTCTGAAAGGACCTAATATGATTTATCGTTTTGTATTAAATACTAAATGGAGAATCTGGGGAAAAAGGCAGACTAAGGGATACCAATGACTGTGCATAGAGTTTATACCTACCATTTCCTTAACCATCTATCCTCAGGTACCTGCTTATTTTTCTAAAATTTGTACAGGCTGTCATTCCTACAATAGAATATGATTACACGCGGCATTTTACAATGTAACTTCAACCATCCATATCCAGATCCTGTGAAAGCTCAATTTTTAATGACCGTTAAACTTCTTTTTTTTCCCAAACATTCAAATATGCAACATTTCTGTAATGTATAATATGCTTATTTGATTAAATGTCTGCATTTAAACAAGTCTGTAGTATGATTTTGTTTTTCACCTTATTTAATATTCATTTATAACGGAATTGGCTAGAAAATAGCTGAACGTGAATACAGAAATTAGCAGACATTCAATTTTTTTTATTTTATAACCTTAATGTCCTGTTATGTGCTCTCGCATTTCTCTAACTGTGACCTGCAGCAGTGCCAACTTGTTGATTTAATGTGGGTTTCTCAGAAGTTAATGGACAAACTTTGAGTGACATAAGTAAACAGCCAGTTCCATTCAAAGTGTACAGTGCCTTGAAAAAGTATTCATACCCCTTGAAATTTTCCAAATTCTGTCATGTTACAACCAAAAAAGTAAATGTATTTCTATTGTTAAAAAAAAACGTAAATGTATTTTATTGGGTTTACTATTGGCCTTGGAACACCTGTTGTCCCAAGGGGTAATCATAGAGTTGGCCCCAGAGGATCAGGGGTCAGGATTCGATTCAAACCTGTTTACAGTTCCAAAACCAAAAGGGGATGTCGGACCTATCCTAGATCTAAAAAGTCTTAATCAGTTTCTGAACATTCGCTCCTTCTGCATGGAGTCTGTCCGTTCAGTTGTTTCCACCCTTCATGGAGGAGAATTCCTGCCATCAATAGACATCAGAGATGCATGTCTACATTTGCCAATATTTCCCGCTCACCAAAGGTTTCTAAGGTTTGCGGTGGATCAGCGCCACTTTCAGTTTGTGGCCCTTCCTTTCGGGCTGGCTACGGCACCTCGAGTATTCACAAAAATACTGGCCCCGACCCTGGCAAGGCTAAGGGCACGAGGCATAGCGATAACAGCCTACCTGGACAATCTGTTGATAATAGATCAGTCCGCCGCACACTTAGGCCACAATGTGCACAGCACAGTGCGATATTTAGAGTACCTAGGCAGGGTCCTCAATCTGAAGAAATCTTCCTTGCAGCCTCCAAAAAGGCTACAGTACTTGAGCATGATTATAGACATGTCCCTAAGCAAGGTATTCCTTCCCAAGCCAAAGGGAAAAGCCATAGGAGTCTTGGTCCAAGAGGTAAAGGTGAAAAGAAGGCCTTCCATCCGTCTATGCATGAGATTGCTGGGAAAAATGCGAGCCTCCTTCGAGGCTGTCCCTTACGCCCAGTTTCACTCAAGACCGTTAGAGGGCGTAATTCTGTCAGCTTGGAACAAAGATGTTCAGGCCCTGGATTTTCCTATCATATCTCCAGGGGTTCGCCAGAGCCTTAATTGGTGGTTGCTCCCCCAAAATCTATCGAAGGAAAATCCTTCACTCTAGTTACCTGGAAAGTGGTGACCACAGATGCCAGCCTTCTGGGCTGGGGGGCAGGCCCGAAAAAGCCCCTACCCATCAACATTCTGGAGATTCGGGCAATTCATTTGACCCTCAGTTTGGTCTTTCAGACTGCAAGGTTGGCCTGTTCGGGTTCAGTCCGACAATGCTACGGCCGTAGCCTATATCAATCACCAAGGAGGCGCCAGAAGTCTGGATGCCCAAAAAGAGGTTAATCACTTCTTGGGCTGGGCAGAAGGGCATATTCCTCGCCTATCTGCGGTCTTCATTCCAGGGATAGAGAATTGGCAGGCAGATTTTTTAAGCCGCCAGCAACTGAGTCCAGGAGAATGGTCTCTACAACCCCGACATGTTTTAAATCCTATGTCGGAAATAGGGAACCCCAGATGTGGACCTGTTGGCTTCCAGGTTCAACGCAAAACTGGACAGCTTTGTGTCAAGAACAAGAGATCCCTATGCTCAAGGCTCAGATGCCCTGACAATCTCATGGGATCGGTATTCCCTGATTAATGCGTTCCCTCCAGTACCGCTCCTCCCACGATTCCTTCAGAGAGTCAAGAAGGAAGCAAAGTCAGTGATTTTGGTCACCCCGGCTTGGCCCAGGAGACCTTGGTACTCAGAAGTCGTAAGGATGGCAGTAGGAAGACCTTAGGTTCTTCCATTACACCCAGACCTACTATCACAGGGTCCAATATTCCATCCTGCCTTACAAAGTCTAAATTTGACGGTTTGGCTGTTGAGACCCACAATGTAAGGAAACGTGGGCTCTCAGGGCCAGTCCTCTCTCCACCCTGGTAATGCTAGGAAGCCGACCTCCAGGCTCATCTACTACAGAATCTGGAAGGCCTATGTTTCCTGGTGTGAACCCAGGAAGTGGCACCCTAGGAAGTTTGCCATTAATAGGATTCTTGCCTTTCTTCAGTTTGGCTTAAATATGAAGTTGGCCTTGAGCACTATTAAGGGCCAAATCTCGGCTTTGTCTGTATTTTTTCAAAAAACGCTTGCTTTTCATTCCCTAGTCAGGGCCTTTGTTCAGGGGGCACAGCGATTGAATCCGCCAAATAAGTCTCCCATGTGCCCATAGGATTTGAATTTGATGTTTTACAGAAGCTAACTTTTGAACCTTTACACCAAGTTTTTCTAAGTCTGTTGACACAGAAACAGTTTTTCCTTGTAGCCATATCCTCGGCTAGGAGGGTATCGGAATTGGTGGCTCTTTTGTGTAAAGAACCGTATATGATTATTCATGAAGACAGGGTGGTGCTGCGGCCTCACCCAAATTTCTTACCTAAGGTGGTTTAGGTTTTCATCTGAACTAAGATATAGTCCTACCGTCTTTCTTTCCACATCTGCAGTCTGCGGAGGAAGAGAGTCTACACTCTCTAGATGTTGTAAGAGCGGTAAAGGTTTATCTGCAAGCTACAGCTCAGATAATGAAGACTGATTGTCTATTTATTCTGCCACAAGGCCCAAAGAAGGGCCAGGCAGCATCAAAATCCACTATTGCAAGGTGGAATTGACAAGTCATTATTCAGGCCTATGGTTTAGAAAAGATCCTTCCTTTTCAGGTGAAAGCGCACTTGACTAGAGCAGTTGGTGCTTCATGGGCAGTGTATCACAAGGCCTCCATGCCTCAGATCTTTAAGGCTGCTACTTGGTCTTCGGTCCATACATTTACTAAATTCTACCAGGTAGATGTGAGAGGTTATGAGGATGCCGCCTTCAGGTGTAGTGTACTGCACTATAGTGGTCTTATTCTGATCTGTGTCTCCCTCCCCTCAAATTTTAGCATTGCTATGGGACATCCCATTAAGTAATTAAGGCTCTGTGTCCCGTGATGTATGATCAAGAAAATGTAGTATTTTTTAATATAGCTTACCTGTAAAACTCAATTTTTTGGGAATACATCACGGGACACAGAGCTCCCACCCCTCTTCAGAGTTAAACGTAGAACACTTATTGCTTTGCTACAAAACTGAGGTACTCTCCATTTGGGAGGGGTTATATAGGGGAGGAACTCCATTTTAATTGCGTTTGTCAGTGTCCAATCACCTGTGGTGACTACATAACCCATTAACCACTTAGGGACCGCCTCCTGCACATATATATCAGCAGAATGGCACGGCTGGGCAGATCCACGTACAGGTACGTCCTGTACTACTACCCAGCCGTGGGTCATGGGCACGTGCCCGCGGCGCGCTCCCGTGACCCGGTCCGAAACTGGTGTGCGGCGATCGGTCCCCAGAGCTGAAGAACAGGGAGAGCCGCGTGTAAACACGGCTTCCCCGTGCTTCACTGTGGCGGCTGCATCGATCGTATCATCCCTGTTATAGGGGGACACAATCGATGACGTCAGACCTACAGCCACACCCCCCTACAGTTGTAAACACACATTAGGGAACACATAACCCCATCAGCGCCCCCTGTGGTTAACTCCAAAACTTCAACTGCAAATAAACAATGCAATTTAAATGCATTTTTTGCTGTGAAAATGACAATTGTCCTAAAAATTTGTCAAAATTGTCCGAAGTGTCCGCCATAATGTCGCAGTCACGAAAAAATAACTGATCGCCGCCATTAGTAGTAAAAAAAATAAAAATGCAATAAAACTATCCCCTATTTTGTAAACGCTATAAATTTTGCACAAACCAACCGATAAACTCTTATTGCAATTTTTTTTTTTTTTTTACCAAAAATAAGTAGAAGAATACGTATCGGCCTAAACTGAGGAAAAAAATTGTTTTTTATATATTGTTGGGGGATATTTATTTTAGCAAAAAGTAAAAAAACATTGCATTTATTTCACAATTGTCACTCTATTTTTGTTTATAGCGCAAAAAATAAAAACCACAGAGGTGATCAAATACCACCAAAAGAAAGCTCTATTTGTGGGAAAAAAAGGACGGCAATTTTATTTGGGAGCCACGTCGCACAACCGTGCAATTGTCAGTTAAATCGACGCAGTGCCAATTTGCAAAAGGGGGCCTGGTCCTTTAGCTGCATTTTGGTCCGGGGCTTAAGTGGTTAAGTAATTAAGGCTCTGTGTCCCATGATTTATTCCCAAGAAAAGGATTTTACAGGTAAGCTGTATTAAAAAATCCTATTTTCATAATGTGGAGTTTTAATAGGATTTTTCAACGAGAAGACTTGGTTCCCATATTCTCTTATTTTTATGCAACTTCATGATTGGATAAATGTTTAATTTTGTAGAAAGTTCCCCCTGGTGTCTTGTTTTTCAAACTTGACCAGTTCAATGCATAGTCATAGGTAAGCTGCATAAAAAAACCATCTTGTGTGACAATCAACTCGAGGGTACAGCTCAAGGAAATGGGGGGGGGGGGTTCCAACATTCCCCCTCTTAAAGTACCTACTTGATGCTGAAGGACATACAGTCAGGTACTTGTATTGCAGGAGACCAGTATGCCTGGATACCCTCCCGAAAAATATACTTGCCTTAAAGTGAAGGTCCATCCTAAAAAAAAATTGCACCAAAATGCTGAAATTTTTTTTTTTATACTCAACCAGAAATTGCGGTTGCTTAGCGGATCTTCCTAATCTGCCTCTTCCTAGTCTGCGGCTGGTCTTGATCCTCACGTTGTCTTCTGGGGAATGGGGCGCGCTGCCTTCTGGCAACTGTGTGTATCCCAGAGAGCAGCAACCCATTCATACAGCAGCGCAAGACTCGCGCATGCGCAGTAGGAAACGGGCAGTGAAGCCGAAAGGCTCCACTGCCTGTTTCCCTTAGTAAGGATGGCGGGGCCGGGGACCTGCCACGATTAAGGGATCGGCCTCGGGGGGGGCTGACATCGCGGGCGCCTAGGACAGGTAAGTGTCCTTATTAAAAGTCAGTAGCTACAAACTTTAAAAAAAAATTCAAATTGATTTGTTAATTTATTAGTTCATTTATGTTATGACACTAACTATGCAGAATAAACATTCTATTAAAATAATAATGTGTCTTCATTCTTCACAAATTTCAGATGTTTAGAAGAATCTGGGCTTGTTTACTTAACAGATACACGTTGTACTATGTAAACCGCACTTTATGTTCAGTTACACAAAAAGTTAATATTTAGTTGGAAAAGGAGGTTCCTGACTTTCTACATAAATGCTGCACAGTCAAACTTACCAGCATAGTGAGTCATATTCATTAAATAATTGCTGTTCCTTTTTTACCTTATGGTAATTTTTTTTAAATAGGTTTTTACTACTTGTAAAAACCTACTGCTTGTGAAAGCATTACTGTGGCATTATTGCACAGTATACAGACCTCTTACTAAACAGAGTGTACCAACAGTGAAAGCATTACTGTAGTATTTCTGCACAGCCTATAGACCTCTTACTATACAGAGTGTACCAATATCTGTGAAGTATAAAGGGATTAATACCACCCTAAAAGAGGAAATAACAAAAAAAAAAAAAAAGCTGCAAAAAAAAAAAATCTAATATCTATATGTGAACAAAAATATAAGTTGCGCTTGTACTGAGCTAGTGGCATCAAGATAATTGAAAAACTTGATTAGTGAAAAAAAAAAAAAATACATGGAGTCCATATAAAACTGGGAAAGAGAGCATTGATGGTAAAAAAAAAAAAATCTAATGAGAAGACAAAATCCAGGGTTCATCCACTGTTGCCAAAGAAGAGAAGAGGAGGGGGGAAAGAAGATGTATGAGAGTCCTCGATTGAAAAGCGTTC
Organism: Rana kukunoris; assembly: GCA_029574335.1. NCBI lineage: Eukaryota > Metazoa > Chordata > Amphibia > Anura > Ranidae > Rana > Rana kukunoris. The sequence goes on from CM056050.1 coordinate 460,365,343, forward strand.
TCTCTCTGTGAGTGGGTTCCCTTAACAGATACGGTGGACACAATGCTGTATCCTGTCCTAGGCCACCAAGGCCCAGGCCTGGGGCAGCACGGAAAGATTCCCCCGCCAGACTGCGCTACACTATTAGTGCAGTGCCAGTCTTATGGACAGAGAGGCAAATTAGTCTAGCGCTGCATAAGGCTGCACTGCTTCTGGTATGTGGGCTAATTTTGACTGTCCTATCATCCTGGACCACAAACCTTCCTCACTGTGCTATATGTTTTCTGCTGCATTGGCATGGTTATATCTTCTTAGTCCTCTCCATAAAATTATCAGAAATTTGTGCATAATGTAGAACTATAGGCAACACTTTTTCATTTTGGATAGAGTATGGGAAGGTTTTAGCCCTGGTCAATTAATTTTTTAGAGATTTCCCTTCACATCCTGACCCATAGGCAAATAGGAAGTGAGAGGAATTCTATGCAAATTAAGGGACTTCATTTAAACAGCAAGGGGTGTGGCCTTGACAGGAAGGGGTAGGTCATATTTAAATTAGGGGTGCATGAGTTTAGTCAGGCCTAGGCCAGCACAAAACCTAAATATACTACTGGGTGGACCCCCTTATTAGCAAGGTCATACACGCTAGCAGATACAGCCCTCTGCAGGGACAGATAGATCCCCTCCACCACCAGAATCTCCGCACTGCATTCCAATCTCCGTAGCGATCATCAAGTGAGAAAATTCGGAACTCCAATCTGGAAGTGTCACTCTACATCAAGCAAGTGCCTGCGGCTCTTCTCCATCCTTGTGCTGGGCTCACAATGACTCTCATTAGACTGGGTGAAGGTTAGAAGATGTATCAAATTGAAGCCCTGTCCCACCTAACACATTTAAGCAGTTGTCACATTAAGGACTCCTTAACATTTGCTTAAAAATGTGGCATTGGACATGCTTTTGTAGCACTACCCCTGAAGGAGCTGCTGGTTTAGATTTGGGTCTGCTGTTACCTTACTGTTCACCATGCTTGTCCTCGGGGTGCTTCTTGAAGAGTTACAAATGTCCACACCAACACTTTGTTTTCTTTTTCTTCAAGGGTTTTATTAAACACGTTCCGATAGGGGGGTGAAGGGGTAGGAAAGATTCAGGGTATAATCTTGGATCCACAAAAAAACGTTTCCACACTAGATTCAGCAAACCATCGGATAGGCCTCTCTCACTGACCTAGCAGCCGGTGCGAAGCTCGTGCAAAAGTCTCTGCCACAGACTTGATGAGTACCGTTGAGTTGCTACATGATCCTCTGCCACAAAAGTTCAAAAGAAATTACAGAGCTCACAGTGCCAGGATCTTTCAGCCAAATCGGCCGCACAATGAGGTAAATTGACCAGGGTGCATCCTCCAATTGGATCCCCTGGACCAGTAGGCCCCATGAAACTCCTGGGCCTACTCTCAGTAGCGAGGCCTCAAAACCAGAAGGCTGTTAACACATCCCTGAGGTCAGGAGGGCCATCAGGTCAGGATCGGATGACCCCCACCAGAACGATGTCTGTCCCTTAAGTACCCCTCCCCAGAATGCACAGCGGCGGGGACCATGCCACTGGGCTGCTTCTGGGCAAGAGGCACCCCATTGCAGTTCCAATCTTGACTCCTGGTGACAGCGACACCCACAATCAGGTGGAAGATGTGCAACACAGCCGAGCTGGAACAGAGACCCATAATTTGGAATAAAATTCTGAGCTAAACTACAGAAATTTACAAATAGTGCCTACTCAACAGGAGCAGGGCGCTACACATTTTAAAGCACTTTGAATGCCAATCAAAGCACTTGTCACTAAATAAAATGGTAAGCTTACAGTCCTATTCACACGCTGTGTTTGCTTTACCTAAAAAATTATACCCCATGTCGCTTTCTTTGTGCTTCAGACCGTCTCCAGAGCCTCCATAGAAGTCTGACAATTCTCGCTTAAGGTATCTGAAGCTTTTGAAGCGCTTTTATTTAGTGTTAGCTTCACTTTGTTTTGGAGATATTACAGGTATGATGTATCCCAGGATGCACTGGGAAACCAACAAGTTAACTGGAAAGACATCATCAGCAGTCACTTCCGGTTCACATGCATATATTCTGGAAGTGTCTAGTGCAGATGTCACATTTGGTGTGCAGCAGGAAGGTGAGCAGGGTCCGCACTGGAGTGGAGCAACTAGCAGAGAGCACATGTGGTGCGCAGCATGGGAGCACTATAGCAGATGGTGAGTGGGGACCGGAGAGGGAGGATCAGCCCAGCTGGGAGACTGGAGCAGGAGAAACTAGCAGAGTAGTGTGAAAGCAATAAAGTCAGGGAACAGGAGAGCTGGGGGTTACTAATAAGCACGGGATCGGCTGAATAACGGTAATAAATAAGTTGGGGGATCTGCTGAACAGGGGTACTAATGAGTTGGAGATCTGCTTAACAGGGGTACTAATGAGCTGGGGTTCTGTTAAACAAGGGTAGTAATAAGCTGGGGATCTGCCAACCAGGGTTGTAATATGCTGGGGGATCTGCTAACCAGGGGTACTAATGAGCTGGGGATTTGCTAAACATGGGCAACAGGTACCCGCTCCCCCAAAAGTTGGCAAAGGTGGCACCGGAGGGGGGAGTAATCAGATAAGCGGAAGTTCCGCTTTTGGGTGGAACTCTGCTTTAACGTGGTAAATTGATGGGTTTTGTTCCACTTTAACTAGTGCCAGATTCACATTCCTAATTCATCAGGTAACAGTCCCGACCTTCATATCTACAGGCCCAGGGATGTATGCCCACATCAATATTATTATACAGGATTTATATAGCGCCAACAGTTTGCGTTGCTATTTACAAAATGGGGGGATATAGTACAGATGCAATTTAATACAAGAGGGAACAGAAGGTCAACAGGCTTAGTATACTAAGAGTTAAATATTACATGAGTATCGCAAAAAATTACACATCATTTACATGGATTTGTATTTTCTGTTACCCCTAACTAAAATCCAGTGGAACCAATTGCCTTCAGAAGTTACCTAATTAGTAAACAGAGTCAACCCGTGTGTAATTTAATCTCAGTATAAATACAGCTGTTCTGTGAAGCCCTCAGAGGTTTGTTTTTGGTTGTAACATGACAAAATATGGAAAATTTCAAGGGGTGTGAATACTTTTTCAAGGCACTGTGTATTAACCCATCCCCCCTCTTGTCTCCTGGCCCTTTAAGAGATTCTAAAAGCACAGTGGCAGGCATTCAGGTCGTGTGACTGTTGTAATTGGCTGTCACAGCAGTCACATGATCGGGAGCTTTCTGGTCCTCACCAGTTACTGTGCTAGAAGCGCACAGGGGGCATGCTTCCAGAGTAGAAAAATGTTCATATAGGGGCCATACATATGCAGCCTCTCTGCGTTAGAGTTCACCTGCCAAGAGGCCGCATATATGAAGAAGTTAAAAGACTGCGCTCCCCACTAAACAGTATTTTAAACAGAACTTTTTTTGCATTAGTACATGTCCCCCATGGCAGTGGCAAGGTACTCGTGCCATTTTAAACACAATCTTGCAACCTGGCCTTGAAAAGGTCCAGAAAAAATATAACAAGGTGTTGCTTCTATAGACATTATTTAATTTGTTGGCTTCTCCTGTTAATGGTACCTGCCTCATCATTACACAACATCTTTTAATGGTGCTTGGAATGATAGATTGTTCATATGTTTGGATATCCAATTCTTTTTTTATAAATTAAAGGAGATATAACATCCATTCTCACCTTGGTGCTGCAGCAGCACTGTGATGCTGCAGCTGTCCCCTGCCAGCTGTCCCTTGCCACTCTGGATAAAATAAGTGTAGCGCAATTTAAATAGGAAATAAAACCCAATTAATATACAGGTGAAACTCAAAAAAAATGTATATTGTGCAAAAGTTCATTTATTTCACTAATGCAACTTAAAAGGTGAAACTAATATATGAGATAGACTTATTACATGCAAAGCAAGATAGTTAAAGCCGTGATTTGTAATTGTGATGAATTTGGCTTACAGCTCATGAAAACCCCAAATCCACAATCTCCGAAAATTGGAATATTACATGCAATCATTAAAACAAGGATTGTACAAAGAACAATATCGGACCTCTGAAAAGTATAGGCATGCATATGTACTCTGTACTTGGTTTAGGACCGTTTTGCCGCAATTACTGTCTCAATGCGGCGTGGTATGGAAGCCATCAGCCTGTGGCACTGCTGAGGTGTTATGGAAGACCAGGATGCTTCAATAGCGGCCTTCAGCTCTTCTGAATTGTTCGGTCTCATGTCTCTCATCTTTTTCTTGCCAATGCCCCATAGGTTCTCTATGGGGTTCAGGTCAGGAGAGTTTGCTGACCAATCAAGCACAGTAATCCCACGGTCATTGAACCAAGTTTTGGTGCTTTTGGCAGTGTGGGCAAGAGCCAAATCCTGCTGGAAAAGGAAGGAAGCATGAAGTGTGCCAAAATCTCCTGGTAGATAGCTGCGTTTACCCTGGACTTAATGAAGCAGAGTGGACCAACAACTCCGAGGAGACATGTCCGCTGGAAACGGTCCGTCGGACATGTTCAGCGGACATGTCTCCTCATCTGTGCGCGGCCTAACAGTTTCAGTATAACATAACGAGACTAAAAATCCATGTCTCAGTAATTTGTCTCATTGCAGTGGCCTGTGTGCACTCTGTATCCCAAACAGGCAGGCATTAACTTAAAGAGCACTAGAGATATGCCTTATTTTATATATTTCCCATTAGGGATAGTAAAGGTCTCCCGGGGAACATGAACGAATGGCACAGTGCCCCCATCCCCCCGGGCCTTTAAAGGGAGAGATGCAAGTAAAGGCAAGGTGTAGACAAAAAAAAGTATGAGTTTAGTATCAATCACAGGAAGGCTACTTCAGTAGATGGAATGAACAATACATGATGCTTTATTGATGATGCCCTAAATCCACTCCCATCCCATGATGACTTTCTAGACAGTTGCTCACACTGCTCTGGTCAAAAACCAAACCTTGAGGTACAAAGGTTCATTTAAAAAAGTAGTGAGTGTAAAAAGTAAGGAGCTTGTGCTAAAGTTCACAATCCTCAGCAACACATTAGATTTCAGTTTCCTGTAGTCAAATCAGTTAAGAAAATTATTTTTGTATTTTCCAGTTGCTACTGTAGTTTGCACATCCTTGCTGTTCATAACACTTACTTGCTGAATTAGGCTGATGTATGAGGCATGAAACAAACCTTTCAGATAAAATCTTATCTCATGAAGTCTCCCGCAATAGTCTAATTTCATCTGGCATGGCACCAATACGTCATCCCCACTTTGCCCCAGCGACAAAAACAAACTACATAATATACCCTCGCCAAATACTGCATAATAAACATTTGACGATACTCGTGTATCAGCATTGGTGTGTCTCCCTATTAAGAAATAAAATGTGCATTTTTTGCCTAGACAAGCTTGACATCACAGTGTGGTTAGTTGTTTAATAACAGACGTGCTGATCCTAGGGCTTCGCCCTTTTATCTGCCAAGGGTGTATAATCATATCCTGAATATACTGTACGTCTATGTCCCATGATTAATTCTTTCTAGTAAAGAATTTGCATTGCTCCATCTTTAACACCATGGAAACACATTCAGATACATTGTGCAAGATTTCATACAGGATCACTTCCCTTTTTTATGATACTCACAAAACACCCAATATAGGGGCACTGTACCTTTGACTGGCAGACTCTACCAGGCAAATCATAGGAAGAAGAATTTATCATGGCTGGCTTAACCTAGGGTGACCAGACATCCCGGTTTCCGGGGACAGTCCCCGCATTGAGGACACTGTCCCCGGACCAAGTCTGTCCCCTGTTTTGTCCCCGGATTGGATTTGAACAGGGGCTGTGACAATTTCAAAGACAGTCAGTGCCGAATAAAATAAAAAAATCTGAATTACAAACCCCCCCCCCCCTGCTCTGCCGCTCCTACTAGCTTAGGGGGTGTATTTTTTTCCATTATCTGTGCCCCTTTCTGATGCTCATGTGCTGGTCGGAGCGGAGGGAATATTTCTTCAGTTTCAGGAGCATGCCCATTCAGCTCTGCTCGCATGTTCTTTTGCCTTGACTCAAGTCTCGGACAGCCGCCTGTTTATCTCCTTGATTCACTGATTGGCGCCATTACTAGTAAAAAAAAAATATGTCCCCGGATTTCATTTTAAAAACCTTAGCTTAACTACTTCAGCCCTGGAAGAATCAGGCCATTCCTGACCAGGCCATTTTTTACGATATGGCACGTCGATTTACCTGACAATTGCGCGGTCCTGTGAGGTTGTACCCAAACAAAATTTAAGTCCTTTTTTACCCACAAATAGCACTTTCTTTTTGTGGTATTTAATCACCTCTACAGTTTTTATTTTTTGCGGTATAAACAAAAGAAGAGAAACATTTTGAAAAAAACACAATATTTCTTACTTCTTGCTATAATAAATATCCCTAATTTAAAAAAACAAAATCAAATGTCTCCATAAGTTTAGGCCAATATGTATTCTTTTACATATTTTTGGTAAACAAAATCGCAATAAGCGTATATTGATTGGTTTGTGCAAAAATTATAGCATCTACAAAATAAGGGATAGATTTATGGCATTTTTGTTATTTATTTATTTACTAGTAATGGTGGCGATCAGTGATTTTTAGCCGGACTGCGAAATTGCTGCGAACAGATCGGACACTTTTGACACTTTTATACATTACTGTATAAATGTCACTGGCAGGGAAGGGGTTAACACTAGGGGGTGATCAAGGGATTAAATGTGTTCCCTAGGTGTGTTTCTAACTGTGAGAGGATGAGACTGACTAGAGGAGGAGCCAGATCGTTGTTCCTACTTAGTAAGAACAGACAATCTGTTTCTCCTCCCCTGTCATAACAGGGATTTGGGTGTTTACACACAGAAATCCTCATTCTTTTTCCCACAATCCCGGGTGGCCGGTGGTCTGCTATGGTTTTTAAAGGGATCACCTTATATATACGGCGATTCCCTCAGGAGAGCCATCCTGCCGCTGTTAAAGTCTATGGGACATGAACGTGAAAAATCAAAAGTGTTAATTTTAAAGGCTTATATAGTAAGCTATTGGCATGAAAAGTGTTTGTGGACCCAGGTACTCCCCTTAGGGACATGGATCAATGCAAAAAAGTTTTTAAAACTGCCGTTTTTTAGGAGCAGTGATTTTAATAATGCTTAAAGTGAAAAAATAACAATTAAATATTCCTTTAAATATCATGCCTGGGTGGTCTCCTTAGTCTGCCTATAAAGTAGCGCATCTGTCTCTTGTGTTTTAGTGTGCCACAGCAAAATGACATTTCTATGGGAAAAGATTGCATTTAAAATTGCTCGAGCAAGCGCTTCCCCTTCCCTCCTGAACCATACCAGGCCGATTTGCCCCGGTCCCCCCCAAAGGACCTTTCACCATGTTGATGGAGACAAGGGCCTCTGGTTATGGGGGTCTGCAGGCGGGGGGCTAATCGGAATCTGGAAGCCCACAGATCCCACCCCCCCATGTGAATGAGTATATCGTACCCCTACCCATTCACAAAGAAAAGTCTCAAAGAGTAAAAACCACAATACACAGTTTTTGACAACTTCTTTATTAAAAAATAAAAAATAAATAAGTGTCCCGCAATGTCCATCCATCTTCAATTATGACGCCGAAGGACCAAAAAGATAGAAAATAAAAACAAAAATACTCTGCCTCCATGGACTGCTGTCTTTACCAGATGACATACACGGATAACCCTGCCCCCTCTGACAGCAAATGATGTTGCCCTTGCCTATATAACAGATGTTTGTTTTTTTCCTATCGTCGGCACCATGATTGAAGATGGATGGACACCTCTTATATAGTGTGGGGGGTAGATTTAGGCCCCTGAGCCATGATTGGTCAAAGTCACCCTGCCTTTGGCCAATCATGGCTCTCACAGCAGAGTGCACTGTTTAGCATCACTTAAAAGTGGACCTTGCATGAAAATGAGAAGACGGCTTTTATTGCAGCCCCCACCTCCACATAAGGAATGCTCAATGAGGGAAATGAAAATATATATATATATTGAAATTGAAAATGGAAAATATATTTACCTTACATAATTTTCTGTAAGCACCCGAGACATCGCTGGGCTTCAATGTGGGGTTCTGAGAAAGTTCACAAAATCAAATCTCACAAGAAGATGCTCCAGCACTATTCAGGAGCAGATTCTTATGGTCCAAACCCATCTCTAACTAAAATATCACATTTGAGTGTACTGGCCATATAAATGGAAATGCCTACCTTCTGACCAGTAAATGTCACTGTGTACTGTAAGAGGCAGCCTTCATTGCTTTGTCCATTATGTGTAAAAACTCCAGAATAAAGTCACTGACCTCTGGTAATAACTGGACCCATTAGAAATTTACTTCTAGCACATCTGTTTTCATTTTTCAATCAAATATTTTTTTTTGCGTTCTTCATTACACAACAAAAATTAAAAAAACATATATGTGTTCACAAGTCTATGCTCAAAAACCCTTCATCGCTTTATTAATCCTTAATGGAGTATACTGTATATTGTTACCCCCCCTCTTATGTCATTGTTGGTTTTCCTCAGTATCATTTTTTGGTTTGTTTTTTATAAATCTTTTTATTGGTGGTATACACGTACACATGGACTTGACAAGTAACAATTAAACAATAGAAAAGTGACCCGCACTCAGGACACATATGGTTATGTCGGGATTAAATCCATTTTGATAAGGGGCATGTCACCTTTGAGTAGAGATAGTGTGGAACCCTTGGGTCAAATATCAGATATGTTAGTGGAGGTATCCTCATTTTTAGCCCCCACATGAACCCAGATAACTGGAAAAACTCCCGGTAAGAAACGAAGTACACATAAATGAAATAGAAAGTCCCTCTCCTTTATCCTCAAGTGTCAGGGAAGGCATGGCCGTGCAATAGGAATTGCACGGCAGACACGCACATTCACGGCGCGTCGGCACGCGTGCGCCTGTCACCAACATTGGCGCCAAAGAGGCTATTTAAACTGAGTGCACCAAAGACTCCTTGCTGTTTGGCCTGCAGCTTCTGTGTCCCGAAACCTATTATCTGTGCTGACTTCTGATCCTTGACCCGGCTTGCTCTCACAAACCTTGTCTGCTCGATACCCAGACTTTGGCTTGTTTTGGACTTCTCCTCTGCCTGCTGCTCTGCCTGATCCGCCAGTAAGTCTCTGACCCAGCCTGCCTGACTCTGCACCTGTTCCTCCGGCCTGCTGCAGTATTGCTCTGCAAATCGCACCAGTTCCTGCTTTCATCTGCGATCCAGTCTGCCACCGTTCTGGTCTACCCAGCCTACCGGTTTGCCTGCTGCTTCTCCAGCTACGAGCATCCAGCCACACCAATACTGGACTGATCCTAGGCACTCCTGCGTCACTGTGCTTCTGTGGCTGTTGTCTCAACCTCAGGAGCCCGCAAGCCGGTGCGGCAAGAAGGGCTCTTCTCTACACCTCAGGCTCACGATTCAGATACGTGACATCTAGACAGTGGAAAGACTTTGTGTAATGGGGGTGTGTTCCAGGAAGGAATATCTTCCTCTCACCAGCAGGGGAATATTTTATGCTTTGGATGGCTCTGCTAACCATTTAGACCATACTTTCTGGTAGTTTTTAGGACAACCTCTGTTAAAGTAAGTGTCTTTATAAAGGGGTAGGTTCTGATTCACTAAAGCCCTGTACACACGATTGATTTGTCTGAAGAAAACGGACCGATGGACCGTTTTCATCGGACAAACCAATCATGTGTGGGCCCCATAGGTTTGTTTTCCATCGGTGAAAAAAAAATAGACCATGTTTTAACATTTTCCTATGGATAAAAAAACTGCTAGAAAAAAACGATCGTCTATGTGGAACTCCATCGGAGAAAAATCCATGCATGCTCAGAATCAAGTCGACGCATGCTCGGAAGCAGTGAACCTAATTTTTCTCAGCACGTCATAGTGTTTTACGTCACCGCGTTGGACACGGTCGGATTTTTGACTGATGGTGTGTAGGCAAGACTGATGAAAGTCAGCTTCATCGCATATGCGACAAAAAAATTCATCGGATTAGATTCCATCAGATATCCGATCGTGTGCAAAGGGCATCCAGAAAATACTTGTGGGTTGGTTTCTTTCAATGGAGGAATAGTAACAAACTCACCATAGTGCGTCCTGCTACAGTGGGTCCTAACAGGCAAAACAGGCAAAACTGACATAGAGAGTTGCAAAGGGATGTTGCTAACCAAACATACATGACAATTCTTCCTCCCAAAATCCCACTATATATATATATAGCTGGGCAGGTCCAGAAGATGTGGGTAAAGTCTCCAGGAGTTCCCCAAACATCTCCAGCATTCTTGGGCGAAACTGGAATTCATTTTGTGTAGTCTATATGGGGTAAAATAGGCCTTATGGGTTATTTAAACTGTATTAGACAGTCTCTACACACGATCAGTCCATCCAATGAGAACGGTCCGAAGGATCGTGTTAGAACGCGATGACGTTTACGTGTTTTAACACGACGTGCTGAAAAAAACGAAGTTCAATGCTTCTAAGCATGCGTCGACTTGATTCTGAGCATGCGCGGCCTTTTAACCAATGCTTTTGCATACTAATGATCGGTTTTGACCCATCGGTCAGGCGTTCATCGGTCAAATTTTAAAGCAAGTTCTCTTTTTTTTGACCGAAGGATAACTGACCGATGAGGCCCACACACGATCGGTTTGGATCGATCGTGTGTATGCGGCCTAAGAGAGACTAGAGGTCAGAAAGGAAAGTCCCAGATAGCATCCCAGTCATCACTATCGAGTTCCGGGACGTCCTGGAGCCAACGAGTCAGTTAGGTCAATGGGAAATAGGAGGGACTTGGGACTTGGACCAGTTCACACACAATATCATTAGTTTACTCAAGTTGGAAACTACACTTCTGTTTTTTAGAATAACTTTTATCAAAGCTATTCTAAAGGATCAAGTAGTGGCCCACAGATTCAGAATAGCTGAACTATAGTTAGACTGCCCGCAACATTTACAATCATACTGTCAAGTAAAAAGTGGGATTATTTTTTTTTTAAATAGGCAATTATTTAGAGCTGAACTCAATGAGTTTTTAAAAATTACAGTCATGCAGCTGTACATAAAAAATATTTATCCTTGTATAAAGTGTAGCAAATTGAGCCATATGAATTAACACTTAAAGGGTTTGTAAAGGATTTTTTTATCTTAATAGCTTCCTTTACCTTAATGCAGTGCTGTTTTCATGTCCTCGTTGTTCATTTTTGCTCTCAAGTTGCTGTAATCCTTTTCTGATCTCCACACTTTCTGGTTGTCTGTTTCTTGATAACCACAGTACTGGGAGCTTTCTCTCTGTGGTAACTAACTTCAAGGAGGTGTAATTACTGTGTGTCTAAAACCCCTCAGCACCAATCAGTTTTGTTTTACAAACCATCACTGCCCTGTATTGGCTCTGTGGCTCTGTACATCATAGAAGCAGGAAACAGCATGCAAAAACGAAACTAAAACTGCACTTACATTATATGATTGATGTTTATCTATTTTTAATCATTTTTAAAAGGAATCAGTTAACTCTTATGCCGCGTACACACGGTCGTTTTTTGCGATGAAAAAAAACGTTGTTTTTTAAAACGTCATTTAAATTGATCGTGTGTGGGCAAAACGTTGTTTTTTGTGTTAAAAAAAACGACCAAAAAAAAATTCCAACATGCTTGAATTTTTTGTGTCGTTTTTCAAAACGTCGTTTTTTGTTTCACAAAAAGTCACCGTGTGTAGCAAAAACGTCGTTTAAAACAACGTTTTTCAACCCGCGCATGCCCAGAAGCTAGTTATGAAGCGAGCTTCAATGGAAAAGAGTGGTGAACGTAACCTCGTTTTTTGTGAAAAAAACGATGGTGTGAATGCAACATCGTCTTTGAAAGTGACGTTTCAAAAACGTTGTTTTTTACTTCACAAAAAACGTCGTTTTTTTTCATCGCAAAAAACGACCGTGTGTACGTGGCATCATGTCTCTATACCCTGTAAACAGTCATTTCATCAAAACATTTTTTTCCTTTACAACTTCTTTAAAGGTGTATTAAAAATTGCAGAGCTATTCATACTGCTGAAATACATGCACATACATTCTTTGCTGAAATTGAATGTCACTAACCTATTTTCTCTTTCATTCAAATGTTCTTGATTTACAGAAAAGAAAATCAATCAGAAAAATGCTGCATTATGATCTTATGGATGAAGAACATCGAACCTGGAAAAAATAACCTAGTAACTTTCAAATTTGCTGGTATTCATACAAAACAAATGTACATGCAGTTTCACAGATAAATAGCTATGCAAATTTTTTTTTTTATAAATACATGCCTTAAGGTGGAACTGGGCTTACGAATGTTGAGAATGATGGGGTGCATGCACTGCAGATAGTTTACAATTTGCTAGGAGGAAAGTGAAGGAGTTTTTTTTGTTTCGTTTTTTACTGGCAAAGTCATACAAAGACCTTTACCAAAAAACTAAAATTCTATCTTTTGGCATTACAGTTCTTCTTAACCACTTGACCCCCAGAAGATTTACCCCTTTCATGACCATGCCATTGTTTGCAATACAGCACTGCGTTACTTTAAATGACAGTTTCACAGTCATGCCACGCTGTACCCTAAAAAAAAAAAAAATTCCCACAAATAGAGCTTCCTTTTGGTGGTATTTGATCACCCGCAAGTGTGGGATCACATATTAGGTACTTGACCTGGCACAGCAGTGCCACATTGCTGCTGTATAAGTTAGTTATATGGGTGGCAAGTGGTTAAATGCCACCTCCAGACAATAAATGCTGTAACAATGAATTGTTAATTAGGCTTTTTTTTTTAAATGGTGCTTGTTTACCTCTGTCTATTTTGTGTGATTTATCTTTCTTTTTGTTTTGGATAGAGTGGAAAGAGATTAGAACATCTGACACCTGTGACCTCTGTTGTAGAGATTCCACATCTGTATTTGTCCTCTATTATCTTTACTATTATCATTGAAAGTGAAAGTAGAAGAAAATCCAAAATGTTGTGTTGACACCAGAACAGCTACCCCCTCAGAAGCCGCTGAGTATTCTGGGTACCCTGTTCAATACTGAACCCTGAAAAGAGGGCTAGCCCACTTGCTGGCTGGCAGTGAACACAGTCAGAGCTTAACTTAGGCAAGTAAATTGTCAGCAGATACCCTAAGCACATGAAGAACTCTTCTGCCGGCTAGTTGGGGCCCTTATATTGGTGCGCAATAGAGATGTAGTCTCTGTGGGGTAAACAGAGTTGCACAAAGCATGATAAAATAGCTAACAAAGTTCCCCTTTAATAAACAATGGTAGGGTCAAGAGCCACTTTAAGGATGTCAGATGGTAACAGAGATTGCTTTGGAAGGAAATCAGATTTTGGCTGAAGTACATAAATGGAACCAGCATTTGGATAGAACAAGTCTGAAGTGGTGTGTGTAAAGAATCTCTGCCTACTAGGGAAACAAAGAGGTGAATCCAGGTATCCTGTAGGCAGTGTTGATAAAGGCAGTAAGGAGGTTAGACTGCAGCACTGGGTGGGTTATAGCGTCTGTGTCTAAAGATAATATCCCTGTACTGTAAAATGTTCTAGCAACTGAATACAAAAAACAGGTTTGAAGGCAATTGTAGTGTTGTGTGGGTTTAGAACCCTTTCACCTGGTCTTACGGCACAGCAGGGCAAAATGATGACATTCTGTTTAGAAGGGGGCCCTGTTTGTTAGTCCTCATGTAGGGCTGTGTAGTTAGCAATGACCCGTTCTGTCTTCCCCCAGGTTCCACTAACCTGCCTCCACAGGATAACCAGCTCCCTCTATCAGCTCTGCAACTTTCTGGCTCGGCCCAACCCTGCCTGGGCCTGTGTGGATCCATTCTGTTCTTTCTCACTTGAATGTCCAGCCTCCAACCAGTCGCTCCCGTCTCCCCCCAAGTTCTCAGGCTTTAGTATTTTAAATGCCCCCCTTCCACTCGGTCCTCTTGGGTGGTGTAGTTTAGCTTCAGCTAATGGATGCAAGAATTCCCAGCGTCCTCAGCATTCCTGTAATGGATTGTGGGATAACTAGGTTGTGGAACACTGCCATCTTGTGACCAAATACAGTTCCGCATAACAGTAATGTAGTGTTTCAGAGGAAAACTCTTCCAAAAGGCACACTAACGACACTGGGACAGGAGAGTGAAGGGAAATTTCCCCAATGGGACACTAATGACAAAACAAAAACTGACAGGGGTTATAACGCCCCTTACTCTATCCAAAATGAAAAACAAAGTTTGCCTTAATCAAAGGCATAACTAGAACCTTCAGGACCCCAGTGCAAGAAACCATGAATGGCACCCCTGTGATGGCATCAACAGGGGTAGTGCTGAGGAGAATAGGGGTCAGTGGTAGTGCTGGGGGTGTTTGATGAGTTGCAGTGCTAGGGGCCCATGGGACCTACCCACCACACATGGGGGTATTGAGATGAAAATATCTTATGATGTAATTAGGATACAATTATCCAGCAGTAAGACAGCATCATACTTTTATGGAGAAAATGGCTCCATATAAGAAAGGCCCTGTGGTATCAAATGGATACAAAAATCAACAACAAGAGCTCACGCTACCAAAGATCAGTTCGTGTTTGATCTTTGGTAGCATGAACTCTTGTTGATTAATTCATCTCTATACCCCCATGGGCTGATAGGGGTAACCCTCTTTGGAGGCTTTTTGATTCTGCTGTTTTATCACACTTTGATGGTGCATATGACATTTATAGATCATCACTACAGTGAAGATCTATATATATGTACTGTATATGCTAATGTGGTCCTGAAGAAGCGGGGGGTTGACCGAAACACGTTGACCAACTTATCATTGAACAAATACACAAACTCAATTTCTCTACCAATTTTTTTGCTATTCTCTGTACTGTATGCTATACAACTTTTTAAATAATATGTAAAATCAATAAAAAAAATTATTTTTTTTACATTTTGTGTGCTGTGTTCACAGAGGCATATTTAAAGTACACTTCTATTTGGTTTCTTCCTTCTTCTTGATTTACAGTTACCACCTCTCAATGCGCTGCTGACATGCTTATAAATCCACGCGTCTGAAAATGATTGACGGGTATTGCAGATCATGCATTGGTGCTCTCATTCCAGTGACCCCCTAGGTATTAAATGCTCACCTTGGAGCGTTCGACTTAGCGATTATGTGTCAGCACACGCTTGTGAACCACCACTGGGTTCTATAATGGTAACAGGATCCTGGGCTTTCCACGCAGTATCTCGGAAATAATAGGGAATAAAAAAACCTTGATAGTGTGATATCGCTTTAAACGTTTTATTAACCAAATAAGAACAACCCCCAGTGGGGTGCTCACATGTGCCAGGTGCGTTAGTGCACCACTCTGCGTATGGCATGAAATATTATAGCGGCTGGTTTTAGAATGGTGTATATTTCCTCCTAAACAGGTAAACTTGCTGTCGTGTCATCCTGGTCCCCTCCCTACTATGGCAGTGATGAGGCACTCTCCCATTATCGCTTCTGCAGCAGGGGGCCCCCCCATAGTGGGAGAACTACCAGGGCCCATGCCACCTGTGCGTCACTGGTAGTTCTGTCACTGTCTTTAATACTTCTTTAAAGCAGTATTAAACCCAAAATAAACATTTATCATGTTTCAGCTTACCAATTCTTAGATGTGATGCTGCATTTGTTTGCTTTTTAGGCTATCTTCATTCCATTGGCGGACTGACAACTCATGGGGCCCCCGGGCAATAAGAGATTATGGGGCCCCCGGCAATAGGAGATTATGGGCCCCTGGGCAATAGGAAGTTATGGGCCCCTGGGCAATTGGAGATTATGGGGCCCCCAGGCAATAGATTTTGGGGCCACACAGTATACACACATACAGTATACATACACAGTATACACACACAGTATACACACAGACACACAATATACACACACAGTATACATAAACACTCTGAAAAGGTACTGCAGAGGCGGGGCAGCTATAATATTTTTAACAAAACACAGATTTTTACATACGGTCCCTCTTTTTACTGAGGCTGGCAACCCTGATGGGGCCCCTGTTTCATTTCCTCACACCTCCCAACTTTTTGAGATGAAATGAGGTACATCCATTAGCACCTCTCCCCCACCCCAGACTGACAATGCTGCTTTCTGCCGTGCCTTCCGTTCTTATCCCTCCAGAGTTGTGTCTCACTAAAACTGGAGGTGCGTTACTGGCCAGATCACCAGATATGGGCACACTGATGGGCATGCAGCACCTTTATTCCTCTGGAACATGGAAACAAAATCCCTGGCTTTGAGTGGCGTTCTAAGCTTAGCCTGGGGATATCCCAGGAGGCTGTGGGAGCCGGACACGTCATACTTACCTAGGTGAGAATGGCAGCAGGACGGGCCAGATTTAAAAAGATTATTAAAAAATAAATAAAAATTGTTGTTATTTGTGGAGGGGACAGGGTTGCACAACAACGTACAAAATCAAAAACATGCTTGTTAATGCGGCAATACAACAGACCAGGACACGTGGTCTAAATGGGCTCTATGCCTTTGATAGCAGTAAAGCCCAAACCTGACAGGGGTTCCAATCCTTCCCCACTCTATCCAAAATCCAAAATAAAAAATAAATAAAAAAAGCTTAACACTTTTATACCGTAATTCTCCTGATTATTATGATCTTTAGGCCCCTTTCACACTTGTGCGACTTCAAAGCCGCGCGATTTTACCGCAAATTTGCCGTGATTTTAACAAGACTCGACCAGGGAAGCGACTTTGATCCCCCAACTCCACGCCAATGGAGCATACCGGGCCATTCGGTCTAGTATGGATTTTAAGGGGAACCCCTACGCCGAAAAAATGGCATGGGGTCCCCCCAAAATCCATATCAGACCCTTATCCGAGCTCCAGCCCGGCCGGTCAGGAAAGGGGGTGGGGACGAGCGCCCCCCTCCTGAGTCATACCAGGCCGCATGCCCTCAACATGGGGGGGTGGGTGCTTTGGGGCAGGGGCCCCCCACCCTAAAGCACCTTGCCCCCATGTTGATGTGCACAAGGGCCCCTTCCCGACAACCCTATGCTCATGAAGGGGGAACCCATGCCGTTTTTTTTTTAATTGGCGTGGAGTTCCCCTTCATGCACAAGTCGTGTAAATTCACATGCCAAAGTCGGATCTGTTAATACGGAATCCGACTTTGATCCAACTTCAGAAAAAAAGTAATGCAGGAACTACTTTGAAGTCGGCACAACTTAAAGTCGTGCCAGTATGAATGGTAGTCATTGAAAATCATGAATGACTTGTCATACAATTTTGCCACCCCAAATCGTGGTACAAGTTGTATAAGTATGAAAGGGGACTTAAAACTATAATAAATTGAACATCGACCTTTGCACCAAAGTGCCCTTTGTTTACCTCTCTTTTCCCAGAACTGACTCATGGTTTACTGTAACTGAGCAAAAAAAATGCAGAATCTCAATATATTTACAGAAAATATTTCAGAATTTTTAAGTTGTGTATAGTTATTGATTAAGCCTTTCGCCCCCTTTTGAGTTGATGTCAGGAACAAATACAATTTTTTTTTTGTGAATCCTGGCAGCCCAGGGGGCCAGACGTTGATGTGTGCACGACTCACATTAGTGTACTGCTCCACAATGGGAAGCTTTCGTCACTACCCTGCAGGTTCCTCTTACATAAGGGAGTGAAGTTTGCTGTCCTGAGTGGGTGTCTCAACATCTCCTGGTCATGATGTCAATGCCTGGGACAAGAGGTCAGTCTTATTGATCGCCGTGCAAGCAGCAGCAGCCTGTTTACAGAGATCTGGGACTCCAAAAAAGAAGCAGAAGCATCCTGCATGCATTGAACTGAATAAGGATGGATGAGAGAAGCTTCCACTCCATGCCAGTGGTCCTGTTATTTGTGGGCACACTGGTACACATCACCCCGGCTGTCAGTGGACTGGTCAGGGAGCACTATGTGGCTGCTGTTACAGTGGACTGGGATTACAGCAATGGACAAGATCCAAGGTAAATCCTTTAAATATATGTCATAGAGCATTTGGATTGCCTGTACTGGTTTGGTAAAACCTATAGGGGTCTATTTATCAATGCTTTCACCGAAGATCCAAACAAGTTTCACCTAGGATTCACACGTTTTCATATATGATTTATTTAAAAAAATTGCGTGATAGTTGTGTATATGGTGGATGAAAACACTGATAAATAGACTTCATAAAAAGGTTTTCCTTTTCACCATATAAAGTGACACTAAAATTGAAGCATGGTTGTACATGCAACTGATTTCCAGTGAAATGTTGATTTTTTTTGGCTGCCAAATTCAGTTTATATAACACATGTATAATGTCTCATCATTACGCATTTTTTAGTCTGGTAATATTGTGAAAAATAAATAAAGCAGCCATTTACAGGGCTAAGAAATAATATTGTACTGTATTTCTGAAGATGTAAATATATGTTATTTTATATTAGAAATGATGATGTACTGTATTTCTGCAGATTTTTGATACAATGATTTAAGTAATTAAAAAATAAAATGTTACTGAATTAAATAGAATTCAAAATAATTTAACATAGTTAAAATAATAATACAATTAATACATGTAAGGGAGTGGATGGAAAATTATCAATTCACACTTTTGTCATTTTTTTAACTTTCATTTAATTAAAACTTCACCCCTTGCTGAATTGAAAATAAAAAATGTAATTTTGTGGAATTAAGTTGTGAAAATGCATGTAGTTTATGCATTTTTTAAACATGCATTAGGCTGTTTATTTTTTTATTTTTCACATAACAGTTTTTATTGATTTTTACAGAGAAAACAAAAAGTAAAAGCATTCAAGAAATGTAAGCACAGTGTTAGGCTGTTATTTTGTATGTTTGAATCATTTCACGTTCTTCATTTCACTGCATGCATTTTCACATTACAATAAGTTAGTTCATTTATTTTTTACAGGCTGACAATTTATGCAATGCTTTACATATATGGTACATTTACATTAGTCCCTGTCCTCTAGGAACCTACAATCTAAGGTCCCTATCTCACAAACACACAGACTAGGATCAGTTTAGACAGGAGCCAAACAACCTACCAGCATGTCTTTGGCATTTGGGAGGACACCTGTGTAAGCACAGGGAGAACATACAAACTCCATGCAAACAGAGTCATGTTTGGAATTTAAACTGGTGACCCTAGTGCTGAAAGGGTAAAGTGCGTGGCGACTCTTTTTTCTCTCAGAAATGTGATCATATTTTGTACACACCTAATCTGACCCCCTGAAGAAGCAGACTTGTTCTGAGAAACACGTTGCGCCCCCACCTCCCCCGCCGCGTGATCGTGGCGGGCCTGCGGCAGCTGGTAATTGAGGCCGCGGCCTTGCAGGCCGCAAAGCCGCGGCCTCAATTACAAGCCGCCGTGGGCGCCAGGTCACAATTTCTTGTCGCAATTGCGACCTGGCGCCCGGATATTGTCGACCCCTGACATATAGCACAGTGAGGAAGGTTTGTCGTCCAGGATGATAGGACAGTCAAATTTAGAATCAGCCTGCGTTACACTAAGGCCACGTACACGCGATCGAATTTGTCTGCTGGAAATGGTCCGACTGACCATTTCAGCAGACAAATCCGATCGTCTGTACGGGCTAGCGGACGGATTTCTCCGGATTTGTCCAGCGGACAAATTTTAAAGCATGCTTTAAAATTTGTCCACCGGAGACATGTCCGTCGGATATTAGTGTATTAGTGTACTAACCAGCGGACATATCTGCCCGCACATGCGTCGAAGCCGTCGTATGGATTCGATGCATGCGCGTGGAAGTGTTTCACTTCCTGGTGCGGTGACGTGGCGGCGTCAACGTCACCGCCACGTCACCGCACTCTCCGCCGGCTGTGTATACAGCCATCGGACCAAAACAGCCGAGCGGACATATCCGATGGAAACGGTCCGAGGACCGTTTTCCATCGGATATATTCGATGGTGTGTATGCGGCCTAACAGTGTAGCGCAAGCCGGTGGGGATTCTTTCCGTGCTGCCCCCTGCAAAGTGCTGCCCTAGGCCTGGGCCCTGTTGGCCTAGGCCAGGATACAGCATTGGTTCTGCCGAATAAGTTCCCCCTGGCAGATAAGGACCCTCCTGTACTGCGCAGGCGCGTCCTTGCGCAGTACAAACTCAACTGAGCCTCCGAAAATACCCGAAGATGTAGAGCTGAGATTCAGCTCTACACAGAGCCTACTCACTGTCTATGACCCATGCTGCACGCTTCCGATGCTAGTGGCACTCTGCAAGGGGCGGGGATGATTTTAGCAATAAAGTACACGTCTTAGCGGGGCGTGTTAAAACAAAAGAAGGGCGTGTTTTGCACTGTTGATGAGCGTGTTTTGCAATGTGCCCCGCTAAGACATGTACTTTATTGCTAAAATCACCCCCGCCCCTTGCAGAGTAGCACTAGCATCGGGAGCGTGCGGCATGTGTCATCGTCAGTGCGCAGGCGCCGTGTAGAGCTGACTCTCAGCTCTACATCTTTGGCTATTTTTGGAGGCTCAGTTGAGTTTGTACTGCGCTAGAGCCACACCTGCGCCAGATGCGCCATGCGCCATGCGCCAGATAAATTTAGGCTCCATGCGCATGGGCCCATGTAACTGCTGTGCATCCCTCCTGGTGTATTCATAAATCTAGGAGGGGTAGGTACAGTGTCCAGCTCTGCTGCCTACAGCCTGTCAAAGTCTATGGCAGGCTGTGACTGGATAGGGCTGGACTCTGTACAAAATGGTACCTGTGTTTAGGGCCCTGTGCGTTCAGAAGCAAATGCGCAAAATACAGAATTTTGTTCCCTGTGTAAGGGGTCCTAAATACAGGAGGATTTCCCAGATCACTTCTCCTGCATTTAGATAAACCAAATGCTGGAAGCCCGGGACAATGCAGCCTTGGAGAAAGTATTTGTTGGAGTTAGTTATGCAGCGTCCTCTGATAATTACAGCACCAGTAAAATGTCCCTGAAAGGACAATAAAATGTTACTACCTACAATAAAGAAGAATGTGCTGATGTAAATTACAAATTCTTTTTACAGCTTAGCAGAGAACAGTCATTATGAAAAACAAAGGCAAACTGTGTAAGAGCTTATGTTTTACGTAATGCATTTGAGTCTATTCCTTTCAAGTAGGCCAATGCACAGATTACCGGTGCTATAATTTTTGGGTAGTAACAAAACTAACCACTTGAGCTCGAGAACGTTTTACCCCCTTAACCACTTGACGACCGCGCTATAGACAAAATACGTCTACAGCGCGGTCGAGTTATTCTGGGAGGACATCTATGGATGTCCTCCCAGAATCTTGCTCCCGCGCGCCCCATGGAATCATCCGTGACCGTCGGCTCTAGAAGACCCAGTGCATCACGGATCACGGTAAATTGCCACTGATAGCGGTCATTTACCCCGTGTTCGGTCCGTTAAATGATGGAGTGATCACTTGTAAACAAACCGGCATGATCTGATGACGCCGGTGTCTTGTCGAGCTGGTTCCTCCATCGATATGGTTCCTGCCTCGACTGCACAGGCGCAGTAGGAGGCCACGGAAATCTCAGAGGCCTCAACAGCTTATTTTCAGCTTAGACGAGCTAGGTCCCGCTGCCTGAAGCCTGCTTATACACGGCTCCCTATAGTACACGCCACTTTACACAGCAAGGGGCGGATGTGATATTGAGCAGTGCTTTTTTGATTGGTTATCCACCCCGCTCTATACAGCAAGGGGCTGTATCACATCCGCCCCTTTCTGTAAAGAGCGGTGTGGATAACCAATAAAAAAAACACTGGTCAATACCACATCTGCCTCCTTGCTGGCCCCTGCAATACCTTGTGCAATACTCTGCAATAACCTGTGCAAAACTGTGCAATACCCTGTGCAATACTCTGCAATGCCTTGTGCAATACTCTGCAATGCCCTGTGCAATACTCTGCAATACCCTGTGCGATACTCTGCAATACTCTGCAATACCCTGCAATATGTCCCCCCCTCCCGCCACCCTCCGGTGTTTCTACTGACTCACTCCTACAATCAAAGCCAGGATCATTTTTTTTTCAGGCTTCCCAGCCAATTATTGACCCCACATCTCACTGTAAAGAGGACCTGTCATGTTATATTCCTATAACAAGGGATGTTTACATTCCTTATAATAGGAATAAAAAGTCATCAAAAAATTTATTTTTGGTGAAAAAAGTGTCAAACTACTTTTTTAAAGTACCCCTGTCCCGTGTGCTCGCATGCATAAGCGAACGCATACGTAAGTCCCGCCCACATATGAAAACGGTGTTCAAACCACACATGTGAGGTATCGCTGCGAACGTTAGAGCGAGAGCAATAATTTTGCTAAAAATATGTAACCAGTAAAAATATTTAAAGCTTCGCCTATGGGGATTTTTAAGTAGTGAAGTTTGGCGCCACTCCACGAACGTGTGCAATTTTGAAGGGTGACATGTTAGGTACTGTATCTATTTACTTGGCGTAATTTCATCTTTCATATTATGCAAAAACATTGGGCTCACTTTACTGTTTTTTTTTTTTTAAGCACTAAACGTGTTTAAAAAATTGCTGCGCAAATACTGTGTGAGATAAAAAGTTGTAATGACCGCTATTGTGTTCTCTATGGTCTTTGCTAAAAAAACATATATAATGTTTTGGGGTTCTATGTAATTTTCTAGCAAATAAATGATGATTTTTACACGTAGGAGAGAAATGTCAGAATTGGTCTGGGTGCTCCAGAACGTCTGAAGGTGCTCCCTGCATGTTGGGCCTCTGTATGTGGCCACGCTGTGTAAAAGTCTCACACATGTGGTATCGCCATACTCGGGAGGAATAGCCAAATGTGTTTTGGGGTGTAATTCGTGGAAGGCATATGCTGTGTGTGAGAAATAGCCTGCTAATATGAAAATGTTGTTAAAAAAATAAATAAAAAATCTTGATTTTGCAAAGAATTGTGGGGAAAAAAAATTACAACTTCAAAAAACTCTTTCTAAATACCTTGGAATGTCTTCTTTCCAAAAAGGGGTCATTTGGGGGTATTTGTACTTTTCTGGCATGTTAGGGTCTCAAGAAATGAAATAGGCCGTATGGGTACAATGTTGCATGACTAATGAGTAATTGTCATTCAAATTGTGAGAGCACCGAAAGCTGAAAATGTATCTGGTTAGGATGGGGGTTTAAGTGCCCAGTGAGCAAAAGGTTAATGACCAGGGCATTTTTTTGCTATTGGGCATTGCACTACTTTAACCGGCAATTACACGGTCATGCAATAGTGTACCCAAATTAAATTTATATAATTTTTTTTATACAAAAGAGCTTTTGTTTTGGTGGTATTTGATCACCACTGAGTTTTTTTTTTATTATTATTAAAAACGAAAAAATATCTTATAACAATGAAAAGTTTGTAAAAAATAAACAATATTTTTTACTTTCTGCTATATTCAATACAAAATAAAAACAATGACATTTCTTCATAAATTTAGGCCAAAATGTATACTGCAAAAATCCCAATAAAGCCCTGTACACACGGCCGAGGTTCTCGGCAGAAACCAGCGAGAACCTCGCTAGGAGCCGCATTCTGCCGAGAACCTCGGCCGTGTGTACGCTCTCAGCGAGCCCCGCCCGTCGGGAAACCCGTCAAGCAAATAGAGAACAGGTTCTCTATTTGCTCGACGGCCCGTCGGGATGAATGGCTGGTTGCCTTTCCCGACGGGCGGGTCGCCGAATCTGACGGCCGGCAGAGAACCTTGATGGGCGGAACGATGTGTTCTGCCCGTCGAGGTTCTCTGCCGTGTGTACGCGGCATAAGTGTTTATTGATTGGTCTGTGTGAAAGTTATAGTGTCTACATATGATAATATATATACTGTATAGTAATTGCAGTGATTAGCAACTTATAGTGGGACTGTGATAGTGCAATGAACAATCTGACACCAACTGACACTGGGTGGGAACTGACTAACTGACACTGACATCACCAGTAAAACAGTGATTAGTGCTAATAATATACACTGTCATTGTACTAATGACACTGGCTGGGAAGGGGTTACAATCTAGGGGCAATCAAACAGTTAACTGTGTGCCTAACAATGTGTAATGTGTGCTAAGTTTACTAAGAGATGTAGTTGTTTTTTGTACAGAGCCCTATGTTGTTAGTAAACACAGCCTCTGTATTGTAAGTCGCTAAGCTGATCAGCAGGTCCCAGTCATAAATCATGGTGGAAATGTATCCTGGACAGAGCGATCGCCCTGCCTCATAGTTGCCAACATTGTAAAAAAGTTCATAGGGACACTTTTTTGTCTGTAGGCGGAGTCTCATTATAATTGTAAATAAAAGGAGCTGCACTCAAAATAATAAATATATATAAAAAAAAACAGTGACAGTGATAAAATATTGCATACACCACTCAAAATGATAAAAATGTGAATAATCAGGGGATCTCTAGGAAGTGATTCAAAAGTCCATATAAATTAATATGAAGCCCCTAGCCCCAAGACTACGTCATTCTGTGACGAAACGTACGCCGGGATGTTGACGTGCTGATGTCATCGTGATTGGATGGGTGTCTGCATGCCAGCCGGCTTAACAATTTTATGGATGTTTTTATCCTTCGTTTCTTGTAAGTGTAAATTTTATCTTTAATAAACCTTATACTTAGTTCGAATTACACTATCCTGAGTGTTTTTTCATTTTTGGGTAAAATGATTGATGGTTTCCTCGGTTTCCTGGAGATTTGAGCTTATCTGGATGCAGATCCGGAGTGAGATCACCATACAGGCTTTAAATAGCTTGCCTTCTGGTAAGCAGGACATTTATATGGTGGAGGTACACGTTTGCTGGTGGTGTCAATATTGAGTGTTCACCATTCTATCATCTATCATTTATATTGATAAGTGGTGGCCTGCCCTGAGGCTTCATATTCATTTATATGGACTTTTGTATCACTTCCTAGAGATCCCCTGATTATTCACATCTTTATCATTTTGAGTGGTGTATGCAATATTTTATCACTGTCACTATTTGCATTCCTTGATGTGTTATCTCACTTTTGAGCTGCTGCTGTGTTTTTTCTTTTAATTCTTTTTGGCACTATATTAGGTTAGCGTGGTATTTTCCTCAACACTCATGCAGCACCAGACCATGACACTGCCACCACCATGCTTGACTGTAGGCAAGACACACTTGTCTTTGTACTCCTCACCTGGTTGCCGCCACACACACTTGACACCATCTGAACCAAATAAGTTTATCTTGGTCTCAACAGACCACAGGACACGATTTCAGTAATCCATGTCCTTAGTCTGCTTGTCTTCAGCAAACTGTTTGCGGGCTTTCTTAAGCATCATCTTTAGAAGAGGCTTGCTTCTGGGATGACAGCAATGCAGACCAATTTGTTGTAGTATGAGAAGTAATGTTGTCACATGAAAACATATAATATATTTACAAAAATGTGAGGGGTGTACTCACTTTTGTGAGATACTGTGCCTTTTTATCTGAGCCTGGAGTAGTAGAGCCAAAGCACCCAAACCCACTGTTGCAGAATGCTAAGCGACTGCAACTGAGTGAGGCCTACAATGAGTGGAGAACAGATATGTACTCTTCTTCTTGCACCTTTGCCAGGGCTCTGGCACAAAATGAAGCCCACGGGTAATGGATTAAGATGGACAAGAATCCTTGTGCTCTTCCAGGTTTGGAATATGGGTATGAGTACCCATATATGTTTCCAGTGGGCTAATGGAGGAGATTGAGAAATGTCAGCAGGCGTGGTTAAAAGAGGAGGTTTAGGAATACCTCAGTGTACTTAAAGAGGCTGTAAAGCAACTCTAATCTGTATACACCATCAGCACTGCCTCCTATTGTAGTATCCCCCTCTGTGTGTGATTTATAAAAATAAATGCTGCAAATACCTAATTTCACTGCTGAGATTGTGATCACATGGCTGGCCAGCTTTCTTTGCTGATGTCAGTCTGGAGGGGGGAAGAGAGGAGGTGAGAACTAGCAGGTCAAGTGATCGGAATCGCGGCTCTTAAATTAGGTGTCATGAACAACTTCGGCCACCAGATGGCGCTAGCGGCGCGTTGGCGCGATCGGGACGCGCGCATTCGCGGCAAGGTCGCGAGCGCGATCGCGACATTGCGACGGGAGCGCGCGTTCGCGGCAACGGTGCGCGCGCATCGCACGAACGTCATTCTGGCGCCAAAGGAGGATATTTAAACTTGCTGTCAGCGTTTGCCTCTTGCTGTCCGGTCTACAGCAGTTCCTGAGACTACCTGTATCTACTTACCTGAATCTGTTCCAGACAACCCGGCCTGTTCCTGACTCCGCTTGCCTTCCGCCTGCCCTGACCTATTGCCTGCCTGACGATCCGCTTGCCTTACCCTCTTTTGCCGCTGCTGCCAACTCTGTTGTTGCTCCGGTCTGACTCCTGATCTGCATTGCCTACTATACCTGCACCTGACCCGCTAGCCGGCCTCAGACTCTCCTGCTGGGGGCTTACCTCCATTGGACTACGGTACACCTCCCGCTCTGGTGATTCCTGTGCCTCCAGTCATCTTCACCTGCCATCAGCGGATACAGTCCATACTTGCCACTCTACGCAGCACCAAGAGTCTTCTGAAGCCTTCCGGCCCAGCACCTGCGCTGCAACCGGCGCTCGTGCGACTCTGCACTCCCGCACTCCCTGTTCACTCTACCAGGGGGTCCCGGGATCAGAGGAGCAAGGGCAGCCACTCCTTGCACGTCGGGCTCGTCCACCAGGTACGTGACAGTACCGGACAGCCATGACCGAGCCCGCGCAGGGAGTGGATCCTATGCAAGAACTGTGTCGCCACCTGGACGGACTGACCCAAGCAGTCCGTACCCTGCAAGAGGGCTACACGCGTTTGGAAAATCGCGTCCAGGCATTGTCTGCTCCCGCTTCCACCTCTGCTGCTTCCGGCACATCCACGTCTCCCTCTGTCATCATGCTACCACCCGAACCAAAGGTTCCTACGCCAGAAAGGTTCTCCGGAGAACGTAGCAAATATCGGGCATTCCGCAATGCTTGCGAACTTTACTTCGCCCTACAACCACGGACTTTCTCTCTAGAAGCTACTAAAGTCGGTTTTGTCATCGCACTACTTTCGGGTGAACCGCAGGCCTGGGCCCATCGCCTGATGGAACAAAAGGACATTGCACTTGATGACCTGACCACCTTCTTTCAGGCTATGTCCTTACTATATGAAGATCCTCATCAGACCGCCTCCGCGGAAGCTGCCCTGCATGCTCTACAGCAGGGTCGCCGGCCAGCTGAGGACTACGTGTCTGAATTCCGCAGATGGAGTTCGGATACAAGGTGGAATGATGCGGCTCTCTGTTACCAGTTCCGCCTAGGACTTTCCGAATCACTCAAGGACGAACTGGCCCGGGTGGGAGTCCCAGAAACTTTGGAAGCATTAATTAACCTGACCATTCAGATTGACCGGCGTCTGAGGGAGCGCAGAACTGAAAGGGCCACGGCCCCATCTCGTCCTGTCTGGATGTTGCCACGGGTACCGACCGTTTCCAATCCAGCTTTATCAACTCCATCTGCCCCAGATACTTCGGAGCCGATGCAATTAGGCCTCCTCCGTCCTTCCCTCACCCCTGAGGAACGCCAACGCCGTAGAGCCAACAACTTGTGTCTGTATTGCGGGGAAGCTGGCCACTACGTGAGGACCTGTCCCGCAAAGCTCCGTAAGTGTCTGTCCACGTCATCTGTTCATCTACCTGTTCCCCCAGGCAATTCCACTCACCTAGCTGTCCCCGTTTTCTTCCAGCTTCCAGACAAGACTATCCAAGTCAGCGCCATTATTGATTCGGGAGCCTGCAGCTGTTTCTTGGATCAAGCCTTCGCCTCCAGACATCAGATCCCTCTTCGCCCTAGGGCTACTGGACTCTCTGTATACTTAGCTGATGGCTCCACATTAAGATCCGGACCGGTCACCCGGGAAACCCAGCCTTTAGCCACCACCATCGCTGGCAACCACCATGAGCTACTGCGCCTGGATGTGATTGACTCCCCCCTGTTCCCTGTCATACTGGGCTTGCCGTGGCTACAGGCCCACAACCCACGGGTCAACTGGACCACGGGAGAGATCAGCTTCCAATCTCCTTATTGCCAACAGCACTGCCTGCAAGTAGTATCTCCGCCTCCGTCCTTACTCTGCATGGACTCTGATCTCGAAACCCGCCAATCTGTCCCTGAAGTTTATCATGACTACCTAGATGTCTTCAGTAAGAAGGGAGCAGAGACCCTTCCGCCCCATAGGTCCTACGACTGCCCCATTGAACTTCTCCCGGGGGCCGAAGTCCCTTTCGGTAGGATCTTTCCCCTAACGGGTCTTGAACTTGAGACTTTGAAGACCTACATTGAGGACAGTCTAAGAAAGAAATTCATCCGCCCATCCACATCACCAGCGGGAGCAGGGATATTCTTTGTTGAAAAGAAAGACCACTCTCTTCGTCCCTGTGTGGATTATCGGGAACTCAACAAAGTCACCATCAAGAACCGGTATCCGCTACCCCTGGTGCCTGAACTGTTCCAACGTCTGGGGGCCGCGGTCATCTTTACTAAATTAGACCTCCGCGGGGCCTACAACTTGGTCCGCATACGTGAAGGGGACGAGTGGAAGACCGCCTTCCGTACCCGTTTCGGACACTTTGAATATTTAGTTATGCCCTTCGGACTTTGCAACGCCCCAGCGACGTTCCAACACTTTGTGAACGACATCTTCAGAGACTTCCTCGACCTTTTTGTAATCGTTTATCTGGACGACATCTTAATTTTTTCCCCGTCCCTGGAGAAACATCGGGGACATGTCAAAAGCGTGCTTGAGCGACTCCGAACTCACGGACTTTATGCTAAGCCTGAAAAATGCGAGTTCGAGCGCTCGAGCATACAATTCCTGGGGCTCATAATCTCAGTAAAGGGGGTGGAAATGGATCCCAAGAAGGTCTCCGCAATCCGTGATTGGCCAGCGCCGATAGATAAGAAGGGCGTCCAGCGTTTCATCGGCTTTGCGAATTTCTACAGAAAGTTCATCAAGGCCTTCTCCAGCATAATTTCTCCAATAACCGACCTAACTAAACAAACTACCCGGTTTCGCTGGACACCAGAAGCCCAGGCGGCCTTTGAAGCTCTGAAAGACCTGTTCACCTCTGCATCCATCCTCAGGCATCCCGATGCAAACCTGCCCTACATCTTAGAAGTGGATGCTTCCGAAACGGCGGTCGGGGCAGTGCTATCTCAAAGACAGGGCCCCAAGGCTCTCTTACACCCTGTCGCCTTCTTTTCCCGTAAACTGTCAACAGCCGAGAGAAATTATGATGTAGGGGACCGAGAATTGTTGGCAATAAAGGCCGCTTTGGAGGAATGGCGGTACCTCCTGGAAGGCGCGGCGCACCCAATCTTGATTTACACAGACCACAAGAACCTGGAATATTTGAAGGCGGCCAAAAGACTTAAACCGCGCCAGGCCAGGTGGGCACTTTTTTTTACAAGGTTTTCCTTTCACATCACTTACAGACCAGGGTCCAAGAATACTAAGCCTGACGCTCTATCCCGCATGTATGGTAGTTCTGAGTCTTCCAGCCCCCCGGATACCATCCTGCCTTCAGGAAATTTCCTACTACTACAAAGGGACCTATTGCCCCAAATCAGGCAAGCCTCTGCTGTGATTCCCCCTTCTCCAAGTCTGGAACTACAATCTAGGGACGGTTTACTTTGGCATCAGGACAAGATCTTCGTACCTGAAAACCTACGGGTCAGCGTCCTGAGTTCTTGCCATGACCACAAGCTGGCGGGCCATTTCGGGGTACACAAAACTTCTGAACTCTTGCAACGCTCCTTTTGGTGGCCCCAGCTCCTGAAAGATTGCAGGGACTACGTGGAATCTTGCACCACGTGCATTCGAAACAAGGGGAGCAAACTCAGAGCCTGGGGACTCCTGAAACCACTGTCGGTACCAGAAAGACCATGGAGAATGATCTCCATGGATTTCATCGTTGAGCTGCCTCCGTCAGAGGGTTTCACAACTGTCTTTGTGGTAGTAGACAGACTCTCTAAAATGGCACACTTTATACCTCTGAAGGGTACACCCTCCGCCCCGGAGACGGCCAAAGCCTTTATCAAGGAAGTGGTTAGGCTTCACGGTGTTCCTGTGGATATTGTGTCTGATCGAGGGGTGCAATTCACCTCAAAGTTTTGGAAGGCACTTTGCAGCAGTCTCAAAATTGGTCTATCATTCTCATCAGCATACCATCCGCAATCAAACGGGCAGACAGAGAGAACGAATCAGACACTCGAACAGTATCTCCGCTGCTTCTCCTCCTTCTCGCAGGAAGATTGGGTGTCCCTGCTACCCCTGGCGGAATTCGCATACAATAATTCCGTCCACTCTGCCACCAAACAATCGCCCTTCTATGCGAATTACGGCTTCCATCCTTTGTTCTTGTCCAATTCCGTCCCGGAGTGTTCGGTACCCGCCGTCCAGGAAACTCTGACCTTCTTCGACACAAATAATAAGATTCTGCAGGAGACAATGTCTAAGACACAAGAGCGTAATAAAGAAATTTTTGACAGAAAGAGAAGAGGGGAACTCAACCTGGAACCTGGAACTAAGGTTTATTTGTCTACCCTGAATTTAAAGCTTGCATGCCCCTCGAAGAAACTAGGCCCTAGGTTTGTGGGCCCTTTTCCTGTCAAGAGGAAGATAAATGAGGTTGCCTACGAACTTGAGTTGCCAGAAACCTTCCGCATCCACCCGGTCTTCCACGTGGCCCTGCTTAAACCAGTCGTTGCTGATCCCTTCCCTGAGAGGAACACAGGTCCGCCGGAGCCGGTCCTAATAGACGGCGAGGAGGAATTTGAGGTTGAATCCATCCTGGATTGCAGGAAGAGACGCAACCAAGTTCAATTCCTCGTCAAGTGGAAAGGGTACGGACCCGAGGAGAATTCATGGGAACCGGAGGACAATATACACGCTGAAAGACTAATCCAGTCATTTAAAGACTCCCACCCGCTGGAAATATCCCGGTTGGGCATCCGGAGGCTGCCCATTGGAGGGGGGCAATGTCATGAACAACTTCGGCCACCAGATGGCGCTAGCGGCGCGTTGGCGCGATCGGGACGCGCGCATTCGCGGCAAGGTCGCGAGCGCGATCGCGACATTGCGACGGGAGCGGGCGCGCGCGTTCGCGGCAACGGTGCGCGCGCATCGCACGAACGTCATTCTGGCGCCAAAGGAGGATATTTAAACTTGCTGTCAGCGTTTGCCTCTTGCTGTCCGGTCTACAGCAGTTCCTGAGACTACCTGTATCTACTTACCTGAATCTGTTCCAGACAACCCGGCCTGTTCCTGACTCCGCTTGCCTTCCGCCTGCCCTGACCTATTGCCTGCCTGACGATCCGCTTGCCTTACCCTCTTTTGCCGCTGCTGCCAACTCTGTTGTTGCTCCGGTCTGACTCCTGATCTGCATTGCCTACTATACCTGCACCTGACCCGCTAGCCGGCCTCAGACTCTCCTGCTGGGGGCTT
Source organism: Rana kukunoris (assembly GCA_029574335.1). NCBI lineage: Eukaryota > Metazoa > Chordata > Amphibia > Anura > Ranidae > Rana > Rana kukunoris. The sequence continues at coordinate 460,397,015 of CM056050.1, forward strand.
ACCTCCATTGGACTACGGTACACCTCCCGCTCTGGTGATTCCTGTGCCTCCAGTCATCTTCACCTGCCATCAGCGGATACAGTCCATACTTGCCACTCTACGCAGCACCAAGAGTCTTCTGAAGCCTTCCGGCCCAGCACCTGCGCTGCAACCGGCGCTCGTGCGACTCTGCACTCCCGCACTCCCTGTTCACTCTACCAGGGGGTCCCGGGATCAGAGGAGCAAGGGCAGCCACTCCTTGCACGTCGGGCTCGTCCACCAGGTACGTGACATTAGGTATTTACAGCATTTATATTTATAAATTATTCACAGAGGGGGACACTGCAGTGTGAGGCAGTAATAATGGTGTATACAGGTTAGTGTTATGAGAGTAGGAGGAGGGGCAGCTCACACACAGACAGAGAGGGAAGGGGGAGGGGAACACAGGTGCAGAGAAGAGAGCAGATAGCAGGCTGCTGATGACAGAGGCAAATAAACTGACCACAGTATCAGGTCTCAGCAGCTATGATACACCGAGGTCAGTTTGCAGAGGGGAGAGGAGAAACTGGCAGGATCAGACAGTTTTTTTTAGGTGTTACAAGGGGCCAAATGATGCAGGACAAGCACTGTGTCATATAACATACTTTAAAGGAGCAGGATCTATTTTTTTGGGGGGTGGGGGTTAATAAATGCTTTCAGGCATGCAGGAATCAGAACTTTCCCACTTTCTGGCAGCAGTTCTTTAATGTCAGACATAGCTGGGGTGTTGGGAGATTTATGCACAAGGACAGGGTTGTTATCCAGAAGGCTGGACATAGAGACCATAGAAACCTCTCCTCTGATTCCTCTGCTGTGTTGCCCCAGGTCAACCCTCCTGTCCCTTAAATAAACAAAACCCCCCCTCTCCATAACTTGAAAAAGAAAGGTTCCCCAGTTGGGCTTGTAGGCAGCAATAATAAATTAGATAGATGTTGAATATATAAAACTGTGTTTATTGCCAAGCATCTCGGATTCCCAATTGAGTAAAAGTAGGTAGATATAACAATTGTATTAGAAAAGTCACATTTCTGGATACAGTATACATAGGTCATAGTACATATAATAATAACATATGTGCGAAGATGAGCCCCGACGCGTTTCGACCAGTTGGGTCTCTTCAGGGGGCACGGTTTCTAAAAAATAACAATAATTACAAAGTTTCAAAATGAATGAAAGGACACATGTCAACATACATTACATTGGTTACTCAAGTATTATAATTACCACTGAACCAGAAAGTCAATGTTGTGTTAAGCCGCTAGATACTCCGGGGGGGGGGGCCCTAGGCTGCCCCCGCCCGTCCAATGGTGGAGGGCCGAGCTAGGATCACTTACAAGGAGCCACATTAACGACGCCCCCCAGGGGCAACGGAGGAGCAGGCGCCTGCAAAAAAAACCCATGATCCCGTGGTTAACAGGGAACAATTCTTTGAAGTAAGTAGGTTCAAAAAATATAGCTGCTGGAGTGACAGCTGGGTATGTATGTAGATAGATATAATTAGATATTGTATTATGAAAGGGCTGAGGCAAAAGTTAATTGCCAACATAAATAATGAGAGTCAAGGCATCCTTGAAGGTCCAATGGGGTTAAATGGTTGAATAGGGAATGTAGATAGGATTAGGTGTTGGTATAATAATACTAGGTGAGTGGATGTTGATATGTGAGCATAAGAAAGAGGGTGATTGCCAAGTTAAGACAATGGATTAGAGTGCGTAGAGTGTGATTATAACAATGGATCAAACAAAAGAAAAGTGTGAGAAGGATGAATTAAGGCAGTGTATGAGTGTACACTCATACCATATTCCACTTCCAACCCTTCACCGTATCAGGTAATTCATCCCACCTCTTATGTGTCTATGTAATTCAATACTACCTTAACAGTCACTATGTTCACTTATTTTATTAATCTTCAACTCCCCCCCCCCCATTTGGGAACACACTATGCAATTGCCTTAAGTATAGAATTTAAATTGTCTAGCGGCTTAACACAACATTGACTTTCTGGTTCAGTGGTAATTATAATACTTGAGTAACCAATGTAATGTATGTTGACATGTGTCCTTTCATTCATTTTGAAACTTTGTAATTATTGTTATTTTTTTGAAACCGTGCCCCCTGAAGAGACCCAACTGGTCGAAACGCGTCAGGGCTCATCTTCGCACATATGTTATTATTATATGTACTATGACTTATGTATACTGTATCCAGAAATGTGACTTTTCTAATACAATTGTTATATCTACCTACTTTTACTCAATTGGGAATCCGAGATGCTCGGCAATAAACACAGTTTTATATATTCAACATCTATCTAATTTATTATTGCTGCCTACAAGCCCAACTGGGGAACCTTTCTTTTTCATGCAATTTTGGGGCTAGCAGCCTATTTCATCTCCTTGATTATGTGTCATTTCTCTTTTTTCTATATTCCTCTCCATAACTTTTCCTCCAATCCCTTAATACACCCAACTTTTCAAACTAACTTCCTTAACCCTTGCTGTCCCTTATCACTCCTGACATGCTGGCCCTCTGCTAGCTCCTTTCCAATCCACTCGCTCCAGGCCTCTCATCTTCAGCTGCTTATGCTCCCCGATACCATACCCCCCCCCCCCCCCCCCGAGGGGCCTTTCTACAGTTTGCTGAACTTGTTTTGTTTTCACTGTTTTGAGTTTTATTCTTAAATGGGTTGTAAAGGTTAATTTTTTTATTTTCTAAATAGGTTCCTTTGTGCATTGTTGGTTCACTTACCTTTTCCTTCAATTTCTCTTCTAAATATTTTCTTTGTCTGAATTTCTCACTTCCTGTCCCTCTTCAGTAAGCTTGTCCCCATCATCCAAGCCGTTCTGGCTGGGGGTTAGTCAGTGTGCTTGCCCCCTCCCTTGGGACTACATCCCTGCGGAGAGACGCTGCAGAAAGATGTATTACTATGCAATACATTCATGGACTATTGTGCTAATTTAACCATAGATAGCCATAAACTAATTATCAGTTGGGAACGTTAGCTTAGTTTTGATGTGAATTTTTGCTTAGTATAGCAATGATCGTCAGTGTATCAGACCTTTGCATTTAACTATATTGTATTACTTAGGTCACGTTATGCTTTGCCCCTATATTTTGCTCCACCAGGTGGCAGTAGCATGCCTAAGAAGAAGAGTATATACAATTTAAATTCTATACTTCAGGACTATGTGATATTTATGTGTCATGTATTCCCTGGAGGATCATCTCGGCAAATATAATGCTCCAATACTGTATTGTGATGTAAAGTATATATTGTTCTGAAGTTCATGCTGATAAGGTAAACAACAGCAAGGAATTCACAATCCAATAGGAAATTATTTACACTAGTTCATGTATTGATTTTTTCCACTACCATTAGCTAGTGGTAGGGCTCTACTGATCTGAGTGTTTGATTTCTCACACATGTCACTGAAAGAATTTTCCAGAGGACAGGGAGATTCAGATAGCCAGTGTAAATATTTATTATGCTCCAGCTAATCTCTGAAAAGAGTCATCCACAGGGCCGATCCTAGGCAGGGTGCACAGGGTGCCTTGCACCCAGGCGCCTGCAGAGGTGGGGGCACCGAACATCTAACAGACTCTCTAACAGAAGCCCTCTCTGTGTCCATCACAGAGGCCCCCCTCCAGGTCCCAATAAAGCACTCTGCTTCTCTTCCTGTATTTTTTTTATTGTTAAGATATCATGTAAGGATCCCAGATTAATGAACACTTTGTGGGGAGCATCTCTGTGGTTGAGTCATTGCCATAGAAACATTTGTAAATGGGAGGAGTTAGTAAAGTTACGACGCCCATGTGGGGGCGCCAGAAAAATTTCTGCACCCAGGCGCCTGTGACCCTAGGATCGGCCCTGGTCATCTAGAAGGTGGCTGGGGAGGTGATACATGTTTGGGAGGCTTGCGCAGAGTGTTCTTTCATGCCCATGGAGGGGTCCAGTTCTCTTGGGACTGCCGCTCCTGAAAGCAGCTTTACCGAGTCAAGAAATTGTAGTCTAGGTGGCCTCAGCAGCTCAGCTCAGCAGCTCAGCCTGGGAAAGATTGCCATTGAATTCCTGGAGAAAGATCATTTCTGTCTCCCTCCACAGCATGGCAGCTACTTTTATTTAGAATGTGCAGGGCTGGATAGGGGGCATGTCATCAGCAGTCTTAGCCCACCTCTGTATCTCCAATGTAGAAAGCATAGATTTTCACTAATCCAAGCTTGTGACAATAGGAAGCTTCTGCTGACATCAAATATTCAAGTGGCTATCAGCCAAATTATGCAGGGCTGGGAGGGGGGCATGTCGGTAGTAGTCTGACCATGGGAGTACAGACATGCTGTCCCTAGGCACAGCATCCTGTAGCTCCCAACTAGAAGACAGAGACACAAACTGACCACACTAGTACAGATCTGCTTCCATCTCTAGCATGGTCAGAGCAGGGCCGTATTTAACATGAATTGGACCCTAGGCAAACATTTTCTTGCATAAAAAATATATATAAAGTGCAGCGCAAACCATGTGAACAATATAATGAATGTGGTATATATATAAAAATAAAGTCCAAACAATTCGTGTCACAAAGAAGCAAATGTCTGTGGACCATTCGATGGGACAAAAATTTGAAAATCTTCAACACGTGAAAGAAAACAAGGGTAACAAGTGTAAAAGCTTATCCCTCCACCAGTGCAGATGGCTACTCTCACCTTAAGATATGACCCCTGGGTTAGCAGATGGTCATTAGGGCATAAAAAGAACTGGAAATTAAGTAGATCTCCTATTTGGTGGTCTCAGCATGGATGCTGGAACGGAGGGACATGGAAGAAAAAACAACCATCTAAGAGCTTCCGCTTGATCACTACTTTAATCAGATAGGCAGTATACAGGCTACTCACATTTGATCAGAGATTAACAGGCATGTACATATATAACAGCTCACAGAGTTCCCCAGGAAGGACACCGAGCGACGTGTAAGGCTCCAAAAAACCCTAGACGCGTTGCGTGAAATACACTTCCTCAGCAGGGTGGAGTGGAGCCGAGCACGTCTCCCATTCGAAATTAAATAAGCTATGGTTACCGTAGCACCTCCCATCGACTAGCGTCGTGAACGTGCGGCGTGGCACGTCCCGCGTCACGTTCAAAATGGGTAGCTTTATTATTCGATTCAAAAACAAACAAAACTTTATTATTCGATTCAAGAACGAACAAAAACTTTATTATTCGATTCAAGAACGAACAAACAAAACTTTATTTGATTGGCCTGATTTTAAAAGCGAATAGACCAAACGCATCACAAAATAATTCAAAAAATATATTAGCGCCATCTTGTGGATAATAAACATATAACTGGCCCAATGCATTGAAATGGGCGAAAATGTGTGATGAAAAAACGTCGCTCAGTGTATACAAAGGAGTTGAGAAACACTGGTGTAGAGATTACAGATACTAATATGCAAAAGAGCTTGGATACATTTGGCGGCAAAAGGGTTACTCCCCACCCACTGCCACACTTCTCCACCCTTTTGCTTCCAGCTACGCATGTTCTCTTCCTTTTTCTTAATCCATATGGTCTGCGTTCCACTTACAATCTTTAGAAAGTAGCAGGCCCTTCAGAAAACACGTGCGGAGATCAACAGCAACAAGATCTTTTTCCACAGGTTTCATTACAACACGGATCATCGGTCCACTGTTGGAGAAGTCTCGACTTTTGGATATCCTGTCACGTTAACCCCTGGCTGGGGATTAAGCCATCTGCTGTCAGAAGATCTCTAGTTGGGATCTTCCCCTCTGGTAAGGGGCGGTGTGATTGAAAGGTGGAGGTGTTTATCTATCCTTGCACTGTTTCTGAGTTTTTTTGCATTTGATGTCACCATCTATCTGGAGGAAAGAAATATTGTTTCTGCTATCAGTTTCCATCAGATGCATAACATGTTCCGCACTTGATTAATGGATTTTATTTTATTCATCACTTGCATAACGGGACTTTCATTTACTCCACACTATTGGAGTTCTACACTTTAGTGTTTATATTTGCGCAGCTTTTTCTTGTTTAGTATACAAAGGGACTCTGCCCCCATCCCAACATCCCAAAAAAACAACATATCTACTCCCCATATCTATACAAGTACCGGAATAGTCCTAATTGGCCCAAAAAAAAACCCCTTTCTTGGCTCTTTGGTCCGGGGACCTTAGACCCAAGTACCCTACATCTCTAGTGCAAGGATGATGGTACATTTTATCCTAATCTCAATATATCTTATCCCAGAGGCTCTCATTTACTCCCCACACTGTGTTTTATATCCATTTTAGACTGAGCAGCCCAGGTGGGGGGGGGGAGGCATTGGCTAGAAGCAGGAAAAAAAAGCACAGAGAAGGGGAAAAAAGAGAGAGGAGGGAAAAAAAAGAAGAAAAAAAGGATTGCCAAGGGGCAAAGAGGTAGAAACCTGATTTGGGAAACATTGGTTTACCAGAACACTGCATTCATTGCTGGTTAGGGACTATGGCTGAGTTCCCTTTAGCCAAGGTCAGGAACTCAGGTGAGTCTCTTAACCTGGCCCAGGCATTCCAGGTATAAAAAAAAATGTCTTCTTTTCCCATTTCCTGTGTCAGCAGCCATTCCAGGCTTCTGATGGAGTCTAGTTCAATTGTCCATTCCCCAAAGGAGGGTACGGAAGTCAATTCCCAGTGTTGAGGAATGACTGTTCTGGCTGCAGTGAGGAAGTGTTCAAACCAGTGGCAGCTGGTGCTCCAAATTTTTGGGGGTGGCGCAAACAAACTGAAAAATACTAAAAAAAGTACAATACATCAATACTAAAAAAAATACATCAATACATCAATTGCAGCCTCACTGTGCCCATCATATGTAGCCACTGTGCCATCAATTGAAGCCACTGTGCCATCAATTGCAGCCACTGTGTCCATCAAATGCAGCCACTGTGTCCATCAAATGCAACCTCTGTGCCATCAAATGCAGCCACCTGTGCCCATTATATGCAGCCACTTGTGCCCATCAATTGCTACCACTTGTGCCCATCAAATCCTGCCACATGTGCCCATCCAATGCCACTTGTGCCCATCATATGCAGCCACTTGTGCACAAATGCCGCCACTTGTGCCCATCAAATGCCACCACCTGTGCCCATCATATGCAGCCACTTGTGCCCATCAATTTGCATTCCAGTAAATTAGACTTTAATTGTGTGCATTTGTATATTAAAGTGGAACTAACCCACCTATCCTTTACAGCCATGGTGGTTGCCATCATAGCTTGTGTTTGAGCTGCAGTTTCCCTGGTGCTCCACATGTGATCAGCTATTTGATGGCCTGACATTTCAGTTGGGAGCACAAGCAACTGTACCAGTTATTATTTGTGACATGTCTTGCATGTACCAGTTATGAGAAACAGTTAAATCAGTGGATTTAGTTGTTATACAAAGAAAAAGAGCCACTGGCGTATACACTTCCGGTGTATAATGATAACCTAAGGGTGGAATATCTCGTAGAGTGCCAGCCCCGGCCCGCCTCCGTGGGAAACTTGTAAGAAAAGAAATGGCTGCACATCCAGGAATTCCCATTGCCTTTTATTGTTCAAAGTGATACCACCAAAGACACCAACATGAGGTCACGTAAATGCGTTTCACACAAACATCTTGTGCTTAATCATTACCTGATTATGATTAAGCACAAGGTGTTTGTGTGAAACGCGTCTACCTGACTTTGTGTTGGTGTCTTTGGTGTTATCACTTTGAACAATAAAAGGCAAATCGGAATTCCTGGATTTGCAGCCATTTCTTTTCTTACAAGTGGATTTAGTTGTGCTTTAGGCTGGTGATGCTCCAATGTAGGGGGCGGATGGCAGGACACAGCCGTATCGGATTGGAGGTACAACACAAGTCGGTTTACAACTACTTGGAGGTGAATGGAGGGTCCAATTGGGTTGAACTGACCGTGTGAAAGGGGCCCATGGCTGCTTTCACACAGATGTGCTTCGGTTTACCCACACTAAGGGTGCAACGCAGTGTACCTTTGGCTTTTCTGCACTTTGCAATAGACTTCTATTATATTCTGAAGGTTTGGTGCACTTCAGAAAACACGTGCGGAGATCAACAGCAACAAGATCTTTTTCCACAGGTTTCATTACAACACGGATCATCGGTCCACTGTTGGAGAAGTCTCGACTTTTGGATATCCTGTCACGTTAACCCCTGGCTGGGGATTAAGCCATCTGCTGTCAGAAGATCTCTAGTTGGGATCTTCCCCTCTGGTAAGGGGCGGTGTGATTGAAAGGTGGAGGTGTTTATCTATCCTTGCACTGTTTCTGAGTTTTTTTGCATTTCATGTCACCATCTATCTGGAGGAAAGAAATATTGTTTCTGCTATCAGTTTCCATCAGATGCATAACATGTTCCGCACTTGATTAATGGATTTTATTTTATTCATCACTTGCATAACGGGACTTTCATTTACTCCACACTATTGGAGTTCTACACTTTAGTGTTTATATTTGCGCAGATTTTTCTTGTTTAGTATACAAAGGGACTCTGCCCCCATCCCAACATCCCAAAAAAACAACATATCTACTCCCCATATCTATACAAGTACCGGAATAGTCCTAATTGGCCCAAAAAAAAAACCCTTTCTTGGCTCTTTGGTCCGGGGACCTTAGACCCAAGTACCCTACATCTCTAGTGCAAGGATGATGGTACATTTTATCCTAATCTCAATATATCTTATCCCAGAGGCTCTCATTTACTCCCCACACTGTGTTTTATATCCTAAATCTTATTTTTATCAAAGTTTTTCAGTTAAAAAAGGACCAAATTCACTTTTATAATATACATAAAAGAGTAGGTGTGTACAGTACCGGACTGGGACAAAAAATTGGCTTGGGCATTTTAGACTGAGCAGCCCAGGTGGGGGGGGGGAGGCACTGGCTAGAAGCAGGAAAAAAAAGCACAGAGAAGGGGAAAAAAGAGAGAGGAGGGAAAAAAAAGAAGAAAAAAAGGATTGCCAAGGGGCAAAGAGGTAGAAACCTGATTTGGGAAACATTGGTTTACCAGAACACTGCATTCATTGCTGGTTAGGGACTATGGCTGAGTTCCCTTTAGCCAAGGTCAGGAACTCAGGTGAGTCTCTTAACCTGGCCCAGGCATTCCATGTATAAAAAAAAATGTCTTCTTTTCCCATTTCCTGTGTCAGCAGCCATTCCAGGCTTCTGATGGAGTCTAGTTCAATTGTCCATTCCCCAAAGGAGGGTACGGAAGTCAATTCCCAGTGTTGAGGAATGACTGTTCTGGCTGCAGTGAGGAAGTGTTCAAACCAGTGGCAGCTGGTGCTCCAAATTTTTGGGGGTGGCGCAAACAAACTGAAAAATACTAAAAAAAATACATCAATACATCAATTGCAGCCTCACTGTGCCCATCATATGTAGCCACTGTGCCATCAATTGAAGCCACTATGCCATCAATTGCAGCCACTGTGTCCATCAAATGCAGCCACTGTGTCCATCAAATGCAACCTCTGTGCCATCAAATGCAGCCACCTGTGCCCATTATATGCAGCCACTTGTGCCCATCAATTGCTACCACTTGTGCCCATCAAATCCTGCCACATGTGCCCATCCAATGCCACTTGTGCCCATCATATGCAGCCACTTGTGCACAAATGCCGCCACTTGTGCCCATCAAATGCCACCACCTGTGCCCATCATATGCAGCCACTTGTGCCCATCAATTTGCATTCCAGTAAATTAGACTTTAATTGTGTGCATTTGTATATTAAAGTGGAACTAACCCACCTATCCTTTACAGCCATGGTGGTTGCCATCATAGCTTGTGTTTGAGCTGCAGTTTCCCTGGTGCTCCACATGTGATCAGCTATTTGATGGCCTGACATTTCAGTTGGGAGCACAAGCAACTGTACCAGTTATTATTTGTGACATGTCTTGCATGTACCAGTTATGAGAAACAGTTAAATCAGTGGATTTAGTTGTTATACAAAGAAAAAGAGCCACTGGCGTATACACCTCCGGTGTATAATGATAACCTAAGGGTGGAATATCTCGTAGAGTGCCAGCCCCGGCCCGCCTCCGTGGGAAACTTGTAAGAAAATAAATGGCTGCACATCCAGGAATTCCCATTGCCTTTTATTGTTCAAAGTGATAACACCAAAGACACCAACATGAGGTCACGTAAATGCGTTTCACACAAACATCTTGTGCTTAATCATTACCTGATTATGATTAAGCACAAGATGTTTGTGTGAAACGCATCTACCTGACTTTGTGTTGGTGTCTTTGGTGTTATCACTTTGAACAATAAAAGGCAAATCGGAATTCCTGGATTTGCAGCCATTTCTTTTCTTACAAGTGGATTTAGTTGTGCTTTAGGCTGGTGATGCTCCAATGTAGGGGGCGGATGGCAGGACACAGCCGTATCGGATTGGAGGTACAACACAAGTCGGTTTACATCTGCCACTACTTGGAGGTGAATGGAGGGTCCAATTGGGTTGAACTGACCGTGTGAAAGGGGCCCATGGCTGCTTTCACACAGATGTGCTTCGGTTTACCCACACTAAGGGTGCAACGCAGTGTACCTTTGGCTTTTCTGCACTTTGCAATAGACTTCTATTATATTCTGAAGGTTTGGTGCACTTTCAGAAAGCTCGCCAAACTCGCAGGTAATAACAGAAGTCTATGGCTCGGTGCAGGTAACCCGCACCAGCACTGCTCTGCATCTGCAAATTAGTTTGAAAGCAGCCTAGTAACCACTGCAGAACAGATATGCCCATATATACACATTTCAGTAATACCTTTAATAACAGTATTCCATTCCATCTCAGAGCAGGAGGTCACGGGCCACATCAGAGGGCTCCGGGGGCCACTGGTTGGGCACCCCTGCTCTAAAGGATGCTGCAAAACAAAGAAGCCACCCTGAAGTGGTTAAAGGGGTTGTAAAGTCAGAAGTTTTTTTTATCCTAATACATTCTATGCATTAAGATAAAAGGCCTTCTGTGTGCAACAGCCCCCCTCAGCCCCCTTAACACTTACCTGAGGTCCCTCTCTGTCCAGCGATGTCCATGAGTGTCTCAGCCATCTGGGGTTCTCCCTCCTGATTGGCTGAGACACAGCAATCAAAGTCAGCTAGCCAATCAGGAGAGATATAGGGAGTGACCAGTTTGGGGCTCCATGTCTGAATGGACACAGGGAGCTGTGACTCGGCTCGGGTGCCCCCATAGCAAGCTGCTTGCTGTGGGGACAATAAACAGGAGGAAGGGGCCAGGATCACAGAAGAGGGACCCGAGAAGAGGAGGATCCAGGCTGCTCTGTGCAAATGCACTGCAACAGAGCAGGTAAGTATAACATGTTTGTTATTTTTATAGGTAAAAAACAAGACTTTACAATCACTTTGAATCAACTGCTGAAAGTGCTTAAAAAAAATTGGGTTTTGGCCCCTAGTTCACACCGGTGCTTACTAAAAGGCACCTATCCAACTTAAAAAAAGCGCATGAAAAATAGTCCTCTTTGAATTCTATCTGTTAACAATCTCTGTGCTACGTTTTAAAAAAGTCCTGCTTGGTGAATCTTTAGTTCCCTGTTTAAAAAAACGCACCTTCCATTAAAGTCAATGTGTCATGTGTCAATTTGTTCTCAGGTGCCAGGGATGAAAATGTAGGCAAAACTCATCTAAAACACATATGTGTTGTGTTAAATTTTAACGCAATGCATTAAAACTGCATTATGTGTTTTGAAAAGTGCATACCCTGTTTTTAAGCACATTGGTGTAAATGTTCCCTAATATTTGTTTAATTTATACACCAATAGGTGTAACTTTGACAACACTTTTTGCTTTCTCTACCTTTGTATTTGCCTTCCTCTGGGGCTAGGCCATAAAGCACTGAAGCCCAGTACACACAATCGGTTTGTCCGATGAAAACAGACCATGGACTGTTTTCATAGGACAAACCGATCGCGTGTGGGCCCCATCGGTTTGTTTTCAATCGGTGAAAAAAAAAATAGAACATGTTTTAAATTTTACCTATGGATAAAAAAAATGATAGAAAAAAACAATCGTCTGTATGGAAGTCGATCGGTCAAAAATCCACGCATGCTCAGAATCAAGTCGACGCATGCTTGGGAAACATTGAACTTAATTTTTATTGATTTTTACATCTGACTGATGGTGTGTAGGCAAGACTGATAAAAGTCAGCTTCATTGGATATCCAACGAAAAAATCCATCGAACTAGATTCCATCAGCTATCCGATCGTGTGTACGAGGCTTTAGGGATTCCAATGATGCAAGATATTTTTATATGATTGAATTCAATGAATGTGTTGTTTTTTTTTCTGCCAGTTAACTATGTGGCCGATGCATAAAAATGTTCTTCTTGGCCATATCAACCAATCACATTTGCACCTTGTAGCATGTTACATCCTTAATACAGGTGCAAAAGGTGGAGTTATGCCCTGTACACACGATCGGAACTTTGTCCGACCAAATTCACATCGGAATTCCATCGGTGTAAAATAGAACATGTTCTCTATGTAAACTCTGATTGAATTCATCGGAATTTCCGATTGAATTACTCCGATGGGGCATACACACGGTCGAAATTTCTGATGGAAAAAAATCCATCGAAAATTTTGATCGTGTGTACGGAACTTGAGTCTTTAAAATGCATGTTTTCCTTGTGATAACCAATAACTTATGCATCCAAATCTTGTCTTTGTTATGCAGTTCTGATAATGTGTTTAAGAAGATAGTTTACAAGGAATATGAAAAAGGCTTTGTTGCATTAAAACGTAGCTCAAAACTGTCAGGTAAGTTCCTTTAAAAAAAATAAAAATATTTATTTGAATGAATGTCAAAAAGTGACTTGTCCGCCTTTCAGTCAGTCTTTGCAGCTACTTGTTGCGTCAACCTTTGCGAACTAATGCAAAAACTGTCATTGAGATAGTACTTGACTCCATACACGCTTGCAAAATTTTCTTCAGACCAAAGTCCTCTATGGCCGCGTGCACACGACCGAGGAACTGCTCGGGCTAAACTGTCGTTTTCCTCGTTGAGTTCCTTGTTCGGCTATCGAGGAACTCGACGAGCCAATTTTCTCCATTCCCGTCAAGGAAAAAGAGAACATGCTCTCTTTTTGGCTCGTCGAGTTTCTCGACAGTTTCCTCGTCGAAAAAATGTACACACGACCGGTTTCCTCGGCAAAACACGGTCGTGTGTACGAGGCCTTAGTTGGAGATACTGTGGACATTTAGGCACACTAATGCATGTATTATCGTCCTGCAAAAGCATTTAAAGTTTGTGGTTAACATTTTTTCAATAATATTTTTATGGTTTTTCAGTGTTTGGCTGAACCACAGAAGTTTTTTTTTTTTAAAACCTCTTCAGCTTTGACAAAGTTTAGGTGGAGGTTTTGCAAACACATCATTGTGTGCACAACCAGCATTCAGCAAACAATAACCAGCCCTATACAAACAAGGCATTTTGCTTTGCATTTGGACCTAATTGAGCAACACAGTCCCAACACAGATGTGAATGACCCCTAAATAAAATTGATTGGCTTCTCTGGTGTGGAGTTTAAATGTTTCCAGACTCCATAAATCATGTTTTTTTCCTAGAGTTTCTTTTATTAATATTAGAATATTGTACTATAAATGTTTTGCATATCTTCACTTTATTTTACTACAAACTATTTTGTCACTTTAAACTCTGATATTTTCATTGTTTCAGTAAATTATAAATTATGTAGTAGAAATGATTTGAAACGGTAAAAATAGCTAGCTTTATTCTACTGTTGCTTTGGCATATATTGTTTTGCACCCTTTTAGGTAAAAGCATAATCTTCTTATAATTGCATTTCCTGCAGCTTAAACCTTAAAATCTTTCTTATCCAAGAACCCCTGCTGCTAAAGTATTTGCTTCTGGTGATGGCCAAACTCAAAGGCTGATAGGCATGAGATTTTTAATTACAAGCTCTAATATATAGCACAGTCAGAGGTAATTACGTTGGAACGTTGTTTTAGTTAAAGAAGGAAGTACCAGCAATCCTTTTATTAAGCATTAGTAGGTGGAAAATTCCATTGTGGTCAAAACTACATTGTATGTACGATTGTAGCGCTGCTTCACAAAATAAAATGGAATGCGAAAAAAAAAGGGGGAGAATTTTTTTTTCTTTTAGAGGCAATAGACCTTGAAAGTCCTGCATTAGACACACAACCTTATTCAGAAAAGAGTTTGTATTCTAGAGTGCTAATCATTAAAGCCCAATTAAAAATCCAGTTAAAAAATTATGCCGCGTACACACGACCGTTTTTTCCTGTCATGCAAAAAAACTAAGTTTCCTGACAGACTCCATGGCAGCCTACGTGTGGGTTAATTCCGCCTCCTCTCCAATGCTATAGGACCCCATACCCATAAAGCTTTGCTCACCTTCAGCACCGGTGTTCCTTTTTTGTCCTCCTCCATGGATTTCAAGGATATGCGTTCATTCAGGACGTCCAACTCGAGCAGGATGGATGGCACACCTTAGCGGTGCAGCTCGGATCCCAGCCATGGGCGGGTGGAGAGCTTTGCAGCATGTGCACTTGTTGTGTCCAGCTGCGTGTGCTGAAGACCCTGGATACCTCGGCTGGCAAGGTCTGTCCACCTCCATGGCAGCCGCATCTGTGTTATTTGTCTGTCAGTATGTTATCCTCCTTATTTTATTTTATTCTTTCATTTTCCCTTTCTTGCTGCTAGGTTTTGGGATATGGCGGCCGGAACGCTTCTGCGTTCCAGCAGTTACGGTTACTTCCGGGTTGCGGGCCATCGCAGGGCACGCGTGCGCAATGGCCGCCTCCAGACAGAGGCTTGGCTCGCGCATGCGCAGTTCAGCGTTCTCGCGGCGGCCGCGCAGGCACCGTTGAGACGCTCTCTACCGCGCAGGTGCGCGAGGGGGTGATGTGGGGGTGATGTGCTAATACCCAGCTTCAGGTCAGTAAGGAGTGCTAGGCAGGCTCCTTGTATGTTATGTGTGTATTCATTCCAGTGATGTTTTTATATATGTATGTGTTCTCGAAAGGGAGCAGTTCTTTTACGTGATTTTATTCTCAGCTCTTAGGATTCTCATCTGACCTGGTATTGCCCTGTCACATTGGTCCAGGCTTCATGGACCAGTCACTGCCCGCACATGGCCAGCCCTCACGCAAAAGGTATGTGCAGGTGAGGGGAGGGCATAGGGTTGCAGACCTCTTTTTGTGGAAATCTTCCTTGACCTATTTTTCCGTATTTCTTTCTCTTAGCCCTCCCTATTCAGATCTTCATGCACCATCAAATCAGTCCACTTCAGACCTTGCCAGGCCGCGTCAGCGTTCATCCTCTAAATCAAAGAAACACAGCTCCTCATCTACATCTCATCGTCAGGGGAGAAGGTCACATTCCTCCTCAAGACACCGCTCCCACCGCCATGATAGCCGCTCTAGTCGTAGAGCCTGCTGGGGATGCGATACCCAAGTCCCGGAGGGCAAATCGTTATGCAATCGGTGCTATGCCCAGGCGGTTGGTGAAAAGGAGACGGAAGATTGGCGGATCGAGTCCCTGGTCGAACATGTGGTGCAAAGGTCCTTAAGAGAGTTGGACACGTCTCACACGCACGGGCAAGCCAGTATCGCTGGATCCGGCTCTACGGTCGACGAGGTCCATGAGGATCCAGGCCCCTCTCAGCCTCGCGCTTCCACATCAGCAGCCCCGGAGGGCGACTCGGAAAGCTATGAGGAGAATCTAGAGTTCGACTTTGCCCAAGTAACCCCACTCATCAAGGCCATTTAAGAGGCACCTTTGTGGGAAGATTCATCCTCTGCCCCAGCTAAGCAGATGAAATACTTTAAACGTCTGTGAAAAGAGCTCCCAAGCTTTCCATTACTATCGGAACTAAAGGGCATCTTTGAAGAGGAATGGAGCAAGGTGGACAAAAAGTCCTCTATGACTAACAAGTCTTCCTGTTTGTACCCGTTCAAAGCGGAGGATGTCAAATACCTGGAGAACATCCTGTCAGTAGACGCGGCAGTGATGCGATTGGCCAAGCATGTTACGCTACCTCTGGCAGATTCAGTGTCCTTCAAGGACGGTCTCGATAGGAGAATGGACCAAGATCTAAAGAGAATATATGGTCTGGCCAGTACAGCCTGTAAACCCGCTTTAGCTTTAGCGGCTTTATCTAAAGCAATGGAAGCCTGGACAGAGAACGTGGACTCCTTTCCTTTTTTTTTTTTGTGTATTTTGTGCGTGAACTTGAGAGAGAGAGGAGCCGGACTGCAGGAGTTGGAAGTAGCCAGACCCTCCCCCCGGAGGCAATCGCCATCCTTCTCCATGCCCCCGGTGGCAATGGCGGGTGTGAGGGGGAGCCTCCCACTCACCCCGCCCCACCTGCTCCACTTGGGAGCCCGACTGGGGCCCAACGGGACCCCAACAGGGCAGAGGGACTCCCCCTATGAGGGAGTGAGAGGGTCTAGCCCACCCAGCCAGCCCCGTAGGTCCTTCGCCTCTCTTTATTTTAGGAGACCTCATGGCCAAAGTGCGTGTGTGTTAAACCAATTTTGTGTGCGTGCAAGTGTGGTGGTTTTTGGGGGGGGGGGTGGGCATACTAAACACAGGCGTACCTTGCATAGCACACCCACCGGGAGCCGGGCTGAGACCACCAAACTCAATTCACATGTAGCCGAGACCGGAATCCGAACCCTTGGCTGTAGAGGTGAACGGCTTGTCAGCGCAGTGCCAATCACATTGAGCCACCACAGCTCCCACACGTGGACTCCTTTCTGATGGGCGTTTCCGAAGAACTGGCCGGGAGTTCGGCAACGGCAGAGTTAAAGCTAGCGGTGGCCTTCTTGGGAGAAGCATCCGTTGATTTGATGCGACTTTTAGCAAGAATTATGCTGTCCTCTGTAACGGCCAAGAGGGCCCTGTGGCTACGCCCCTGGGTCGCTGACCCATCATCAAAGCAAAACTGGTGTAAAATCCCCTTTGAAGGTCCATCTTTGTTTGGCAATAAGTTGGATGACTCCATTTCTAAAGCTACAGGGGGTAAATCTGGGTTCCTTCCCCAGGACAGACGTCAACCGGGAAAAAGGAGACCCCAGTTCAGGAGTCGTAGCCCGGATCGCACAAGGGAAGCTCGTGCCTACAGACCTGGCGGAAATTTCAGAAGAAACTGGAATAGAGGCCATCTACAAATCAGGAGCCCAGTGGACGAGAACAGGGGAAGTCTTTTTGACATAAAGCTGGTCCAGGCGGTTCAAGTAGGGGCACGACTACGAATCTTCTGGCACATCTGGGCGGCCTCAATCACGGATCCTTGGGTTATCAATAAGGTGTCGTCGGGCCACGTCTGGACCTTCGCCAGCACTCAAAGTCAGCAGAGCAAAAGCAAGTTCTTCTGTCCTACGTGGACCTGCTAAAGGCCCAAGGGGCAGTAAGATGCGTCCCAAAGGACGAACTGTTTCATGGGGTATACTCCCCCCTCTTCTTGGTACAAAAGAAGAACAGCTTGTGGCGACCAGTCATAAACTTAACCTACCTGAACCGGTTTATAAAACACGGGAGGTTCAGGATGGAAACCCTGTCCACTATCCAACTAGCCATTCAACCAGGAGATTGGATGATCTCAATAGATTTAAAGGACGCTTATTTCCATGTGCCAGTGGCAGCAGAGCTCCAGAAATATCTCAGGTTTCATGTGGGGCAGGAGCACCTTCAATTCATCTGCCTACCCTTCGGGTTGACAACCTCCCCACGAGTCTTCACGAAGACCCTGCTGGCAGTTGTGCCCCTTATCAGGCTGAAAAAGGTACGTCTCTATCACTATCTGGACGACCTCCTTGTGGAGCCTACACAACGCTTGATATACCTGGGAGCCCAGTTCGACACAGCAGAGAAAACTATCTCTCTCCCATTGGAGAAGATCCCTGTGGTTCAGGAGAGGATTTCCAAGGCTCTAGATGTTCGTCATCTGAAAGCTTCTCAATGTCTGAGGATTATAGGCACAATGGTTTCGACATCTCCCAAGGTGAAGTGGGCATTGTGGAGGCTACGTCCCTTCCAGTTCAGCTTTCTCAAGAAATGGAAATCCAGGAACAAGAACCAACGGATCCTCATCTCATCGTCAATGAGGAACAGCCTCTTTTGGTGGCTTCAACGGAAGAATCTACTGAATTGTCATTCCATTGCTCCGGTATCCTAGGTCACAGTGACGACAAATGCCATTGGCTCTGGCTGGGGGGCCCTTTGCAGCACATACATGGCACAAGGCAAGTGAGATGCCCGCCTTCGCAACCCGGGCTCGAATATCTTGGAGATCAGAGCGGCCTGGTGTGCCCTACAATCCTTCTCCCAGCTCTTGAAGGGGGAGTCGGTGTTGCTGAAGATGGACAACACCACGGCAGTGTCCTATGTCAGGAGGCAAGAAGGGACACGGAGCTCAGCTCTTTTACGGGAGATCGAACCTATTTTGGGTTGGGCCCAGAAGAATCTGGCCAACCTGTCTGTGGTCTTTATCCCCGGACTCAGAATTCCCAGGCGGATTTTCTGTCACGCACCCAGATAGACGTGAACGAGTGGTCTCTTCACGAGGAATTCTTTCAGTGGATTATGTCCCTGGGGACCAATCCCCAAGTGGATCTCTTCACCTCTCTGTACAACCACAAGCTGAGGAAGTTTTATACAAGGGGTCACTGCGGTCAGGCAATGGGGACGGATGCCTTGACAGACAGGTGGAAATTTAAGAGGGCATATGCCTTTCCCCCGTTTTCAGTGATCCTCAAACTCCTACGGAGACTCCAGTCGGAGGCAGTACAAATAACATTAGTGGCACCCTACTGGCCAAACAGGCCGTGGTTCCCTATTCTGGTCCAATTGAGTTACCGGGACCCAGTACCTCTAGCAGTCAGACCGGATCTTCTCTCCCAGGGGTCATTCCTACACCCAGCTTCGGATATGTTGAAACTAGCGGTTTGGTTCTTGAGAGGAAGAGGTTAGAAGCCCTTGGTTGCGCTCCTAAAGTGATTTCAACACTAATGAGCTCAAGAAGATCAAGCACAAATAAAGTCTACGGAAGAATTTGGGCAAAGTTTGTAGAATTTTCTTTAACATCAGGCTCATCGTTTACGAGTCCAGAAGTACAGGACATTTTTAAGTTCCTCCAAACGGGGTTAGATCTTCCCTTATCTGTAAGTTCTTTAAGAGTTCAAATATCAGAATTATCTGCCTTCTCTGGGATCTCATGGGCAGCGCATCCGCTAGTCAAGCAGTTCTTCCGAGGAGCATCAAGGCTAAGGCCTCAAAGGAAGCCAAGATTCCCCAAGTGGGATCTCCCTTTGGTACTGGACTTTCTGAGCGAACTTAATACAACAGGACCCTCTCCGTCCTCACTGAAGGATTTCTCGGCTAAAGTTGCCTTTTTAGTCGCCATTACTTCGGCTAAAAGAGTCTCGGAGATCGGGTCCCTGGGTCACAAAGAGCCGTTCCTAACGTTCTTTCCAGACAGAGTGGTTCTGATTCCCATGCTGGCGTCAGTTTTCCATGTCAACCAGGAAATTGTCCTCCCTACTTTCAGAGATTCGGAGTCAGAGGAAATTCACCCTCTGGATTTAGGGAAAATCCTTACTGAGTACCTCCAAGTAACTTCTACTTTCAGATGTTCTGATCATTTGTTCGTTCTGCACTCAGGTATCAACAAAGGGAACAAGGCCTCTTCAAGAACCATTGCGGCTTGGATCATCCACACGATTCAACGGGCATATAAAGTGAAGGGCTTGGCTCCTCCGCAGGCGGTGACTGCGCATTCTACCAGAGGGATGGCAGCTTCTTGTGTGGCAGCCCATCACGTGGCCCCGGATGTCATCTGTAAAGCGGCTTCATGGTCTTCTAAATACCTTTATGTCCCATTATTGTGTTGAACCGGCATCCCTTTCCTCTGTGAATTTTGGCCTTTAATTTAACCTGTCGGCCGACAGAACTGAAACTATTTTTGGTTCAAGCATACCCTCCCGTGTGGTTTGGCTAGTTATTTCCCACACGTAGGCTGCCATGGAGTCTGTCAGGAAAAGGGAAAATTTATTGTCAATACTTACCGTAATTTTCCTTTCCTGATGGACTCCATGGCAGACGGAGTATCCACCCAGTAAGCATGGAGTCGGCTAGTTACGGAACACCGGTGCTGAAGGTGAGCAAAGCTTTATGGGTATGGGGTCCTATAGCATTGGAGAGGAGGCGGGATTAACCCACACGTAGGCTGCCATGGAGTCCATCAGGAAAAGAAAATGACGGTAAGTATTGACAATAAATTTTCCCTTTTTTCTCGACGTGATTCGTCGTGATTCCTCTTAAGTCTGCCTTGCATACACACATTCATGAAAAGAAAACGCTTGAGCAAAGCGCAGTGACGTACAACAACACGCACTATAAAGGGGAAGTTCCATTTAAATGGCGCCACCCTTTGGGCTGCTTTTGCTGATCCTCATGTTCATTAAAGTTTGGTGAGAGATGATTCGCGTTTTCAATCTTTGTGCTTTTCAGTCCGTTACAGCGTGACAAATGTGCTATCTCCATTACGAACGCTAGTTTTACCAGAACGAGCGCTCCCGTCTCATACTTGATTCTGAGCATGCGCGTCTTATTTCCCCCTCGGAAAAGCATTCACACGAGCAGTTTTGATGACGAGATAAAGAACGATGGGAAAAACGATGAGAAAAAATAGAGCAGGTTCTAATTTTTTTGCAGGCAGTTTTCTTGCCGAGAAAACTGCTATGTAGCATACACATGACCGTTTTTCACGACCAATCTAAAAAATTGCAGTTTTCTCGTCACGAAAAACGGTCATGTGTACGTGGCATTACTGTCTATTTTCTTTAGAAAGTAGCCACATCTTGTTCCTCCCTTTTTTTCACTTGAAAAGTAAAATGTAATATAAATGATTGAAACAGAAAGCAGCCACATCTTGAGTAGAAAAGTCTACCCCTGCCAGCATGTTGTAGAGAAGGGCAATTGGTCACACGCCTTGCTTCCTGCTGCATTAGACCTGCTGGGATATGCTCTCTGCTGATTGGAGAGCTCTAGCTCTGACACAGAAGAAGGTGGATTGGAACTCTACAGAGAGACCATTGCTTCCACATAGAGTAATTTTAAATAATCCTGCGCTTATCCAACCTCCAACAGATGTTGCAATAATTTATACATGTAAACAAAACAAACACGATTCAAATATTCAAAATAATCAGAATATGAGAGCAGCTACCCAGTGGATCGGAATATAAGACTCAAAAGGTTATCTCAAGATTATCTCAAAGTGACTAGTTGCGCTTCTCTATATAATCACCAATTTCCTAATATTCAAATTCCTAAACAATGTACTCAAAAAATGTATTTACATGTGAAAAAATTCCATGAAGTGTCCACGAGTCCCTCTGGCATCCAAGACTCTCCCTCTTAATTGGCTGAGACACAGCAGTGGTGCCATTGGCTCCTGGGGCTGTCGATCAAAGTCAGTTAGCCAATCAGGAGAGAGAGGGAGCAGGGCGGAACGACAGCTCTGTGTCTGAATGGATACATGGAGCTGCAGCTTAGTTCGGGTGCCCCCATAGCAAGCTGCTTGCTGTGGGGGCACTCGACAGGAGGGAGGAGCCAGGAGCAGTAAAGAGGGATCAGAGAATAGGAGGATCTGGGCTGCTCTGTACAAATATATTGCACAGAGGAGGTAAGTATAACATGTTTGTTATTTGAAAAAAAAAACACACAACAAAAAAACGAGACTCTAATTTAATTTACAATCACTTTAATCACCTTTTATTTTCCACATATCCTTGTGGTTATAGGGAGGATAAAGGTATCATCTACGTTTAGCCTCAGCCGTATTACCCTCCATTGGTTTCATCCGATGATCAATCGAGCATGTACTTTATGTGACCATTTTCCACGTGTTTGGGTTGAACTGAGTTTGACCCAAACATTAGCTCATCCCTTTTAGAAATAAGAACTCCCTAATGTTATCCTTCTTTTATACAAACCTTATATACAGTATGTACCTATTTATTGTATATTGTGCTGAATGCTACATACATTGTACAAATGCCTAAACTAAATAAGGTGATTTGATCATGCAAAGTATTAAAAAGAAAGCCATTTTCATTTACTACATAAAGGTAGCAATGTATTCTCAAATAAAATAATGGAAATATATAGTAATTGCGCTGGTGAAAAGTGATAAACAGAGAACAGCAGCTGACAATCACACAATAGAATGTGTAAAGACAATAAAAAAAAGTAAAAGATTTTCACGCTAATGTGAAATGGTAAATAATTAAATAACAGTAATCAGTCCATGAAAAAGTCCAAAGTGAGTATTGTGTGAAATGTCCCAAATGGTCTTGTCTAAAGGATGCTATGTGACTAAACACCCAAGGTGCACCGATCACTGTGATAAGAAAAGGCAGTGCCCTTACCGGATGGCTAGACTCCACATTAAAAGGAGCGTGGTAAAGCTTAGATTCATACAACAGCAAAGTCCTCTGGATGTAGACAGGATAATGTTGGTATCCACTTTACTTGTTAATCACTGTGTCTCTCACTCCCAGGTATGATGCAAAAAAGAGAGTAAAAGATTGCCAAGATAGCATAAAACCACAATGGTTTATTGAAAAAATAGCAAAGTCCAACAAAACATGAATACAATTTCTGAAAAAAAAAAATGCAGATCGAGTAACTACTAGCGTGGTGTGAGAGAGCATAAACTGCACCATACTAGTTTTGTCATAACTGACATCATCGGGGGTGTGGAGTTCATGTTTATAAATAATTCCTGAAATTTGGATGCATGTTTCACTTTAGGGCTCTTTGACACAGGCGCGCCTGCCAGTTTTTTAGGCTGACCTGAACGGGTGCTCTGTGCTCTTCTATGGAGCCACGGATGTCAGCGTTGATATGCCCGCTGACATCCGACCCGTTTCGATCCACCAAAGTGTGACGGAGGAAAAACCTACTTTTCCATCCGTCTGGCGGATCGGATCGGGTGAACATGGACAGACGGTCCGTGTTCACCCGATTCCCCCATAGGGGAGAGCGGAGAAAAGACAGGGCGGTCCCTGCACAGTTTGCAGGGATCGCCCTGTCATCCACCGGCTCAGCGGGGATCAACGGAGCGATCCCAGCTGAGCAAGTGGAGGTGAAAGGGGCCTTACTATTCATTTATTGTGATATTATTTATTGGAATGTTATTCAACATAATATATTACATATGGGTCTAGTGTGGAGGGAGCATAGCTCTTGCTTTTGTCCTAACCCCCTTGATCCCCTTTTTCCAGTTTCCATGTTCCCTTTTCTTCATTTTATTTTTTACTGTTAAGGGTGTTATTTTACATACAATTGATTTTGATGACTCACCCAATATCATGTCCATGTTGGACCAGGAATGAGGCTTGACCCTTTTTTTCCTTTCACCCCATTTGAAGCTTGGCTATATTCACTGCTGCAGCTACGTCCTTTTTTTAGAATGTGATTGGCCTTTGACACTATGACCGTTTGACATGTTTTTTTATCACCCAACCTTTTAGGGTGTTCTATTTCGTTTAACCAATATCGGCCTAAATAAGGTGTTTAGGTGCACTGGATCAGCTGTGCCCTTCCGCTATGGACCTGTTAAATAGCGTGGCCCTGACGTCAGTTGTGACTAAACTAGTAGGGTGGAGTTTATGATCTCTCAAACCATCATTGGGGGATAATTCTAGGGACAATATTTTCTCTTATGTGACGTTCAAAGATGTTCATGTCCCACCATAAATTGACTTTTTTCTCCATATAATGTTCTAGTTTTCTAACTAGACTTTATAAATCCATATTACATGTTTTATTCTGTGGGTTCAAAACCTCTAAATTACCATTCCTATTTTCAATGAATGTAAATACATCTATTGTGCCAGGAAAGGTAAGTGTTTTTGAATCAACAGAGAAACGTGTAAAAGTGTCCTTCGAGCCACTAGGAGCAAGTGTGGTGATGTTAAAAAGTGACAGAAAAAAAGTGATAATAGTAACATAAAACAAGCAGCAAAACCTAGTAGTGTTCACAATACACCAAACATGAATAAATATATAAAGTGATCTCGCGCAGTAATATATTATCACTAAAAAGCACCAAATATTACAGATCCAAAAGTTGAATAAATATGATACCAAAATGTGTTATAATAAAGAATATAACAATAATAAAACGTGTATACTCCAAAAAAGTCAATGAATATATGTAAAAAAGTCAATAAATATATGTTAAAAAATTCTTCAGGCAAAGATCCAAATAAGTATTAAAAGTGTATAGAGATATACAGTAGGTATATAAAATGAATATAAAATGGATGAATAAAGGTGTAATTATATAAGTCCTTATGGTGCTTCACAAAAACAAACTAGTCTCTCAGAATTAGTCTCTCAGAACTCTCACCTCATAAAATGATATAGCTCGCATTTAGCAAGTAAAGATATTCTTCGACCTTCATGCAGAGTCAGTCCCCAGCATCCTCTCTGGCTCTGAAACCGCTATTGTGGTGTCCAAAACTGATCCTTAAGCTGTAATTTTCATCCACAATATCACCCAGATATGCTCCTGTCAGAACCATTGACGTATCTCTACATATACCGTCAGGATGTTTATTCTGGACTTATAAAATATTATTGTATTTATGGAAATATGTAAATCTGTGCTTTGGGGAGATATACACTTTTCCTGCGATACAAGATATCAAAATTATTTTATCCGTGCTATTTTGAGGACGAGTAATACAAATGAATATTTAATATATATATATTTATTAACTAAAGATATAGTGCAAAAATTAAAATCAGGTACAATTCGTGTTAAAACAAATAAATGATATGCTTCTACAATAGAGATAAATGACGCTTGAATATTCAGATGATATTTACATTATATGACAAGGTATATTCCTAGCTCTTATTTAAATCATCCTGGCGTACTTAAAACCTTTTAGATTGTCCTGTGTAATCACTTTTATCTTCCCAAAGGAGTGGGTGTGTATTCCCCTATCACGTGACTGACTATGTCACATGATAATATGTTTTGGTGGGTGACCAACTTGAACCATGCCGATATTAACCTATAGGTGGTGTCTAAGGAATAATTCCTAATTTTAGGGTTATTCAGAGTTAACCAGGATTTATGACCCCCTGTGACCTGAATCTTGGTATAGCATCATAAATTGTTTTATATGTCAAACAACATGACAACAAACCTAGACATTTCGGCAACCCCTAAATTTATGATTGAGATAAGGTGTAATGATCAACACACATGCCTTGGAAAGTTCATTTAAACTAATGCCGGGATGTGATCAAAGCAATCTAATACTTTGAAGTTATTATAGGATCTTATACCTGGGACCCAGGTTTTGTCTATGTATTTACGAGTATACTATGTGAACTACTAATACACATATATTGTTATGGCATAATAAAGACACAATACTATTTAAGATATATAATTCCACTGGGATAGTGAATAAACCCATTTAGTCTCATAGTACAGAGACCACACTATGTTTAGTGTCATGCTGTGCCAGGCTTTTCATTCTCGTATCTTATAAGTGTCAAACCCAAAGAGATATGACCTTGAAGATGGCACAGCATGCTCTTTACAACCTAAAAACAGTGTCTATTCATGCCTGAGAACCTGTGTTTAAACTTTAACAGGGAAAGATGGTTGTGCTTTAGTTCACTATATCCATGTATATGGAACATTATGAAACATATATTATGTGCGATCTTTATATGTATTCTTTTAACCCCAAATGTTCCGACACTCCAACACAAGGGATATAAAATGAGGGAAGAGAGAGAGCACCAAAAGGACTTACTGTGTTTATTGGCGTATAAAACTCACTTTTTTTACCCTGAAAATTTAAGGTGTTATACGCAGGGGGCTGTGGAAAGTTTTTTTCCTGAAACTTCCCTCTTAGGCTGTGTACACACGATCATTCTAAACCAATGAAAATGGACTGAAGTTCAGTTTCATCGGTCCAGACCGACCGTGACAGTCTGTTGTCCTTCGGACCAAAGTTTTATAACTTGCTTTAAAATCGGACTGATGGACGCCTGACCATCGGTCCAAACCGATTGTTAGTACGCAAAAGCATCGGTTCAAAAACCCGCGCATGCTCAGAATCAAGTCGACACATGCTTGGAAGCATTGAACTTCGTTTTTTTCAGGACGTCGTTGTGTTTTACGTCACCGCGTTCTGACACGATACGTTTTTGAACTGATGGTGTGTACGCACATCAGACCATCAGGCCACTTCAGCGGTGACCTGATGAAAATGGTCCGTCGGCCCATTCTCATCGGATAGACAGATCGTGTGTACGCGGCCTTAAAGTTAGGGTGCGTGTTATACACCTGTGCGTGTTATACGCCTGTGCGTGTTATACGCCGATAAATACGGTATATCATTACACCTTTATTCATTGATTTTATATTCATCTTTATATATCTATATCTATATACACTTTTAATACTTATTTGGATCTTTGCCTGAAGAATTTTTTCACATATATTTGTTAACTTTTTTACATAAATTCATTGACTTTTTTTGGACTATACACGTTTTATTATTGTTATATTCTTTTTATAACACATTTTAGTATCATAGTCATTCAACTTTTGGATCTGTAAGATTTGGTGTTTTTTAGTGATAATATATTACTGCGCGAGATCACTTTATAAATGTATTCTCGCATAACATGCTAGTTGTTACTAGACATGTGCACACTGAAATATTTCATTTCATAATTACGTTTTTGTACGAAAAACCATCACGTTTTTTTGCTTTGTTGGCAATCTTTTCCTCTCTTTTTTTGCACCTTACCTGGGAGTGAGAGACACCGTGATTAACTAGTGAAGTGGATACCAAAATCATCCTGTCTATATAACCAGATGATGAATCTTTCGCTGTTGTATGAATCTAAGCTTTACTAGGCTCCTATAATGTGGTGTCTAGCCATACAGTAAGGGCATAGCCTTTTCTTATCATGGTGATCGGTACACTTTGGGCGTTTAGTCCCATAGCATCCTTTAGACAAGACCACTTGGGATATTACACACAAAACTAACTTTGGGCTTTTTAATGGACTATTAACGGTTATTCAATTATTTTCTATTTCACATTAGCGTGGCAATCTTATTTTTTATTCTCAAATAAAAGAAGAAAAAGATCTAACATATTTTCCAATATAAAAGTGCAAAGTCTCGGCTGTGATATCAGCTTTGGTTGGACAAATTGTGAGAGGGTTGTATTCCAACAAATGTCTATTAAAGTTGTTGAGCCATCGACTAATTTATACCATCCCCTCTGAGTACTAATCCTTTGTCCACCTGCGTGTGTGATTAAAAAAATAAATGCTAATTATACCTAATTTCAGAGCGCCAATTGCCACTTCTATCCCAGTCTGACAGCTAGAGCCAGAGGAGCCGAGATTCTCCCGCTAATGTTAGGTGGCAAAAGAGGAGGAGAAAAGGAAAGAGACAGTCGATCATGCGAGTGCCGAGAGGCGCTGTGAAATGAGGAATAATCAGCATTTTTTTTAGAAATCACACACACAGTGGGGACACAGGGTTAGGATACAGAGGGGATTATATAAAAATAACACTGTTATTTCAGCAGCAGGAGGGGTGGGGGCAGGCAAAGCCATTAGCTGACAGGTAGGTAATGAGGGAGGGAGGGAGAAGAGCAAAGGGGATAGCTGCGGATGATGGAGGCACGTAAACTGACCACGGTGTCAGGGCTCAGCAGCCATAATGAACTGTGGTCAGTTTATTGAGGGGAGGGAAGAAACTGGCAGGATCAACCAGGTATTTCAGGTGATACAGCGGGCCAAATGACACAGCACAAGCACTGTGCTGTATAAGATGCTTTAAAGGGATCTATTTTTTTTAAGGCTAACAAATGCTTTAAGAAGGTTTAGTAAAATATAGGCAGGTCAGTATTCAAAATATGTAGTGCTGGAAACATTTTCTTTCTGTTTGTTTCCCCTTAGGTATTTTAGGACCAACTCTACGTGCTGAGGTTGGAGATACTTTAAAAGTTCACTTTAAGAATACAGCTACAAAACCTCTTACTATTCACCCGCAAGGAATGACATATGGGAAACTTTCTGAAGGTAAAGTTTTTTTTTACTGTAACATGTAATTCTAACGGGATTTATCATGTAGTACTAAAAATGCTTTGTTGTAGTGGAACTGATATTTTTGTAATAGTTTGCCTCTGATACAAGGTTTTTGCTTGTATTGTATTCTAACATACACTGTATAGTAGGTGATTACATTGTGTAGTTATTTCAACATATTTTATGAACCTGTTGTAGGCTGCCAATCGGCAAAAATCACTCATCTAATACTTTACACTTTAAAAAGCACATCAAACCCCCCCCCCAAAAAATATGATATATTTCAGTTTATCCAATCCTTAAATATAATGGAGCCAGGAACACTTGAACACGCACCCCCGGCCATAAGGGCCACACAGGGGGCGGTGGGACAACAGGCTATGATGGGCGATTATGACCCCAGGCTAATGACATCTGTCCCTTAAGTACTCCTCCCCAGCATGCACAGCGGGATGATTAACTCCCTCTGATTGGCTGCTGAAGGGGAACACCCAAAACACCTTGACCTGACTGCTGCCACCCTTGGCCTGGAGTGATAACGACACCCTAGACAACAATAGTGGTCACTCACAGTGCAGCCATGGCTGGAACAGAGGCCCAAATTTAGTGAAAAAACATACAGTCTGAGTAAACTAACCCTCAGACTACCCCTTGAATTTAAAGCAGCGCCGGCCAGAAAGTAGCAGGCCGCTACAAATAAAATAATTGCAATCAATGGAAGGTCTATGTTACAGAAATCGAAAGACATTTGCACCTTAATCACTGAGAAATTGACTTTTTTGCAACATTTAATGCAACTGACAGAACTAGCTTTGGTAGCTAATTGTGTCATCCAAAGCAGATGCTGATGACTATGGCACACTGGGAATTTCTAGCTCCTTAGATATAGTTTGTAATTATATTTATATATATACTGTATATATATACACATATACACAGTTGAACCTCAGATTATGAGCATAATCTGTTCCAGGAGTATGCTCGTAGTCTAAAGTACTCACATATCAAAGCGAGTTTTCCCATTGAAGTCAATGGAAACAAAAATATTTTTTTCCGCATTGATTTCAATGGGATGCAATACAGAATGCAGCCAGATGTGGGGGGCGCCAGAGAGCGCTGAAAATGGGCAAAAAGGCCCGAGGACACTTCGGCTTGATTCATGCACCCCCGTTCCTCAGGCCAAATGAGGAACTGCAGGCATATTTTTGTCTCCACTCGGCTTCTGCGCCCCGTACCTCAGGCCAGATGAGGTACTGCAGGCCTATTTAGCTTGAATTCTGCTTGTCTTGCGAGTCAAGACTTGTGTACCGAGTCAGAATTTAAAAAAAAGTTTCTCGCAAATCAAAAACGCTCTCAAACCAAGTTACTCTTAAATCAAGGTTCCACTGTAATATATCCGTCTACTGCTACTGCTTCGGCTGCTATGTCTGCTGTGTCACCTACTGTGAGTGACTGTGGCAAGAGTGATGGAAGTGTTCCTGAACCGAGTGTAAACATCACTGCAGAAACCGCGTGCATGGCGGTGGTACCTGCTCGGCCCGCTGCAAGGAAAGTGTGTTATGTGAACACCTCCCACGGCCGTGGTCGAGGCCTACCTAGCGTATGCCGGGACCGGACTCCGAGGAGGAAGATGCCGTCATTGAGACCGCAAAAGGAACTGGTAAGCAGGCTGGGGACGATGCAGCCAAAGTTGTGTGCACCTGTTTGCCCACAGAGGAGTACGCAGACTCCGAACTAGAATCATCCTCTGATGCAGGGGATGACCATTGGTTTGAGCCAGAGTTGCTGGAACTTACACGGGGTAAAGGATTCTGTGCTGAAACTACCGGCAACTAGGGGAGATGCTCACCCATGGACTCTGGGGATACCAAGCCGCGGGCAGATATCCTGATATATACATTTTTGGCGACCGAGGGCTCCACGTCTGATTTTGGGATGGTCAGTACACAAATCCATCACACAAAAGTGGAAAGTACAAACACGCATTTGCGGAATCAAGGAATGACTGGGAAGAGTTTGGTACTACCGTTCTTAATCTAGAATTAACATTTGTGACGCTGCAATTGATGAAATGTCAAAATTCTCATCTTCTTTAATAGGATAATAATGAAGCCGTTTTGCATGTTATGCCAAACATATTTTAAAAGGCATTTGTTTTGTACGATCTGAAATTCACAAATCAACGTTCACCAAACTTCTACTAACACAAATCTAGCAGAAGGGCCCCAAAGGGTGGTGCTTGAGAAATGAACTTTCTCTTTATACACTCATAGTTCCTCACTACAGTACATTCGTTTTGGTCAAACGACAATTTGCGTACTGTTGGTATGCAAGACACGATCCTGGCACACGCCCTTTTGACAAAAAATCAGAAGCTTGGTCGTCCAACAATCGTACCGTGTGTACGAGGCTTAAGGTTTCATTCACAGCCGTAAACCATGCATATACAAGTGTTTTTTAACTACGCATCTGAACACAGTTGCATTTTTTTCAATTGAGCCATTTCCATAAACATGCACTGTATCTTTAACATAGAATTTTAAAATTTGCATCTAAAAACACGGGGAAAAATAAATGATCATTATGCACGCATATGCGTCTTTAAGCGTCTAAATGCATCTATACGTATTTTACTGATCATTACGTAGGAACTTTTCTCCTAGAAAACACGTGTAATAAAATCAGTAACATTTTCATGGCTGTGTGAATGAAGCCTAAATAATAAGGAATACAAACTGGTATTATTGGCATTATTAAAAATATATATCATTTTTACATAGCTACATTAGTCCATCCCGACCCTGGGCAAACATTTTCTTGCACCACCCTTCACCTGCTTCGAGACATACAGGGTATAGACAAAAAATGGAAATTCGGTCAGTTCACAAATGTAGTCTGCGCTTATGCTTATCAGATGGCGATTACCCGGAAATTGTATAGGCCTTTAAAACTGACAACTTCAGTCACAGAGACACCAGCTAATAGTTTGCCCTCTGTGGAGCTCAGCAAGCTCCGACGTGACTATGTATTACTAGCAGCGCAGGCATTGAATGCTGAAAGTGAGGCTTCCTACCTGTTAGCTAGGTGTCTTATCACACAGCGGAAGCAAAATAACGTTCCATCCCTTCTGCTTTCATCGCCAAACATGTCATCACCTTCAGACCTACAAATCAAGTAGTGTTTCCATATTTTTGTCTAACCCCATAACCATAAATAGCAGCTAGTCTCAAAATCAGTTTACTGGAGTAGATCAGGCAATGATTGTGACTGGTTACCAGAGGTTGCAGCATATCATTACCGCTCACTGACTGGTTGCTAAAGGTTACAGCACATAATTTCTGCTTGCTGATTGGCTGCTAGAAGTTACTGCACATCCTTACCACTCACTGATTGGTTGCTAGAAGTTACTGCACATTATTACTGCTCACTGGTTGCTAGAGATTTTAGCCGATTACTACTGTTCACTAAATGGTTGCTAGAGGATGACACACCACAAATAAAAGATGCTTAAACCAGCTAGTGGAGTCTAGTACTATAAATCAATCAATTAAAACAACAAGAAAAATGCCATGCCTGCAATTCATCTTTAAGGGTATGTTCACACCACATGTGGTGCGACTGCATTGAATAACAAGTCCAACACAGTCCCACCACGTGAACAAGGCAAAATGCCTTGTCACCTATGTGCTTGGTTCACACTAGGGATGTCCCAATACCACTTTTTTAGGACCGAGTACAAGTACCGATATTTTTTTTCATGTACTCGCCGATACCGATTACCGATACCGATGCAGTCATGTGTCCCCAAATGCAGCCATGTCTCCCCCCTATATGCAGCCATGTCTCCCCCCCATATGCAGCCATGTCTCCCCAGGCCAGGGAACATAACAGCTTTCATTTGAATAGCTGCGTGTTCCCCGCCCAATCCTGGGACAGGTGATTTGTCTATCAAAGTGCCCGACAAGGGGGAGGGGCCATGACGACGCGCGGTGGGGAACATACAGCTATTCAAATGAAAGCTGTTATGTTTCCTGGCCTAAGCAACGAACAGCTAGACGGCGGCAGCGGCAGAAGCTCTCCTCCAGTGTCATGTTATACATACCTGAGGACTGCTCTGCTCTCCGCCTCCTCTCCGACTTCTTCTCTGCCTCCTCTCCAACTTCTTCTCCCCTTCCTCTCCGACTCCACTCCGCCTTCCTCTCTGCCCCCTCAGTCTCCTCTCAGTCTCCCCTCCGCCCGCTCTCCGCCCGCTCTCCGCCCCCATTTAGAAAAGAAAAAGTATCAGATTAGGCATCAGGAGCATTTGCGCGAGTACTCGCGCAAATGCTCAGTATCGGTCCCGATACCGATACTAGTATCGGTATCGGGACAACCCTAGTTCACACAAATGCATTACGGTGATGTACAGGCCCAGTACGATGAAAAAAAGTACTGCATGCATGGCCAGTAACTGAACTTTAAAAGATGTCTGTGTAACATCTAAATAAAGTTTGTTTTAAAAAAGAAAAAGGATCTCGGCCCAATTGCAGAACACCACAGACACTGCATTGCAATGCAGAGGCTGGTGCAGGGATGGACTGGCCATTGGGACTACAGGGACTTTCCTGGTGGGCCGGCTTCAGTGACAGTAGACCACCGCCCCCCTTGCTCCTCTGTCTCTCCCTTCCCACAGCGCTCACCTGGGGGGAACAGAGAAGCAGGGGAAGGACCAGAGGAGCATGGGGAAGGGGACAGACAGCTGAGTCAACAGTTATGTCCTGGGAGTTTCTCACTTCTGCCTAATCTTGTCCCATAAGGGGGGGCACCAATTTTTTTCCCAGAGTGAAATAATGTCTAGCTCCCCCAGCCTTTCTACACTAAGGAGAACAGCTAATGAGTAGTAATGGGGGAGGGTGGCCAGGGGGGGGGGGGGGGGTGCGGGAGTTGTCCAGCCGCCATGGGAGAGACCTGTTAAAGTGGGCTTGTCTGGATGAAGTTCAGGGCCAAATTTTTGTCCCAGCCCAGCCCTGGGCTGGTGTAAACAAGCTATAAATAGAATTATAAATGTTAACTACAACATATTACTGCATTGCAAAACATATAGAGAAAAATCAAATTGAATGCCTTGGGAATAATACCCGTAAAATCACAACTATCACAATGTTAGGTTGTGCTTAGAGAATTATGAATGCCACATATTTTATAGACAAAAAGTCCTGTACATATTTCTTTTTTTAGGGTCAAAATATTCTGATGGCACCTCCTCGCTGGAAAAGTTTGATGATTCAGTGTCACCAGGCCAAACTTATACTTATAGTTGGGACATCACAGAAAACATGGGACCCAAAGAAGATGATCCTGACTGTCTTACCAGTATTTACTATTCTGCAGAGAACATGGTTCAAGATGTGAACTCTGGATTGATGGGCTCATTGCTGATATGTAAAAAAGGTAATCTGAATTTTCCAAAGATTAAGTTTGTTTCAATATTAGACTATGACATACTACAGACTAGGTGCAGTCCATCAAAAGCCATATATCTAAAAAGTTGTGTTCTTTTAACTGGTACACGTTAGTTAATATATATATTAGGTCCGTACTTCTTTACATACCTTGCATCTTGTAAAGGTGTTATACCAAGCAAAATTGTTATAAAAAATGGAGTATGGAAAATAATGGAGATGTTACTCATAGTTTCAAATCAAAAGTCTGCTGTCACACAAAACATAAAGCTAAAAATTGTATACGGCCTTTAAAAACCAAAATCCTTTACTGTAAGAGCGGAAAGGATGTGGAATTCCCTTCCACAGGCAGTGGTTTCTTTTTCAAATCTTTTATTTCTTCAAAAGACAGAATCCACAGGGCCAACAAAGTGTAGTTCACATTAAAGACTTAAAACACAAAGGCATACAATACAGAACAGTACTTCAAATTGCAGCATAACCAAGGTAAACCAAAGAACAAGCGTGTAGTATCGTAGGTGGTTATAGCACATTGGAAACATTGCGAAGCCTGAGTTGCCAGAGTGTGGCGATAGGCCATGGATCCCGTCTCTGAGGCCGCGTACACACGATCAAATTTGTCCGCTGAAAACGGTCCGATGGACCGTTTCAGCAGACAAATCCGATCGTGTGTACGGGCTAGCGGACAGGTTTGTCCATCGGACAAATTTCAAAGCATGCTTTGAAATTTGTCCGCTACAAACCTGTCCGTCGGATATGTCCGCTGGTTAGTACGGTAAACCAGCGGACATATCTTCCCACACATGCGTCGTATCCTGTGAATGGATCCGACGCATGCGCGCGGAAGTGTTTACTTCCTGGTGCGGTGACGTAGCGTTGACGTGGCGGCATCAACGTCACCGCCGCGTCACCACGCTGTCTGCCGGTGGGGATTTTGATCCGATGGTGTGTACACGCCATCGGACCGAAATCCGATGAGACATGTCCGCTCTAAACTGTCCGTCGGACAAGTTTGAGCGGACATATCTCATCGTGTGTACGAGGCCTTACAGTTTCCTTTTTTCATGGAGCACAGGCAGTGGTTTCAGCGGGGGCCATCGATAGTTTCAAAAAACTATTAGATAAGCACCTAAACGATCGAGGGATATACAATGTAATAATGACATATAATCAAACACCTAGGTTGGTATTGATGGACTTGTCTTTTTTCAACCTCACCTACTATGTAACTATTGTGGGAGATTAGCTTGTGGGATCACCTTTTCTGAAGGTCAGCATGCAGGTAGTTTCTTTAACCACTTAAAGCGGATCTCCACCCTAAAGTGAAGATCCGCTGATCGGAACACTCCCCCCTCCGGTGTCACAATTGACACCTTTCAGGGGGGAGGGGGGTGCAGATACCTGTCTGAAGACAGGTATCTGCAACCACTTCCGGCCCGCAGTCTCAGGCAAAAGACAGGTTTTTTGGCGACATCCCGTCGCCCCCCCCGTTGTGTGCTGGGAACTCTCGGCTCCCTGCACACAGCGGGAGCCAATCGCCGGGCGCAGCGCGACTCGTTCATGCGCCGTAGGGAACCGGGCAGTGAAGCCGCAGCGCTTCACTTCCTGGTTCCCTCACCGTGGATGGAGGGGGGAGCAGCAGGGTGACGAGCGATCGCTCGTCCTCTGCTGCGGACGCCGCTGGACTCCAGGACAGGTAAGTGTCCTAATATTAAAAGTCAGCAGCTGCAGTATTTGTTGCTGCTGGCTTTTAATATTGTTTTTTTGCTGAACCATCCGCTTTAAGACCCGGACCATTATGCAGGTAAAGGACCTGGCCTCTATTTGCGATTCGGCACTGCGTCGCTTTAACTGACAATTGCGACGTGGCGCCCAAACAAAGTTGGCGTCCTTTTTTTCCCACAAATAGAGCTTTCTTTTGGTGGTATTTGATCATCTCTGCGCTATAAACAAACATAGAGCAACAATTTTGAAAAAAATTCAATATTTTTTACTTGTTGCTGTAATAAATATCCCCCAAAAATATATAAAAAACTTTTTTTTCCTTAGTTTAGGCCGATACGTATTCTTCTACATATTTTTTGGTAAAAAAATCGCAAGCGTTTATTGATTGGTTTGTGCAAAAGTTTACAAAATAGGGGACAATTTGATGGCATTTTATTAATTATTTATTTTTACTAGTAATGGCGGCCATCAGCAATTTTTTTCGTGACTGCGACAATAATGGCGGACACATCAGACACTTTTGACACTATTTTGGGACCATCGTCATTTTTACAGCGAACAGTGGTATAAAAATGCACTGGTTACTGTAAAAATTACACTGGCAGTGAAGGGGTTAACCATGAGGGGGGCGCTGTAGGGGTTAAGTGTGTCCTAAGGGAGTATACTTACTGTGGGGGGGGGGCGTGGCTGTGCGTGTGACGTCACTGATCGTCGTTCCCTAATACACGGAACAGACGATCAGTGACAGCCACACTAGAAAGCAGGGGGATATACCCATTCTTCCTCTCTGGCGCGGGGATCGCGTCCGCTGTTCCCGCGGGGACGGTCACTGAGGAGAGGACCGGGTCGCGGGCGCGCCGCCCTGCGCAACCCACATCTGGGCTCTTAAAGGTGACGTACATGTACACCCTTGTGCCCAGCCGTGCCATTTTGTCGACGAGTATCGTCAAATGGCGGTCCCCAAGTGGTTAAAGTCTGGTGGGTTGCCAGCTTTATTTAGCAGAGAGAAAGGAGTCACCGATCCAGGTGGGATCATTATATGGTTACAATGATGATGAAGAAAAGAGGGAAGGACGGCCGCACTCCAAGGATTTTCAAACGAAAAAAGTTGTCTTTATTGTAAATCCAAAAACATGTACAGTCACAGCAATCACAGAAAACAGGACAGCCGACGCGTTTCGCACTCAATCAGTGCTTAGTCATGGCTCAGGTGGTGCAGGATACCGAGGGTGCTGGCGGTGCACTAAGAACAATGAGGGCAAAGAAAAATTACCTTAAAAAAGAGATATAGACAGTATTTTTTTCCATTTTGGATAGAGTAAGGGAGAGTTATAACCCCTATCAGGTTTCTTTTTTTTGCCATCTGTGTACCATTGGGGAGATTTCCCTTCACTTCCTGTCCCATAGCCAAAACAGGAAATGAGGGGAAATCCCCCCCCCCCCCCCCAAAGTGAAGGAATCCCTGTCATGATGTTATGTCTTCTGCTCTTAGGAAGTCTGAATGATGATGGAACTCCAAAAAACTTTAACAAAGAGTTTGTGCTGTTGTTTGCGGTGTTTGATGAAAATAAAAGCTACCAGGAACTTCCATCAAAGACGGAGAGGCCAGTAATGTACACAATCAATGGCTATGTGAAGGGAACTGGGCCAGGTATGAATTTGCTCTTTGTGGCACTTTCCATTCAATATTTCCTGCATTTTTTTTTAACCACCCCAATACCAGCAAGTTTCTTCATTTCTCACATCACATATTGTGGGAAAAAAAAATAATACATATATAATATAATTTATAAGAAATAAAACACCAGGGAGTCTTTATGTTTTATAACATCCCCTCCCCTTCTATTTATTTTATTTTTTTTAATTTTTCCCCCTTTTTTTTCCTGGGATGTTGTCTTGTCTTGTCTTGTCTCATCTGGTTTTGTTTTGTCTTGACTTGTCCTGTCTTGTCCTGTTTAGTCTAGTCTTGTCTTGCCCTGTCTTGTTTTTTTATAGTCTCTTTGAATAATATATGGAAACAAAAATATATCCGAAATTGATTAGATTAAATAACTGCATTACTTATATGAACACATCAATGTTTGTATTATATTCTATAATGTATTGTCATAATATAATAAAATCAGAATTAACTAAAATAACAGGAAGAAAAAAACGTTTTTTTTTGTTTATTTTTATTTATGTTTTTTTTCTTCTTTATATAGTAAAAAAATAAAACCGCAATAGTTCCTGAATATCACAAAAGAGTAGTTGTCAGTCAAACAATCACAGCACTAAAAACTTAAAAATGGCCTGTAACATACTAGTATTTAGGTGGTTACGCTGTTCAAAATATCTTGACATTTAGGATCATTACTTGTTTTGTTTGGTTTTCCTGCAAATGTTGGTGGGGCACTATTTAGTGTACCTGAAAATTGGGAAGAGTCAACAAATGTGGGTGCTTTTGTTTTAGCTGGTTAAAGTTGAATGACCACAGATTTAAAGTGTTTTAAAGTGTTTCTAAAGCCTCAAGGTTTTTTACCTTAATGCATTCTTTGAATGAATGCAAAAAACCTTCAGAGTGCAGCCCCCCCTTATACTTACCTGAGCCCCATCTCGATCCAGCGCTGTGCATGAGAGCAGCGGCTCTCCTGGGTCTCTATCTCTTCATTCTCTCACACAGCAGTGGGAGCCATTGGCTCCTACTGCTGTCAGTCATAACCAATGAGGAGAGAGAAGGGCCCGAGTCACGCTGCGTGTGTAAATGGACACTCAGGAGTGAGCATTGGGGACACTTGGCAGGGGGTGCTAAGGTAGGGGATGCATCTGTTGCCATTATATAGGCTGCTTGTTTGCCTGGACCGGTAAGACAGGCACCTGCAGGACAGCATCTGTGCATGTGGCTCTGCCTTTGCCTAGCAACTTCGGCTGTGCTTTGACTAGCACATCCCTGACCAGTGCTGGGACAAGGCCATTTGGTGCCCAGGGCGAAGATGGCAAACTGTGCCCCCCACCCCCCACCCCCCGTTTTTAAGAAAGAATCAATGTTGTTTCAATACAAGAATATACTTAAAACAATAGAACAAAGGACTGTTCCCCCTTGAGTGGGACTTTGAAAGCCACAGACACTGTGATGCGTATAGAAGCAATCATTTATTACATAGAAAATGTTAATTGTGGTTGCTTTGCAGCAATAGCACCTGCAAAGTGACCTGAAACAGCCGCTGCTGTCTCTCCAGTGTGAAAGCCCCAAGGGCGAGAGGTGTGCTAGCAGGATGGTAAAAAAAAGTCCTGCTAGCAGCATCTTTGGTGCGATGAAGGAACGGTGTGTATACTGCTCCTGGCCATTGAAATCAATGGGGCACCGCGGCTATAACACGCTTTGCGGGCAGTTTTAACCCTTTTAGTCCGTTAGCGGGGGTATAAGTGTCCCGCTAGTGGCCGAAATACCTCAGCAAAACGGCGGTAAAGCGCCACTAAAAATAGCAGCGATTTACCAGTGTGAAAGAGGCCATAGAGGTACAATTAAAGTCTCACATCTTTTTGCACATTCCTTTAGACCCCTTTCACACTGAGGAGTTGTTCAGGTGGTACAGAGCTAAAAATAGCGCTGCTATACCGCCTGAAAACTCCTTCACTGCATACTCAATGTGAAAGCCCGAGGGCTTTCACACTGAGGCGATGCGCTGGCGGGAGAGAAAAAAATCTCCTGTCAGCAGCATCTTTGGAGCGGTGAGAGGGGAGCGGCGTGTATACCGCTCCTTCACCGCTCCTTCGCATTGAAAACAATGGGAAACCGCAGCAATACCGCCCGCAATGTGCCTTGCGGGCGGTATTAACCCTTTATCGGCCGCTAGCAGGGGTTAATACCGCACCGCTATCGGCCGATTCCCGCGGCAAATCCGACGGTATAGCGCCGACCCGGTCTGAAAGGGGCTTTATGGAGTGGGCACTTGCTTTAATTCACATACAGTTCATACTCCAATTTTATGCACTTTCACAGTGGGGGTGCCACTTTGGGAACACATGAACAGGGGGCAGCAACAATGCCAGTCAGAGATGGCAAGCATGGCTCATTTAAAATAACGCAAAACCATACTTTATTTGCTGTTTTTTTTTATAATACACAGTAGTGGTCATTAACCTTGCCTCAGTCAGACTCTCAGTCAGCCTCCCCCCCCCCCCCCCACACCCAGCCATTTATTTATCTACTCTAAGTTGAAGTTCAACTTCTGCTTACTTTACAAGTAGTCTGTCTGCTCTGTAGCACAGTGCCATCTTCCAGCTAGAGCCAGGCAGGTATCCTCAAGACCGGTCCTCGGCTCCTCTAGCTCAGGCACAGCCTACAGGCTGTGAGTCACAGCAGAACCGCCGACACAGCTCCCTGTGCGCAGCGCTCCTCTCCCACTCCCACCTCGCCTCCGGCCGTGAGTGGAGTGATGTCACTCCGCTGGCAGGGAGGGACTACGAGACTCCTCCGTAAGGAGAGACAGTAAACTTCACAGTAAAGGGAGGTGACGGTCCGCACTCGGAGAAGCGCCCTCAGCATACATTTTGTACAGTGCCGCTGCCCACTCGCTATGACACATTGAACTGACACACTGGCGGGCGGCCATAGCAGAAGTTTACCTGCGGCTGCGCCCCCCTCCTATATTAAATGGTACCGCCCAGGGCACTTTCCCCTCCTGCCCATGCCTTGTACCGGTCCTGTCCCTGACAATAGCTTAGTAGTAGAACAGAGGGGCTGGCAGTAATCTTTCTTTAACTTTACACTTTAAATCATGAAAACTACTACATTACTGCTTTATTGAGGATCCTAGGTAATGAACCTATTGGGAAAATGACATTGAAGATTTGTAAAGCCTGTGCAAAAGATTGACATATTCTCACAGCGAATGATTTATACGTAGACCCTTTTGCGTTATTATACAGTATCATTACTAAAGTATTATTTTTAAAGCATCATTACCAAGAAATAGACTGTGGACCACAACTTTGTAGGGACCATTTAGGAACCATTAATTATTGACAAGCCTTGTACAAACGCACGGTTTTCTTGCCAAGAAAACTGCTGGCAGAGCTTTCTTGTCGAGTAAACCGAGCGTGTGTACGAGGCTTTGAGGTTTCTTGTTAAGGAAACTGCCCAGAATCTCGACGAGAAAAATAGAGAACCAGCTCTCTATTTTCTCATTGCGAGATTCTCTGCACCCGAGCGTGTGTATACTTACCTCTCCATGGAAACCCGCGCATGCTCGAAATGATTCGTGCGGTAGCTTCCAACGGTGGTTCTTTTGAAAGCTTTTTCTTTTGAAAACTATGTTTTTTTCCTGATAAAATTCTGGGCCGTGTGTACAGGGCTACAGATTCGTTGGCAGTTATCAATTAGGCAAATTTGTTGTGCGTGCACATTCTGCCACACTTTGAGGCCGCATACACACGATCGGTCAAACTGAGAACGGTCTGATGGTCCAAACCGATCGTGTGTGGGCGCCATTAATA
Organism: Rana kukunoris; assembly: GCA_029574335.1. NCBI lineage: Eukaryota > Metazoa > Chordata > Amphibia > Anura > Ranidae > Rana > Rana kukunoris. The sequence continues at coordinate 460,437,870 of CM056050.1, forward strand.
AATATGAGAATGAGTATTTCAATATGCTGAGGCACCCACAAAACCATATTTCAAACAATTTTATGAAATGCAGTTATATTTACTTGTCCAGCATGTACTTTCTATGTACTTGTTATATCTTAAACTCTTTTTCAGATTTCGAAGCCTGTGTTGATGACAAAATCAGTTGGCATCTATTAGGCATGAGCTCCAAGCCTGAAATCTTTTCAGTTCATTTCTTTGGCCAAACCTTGAATGACGATCATCACAGCGTCTCAGTCGTAAGCCTTGCTAGTTCTTCTTCCACCACAGCAAACATGACTGTCACTCAGAGTGGAAAATGGACAATATCATCCCTTAATGGAAAGCACATTGAAGGTTAGAAGTATATAATTCTGTAACACATCTGTAAGGAAATTCGAAAGAAATCAGAAGTAATATGTTTACTTTTTTTAAACTTTAATAAGCCCCAAATCCACAGTTAAAGGGGTGTTCCACCCCTTTTTAATGTTTATTAAAAGTCAGCAGCTACAAAAAATGTAGCTGCTGGCTTTTAATAAACAGACACTCACCTTTTCCATGGTTCCAGCGACGTGCCGGCCGGGGCTCCGCTCCTCTCCCCCCCTCCCCGGCCAGCGTCTTCATTACAACTGTGGGCACCCGGCCGTGACAGCCTTCGGCTTCAAGGCCGGGCACCCACTGCGCATGCGCGATCGGCACTGCGCATGCGCGGACGGCGCTGCGCCGTCCCATTGGACAGGCGATCGCCTGGGACCTGGACGTGTCCCAGATGATCGCCTACAGGGAGGGGCTGAAGTTAGGCGATTAAGCTTAATCGCCTAACCAGCCCCTCGGCGGAAGGAGGAAGTGGGACAGGAAGTCCCACTCCTACTGAAGCCCCCTCCCCCCCCAAAAAAAATTACATGCCAAATGTGGCATGTAAGGGGGTGAGGAGTGGGTTAAGCGGAAGTTCCATTTTTGGGTGGAACTCCGCTTTAAGAAAGTAAAAACCCACATGGGCATAAATGTTGTTAAGAGTTTTTTTTCACTGGGCTGGGCATGAAATGTAAATATTAATGTTTCTATAATTTTTTTTTTTAAAACGCTTGTGCACTGGTACTGGCAAGCTGTACTCTGCCTCTGGGCTGCCTAGGCTAAGGAAATATGCCTGTGGTTATGCTGAACAGGCTCCGGTGGCACGTGTACAAGAACCCTAAAGCCCTGTACACACGATCGGACCTTTGTCCAACCAAATTCACATCAGAATTCCATCGGAGTAAAAGAGAACATGTTCTCTATGTAAACTCTGACGGAATTCCTCAGAATATCTGATGGAAAAACTCCGATGGGTATACACACTGTCGGAATTTCCGATGGAAAAAGTCCATCTGACTTTTTCCCTCGGAAATTCCGATCGTGTGTATGAGGCATAAGTGTCCCCTCAATTGAGGTTATTTTATTTGCAAACACATGTATCTGTTAATTGTTTGCTCTCACATGACTGAAACATTGTATGGTATAACAGAAACATACTGTTAACATTTTGTTACAATTTTACATGGTAAATAAAGTCTTATGCTCCACGAAAAATCGTCCGAACGAACTTTCGAAAAACGAAAGTTCTTTCGTGAGTGCAAACGATAGTGCCATCATGTACTGGCCGATAAATCGTTCAGTTGACATATTTTTTACATATACCTAGGGCAGAAGGTTCGGACGGGAAACACATTAACCTTCCGATTTATCGTTCGTTCGGCAGAAAATTTCCAAACTTGTCCTTCGTTTTTTTGGCTCAAAAACGTCCAACAGATTTTCGATTTTGTGCCCATTAACTGGCCGAAAAACGAAAGATCTTTTTTTACGACCGATTTTTGGCCGAATTTTCGTGGAGTGTATGGCCAGCATAAGTCCACCCCAAATGTATCTTTTAACTTTGGGTGTGTGCTGGTGGATTTCATCACCAAATGGCCACTAAAGGGGTTGTAAAGGTTCGTTTTTTATTTTTCATTTTCTAAATAGGTTTCTTTAAGCTAGTGCATTGTTGGTTCACTTACCTTTTCCTTCGATTTCCCTTCTAAATGTTTTTTTTCTTTGTCTGAATTTCTCACTTCCTGTTTCTCCTCAGTAAGCTTGCCCCCATCATCTATGGGGGTTAGTCAGCCAGAACAGCTTACTGAGGAAGAACAGGAAGTGAGAAATTCAGACAAAGAAAACAAAGTAAAATCGAAGGAAAAGGTAAGTGAACCAACAATGCACTAGCTTAAAGGAACCTATTTAGAAAATAAAAAACTAACCTTTACAACCCCTTTAAACCCCACTGTGAGGCAGTGTCTTAGTATTTGTCAGCCTGCAACTAAAAGTGCTGTTCGGCCTTGTTTACAATTGTCTAGGGGTGGTAAGAATAGGGGGTTGAACTGTTTTTTTTATCACCTCTCTATTGCCCCCTTAATATTCAAAGGTAGCCGGAAAGATACAGTATGTACACATTCCGTGGACATGGCAAAAATTATCCTCTCTGTCGAGCTTAGGTGGCAGTACCATGATGACCCATTTAAGTGAATAGAACTGTGCCACAGCTGCCCTGCAATCATCTGCAATGGACACACCAGAAATGCTATGGTGTCCGCAGATCTCTTTTCAGAGAGTAAGCAAGAGTTACTGCTAGTGCCAGACCCCGTTCACACTTGAGCGTTTTTCAGCTTGAAACTCAACGTTTAGAAATGCTCTACAAGCAACATCTCATTAATTTCAATGGCCCCTGTTCTCATTTGAGCATTTTGTTATCTGTAGCAAAACGCTTGTCACTCAAAGAAATATATAAGCTGCTTTTCAGGCAGATTTAAGCGTTTTTGTCCCCATTTAATGAAAACGTTGTTAGTGGGTAATCAAAAGCTGCTTTTTGACCACATCCCTCCACTCCCCACTCACCACTGTCACTTGTAAACACAGAAGCCTTCTGTTTTTATTAGGACAGCTTTCCTTGCAGCGGCTCAAGGCTCTTTACATGTTCCTGCCTATCCTGCATGCACTCACAGTGGGGAAAGATCCTGACCAATGACTGAGAGATGCCGCCAGCTAGGAGAAAGAGGAGGAGCTAACTACACTGGTACTAGTGCCGGGCATCAGGAGGGTACAGGCAGTACACCTGTAAGGGGCCCAGAGGTCCCCAGGGCCCCGGATGGCAACCCCCCTTTTTTTTTATAAAAAAATAAATACATAAATACATACATTTTTTTATTATTTAAGGGCCCACTTTTTTTTTGAATTTTTTTGTTTATATATATTTTTTTTTCTTTCTTCTTTTCTTTTTTCTTTTTATTAAAGGGCCCAGAGGTCCCCAGGGCCCTGGATGGCAATCCCCCTTATTTTTATTAAAAAAATATTTTTTCTTTTTTTTAATATATATTCTTTTATTTATTTTTATTAAATGGCTCAAAGGTCCCCAGGGGCCCAGAGGTCCCCAGGGTCCCGGATGGCTATCCCCCCTTTATTTTTATATATATACTTTTTTTATTTCTTTTTTTGTGTGAAAGGGTTCTTAGCGGCGCTTTACCAGCATTTTTCGGGCGCTGGCAGTGTGAAAGGGCTCTGAAAGCACTCAGGCTTTTACATTGTTATTGCAGGTGAGGCCTCTTTTAGGCACTTTACAGGCTTTTTTTAATGCCAAAGCGCCTGAAAAATGCCCGAAAAACGCCCCAGTGTAAAAGGGGACTTAACCACTTAAGGACCGCCTCCTGCACATTTACGTCGGCAGAATGGCACGGCTGGGCTCATGCACATACAGGTATGTCCTGTGCTAGTGCCCAGCCGTGGGTCGTGGGCACGCGCCCGCGGCACGCTTTCGTGACCCAGGACCACGGGACTCGCGGACCCGATCACTGCTAGAGTCCCGCAGTCAAACCCCGGAGCTGAAGAACGGGGAGTGCCATGTGTAAATAGGGATACACAATTGATGACATCACACCTACAGCCACACCCCCTACAGTTGTAAACACACATTAGGTCACACATAACCCCTTCAGCTCCCCCATGTGGTTAACTCCCAAACTGCAAATGTAATTTTCACAATAAAAAAATGCATTTTAAATGCATTTTTTGCTGTGAAAATGACAATGGTCCCAAAAATGTGTCAAAATTGTCCGAAGTGTCTGCCATAATGTCGCAGTCACGAAAAAAATCGCTGATCGCCGCCATTCGTAGTAAAACATTTTTTTTTATAAAAATGCAATAAAACTATCCCCTATTTTGTAAACGCTATACATTTTGCGCAAACCAACCGATAAACGCTTATTGTGATTTTTTTTTTTTTACCAAAAATAGGTAGAAGAATACGTATCGACCTAAACTGAGGAAAAAAAAAAATCTATATTTTTGGGGGATATTTATTATAGCAAAAAGTAAAAAATATTGATTTTTTTTTCAAAATTGTCTCTCTATTTTTGTTTATAGCGCAAAAAATTAAAACCGCAGAGGTGATCAAATACCACCAAAAGAAAGCTCTATTTGTGGGAAAAAAAGGACGCCAATTGTGTTTGGGAGCCACGTCGCACGACCACGCAATTGTCTGTTAAAGCGACGCAAAACCTGGCCGGGTCCTTTGGCTGCCTAAAGGTCCGGGTCTTAAGTGGTTAAAGGCTGTATTTAGAGTGTAACATGTAACATGGTGCCAATCAAGCCCGCCCATTCCCTAAAGGCCCTCCTGTGACTGTGTGCAAGGGTTCTTCTCCGCAGCAGCTGTCACTTTTGCATTTTGTATAGCTGAGCAGGGCTCCACCCACACAGTTGCGTCTTTCATTCACAGAGGTCTGCGCTTGAAAAAACTACAAGTCCTGTGTGCCACTGCAGCAGACGGACTTATAGCTCTCAATGGAATACAAGTGCAGTGATCACCTCTTCAAATGAAAGTCAATACCTTGGTACGGTCATATAGTGTTGGAGATAAAGTCTGCAGGAGCCTAGCGTTGCACTTTTGATCCACTTACTGTATCATGCTAGCAATGTTTTGCAGGCTTCTATGCAGAGAAATAACCAATTCATTTTTTATTTTGCAAAAATATGTGCATTTTTTTTGTAAGATGGACTAATGCCGCGTACACACGATCATTTTTTGTTAAAAAAAAAAAGACGTTTTCTGTGAAGTAAAAAACGACGTTTTTGAAACGTCACTTTTCAAAGACGATGTTGCATACACACCATCGTTTTTTTCACAAAAAGCGAGGTTACGTTCACCACTCTTTTCCATTGAAGCTCGCTTCATAACTAGCTTCTGGGCATGCGCGGGTTGAAAAACGTAGTTTTAAACGACGTTTTTGCTACACACGGTGACTTTTTCTGAAACAAAATAACGACGTTTTGAAAAGCGACACAAAAAATTCAAGCATGTTGGAATTTTTTTTTCCCACACACGATCAATTTAAATGACGTTTTAAAAAACTACGTTTTTTTTCATTGCAAAAAACAACCGTGTGTACGCAGCATTAGCCTTTAGGAAGCTGAGCACTCTGTTTATGCTTTATATGCATTTTAAAGCTGGCTTCATGTTGCAATCTGATTACACATTTGCTGTATAATCTCTTCAAGATTTGCCAACACCTATGCAATATGAGTCCTGTAAATGGTCCTTTCACTACACATTTGGTAAATCTAAAGGAGTTTGTACAATCAGATTACATGGCCAGTTTTACATATATGAGAATGTTTTAAAAAACTTTGATTCCAAATCTTTTTTTTTTTCAGCTGGAATGCAGGCCTTTTTGAACGTTGAAACATGTTCTAATAAACAACGCAGCAAAAAACCTGTTTACCAAACGCGATTTATTACAAGCTGGGATCACTACATAGCTGCAGTTGAAGTTGATTGGGATTATACCTATCGTCGCACGGAGGACTCTGAAACGTAGTATTCTCTGCACATTCATGAATATAAAACTGATGGTTTTAAACTTCAGGGACTATTGATAGGAAAACCTTTTATCAGCGGCACTGGGAGAATATACAAGTTTGTTGTGTTGGCAACACTAAAAAACCTGATAAATTGTGTATTGTGTCTAGGTGTTGGATAGGTATCAGAGAAACGTATATGAATTACAGCCTGGTATAGCGGAGCTTCACAAGTCTATCTATATATCTTTGAAATATTGACTAAAAGCATGGCACTGCAAAGCTTCGACCATTCCAGTTAAGCCGCATCCCTTTTCCACACATCTGTCACAGGGGGAGCTTGGGGTTAATTTACTGAATGCAAATACACTGTTTAGTTTACAAGAGAAGTACCCACCTATGAGTTTAACTCCTCATTTCACTGCTTCTGAACCAAAGAAAAAATCATTGCTTTTGCGCACCTTTGTAAAAGGGCCCCAACTGTGCTGGCAGAGGATAACTACAAGGAACTTTTCAGAACTGGTTACATACTTGGGGGCACAACTGGTTTGGTGGTAGTGTATTAAACTCACATGCCTAAGCCTAGCCCACTGGTCTGAGAGTCCTCAAGTAAAATAGCCTGTCGTACCAGTTGTTAGTCCTCCACAGTTACTTGGGGCTTAATCTCTCAGTTTGAGAGCTAATGTGCATGCTCTGGGTACTGCAGTACACAATGAGTCTAGGATTAAAGGTACCTGAGTTTATTACAATACAACACGTTGCAATACAGTCTGCTCTTTTCCTAGTGTGAGACTGCTGGGAGTTCCCAGCCAAGGTATTCTGGTGGTGTCAGCAGGAATGAGGTTTTGCCTAAAGCCAGAGAGAAAGTTATGGACCCAATAATACCAGTGCCTCCTATGGGGGTAGCACTCCATACACTATGGCCACAGCCCTCTGTTTCCATCACTGGGTCACAGAACCTGCAGCTGAAGGTTAGGGGATAGGGTGCTTCCATTAGTATACCAGTCTCTTCCCAAATATACCATCTATGGGCCAGATTATCAGAAGAGATACGACAGCGTATCTCCAGATACACCGTCGTATCTCTGTTTCTGAGGCGTCCTATCTATGCGACTGATTCTTAGAATCAGTTACGCATAGATTTGGCGTAGATCTGACTGGTGTAAGTCACTTACACCATCGTATGTAAGTTGCAATGTTACGCTGGCCGCTAGGTGGCGTTTCTGTCGATTTCTGCATCGAATATGCAAATGAGCTAGATACATGTATTCCCGAACGTATTTGCGCCCCGTCGTCGTAGTTTACGTCGTTTGCGTAAGCGTAAGGTTACCCCTGCTATATGAGGGGTAACCTTATGTAGGTTCGGCGTATGCCATGTTAATTATGGAGTCGGGACAGCGTCGTGTTTTTCCGTCGTTTGCGTAACTCGTTCTCGAATAGGGCTTTGCGTAAGTGACGTTAACGTCGGTTTCATTGACTTTTAGCGATGTGATTTGGAGCATGCGCACTGGGCTACGTTTACGGCTGGCGAAATGCGCAGTTCGTTCGGCACGGGGGCGCGCTGAATTTAAATGCAAAACGCCCACCTCCTTCCTACTTTGAATTACGCGGGCTTATGCCGGCCCATTTACGCCACGCCACCACAAGTTACGGAGCAAGTGCTTTGAGAATACAGCACTTGCCCGTAAAAGCTGCGAATAAAAATACGCAAATGTACGAGAATCTGGCCCTATAGCTCTATCTAGCTAGGCACATTCCTAGATGAAATCTACTCACAGGTTTGACTGTCACTCACATTCACGCTACAAGACCTGCAGAAGAAGGTCAAAAACAGACAATGGGACTGCAGCAGCCCTCACTTGATGTATGCCACTTTTCCTGGGCTTTCAGCCATGCAACAGACTCTTTAGATCAGCTCAGTACTGGATTACATTTTCGCAGCTCTGGAGAGTCCTGTTCCCATAACCCAAACTAACTGAGCCCCAATCACAGCTTACATTACCACAGGAGGAGTTTCTCTAAGACCCCTTTCACACTGAGGCACTCTGCAGGCGCTATAACACTAAAAATAGCGACTGCAAAGCGCCCTGTAAGAGCCGCTCAGTTCACTCAGGCTTTCAATCTAGAGCGGTGCACTGGCAGGACGCTAAAAAAAAGTCCAGCTAGCAGCATCTTTGAGGCGTTGTAGGAGCAGTGTATACAGTGTATACTGAAATCAATGGGCAGGGCCACGGAATCGACAGCAAAGTGCTGCTGCAGTATTTAACAAAATACTTTATAAACATCTAAACTTTCAAAGAAGTATATACAATTAATCATAATCACTATAGTTGACATTAAGATAGGACATGTTATATATGAGTGACCAAATCAAAGTGGTGGGTTGGGGCTCAAACCATTTGCATATTTGAAAATTGGGAATGAGTAAAAAAAAATAATTGTGATGGACACATCTGTTCTTTGTATATGCCTTATTTTAGCCCACCTTGCCACCAAACCTATAAAAAAGTAATCTATCAGCAATTTTCGGATGGCACTTTTACAACTTCAACTGAACCTGAACGATCAAGAAGGGAACTTGGACTTATTGGGCCGGTCATTCGAGCTCAGGTTAAAGACACAATTAAGGTATGCATTAACTGCTATGTTATTTATAAACTTTTTAAATGTGTAAATGTAGAAATCAAGAAAACAGGTAAAACATTTGTGGTAAATAAAGTGGTTGTAAACCCGCTGCACTTTTTTTAAATTTTCCGAACCATGTAAGGCAAAAGACGTAATGAGCTAGTATGCACCGCATACTAGATTATTATACAATACTTACCTTAGAACGAGGCATCGGTAACTCACCTGGTCCACGCGGAGGTAGTCGACAGGTTGCCTCGGCATGTCTTCCGGGGTATCGCGGCTTCAGCTCTGTGAGTGGCTGGAGCCACAATGTAGTCACTCCCGCGCTTGTGCGGGAGACTTTGTTCCGGCAAGGGCGGGTCTACAGCCGAGAATCCCCTTTGCGCATGTGCCACTGCAGTCAGCGGCTCATTGCAAGGGGAATATTTTTTATCTCCTAAACCTTTATGGTTTAGGAGATATTTTTTTCTACTAAAGTGGTTACTATACAACCACTTTAAAGCGATTGTAAAGTCTTGTTTTTTTCCCTATAACAATAACAAACATGTTATACTGACCTGCTCTGTTGCAGTAGCTATGCACAGAGAAGCCCAGATCCTCCTCTTCTTGGGTCCCTCTTCTGTGCTCCTGGCCCCTCCCTCCTGTTCAGTGCCCCCACAGTAAGCAGCTTGCTATGGGAACACCTGAGCTGAGTCACAGCTCCCTGTGTCCATTCAGACACAGAGCCTCAACCCAGCACAGCCCCCTCTCTCCCCAGGTTGGCTAGCTGACTTTGATTGACAGCAGTGGGAGCCAATGGCACCGCTGCTGTGTCTTAGTCAATCAGGAAGGAGAATCTGGACAGCTGAGACACTCATGGACATCGCTGGACAGAGAGACCTCAGGTAAGTGTTAGGGTGGCTGAGGGGGGGCAACCTTCTGCCTTTACAACCAACAATAGGCATTTGTACGGGGTGTGCCAGGTGTATATATACACACACATGCAGGAATGTACTGTATGTTTGAGCTTTGGTGTGCACACCCTAATGCAATAGGCTGCGCACACCTTTAAGGTATAGTTTTGGATAGAATGTTAAAGGGTTAGAAGTCTGGTTTTCATTTAAGATAGCACACATTGGGCCAGATTCACAGAGCGATTACGCCTGCGTAACAGGAGATGCGCGGCGTAAGTCTAAATGTGCGCGTGCGTTTCGATGCACGGCATCCCCAGAACGAGATACGCAAGAAATCTACTTTTTTTTGTCCAGCGTAATTTCGTTAGACAGGCGCATCCGTCCGCGCAAAACTGCGCTAGACAGACCATTGATTTGCTAGTCAAATATGCTAATGAGGGACTTACGGGGATCCACAAAAGAACGTTGGGGCAGGGCAGGCTACGCAGTGTGCGCAACAGCAAAATGTCCTGTCTAAAATTAGACCATATAAAAGCTGGTCTAAAAAGAGAAAAATCGTCTACATGTCAGATAAAGCAACACTGTTAGTGAGGAGCTGAGCAGTCACACGTGTTGCACAACAATCTGTATGCCAACATGCCAGGGGCATCGTCGCGCATAGCTATACTACTGACTTTAGATGAGCAAAGAAGGAGGAGGGCACGGAGGATGGCACGGGAGAGGATATACCGCACACGCATAGACCTGTTTGGCATGAGTGATTGTGAGGTGTATCGCATCTTCAGATTCAGCCCTCATGCCATCCTGGAATTAACCACAACCCTGCAGGAGGACATCACCAGCCCAACACAACGCTCACATGCAGTGCAGCCACTCAAGGTCATGGCAACACTATATTTCCTTGCCAGTGGCTCTTTTCAAAGAACGAGTGGAGTGGTGGCTGGGATGTCACAATCCTCCATGAGCAGATGTGTGCACCAGGTTGTCCCTGCAATCCTCAGACGCATGGCCAACCAAATCGTCAAACCAACCACTGAGGACCTGCGGCTGAAGGCAATGACAGATTTCTACAGAATTGCCAGATTCCCACGCACCGTGGGGGCCATTGATTGCACATATGTGGCACTCCAGCCCCCCCAGGAGACAGAGCACATGTACCGCAATCGGAAGCATTGGCATTCCATCAATGTACAGGTGATAGTCGATGCCCAAGGCCTCATATGACACATCCGTGCCAAACACCCAGGGTCCAGCCATGACAGCTACATATACAATCAGAGCCCCATCCGAATGTAATTCGATCAGAACGTGTATGGGGACACCTGGCTGGTTGGTGAGTGACATGGGTGGCAGGCATGACTGTACCCCCCCATGATGCACACATCACAAGGGGCACATGCATGACTAACATCCTCCTGTCTTTTCCCTTACAGGTGACTCTGCATATCCACTGGGACCCCATCTCATGACTCCTACCCGGAACCCCCAAACCCCAGGAGAGGAAAGATACAATGAAGCCCACGCCCAAACACGTGCAGTGGTGGAGCGCACCTTTGGCCTCCTGAAGTCACGTTTCCGATGCCTGGATAAGTCTAAGGGGACCCTGTTGTATTCCCCAAACTTCGTGTGCCATATTATCGGTGCATGTTGCCTGCTGCACAACTTAGCAGTGAGAAAGGGCCTGCAGATTGACCTACGTGATGACCTGACCCCTGAACCAGACAATCCCCCCCTAACCGAGGTTACCCCGTCTTTTGAGGGAGGAGCAGCCAAGAGACAGCTCACATTAATCATGGCACAATGAGAATGCATGCATGCACACCACTGTGGTCCCTAGCACACACACCCCACATCCTCATCAAATTGGATTGGCACCAGTCCACCATGCAGGACTTGTGAGCAGCAACGCCACGCCAAGGCTCCGATTATGTCACTGTACATTCATACACCATTCACACGGACCTGGGGATCACTTCTCCCTGGTCCTGGGGAACCCTTCTCCTCCAAAATTGAGGGTGACACCCCTTTTCCGGCAGGAATGTCACCCCCACATTCAAACAACATTCACAACCCAAAAAAAAAAAAAATTACCAGCAAAATCAAAAAATGTCCAGCAAAAAAAAAAGGCCCCAAAAAAAAGGGGAAAAACAAATTAATGCCCTTGACGTGAGCCACGCCTGGGGCGCCCCCGGCCACGGCCCCGACTCCTCTGGGGAGACTCATGGGGGAGGGGGTAAACCGGGGAAGGAGGAGCAGCCCCTGGTCTCTGCCCACCTGGCGGCCTGCCCTCCAAGGCCACGGCTATTCTGTCCAGGGCAACACCTAGTGTTGCCGTGTTGGCCTGGATAGCCTGGGTAAGGGCCCTCACATCCTGCCCAACGCCTGCTGATGTAGTCTGCAGGTCGTTAAGGCAGTTTCTGAAAGCCCGGGAGTGGCAGTCCAGGTTCCCAAGCGTATCCTTGATGGAGGACAGGCTCTCCTCCATCCGCACCAATGTCTGGCTGACCTGTCCCAGATGGCGGGTCTGGAGGAACTGGTCCCTTCTCAAAGTGGCGGGCAGGAGATCGGCCACCCCCCTGGTCTTCTGGGTCGCCTTCCTGCCTCCAGCTGATGCTTGTGGCCGGGGAGAAGGGGAGCCCCTTGGGAGGGGAGCCATGTTGGGGGAGGAGGAGGGGGGCTCCCCCTTAGGGAGGGCTGGCTGCTGCCAGCCAGAGGGGAAAAGTCATCCAAAAACAATAGGCCAGTGCCTGACATGGACTCCTCCTCCTCCTCAAACTCCTCCTCCTCAACCTCCTCCTCCTCCTCTTCAACCTCCTCCGCGGACTCCGGCCTTGTCAGGGGGGCCTCATTAGGCTGCTGTCCTGGGGATGGTGCGGTCAGGCCAGATGGCCCAGCACCCTCCTGCACATCTGTGGATGGCACAAAACATTTACAGGTTGGAGGATCCACACACTTGCCACATATTCCCTTTCACCCCCTCCCCCACACATGCTACACACCTGATAGAAAAAAAAACCTTACCTGGCATCACGCCTTCATGACTTGAGTCATAGCCAGGCAGGCCCTCCACTTCTTGCCTATGAAAGGTCTGGGCCACCGCACGCTCCTCCGCTGTCAGCCTAACAGGGCATGGTGGGCCCCCTCCTGTGGCCCTGGCATGGGCAAGCATTCTGGCCAGCTTCTTTTTGACCAGACGCCGGAGGTCATTTATCTTTTTATCAATCCCAGACCGGTTCCTTGTCTCCCCCTCCCCCGCTGAATTCACCTGGTCAGTGATCATGTCCAAAATCTCTCTCCTCCTGGCCGGGGTGGTGTTGGCACTGTCCGACGCCGTGGAGGAAACGCCCATAGTCGGAAATGGCCCGGGCAAGAATTTGTTTCTCCCTCAAAGAAAAATTTAATTTCCTCTTCCTCTCAGTCATACTCTGACCAAAAATCACTCCCAGTCAACAAAAATCACTCACAAAAACAAGCACGATCAATCAAGCAAGAAAACAAACAAACAGAAAACTATCAAACAAAAATTCTCACAAACACTCAGCAAAAAGCAGTCACAAAAACAAACAGGAACAATCAAGCAAGAAAACAAACAAACAGAAAACTATCAAACAAAAAAATCTCACAAACACTTAGCAAAAATCACTTTCAAATATCTTCTAACAAACACTAGATCACACAGTACACAAATCTGACAAATACAAATCACAACGCAACTAACAACGGAACAAAAGCACTTTGCTATATGGGAAGGGAAACAAGGGATGTACTTTTGCAATGGAAGTGCGTTTGTGTGTGTCTATTTATGCTGTCTGCGTAGTTCATGATTTTGCCCTAGTCCATTTCCAATTTCACTGATTGCGCCGTTCCCGAGTTGTGAGCATGCACACAGAGGTGCTGACATGGTCTGCTTCAAGCGAGCATTCGCGCGCCGGCCAGCCCTTCATTTGCATGGGGTCACGGCTCATTTCAATGTAACACGTCCATGTCCTTCCCAATTTGTATTACTCCGCCTTGCGCCTCAGAAATAACGTTGCGCAGGCGCTAATTTCTGCGTAAAAGCGACAAGAATAGGGTGATTGCGCGGCTACATTGCGCAAGTCTAACATAAAGGCGGTACGCTACGCCGGTCCAATAATGCGCAGATGTACCTGAATCTGGCCCATTGTATTTATGCACCATAAAATCCTATTCAAATAACTCTTGCTAAAAGTGTAAACAAATGAATATCTAATGTGACAAATCTTTTAATGTGTTTTAGGTTGTATTTAAAAATATGGCTAGTCAGCCTCACAATATATATCCACACGGAGTGTCATTACAGAGGATCTTTAAAGGCTACGTACCTGACCTTAAAGGTTTGTATTTTGCATCCATGTCACATGCTGTCCAAAACTTTTTTTTTTTTTCTGTGAAGTGAGGTTCTATTTCAATATATACATATTTTTAATGATAAATTTGGGAACCCTGCATAGAATTTATTGATGTCTAAGAGCATATGGAAAAACTCTCCCCAGCCTCTTACAATGACAGACTGATCTATGTTATTATATAAGAAATATCCGTGCTCAATATTATAAAACTTAAAAGGGTTGTAAAGATAAAAAGAAAATTCCCTAACTAGCTTCCTTTACCTTAGTCCTCCTTCACTTACCTCCTTCTTTCCATTTTGCCTTTAAATGTCCTTTCTTCTGAGAAATGCTCACTTCCTGTTCTTCTGTCTGTAACTCCACACAGTAATGCAAGGCTTTCTCCCTGGAGTGGAGAAAGCCTCTTGAGGGGGGAGGGGGCGAGCAGGCAAGTCAGGACACTCTCTACTTTGCAGATCACCACCATTACTAGTAGAAAAAAACGCCATATAAATGCCATAAATCTTTCCCATAGTTTGTAGACGCTATAACTTTTGCACAAACCAATCACTATACGCTTATTGCAATTTTTTTATCAAAAATATGTAGAAGAGTACATATCGGCCTAAACTGAGGAAAACTTTTTTTTTTTTAATTTGGGATATTTACTATAGCAAAAAGTAAAAGATAGAGGGGGTTATTTACAAAAGACAAATCCACTTTGCACTACAAGTGCAAACTATAAGTGCAAAGTGCACTACTGAAAGTGCACTTGGAAAGTGCAGTCGCTGTAAATCTGAGGGGTGGATCTAAAATGAGGGGAAGCTCTGCTAATTTTATCATCTAATCATGTGCAAGCTAAAACGCAGTTTTTTTTCCTTGCATGTCCCCCCTTGGATCTACAGCGACTGCACTTCTAAGTGCACTTTCAGTGCAATTTCAAGTGCACTTTGCACTTGTAGCTTGCACTTGTAGTGCAAAGTGGATTTGCCTTTAGTAAATAACCCCCATTGATTTTTTTCAAAATTGTTGCTTTTTTTGTTTATAGCGCAAAAATTAAAACCACAGAGGTGATCAAATACCACCAAAAGAAAGCTCTATTTGTGGGAAAAAAAGGACGTAAATTTTGTTTCGGTACAACATCGCATGACCGCGCAATTGTCAGTTAAAGTGACGCAGTGCTGGTCTGGTCATTGGGCAGGAAAATCCTCCAGAGCTGAATTGGTTAAATAGTTAAATAGTTACATAGTAAGGGTGAAAAAGACACAAGTCCATCTAGTTTAACCAATAAAAGAGAAAAATATATAAAAAAATCATACAATCCCATATACCCAATCCTATACTCAAGCACTGGACACAAAGCATTATCGAACACTGGGGATTGCCTGAAAATTACAAAGTGGGTTTACAACCACTTTCAGTTTGATAAATACATTTAAAAATAGTGAGCGCTGGTTTGTTGATCAGTTGGGGCGTGACTAAAAGCGGATGCAGACGCCCTCTCCTAAACTTACCTCCACTCTGGGCTGGGGGGACTCCGGTTGCCGTGGGCTGACCAGGAGCTGGCACAGATGCATATCTGCGAGCAGGCGATGCACACGGCACGCTCGCATGATCCTTGGGCTCTGTCCCAATAAATCCCCAGCACTGGATACCAGTGGTGTGCTGTGCGGGAGTGACGGCTTTAGCTTCTGATGGAGGTACGTTCCAGCGGAAGATGGTGGTGGCGGTGTGGCGGTGTCTAAACCACACACTGGGGCCCCCGCCACAAGAAAAAGCCAGGGACAGGGCCAGACAACCCACACGAAGGCAGTGAATGTCTCTGGAGGAAATCCTTTGGGAGGGGGGTGGAAGACACTCAAAAGCAGTCAAAATCACCACCTAGAATGGTAGCCCCAGGGGAAGCAGAACCGTCACTGAAGTAAGTACTGCATGCAATTAATTCCTGCACAACCTCCATAAATTAAATGTCTTACCAGATCAAAACCATCTGAGAAGCCAACCGTCTCTCGTTAGGCATGATATGCAAAAAGTGCATGAAAGGACTTCTGCTCTGGAGGGGAGGGTTAGCCTAACAGAGGATGATCTGAACCATCTTAAATGGGAAATGAGAACTATAAGGGAACAAATGGTTAACTATCAGATAAAAATCGATGAAATGGAGAACAGGATGCAAAGGAAGAATGTGAGGATAGTGGGGCTCCCCGAACATAGTGAGGGTTCAGATCCTACTGCATTTTTGAAAAAATGGTTTAAAGACCTATTTGGAGAAAATTTCTTTTCATTTTTTTTTGCATTAGAAAGAGCCCATAGTGTTCCTTCTAGACCTCCCCAACTGGGAGCCACCCCAAGATCTCTCCTGGTAAAAATGCTCTATTACAAGGACAAAGTGACTATACTAAACAAAGCTAGAGAAATGGGCAATATCCTCTACATAGGCAATAGGGTTTCCATATACCCAGATTTTTCACCTGACTTACAAAAACGGAAGGCCAAGTTTGGAGAAGCCAAAAGTAAATTGCAACAACTTACACACTGTTATATCAGGCAAGACTGTGAATAAATGCCCTGGGGGAGACTGTAGAATAGTCTGACTGCATTACCCTTGAATTTCATTAACATAGCACATTGTTGAATAATCAGGGGAAGAGGAGAGGGGGAGGGTTGTAGACAGGTGGGAGGGGACAATAAGTGCATTACCCCTTGCCACAAAGGCGTATGGCGAAGAGTTCTCTCAATTCGTGTTTTTTTTTTCTGTCTTGTCTTTTTTTTTTCTTATTTTGTTTGTTTTTTTAGCTGTTGGGTTTATGGGGTTCTGAGGGGGGTGGGATAGGGGGGGAAGAGTGTAAGAACACAAGCTCAATGATGATAATAACACCTAAAATGATAGATAAATGTAAAGGTTACATTAGGAAACCCCAATATAGTCCCAGTAGGTACGTGACAAGACAATATAGGGCCACAAAAACGACACAGAAAAATTATATCAACTGGATAAGGTATTGGCCGCTGAATGAAAACGCCACAGGGTTTGCAGAAACTTTAATTTTAATGGTTAAAAGCACTCGGACAAAAAAATGTATTCTGTGTTCATGGAATGTCCGGGGAATGGGAGATCCAGAGAAAAAAGCAGAAGTTCTCCTGATTGCAAAGATGTACAGGGCAGATATCCTTTGTCTACAGGAAACACACCTTACCAAGATCTCTATTTCCCAGCTGAGGTGGAGAGATTACTGAACACAATTCCATTCGGTTCACACCTCCTACTCAAGGGGGGGGTGAGCATTTTGGTTAGATCCGGAGTGATGTTTACGTGCATGCAGACCAAGGTGGATGAACTAGGCCCTAGTTCATCCACCTTGGTCAGGGATATGCAATTAGCGGACCTCCAGATGTTGAAGAACTACAAGTCCCATGACTCATAGCAAGATTCTGAAAGCCACAAGCATGACACCCAGAGGCAAAGGCATGATGGGACTTGTAGTTTTGCAACAGCTGGAGGCCCGCTAATTGCATATCCCTGAACTAGGGTGATATATTTTTCTATTCTGCAAGATAGAGAATAGAACTTGGAGTGTAGGCAAGACTGATGAAAGTTAGCTTCATTGGATGTCCGACGAAAAAATCCATCAGATCAGATTCCATCAGATATCCGATCGTGTGTACAGGGCTTAACTGGAACTTAGCCTCTAGTAGAAGAATTACACTCAGGTGACTACTTGAATATGCTGAGGGAAAAACAAGACTTCATCCCATGCATCTGACTACAGGCTTTGTGCAAACACAGAAATATTAAATATAACTTGTAGCAATTCATATTTATCATTTAGGCCTCTTTCACACGGAGCGGTCCGTTTTTCGGTCCGCTCCGTTTGTGTTCGTCGGCTCAGCGGGATGTCCCGCTGAGCTGTCGGTGGACAGGGCGGTCCCCGCACACGGACTTGTAATAAGCGGACGAACGGTCCACTCATGTCAAAGGGGCCTTAAGCCAGTGGGTGACACTCTAGGTTCCTCTTAACAGTTTGCCCAGGATACCAGCCCTTTTCTGCGAAAGCCTATGTTACCAAGTTCAAATGTTACATGCAGCTGAAATAGCCAGAAGAGAGACAAACCACATATTTTTCCTGCTCCGCTCATTAGGCTGTGTACGTTATTTGCAATAAACAGAAAACGAGCAGCTGGTGCTAGGCTTTCTTTTTGAAAAAAATATTACAATCTGCAAATCTGTTATAATTCCCTAGCTGTTTATGTAGTGCAAGTTAGATTATTCATCTAAAGGACATTCAGTGTTGTTATAATACGTATGTTTTTACTAGGTGAGGAGATGCAGAATAATACAGTTATGCCTGGTGAAACAGTCACCTACTACTGGACAGTTTTGGAGAATGATGAGCCTACAAGAAATGATCCTCAATGTTTGACAAGAATATATCACAGTACTGTTAACATTTTAAAGGATATGGCGTCTGGGCTGCTTGGAACGCTTCTAATTTGCAAGTCCATGTCACTAAGTACCAGAGGATTACAGGTAACGTTGGGCACACATTTACAATGAATGAGGAAACATAGAAAAGTTGGGAAATAACATTTAAATAAAAAAAAAAATCTTACTAGTAAACTGTAGGGCAGAATATATAAGTTTACACAATTATAGTTTAATACCATACCCTCTGGTTTGTTTTCTGATTTAAATATTATTTGTATAAGAAATGTAATATCAAGAAACACATGTTCTGTAACATTACAATATTACAAATATAAACTACTATAATTTGGGCTTTTGCTTAAAATAAAAAATCGGAAAAGATTTACTGTATATCAGTCTCCGGTAGCCTCTGGCATACAAACAATGGCCTGGATTCACATACATCGGCGCATCGTTATGCCGCCGTAGAGTATCTTCTTTACGCTACGCCGGTGCAATGCAGAGAGGGAAGCATGGAATTCACAAAGCAAATGCTCCCAACGTTGCGCCGGGGTAGCGTATATTCGTCGGCGTAAGGCAGCGTAAGTGGAAGTGGGCTTGATACATTTTAATGATGCGTGACCCCATGCAAATGATGGAGCCAGCTTCAAAAAACGAACTGCGCATGAGTCGTCTCTTGGACGCATCCCAGTGCGCATGCTCACAGTTACGTTGAAATAGCTGCCTAAGATACGTCGAACACTGCCTACGACGTGAACGTAACCTACGCACAGCCCTATTCACGTAGTACTACGTACGCAACGTAAAATTTGACGGCGTCGTTCCCTGGCCCATACCTTTGCATTACCTGCACCTGCTATATGAGGGGTAACTTTACACCGGACGTAAGCCTTACGTAAACCACGTATATTAATGCGCCGGGCGCATCTACGTTTGTAAATTGACGTATCTTACTCATTTACTCATTTAAAATGGGAACGCCAAATGCGTCCAGTGTAACTATGCGCCCACGATACGCCGGTGTAGGAAAGTTACGTTGGTCGGAATAAGCCTATTGTCAGGCGTATCTAGTTTTGTGGGTACGGTGCATAGATACGACGGCGCATCCGTGGACTTACGCGGCATATCAGTAGATATATCGGCGTAAGTTCTTTCTGAATCTGGGCCAATATTTTTGACCCACTTGGTGGATTCACAATAATAATTCTGCTTATAGACAGTGATTATAACTTTACAAATGGGATTTCAGGTTTGCCAGCTGGTGGTAGTTTAACTGAATTCAAAGAGCGCTTGGAGTAAAACATTTGGGACGGCTAAGAATCTTAGTCCACAATCTGAAAAGGCCACGACTGTTTGACATAAGAAGACTTATGCCCCGTACACACGATCAGAATTTCCGTCTGATTTTTCTGACGGAATTCCATTCAAGCTGTATTGCATGCACACTGTCACACCAAATTCCGACCGCCCAAAACGTGGTGATGTGCCAAGGAAAATTAAGTTCCATGCTTCCTAACATGCGTCAACTTGATTCTGAGCATGTGTGTTTATTTCTCCGTTGGAGTTCCATACAGACGAACGGAATTTCCGATTGTTTTTTATTGGAAAAAAAGAGAACATGTTCTCTTTCTAAGTCCGTCAGAATTTCTGATGGAAAAACTCAGAGCACACACACAGTCGGAATATATGATGAAAAAAATTCAGACTTCTTCCATCGGAAATTCCAATCGTGTGTACGCAGCTTTAAACTTTATTTTTTTCAAAGGTATTTTATTAACATGCTGGGTGATATAACTTCTGGTCTAAGTTGCTCGTTGGTGTTATCAGTCACTTTAGGAATGTCCTTGGTGCAGTAATTGTAAGACACGATTGTTTATTTAAACATTTTCATTAAATAGAAAATATTTAAAAAATTTAAATATAATGAAAAGAGTACAAAACCTCTTAAAATACTTTTCTACACACACACACATACATATAAGTACATTTGGATGCATATACATGTGTAAATTAGTTTTGCATAGATATTCCCACATGCACAATTATTTTTGGCCATCCAAAAAGTTAATAAATTGTTGCCTTTTTACAATATGGGGTATCACAGTTTTTCAAGTACAAATCATTTTGAGGCTATATATTTTTGATCTTTATTAACTTAAAGTGATCGTAAAGTCTTGTCTTTTGCCTATAAAAATAGCTATCATGCTAAACTTACCTGTTCCGTTGCAGTGGATTTGCACAGAGCAGCCCGAATCCTCCTCTTCTCGGGTCCCTCTTCTTTGCTCCTGTCCCCTCCCTCCTGTTCAGCGCCCCTACAGCAAGCAGCTTGCTATGGGGGGCACCCAAGCCGAATTACAGCTCCCTGTGTCCATTCAAACATGGAGCCCTGGCCAAGCCCTGCCTCTCTCTCTCTCCTGATTGGCTAGCTGTCTTTGATTGACAGCAGTGGAAGACAATGGCACTGCTGCTGTGTCTCAGCCAATCAGGGAGGGATAATCTCAGGCGGCTGGGACCCTCGTGGACATCGCTGGACAGAGAGGGAACTCGGGTAAGTATTAGCGGGGCTGGTGCACACAGAAGGCTTTTTACCTTAACGCATAGAATGCATTAAGATTAAAAACCTTCTGCCTTTACAACTCCTTTAACACAGTTTTTTATATGTATTAACCATTTGAAGATTGTATGATATTCAGGTGTGTAAAAAAAAAATGTGTGTTTATTCTATAATATTTTGATTGCACAAATATGGAGTGGCATAAAAAAATGAAACTACAAACTTTTTGTTCTTCCACTTTTAGATAGAAATTAAATGAAAGAATACATCACCCATTATATAATGACTAATATACACATACTTAGGGGCCCTATTTCTATCAGTCTCTGCCTATTGGCTTTTAGTTACTTTGCATTACAGGGACCTATATTTAGATCAGTAATATTTGCCTACTTCTCCCACTTAGGAAAAAGCAGATGAAGAGCAAGTTGCAATGTTTGCAGTGTTTGATGAGAATAAAAGCTGGTACTATGAAGTCAATAAGCAAAAAGCTTGTAGCTGGATGCTTGCCAAAGACCCCAAAACTCTGTATAGTTCCTATGTTATCAACAGTAAGTTACATTGGATTTTTCATTTTACTAAAGGTGGCAAATATTGTCCAAATACAATAGACATGTGTATTATTCCTTCAATCTTGATGTGTTTTGTGTATTTCTTTCAGATCTGTGTAGTAATCCAGTTTGAAATGTTGCCTCTGTGCAGAAGCTTCCTGTAATAAAGACTGGTCAATGCTACGCTCTCTCCTTGTGTAGTGTAACTGGTCTTCTATCCATCCCCTCCTGTAGTTTTATGCAGGGAGTAAGTGGGTAGGTGGGTTCTAACACAGCAGGAGAACTCTGGGTGTCTCAGTCCTTTGGTCCTGGGTGTGCTTTGGCCCCTAGTCTGCCCTGAGGTCCCTGCACATAGAAGTCTTGTAATGGCTCTGTCTCTTGGCTCTGGCCCTTACAGGGTGCAGTGCTTCTCTTCCTCTCTGTCTCAGTCTCTCTCAGCCCCCAGCAACCTCAGTAGCAGCTCCTTCCGCTCTTGCATCCAGCCCCAGTCTGCCTTGAGATCCTGTGGTTTACCTGCAAAAATACTGTCCTCTCCTCCCTTGATGTGCAGAGATGTGTGGGTGTTAAAATTTGCTGCTTCATTAGCCCTCACAGAATTTTATTGAGTTGTGTTTGTTGGGGACTACATGCCCCTGTGTCCTTTGCACCATTGTGTCATTCTCCCCTGATTGGATCTGATCTTCTATTGCCGGGGGTAGAGAACCAGGAGTGAGTGGGGGGAATCAAACCCACAACCCGCTCTTATCCTCAGTGCAGCGGCAGTGGGGGTCAGTCTGTCTGCTCTTGCTCACAGCGAGGGGGGGGGGGTTAATCAAGAAAATCCTTACACTGAGTTGCACCGTGGGCAGCAGGAGTGGAGAAAGCTTGTAGCACAGCTGCTCTGTAACTCTTCACAGAGGAGACGATGAGTGGAGGATCACACAGTCAGCTGCACAGGCCTACACTTAAATGAAACCTTTTATCCTGGAGTTCAGTTTTAAAATAACCACTGAAATTTCCTAATACAAGAAATGTATTATTACACGCCTAGCCCATATGTAATGCAATTCAAGAAAAAATATCTTTCTGCATGTTTATCATTTAGGCAAACTCAAATGATGTGGGTAACTGCAAGAATAGATAAGAGTAGATATGTTTATGCTCTCCATGGAATGTAATTATAATTTCAAAGATAACTCAATTTTTATTAAAGTTATCTTTTAAAGCCTTTACTACTCTCAGTGTCCCCTTTAAGTCTTATGCCCCTACACACAATCGGAATTTCCGATGGAAAAAGTCAGATGGACTTTTTCCATTAGATTTTCCAATCGTATGTAGCCCCATCTGAGGTTTTTCATCAGAAATTCTGATGAATTCCATGGGAGTTTAGATATAGAACATGTTCTATATTTTTCTGATCGAATTCCAACGTGATTCGGCCAGGCAAAAGCATAATACTTAGGCCGTGTATACACGATTGAACATGTCCACTGAAACTGGTCCGCATACCAGTTTCCGCGGACATGTCCGATCGTGTGTACAGCCTAGCGGACAGGTTTCCAGCGGACAAAAGTTTCTTAGCATGCTTAGAAACTTGTCCGCTGGAAACCGAAATCGAAATCCCCCGCATGCGTCGAATGGATTTGATGCATGCGTGGAAGCATTTTACTTCCTTGTTTTCGCACGTCGCGGCGTCAACGTCACCGCCACATCACCGCATTCTCTGTCAGCAGGGATTTTGGTCTGATGGTATGTACACACATCAGACCAAATTATCCCAAGAGACATGTCCGATGAAAACGGTCCGCGGACCGCTTTCATCGGACATGTCCCCTCGTGTGTACGCGGCCTAACTTGTCTCTGCTCTACAGAGATCCTTACTGTATGGCCTGCTGACACTGGTAACCTATTCTTTAAAAGTCTTCCTGCTGGCCTTCACTTCCCCTGTGCATATGTAATGCAACATCTATAGTTCATAAAGAAAATTTGTCTATCTTTTATCTCAATTCATGATGGCTTTTCCATAATGTTGTATGGAGATTGTAGTGCACACGCACAGGAGGAGTAGAGCATAGCCAGGAGAATTTTGAAGAAGAGGGCCAAAAATCTTGATCATGAACTGAGACAAGTAAATGTAATAATTTGATGGGATACTGGGAGAGAGCCTACAAAGAAGACCTCTAATAATTGTACTGTTATCTTTTCAGTTGTAATGTGGTGCCCATTTGACTGGCTCTAAACCTCTTTTTCATATGGTAAAGCATGTCACCAACAATAATGTAGCAGCTATAATATTATGCCTTAACGCCTATCATCATATACATTCTATAATGAAGATTTTCTTAAAGAGTATGCAAACCAAAAGTTTTTTGTATATTTTTAAGTTTGATATCATTCCTCACTTTATACACAATTTTTTAAGCAAATCATTTTTTGTTAATCTCTTAGGCGGCGTACACACGATCGGATATATCCGATGAAAACGGTCCGCGGACCATTTCCATCGGATATATCCGATCGGGAGTTTGATCCGATGGCGTGTACACACCATCGGATCAAATTCCCCGCCGCCGGACGGCGCGGTGACGCGGCGGTGACGTTGACGCCGCCGCGTCACCGCCACGTCACCGCACCAGGAAGTAAAACACTTCCGCGCATGCGCCGAATCCATTCGGCAGCGGCGCGGCGGCGGTGGGACCCGACATGTCTGCTGGTAAGTGTATTAACCAGCAGACATGTCGGGCGGACAGATTCCACCCGATAGATTTCAAAGCATGCTTTGAAATCTGTCGGGTGGAGAAATCTGTCCGCTAGCCCATACACACGAGCGGAGATGTCTGCTGAAACGGTCCATCGGACCGTTTTCAGCGGACATATCCCCTCGTGTGTACGCGGCCTTAAGTTTCTTACTTGGAGAGCCTACCAGAAGCAGCACTTCCTATTTCAAGCGGACAACAGCGAGGTTCTTCTACGGGTGGAGGATGGAGCTGAAGCCAATTGGCATTATCTTTGTATAGATTAGCTTTACAGTCTATTGATGCTGCGTTTGATTGGGCACTATTTTGCCGTCACACCAAGTGCCGTCACACCAAGCTAACGCCTTTCAATTAGCCGAAGCATTGTTAGCCTGCTGTATAAGCTCTTGGGTAGGCTGTTGGAATGCTGGAATGCCCAAAGGGTCTGCAGGAGGTATGTGCAGACCACATTGGCACTACAGGGGTTCAACTGAAGAAGAGCACATGGCAGGATGACAATTCTAATTTATAATTGGTGGCTTAGCATTGTCTGAAACAGAAAGTGCTGTTGCAGAACCTTATGCAGGAAATTTCGCAACACATGCACAAGCAAACTGTTTACAGTGAGGCATGATGTAAAAAATTATGAAAAGTCAATTTTGTTTTTTCTTTCTTTTGTTTGTTCTTTTTTAACTTTTCTTTTTCTTTTAGCTATAAATGGAAATTCTCTTGAAAATGCAATTCTGGGATTCTGTTACAACCATGTTGTTCAATGGCATGTTTCAAGCGTGGGAATCTGGGATGAAACTCTTACTCTACAGATTAGTGGACATACCTTTAGGTACAGAAGAGGAACTGGAGATTTAGTAACTCTCTTCCCAATGACTAGTGAGAGCATTATCATAGAAATGAATAATCTAGGTAAGCTACTCCTTTACCGAATAATTAAAACATTTGTATGTTTCTGATAAGAAACTAAAACAGGTAAGGCAAGAAAATAAAAACAGGTAAAAAAAGAAAATCACAGAAAGTTCCAATTAAGCTCTTTAATGATCATTGCCCTTTCAGTAATTTACCCAATGCATTCAACTTCTAAGAGGGTGCAACTATGACAGAGGTCATGCTTATATTTCTTAGGTATCAATACTACCCAACTTTTTATTTTTTGAGCTATAAGCAAAAGAAGAGCGACAATTTAGAAAAAACCCCCACAAAGGGCCAGATTCAGGTAGAGTTAGGCTGGAATATCAGTGATACGCCAGCATAACTCTCACTTTGAGCTGGCGTTTCTGTTTTCTGTAAGCAGAAAACAAGAAACGCTGGGTTGGAGTTCCTATACGAGCGGCGTAATTGTATTTGGCCTTCGTATCGGAACTGCAATTTTAAAAATGGCGCTCAGAGCGTTCCCGCTGATTAACGCCGAGAATATGTTAATCAGCGAGAATCGGCAATTCACGATCGTAGTTTTATGGCGTTTTTGTTATTATTTTCTTTTAGTTGTAATGGCGGCGACTACGACATTATGGCAGACACATCAGACACCTTTGACACATTTTTGGGACCATTGGCATTTATACAGCGATCAGTGCTATAAAAATGTACTGATTTCTGTAAAAATGTCATTAGTAGGGAAGGGGTTAACACTAGGGGTGTTCAAGGGATTAACTGTGCGGGTATTTCGTCACTTCCTTGATGCCGAAATGTCTCCTGGGTACTTTTGTCATTGTTCCCAGGAGACATTGCGGAGGTCTGCCGCGAGTTATAACGGGATTTAGAAAGAACTTGCTTAAAGTTCTTTCTCCTGGGAACAATGACAAAGCTCCCAGGAGTCATTGCGGAATTGAGGAAGTGATTAAATAACCGCACACTACCCGATGAATCCATATACAGGAAGCGGTCAGTAACATAAAGGATTACTAAGGTACAGTGGATCGAAAAAAAAAAACATGCGGTTTAGTAATTATGCATATGAGCGTATCTTTTTTTTTTTTTTGGTGGGGGAGTGGATCTTGGGTGGGAGTTCCCACGCTTTTTTTCCCCAGGACTTGACCCCTGGGGGATGGGACTGACTAGGGGAAGAGATTGATCGGTGATCATACATTGTATGAACACACGATCAGTCTCCTCGCCCCTGAGAGAACAGGGATGTTTGTGTTACAAGAATTTCTCCGGGGACACGATTCGGACACGCGCACGCTGCCTGGGTTGTGTCTTAAAGAGCCGACGTGTGGCTACGAAGGCTCGCACAGTGGGGCCAGCCTGCCGCAGTATAACTGCTTTAATCTACTAAATGCATTTACTTACATACTCTTATATCTCTATTGATTTTTTTTATAAGAAATAATAGGACACGGTATCCTGTTTTTAAGTTGTACAAAGCAATGCCAGACAAATTGTACAATATCACGGCCCAACTAGGTAGTTCATACATAATGAATGTTAACATCCAGCTGTTAAGACTGCAGCAGTGAGTAGATCACTTGCCATCTATTGATCTGAGTGAGAGGACTGTCTAACTATAGTTAGTCTAACACTGGAGGAGATTTCATCAAATCTCTAGAAAAAATATAATGTACACTTCTGTATATGTAACTTATAAAACAAGGTACGATGAATACATACAGTCCTTAAAACTAATTTTTCTTTTCAGCATTTTCACAAAAATAATTTTAAACAAAATATTTTAACATTTAAGTTTATGATTCTAGATATTGTACTTACATCTAATTAACATGTACTTTCAAGGTAATGTATTTATGCATTTTTTTTTACAGGTGTGTGGCTTTTTGGTAATTTCAACTTTAAAGGAAAATCTGGCATGAATGTCAGATTCAGAGATGTAAAATGTTTTGCTCCTATAGACTATGAAGAGTTTGAAGATGAAGAACTTGAATTTAATTATCCAGATGTCAGAACAGAAACAGATGAGGAAGAGGAATTAGACATTCCTATAGATGACTATGACTACAATGATAAGATGGCCCTAGAGTTTAATATTAGGTCTTCGAAGAACAATACAGGGACCATAGAAGAAAAATTAAATCTTACTGCTTTAGCTATTGATGATATGTATGAGACCAACGTAAAAAAATTAGATATCCTTTATAACACAAGCACATCAGGAAGTTATGACAGTGATTCATCTGTGTCTACTGAAGATACATATAATAATAACATCAAATTGGGGGGAAGTCATGATATTCCCAAGGAGTCAGTTTCAGCTGAAGAACATGTTGTTCCCACAAGTCCTAGTAATTCCACTGAAGGATTTAATCTCACAGACACATTACAAAGTGCCGACCCTGATCAAGGTGAAGAAACATTTAACAGAACACAAGATATCTATATACATGGCCATAACAGCACAGATGCTGACAAGGAAGAAAGCATTATTCAGGCAGAAAATGAAATCCCTACATATTTTGAAGAATCAACAAATGGCACACAAAAGGAACAAAGCACAGATGCCGACAAGGAAGAAAGCATTCTTCAAGCAAAAAATGAATTCAATATATATTTTAAAGACTCTACAAATAGCACAAATAAAGAACACATAGAAGCAATGGAGAAGACCAACAGTTCAAAAACCATAAGTGTTGCAAAAAGGGATTTGGAAAAAGCATTAAATTACACCGATTTGTCCTTTACCTTCAGTTATATGGAAAACAAATCAAAGGAATGGGAAGAAACTGTTCCAGAAAATGACACTATTCAGTTGCCACGTGGAACAGCAGGATTTATAGAAACGTATGAAGTCAATTTTACAATTGATGTAACATCACAGACCAGTCCTGATAGTTTACCTATAAAAATAAATGGTGACCAGCACCACTTACCAACTGTAGCATCATCAACCTTACCACCAAAAAGTCACCTGGAGTTTACAACGCTGAAATCTACAGATGACATAACATCCACATCTTTGGCAAGACCAACTGAGACAAAGACTAGTATTACTGATTACCATGACAGAGAAATTGAAGAGATGCTGGGGTATGTTAATTTGGTTTATGATTTTATTTTTTACTAAAGATCAAATCTTGTTAAACTTCACTTGGCTAGTTACAATTGCATTTGATTAACACATTGGGCCAGATTCAGCAAAGATGTACGCCGGTGAGTAAGATACGCCGATTCACGAACGTAGATGCGAACATAGATGCTTCATATACGCGATTTGCTTAAGGCTTACGTCCAGCGTAAAGTTACCCCTGCTATAGCAGGCCCAGCTAATGCAAAGGTATGGGCCAGGGAACGACGCCGTCTAATTTTACGCCGCGTACCGTGAATAGGGCTGTGCGTAAGTTAAGTTCACGCCATAGGCATTTACGCCAACGTATCTTAGGGAGTTTATGCGACGTAATTCTGAGCATATGGGGTCACGCTAAATTTAAATAGATGACTCCCACCTCCTTCCTACTTTGAATTAGGCGGGCTTACGCCAGCCAATTTACGCTACGCCGCAGCAACTTACGGAGCAAGTGCTTTGAAAATACAGCACTTGCCTCTCTAAGTCGTAGCGTATATTCGATACGCTACGCCCGCCTAAACATACGCTAAGCTACCTGAATCTGGCCCATTATATTTTGGAATTGTAAAGAATGTTTAAATTTAAACCGGTAATACCCTGGCTTATGCTGAGTTCAGTTCTTTGACCATCTTAAAACTTTACATAGTATTTTATATTTTCTTGTAACTAAGTTTCATGTTCAGTATTATTTATTAAGAAATCAGTGGATGGCTTACATAAATCTAAGACTACAATAAATGATTGATCACAAGAAGGCCGTATGCATAAGTAGTGAGACAGGTAAAAATGATAGTTGTTATCACAGCAGACATTATTTACAGCAATGTCAAAGGACAGCTGGCATGGATGACAAAAGAGAAGTATGGGGTTTAAACAAAAACACCTCCCACTCACCTAGAAGTATGCAGCATCATTCTGGGGTGCTGGGCTGGGAAGGGGGAGATTGTCTGGCTCAGTCTCCCAGTAGCGCAGATGAGAATCCGAGCCAGCTGCTGGTCGAGGCATCTGGGTTGGCATCAGCCAACAGCGGGCTTTAACGACTGAAAACAGATCACAGGAGTGCAGATCGAACTCCTGTAAACCGTAAGAGAAGTATAGCCCAAAAATTCTTTGCCCATAATTCTCCTTTAAGGTCAAGAAATCTTGCTTTTGAAAACAAGAAATCCTAGTGCAAAAATATGAAGAAAAGGCTCAGGCTGTAACAAGAGTGAAAGAGTGAGAAAAAGTGAGAGAAAGGAAGAAAGTGGGAAGAAGGAGGGGAAGAGGAGGGGTTGAGGGGTTAGAGTCGGCCAGGGGTAAATTCAACATCATAGATCTGAATATGTGCAGATAAATGGTGTTAAAGCTCCATGAAGCTGCAAAGTCAGAAGATAGCTGGAGACCCACCATTCCAAGACCCAATGGAGTCTAGAAATATTGTCCTGAAACCTGGCCCTCAAATTCTTGTTCAGCAGTATCCAATAGACCTGGGATTTAACCTCAAGCCGTGTACACACGACAATTTTTAATGTCCAAGAAAAAAACAACGTTTTTTTCAACGTGATTCTTGTAGAACCTGCCTTGCCTACACGCGATCGTGAAAAAAAAAATGCTCGAGCAAAGCGCGCTGACGTATAACAATCTAATACGGCACTTTAAAGGAGAAGTTCCATTCAGATGGCGCCACCCTTTGGACTGCTTTTGCTGATTTTGTGTTAGTAAAAGTTTGGTGAAAGACGATTCGCGCTTTTCAGTCTTCGTGCTTTTTAGCCTGTTACAGCATGACGAATGTGCTATCTCCATTACAAATGCTAGTGCTCCTGTCTCATAACTTGCTTCTGAGCATGCACGTTTTTTCACATCGTTAAAGCCTACACATGACTGTTTTTTCACAAAGTGAAAAACAACAATGTAAAAAAAAACAACGCGAACATTTAGAGCATGTTCTAAATTTTTAATGCCCATTTTTCACGTTGAGAAAAATGCTCTGGAGCCTACACACGATAGTTTATTTAAAAAAATAGAATTTTTCACGTCATGAAGAAAAACGGTCGTGTGCACGTGGCATCAGATATAAATAATTGTTTGTAAAGACAGGATTTTGCAATCACTTGTTTTATGATTGTAAAGACGTGAGTCAAAAGAGAAAAGAGATTTTGACAACCCCTTGGTTTTCATATTGAAAAGGACTTTGATGCCGCGTACACACGATCATTTTTTGTGATGAAAAAAAACAACGTTTTCTGTGAAGTAAAAAACGACGTTTTTGAAACGTCACTTTTCAAAGACGATGTTGCATACACACCATCGTTTTTTTCACAAAAGCGAGGTTACGTTCACCACTCTTTTCCATTGAAGCTCGCTTCATAACTAGCTTCTGGGCATGCGCGGGTTGAAAAACGTTGTTTTAAACGACGTTTTTGCTACACACGGTGACTTTTTGTGAAACAAAAAACAACGTTTTGAAAGACGACACAAAAAATTCAAGCATGTTGGAATTTTTTTTTGGTCGTTTTTTTGAAGACAAAAAACAACGTTTTGCCCACACACGATCAATTTAAATGACGTTTTAAAAAACAAAGTTTTTTTTTCATCGCAAAAAACGACCATGTTTTAGCTTTGATTAGCACTATAATTTCTCAATACCACTGGACAAGTCCACCAAGTGTGAATAAAGGAACCAACCTCCAAAGAGCCACCAAAAACAGTGTAGAGAAGTGTAAAGCCGCGTACACACGGCAGAGAACCTCGACGGGCAGAACACATCGTTCCGCCCGTCAAGGTTCTCTGCCGGCCGTCGAAATCGGCGACCCGCCCGTCGGGAATGGCAACCAGCCATTCATCCAGGCGGGCCGTCGAGCAAATAGAGAGCGTGCTCTCTTTTCGCTCGACGGGATTCCCGATGGGCAGGGCGAGCGCTTTGTGTACACACGGCCGAGGTCCTCGCTGGAATGCAGCTTCCAGCGAGGTTCTCGCTGGTTTCCAGCGAGAACCTCGGTCGTGTGTACGCCGCCTCAGGGTTGATGTGCGCTAACCTGGTGGGAACCATGTACCACCAGAGTAGTGTTTTATAATTAGGGATGAGCTTGATGTTTGGGTTGAACATCCGGGGGGTTTCCCTTTTGTAGAACAGTAAACATTATGGGGCGTTCGCGGGAAGATCAAGCACCACGGAATGCCTCATAATGCTCTGCGAGATTGCAATGCATTGCTGTTCGATGATTGGCCAAAGCATACAACTTTGGCCAATCACAGTGCACTCTGCTGAGAGAGTCATAATTGGCCAATCATGGTTCAGAGGGGATTAAGTCCATGCCCCACACTATATTAGGCTGCCTACATAGCAGCCATGTGTAGTGTTGTTGGCGTGGACAGAGAGATAGCTTGCGTTAGATTAAGCAGGCAGTTTATTCAGTTAGTGACAGTGTATTTGAGATATATACTATGAGCCAGATTCAGCAACACTTGCGCTGGAGTATTTCGATATGCGCCGCGTAACTGTGAAGATGCGCCGTCGTTTCTATGTGCCCGTACCCACCAAACTAGATGCGCCCAATAATGGCCCATTTGCGACCGGCGGAACGTTCCGACGCCAGAGTATCGTCAGCGCTTAATTTCGCTTGGCGCATCAGTCGCGCCTATTGATTTCCCCTG
This sequence comes from Rana kukunoris, assembly GCA_029574335.1. Classification (NCBI taxonomy): domain Eukaryota; kingdom Metazoa; phylum Chordata; class Amphibia; order Anura; family Ranidae; genus Rana; species Rana kukunoris. The sequence continues at coordinate 460,469,504 of CM056050.1, forward strand.
CAAATATGCAAATGAGGGATTTTTCCCAATTCACGAACGGATTAGCACCATACGCTGGCTACATGCGCCGCGCGTATCTCGTCCGTCCGGCGCAAAGTTATTTCTACAAAAGGCTGCTTTATCTTTACTCCAGACGGTCACAGGTCAGCAGGAGAGCAGCTACAGCAGCGTTACGGACGAAACTAGCAAGCTGAACAACCACACTTGCAAGGACAACACCTCTGTGTGCCAACATGCCAGGGGCACTCGTGGTCCTAAGACTAGTACTGGGTCCCTCGCTATGGAGGAGGCGGGCACGTGAGAGGATATACCGCACGCGTATGAACCTCTTTGGCATGGGTGATGAGGAGGTGTATCGCCTCTTCAGATTCAGCCCAGATGCAATACTTGAACTAACCACAACCCTGCAGGGTGACATCACCAGCAAGACACACCGCTCACAAGCAGTGCAGCCACTGGTGAAGGTCCTGGCAACACTTAATTTCCTTGCAAGTGGATCATTCCAGCGTACAAGTGGAGTGGTGGCTGGGATGTCACAGTCCTCCATAAGCAGATGTGTGCACCAGGTTGTCCCTGCAATCCTCAGACGCATGTCCAACCAGTTCATCAGACCCACCACTGAGGAGCTGCGGCTGAAGGCAATGACAGATTTCTACAACATTGCCAGATTCCCACGCACTGTGGGGGCCATTGATTGCACACATGTGGCCCTTCAGCCCCCCAGTGCCACAGAGCACATATACCGCAATCGGAAGCATTGGCATTCCATCAACGTACAGGTGATAGCCGATGCCCAACGCCTCATATGGCACGTCCGTGCCAAACCCCCCCGGGTCCAGCCATGACAGCTTCATATACAATCAGAGTCCCATCCCAGCAGAATTCGAGCAGAACATGTATGGGGACAGCTGGCTGGTTGGTGAGTGACATGGGAGTCAGGCATGACTATCCCCTCCCGTGATGCACATCAGAAGTGGCACATGCACGACTAACATCCTCCTGTCTTTTCCCTTCCAGGTGACTCTGCATATGCACTGGGACCCCATCTAATGACTCCTCTCCGCAACCCCCAAACCAGAGGAGAGAGAAAATACAATGAAGCACACATCAAAACCCGTGCAGTGGTGGAGCAAACATTTGGGCTCCTGAAGTCCTGTTTCCGCTGCCTGGCTAAGTCTGGGGGGACCCTATTGTATTCCCCTACCTTTGTGTGTCAGATCATCGCTGCATGTTGCATTCTGCACAACTTTGCTATGAGAAAAGGCCTGCAGATTGACATGCGTGATGACCTGACCCCCGACCCACACAGTCCCCACCTGCCAGAGGAGAACCAGTCTGCTGATGGAAGAGCAGTCAGGAGGGTCCTCGCCGTAGGCATCTTTGGACACTAAACCAAAACATTGATCACACGGACAATGCACGCGTGTACACCACTGATGTCCCTAGATCACACACACCACATGCACATCGCATTGGATTAGCCCAAGTCCAGCATGTAGGACTTGGGAGCAGCAACGCCAGCGTCAAGGCCCCAATGATGTCACTGTCCATTTATACACCTTTCACACGTCATTCATACAGCCGTGGGGTTAACTTCACCACCACGGCCGAGGGTGACACCCCTTACTGTCAGGAGTGCCACCCCCTCACATTCACACAACATTCACACTGTCCCCTGCACTCCTGACCGTGTGCAGTTCAAAAGAAATAAAAAATCTCATAACCTGAGCAAGAAAATAAAATATAAACTCATAACCTGAGTATAAAAATAACAAAAAACTCATAACCTGAGTAATAAAAATAATAAAAATATAAACCAAATAAAAAAAAAACCCTCATCTGGGATGACGGGGGCTCCTCCTTGGGGGCACTCTCGGGCTCCTCAGCTGCCTGGAGGGAGTGGGTGGTGGTGGGGGGGCATCTTGAGGAGGCTGATCCCCGGGTGGGCCACTCCGGGCAGCTGTTGGCTGCATGCCCTCCAAGGCCACTGCAATCCGGCTCAGATAGAGGTTAGTCTGGGCCTGCATCCTCAACTGGCGGGTGACTTGATGCCATTGGTCACGCTGCCGCTGCCTCCCCTCTTCCCGGATGGCATCAGTGTTGGCATGTACAGCTGCTGTCAGGTGCCGGACATCAGCCTGCACCTCCCCCAGGCTGGTAACAAGGTTCTGAACACCACTGGGCAGCTGCGACATGGAGCCCAGGCTGTCAGCGACCCGGTCCAGGTGGCCAGCAATCTCCCCCATCTGCTGGGTCTGCTTGGCGTGGTCCAACAGCACCTGGTCCTCGACCATATCACACACCCCCCTGGTCTTCCGGGTGGCCTTCCTGGGGGCAGGAGAAGGTTGTCCCCGTGGGGATGGAGTCGCCCTTGAGGGGCTACCGAGGATGGGGGAGGAGATGACAGAGGGCCCTGCTGAAGAGGAGGACTCCTCCAACAATAAGATGAAGTCCTGTTCAGGGACAGGCTCCTCCACAACCACCTCTGCAGAGGTGGTGTGGCCACTCTCCTCCACCTCGGTCTCTTCAGCACCCAGGGGCTCATCATCACGATCCCGTTGGGAGGTTGGGGTGGACTGGCCGCCAAGAGATGATGGCCAAGCTCCGTCATCTGTGGATGACACAAAGAAGACACATGTTGGTGGTCCCACACACTTGGCACATGTACCCCCCCCCCACATGCAACACACCAAATAGGGGATAAAAAACACTTACCTGTCCTGGAGCCTTCCTCCATGGAGTCATATCCAGGGACCCCCTCCAACTGCTCCCTGTCCAGGCAGCGTGCGACCACCTCCTCCTCTGCGGTCAGGCTGACAGGACATGGGGGACCACCACCTGTGCCCCTCTCATGCCTCCTGATGGTGGCCACCTTGCCCTTGACCTTGCGCCGCAAGTCATTAATTTTTTTATGAATGTCCGAAGCAGTCCGGGTGGAGTACCCCAAGACATTCACCCTGGCAGCAATGGTCTCCAGGATGCCCTGCTTTCTCTTCCGGCTGGTCTTCCGGCTTTTTTTCCCATGGAGTAACTCATTAACAGACTCCATTGCTAATATGATGACCGAGACCTCCTGGGAATTAAAGGGGTGTTCCAGCCCTAAGTTGTGTTTATTAAAAGTCAGCAGCTTCAAAAAGTGTAGCTGCTGGCTTTTAATAAACACTCACTTACCTGCTCCTGCGTTCCAGCGACGCGCCGACCGGGGCTCCGCTCCTCTCCCCCCTGCCCGGCCGGCGTCTCCATCCTGACTGTGGGCACCCAGCCGTGACAGCCTTCGGCTTCACGGCCGGGCACCCACTGCGCATGCGCGAGCCGTACTGCGCATGCGTGCGCGGCGCGGCTCGCCGCTGATTGGAGAGGCGATCGCATGGGACCCGTCAGTGTCCCATGTGATCGCCTACAGGGAGGGGGCTGGTGTAGGCGATTAAGCTTAATCGCCTAACCAGCCCCTCGGCGGAAGCAGGAAGTGGGACAGGAAGTCCCACTCCTACTGAAGCCCCCACTCCCCCCCCAAAAAAATTACATGCCAAATGTGGCATGTATGGGGGTGAGGAGTGGGAAAAGCTAAGGTCGTTTTTTTGGGTGGAACACCCCTTTAAAATTGAGGTTCCTCCTCTCTTTGGGGGTAGCGGGAGCAACCATCACTGAGCAAAAGTATCTTCCCTGGGGTGGGGGGAAACGGAACTACTTTTGCGCCGGAATGGCGTTTCCGCCTGCGCTTTTAAGCGCCCAACGGAAGGCATTGCGCTGACGTTTCCCGGGAAGTGGTGCCGACGGAAGTTCTGAGCATGCGCACAAGGGGGCGAGTGGAGCCGCACTCACTGCGCATGCTCCGTGGATGATGCGCTGAACGTAAGCCTCTGCGCTGGGCTCCGCCCATCATTTACATATGATCACACCCACTTCCACTTGCGTCGGGTTACGCCAGCGCATTATCGTTACTCTGGCGCAAGTTTTGTGAATAACAGTACTTGCGCTGAAAGGGTCGTCAGAGTAACGTAAATGAGAAGCGTTACTCTGGAGCAAAGATGCTCTCATCTACCTGAATCTGGCCCTATATATATATATATATATATATATATATATATATATACTCTGCATTTAGCATAGTGCAGGCAGTGTATTAATATACTGTATGTATATATATATATATATATATATATATATATATATACACACACACACTGCATTAGGGATGAGCTTGTGGTTCGAGTCGAACATAAACATCGGGTGTTCATTTGTTTTAAAACTGACTGAACATATGGGAAACATGTGGAAAATTTGAGTGCCGTGGAATGCCCCATAATGATGATTGGCCAAAGCATGCACCTGACCTGCATGCTTCAACCAATCATAGCGCACTCTGCTGAGAGAGCCATAATTGGCCAAAGGATTAATGCCGCGTACACACGAGCGTTTTTAATGACGAGAAAAATTATATTTTTTTAATTGGTTGTGTGTAGGCTCCAGAGCATTTTTCTTGACAAGAAAAATTTAGAAACTGATCTATTTTTCCGTCGTTTTCACGTCATTGTTTTTCACGTTGTGAAAAACGGTTGTGTGTACGCTTTAACGAGGGGGAAAAAACACGCATGCTCAGAAGCAAGTTATGAGACGGGGGATATAGCATAAGCAGCCCAAATGGTGGTGCCATTCGAATGGAACTTCCCCTTTATAGAGCCGTTGTACGTGTTGTACGTCACCGCGCTTTGTTTTTTCACGATCATGTGTATGCAAGGCAACGTCGTTTTTTTCAATGACATGAACAACGGTCGTGTGTACCCGGGATAAGTCCACGCCCCACACTATATAAGGCTGCTTACAGAGCGGCCGCATGTAGTGTCGTTGGCGTGAACAGAGAGATAGCTTGAGTTAGTGAGCAGTCAGGTTATTCAGTTAGTGGCAGTGTATTTGATATATTTATACAGTCAGTGTATACAGTGTATTTGATATATTTATACAGTCAGTCTAATATATATACTCTGCATTTAGCATAGACTATATAGACTATATATTCAGTGTTTACACATTATAGCACATATATACACTGTGCATTCAGTGTAGCCTATATCTATAATGCATTCTGTGGTGTACTGTTTCTAATACACTTCTAGTGGTGTACACCTGACCTTTGGCGTGTCCTATGTTTATACTTGTCTGCTAGTCGCCCTGAACTTTGGCTTATCTTCTTACTATCTCTTGTTATCCTGGGCTGCTGCTTTCTCTCTATCCTCATGTGAGCATGAGCTAGGAGACCCTGGGGGCTGCAACCTCGAGCCAGTTGCAGCGCAGTCTATCCTCACCACTAGAGGCTTTGGTGAACACCTGCTGACTCTTAGCCTCCGGATCCGTGCTTCGTGCTCTAGTGGACCTGCCTTCCTTAACCACCCAGAGTTTCATCTGCAGCAGTCATCCGTAGAGTCTACTACCTTAGTGGTGCACTCTTGACCTCAACGGTGTGCATCTGTCACCTGGCCTCAGGTGACCTAACAAGTAGGTTTTGAATGGATGATGGAACACAATTAATAGCTTCCAACTAGACCAAGAGAGGAGTTTCATAGCTAGCATGGTATTTAGTTAGTTGTTCAATTTGTGCAGCCTGGTAATTGCTCAGGAATTGGAATTTGGGAATGTGCATCCCCATATGGCCTAGTTTGAAACATGACATGTTTGAAGAGAGAGTGATATGGATTTGTGACAAATTCAAAAAAGGCACCAACATCCTTGAATATTCAATAGTTTCACATGGATTTTTTGGGGGGAATTTTTGGGTGCCAACATATTGGAAAAAGAGAATTTATATATAACAATATATTTTTGTAGTACAAAAAAATAGATCAATAAAATCAAAAAGGTTTTTTATATTATACTAATATAAACATCAAAAACAACTTGTCTTATAGTGTGCAATCAAAGAGGATATTATCTTGTCACATAGAGGGTGATGGTTATGTAGTTATCCCGACATGTTTTGCCACCATGGGCTTCCTCAGGGGATATGTTTATAGCACGATGTATATCACTACATAAGAAAAAAAACATAATTTGTTCACTACATTTACATTTTATAACAAGGTATAAAGCCAAAGTCATATCACAACTCACTAGACTCAACTTCCCATTGCCTCCGAACAAGAGCAAAAGATGATGTGATGAACACCAGGGGGCGCACAGGACGGCTCCATTAGTTGTCTACTCAACAACTGAGACGTTGCAGGGCACAGATGGAAAAGGGTAAATAAAGGGTGGTGTGTGTGTGGACATCACACATTAGAGTGACACGCCAAACACATATAGCATACTCACAGCACAAGTTATTTGGTCTATCTCTGTAACCACAGATCCATATCAATGTTACATCTTAGCCATTATCACTCTAAACCTAATATTTTATTTACATCTATAATTAGTAAGTTTTAGCTATACTATGCTCATTCTTACCACATATTACATTTTCAGCAATTCACTGCCTATCATTATCCTCTGACATTCAGTGTTATAATCCCATCACGGCACCCACGGCTTGTTCGCATATCAACAACTTGTGCTGTGAGTATGCCAGCCCTCAAAATTTCGACTCGCCTACTAGCATTTGGCGAGTGGATTTAAGCTGGGAGCGAGTGATGACAGGGATGCATGACCCAATCTCCCTCCAATCTGTGCCTACACTTAGAGTCCCGATGAGATTGGTGGCCGAAGAGGAAAGGTGCATGCTCGGGAAAAGTAGTCTGGTCAGCCGCGCACAGGAAGTAATGAGTGAGGTGGAGGATTGCAAAAATTACCACTCTGGTGCAGCGCTCACTGAAAGTTGCCCTGACATGAGAGCGGCAGCCTTCCAGTTTGTGCAGTTTTCTTCTCCTTGTGCTCTATGTAAGTGTCCAACAGTTCAGCCTGAGCACTGTGAACAGACTGGTTTAAATGTGTGCTGTACTGTGTCAGTGTGCGCTGTGCTATGGTGTCAATGGCTGTGTAGTTGTGTGGATCTCAGCGCTGGATTGTACTCCCTCCCGCTGTGCTGCAGCTCCTCTCCTCACTGCCAGCCTGAATAAAAGGGGGAAGTGGGGACATGCAAGTGTGGAGCCGCACACACAGGCTCCTGATGATGAGATGAATAGGAGAGGGAGAGAGAGAGGATGGATGGGAGTTGCAGAGGAGACAGCAAGAGAATGGGGAAGAGATCCAGTTCTAGTGCCTTGTCCCTCTGGTCTGCCCCCAGTGCCCTGTCCCTCTGGTCTGGCCCTAGTGCCCTGTTCCTCTGGTCTGCCCCCAGTGCCCTGTCCCTCTGGTCTGCCCCCAGTGCCCTGTTTTGTTAAAGTTGTTGTTGTTGGTAATATTTAATTGTGTAACTTGATTCTGCCTAAAACATTTAACAGTGTCATTCTATGAGATAATCTACGAGGGCATGTTTACAGGTGCAATTAGGTGCAGGGCAGTGTATGAATTAGGTGGGGCAACTGATGGCGAGTAACTCTTGAGGCCTGGCTAGTAGCTCAGGACTTGAAATTTTGAGCCCTGGAGTATGCTATATGTGTTTGGTGTGTCACTGTAATGTGTGATGTTCACACATACACACCCACTTTATTTACCCTTTTCCTATGCCCTGCAATTACTCAGTTGTTGGGTAGACAACTAATGGAGTACTATTAAATTATAGTTTGGTCTATCTGGTCCCTTGCAGTCGTCCTGTGCGCCCCCTGGTGTTAATCACATTATCCTTTGCTCTTGTTCGGAGGCAATGGGAAGTTGATTCGGGTGAGTGGTGATATGACTTAACATGGCAAACAATATTCACAATTCTCTTTTCTTCTCTGTACCACTTTGGCTTTATACAGTACCTTGTTATAATATGTAAATGTAGTGTCTCAAATTATGTTTTGTTTTTATGTAGTGATGTACATTGTGCTATAAACATATCCACTGAGGAAGCCCATGGTGGCAAAACATGTCGGGATAACTACATAACCGTCAGCCTCTATGTGACAAGATAATTTCCTCTTTGATGGCACACTATAAGACAAGTTTTTGATGTTTATATTCGTTCAATAATAACAAACCTTTTAATTGTCTATTTTTTTGACTAATAAAATATATTTTTATATACAAATTCTCTGTATTCAATATGTTGGCACCCAAAAAATCCCCCCCAAAAAATCTCTCTGTATCTAATGACATGTTTGAAGATTCTTGGGTTATGGATTCGCCAAATAACAACAACCATCTGGCTTTGGATAGAAAGCATGACAGGGCCAGAGATCAGTATTGTCAAAACACTAAATAAGTATAATAAGTAAGGCAGGTGTGTGATTTTTACTGCTTCCATGAATCCCAACCAAGACAAATTGTAGTTAGCCCAATTTTGCAGAAGGAATGTTCACTTCCGCTTTGACTTTGAGAAAGTCACAGCAGAAGTGACAAAACACATTGGACCAGAGCCTAGTGACATCATCACGCTACCTGGAAGTACCCACTGAATAACACTATTGGTGATGCTGTTGTCTTATACTTAAAGGCGGCATGTTTCTTAATGTCGTATGAAAGTTTTTAAGATGGTGAAATGCTGGATATGACTGCACTGCTGTATTTTACTGCACACACGGTACTTTGTAAGTGCAATTTTTTTTATTAATTGCCATTGGTTTTATATGATAAAACACCATGTTTCACTTGTATTCCTTTTTTTTTCCAAAATATTTTTTATTGTATTTTCAAAGGAAAACAAGAAAAAGTAACAACAATACAATTTCTTAATCATACAATGTTATCACCAGTGTGTCTGCGTAGTCATCAAAATGCCAATATACTAATCAATGAAAGCATAGGACCTTGTCCAAATGGACAGTGGTCAACTTCTTAATCAAGTAGCTACCAATCCCTGTTTACCTACTTGTATTCCTTTTGAGTGGAGAAGGTGGTGGATTTACCTTGATCTATTTACACCTCATTGGTGCAAGGATAAGAGGGGCCCAGGTGAGAAGTCCAGAGATTCGAGGAAGCCAAATAAAACCCCTTTAGGGGAAAGCATTTTATTGAATAGTCAACATAAATGTCAACATTTAGTAAGGAGATTGGTAGAAAGTTAGACCAATTGATGATGCCAGAGTTGGGTTTGGGGATCATGGAGTGACTGGGAGTGATTCCAGTCAAAAATAATGTTGGTTGCAGAGATCATTAAATGCATTTCTCATAAGAGGAGCAAGAATATCCGGAAAGCATTTGTAATAAGATCTGAGAAGCTGTCCAGTCCCAGCCTTTTATTTACTTAAAAAAAGTGGACTCACTGTCCCTTTAAAATTCAAAAGTGCAAATGTGCATACAATAAGAATATATTATATAATAGTACCATGCTGTGACAAGGTACTAATAGTGTTATACAATCCACAATACAATAAAATATATAAATAAAAAGTGTAGTTATACTCAAGCCTTGAGAGCGTATGTGATGCAGGGCCGGCCTTTGGGGTGTGCGAGCTGTGCGGCCTCTCAGGGCGCCATTGGCAACAGGGGCGCCGTGCGGCCATCCGGAGGCGTACTTAGGGGGGGCGGGCCGCCCCCGGGTACCACACACGGGGGGGTGTTAGACCGGCACCCCCATCCACCATTGTATTACACCTGCGGTGACAGCACCGCGTGTTTAGGCAGCGGCACACTGGCACAGGCAGGGAGAGGCAAGCTAGCTACAGTGGCGAGGGAGAGGGGGTGTGCGGTGGGGGATTCAGGGTGACACCGCTGCACCTGCCATCCCCTCCCCTTGCAGCCACGGGCTGCCTGTCTGTGCGATCCCGGATTTCACACAGGCACAGCCGGGCGAAGCTGCCTCCCCCTCCTCTCTGTTTATGTGTAAACAGGGGGAGGGGACCTGCTGTGCATGTGCCGCCATGCTGATCTCAGGTACTGTAGGGGGGGCTGCACTGAACAAGGGGGCTACACTGAAAGGGGGGCTGCACTGAACAAGGGGGGGCTGCACTGAATGACAGGGCTACACAGAAGGGGGGCTACACAGAAGGGGGGCAACACTGAATGGGGGCTACACTGAAGGGGGGCTACACTGAACAAGGGGGGCGAACTGAACGGGGGGAGGCGACACTCAACGATAAGCTATTTGCTTATTTGTTGTTAGGTGCTTATTTGTTGTAATGGGCAAATCTATTCTGGTACGTTTTCCCTTCACTTTGGAGAGATTTTTGCTTGCTTGTGACTCTGGGGCAGAATGTGAAAGGAAATCTCCCTAACCTAAAGCCTTGAACAAAATGAAAATTGACAGGTGTATTAAACCCTGTCTATTCTTTTCCAAATGTTTAAGACATTTTAGGCTATGGGTACATTTTATTTACAATGCCTAAGCCGTAGGGGGTGTTAAAGACTTTATTACATATGGTGACCAGTAGAAATATAAAACTAGATTCTAATAAACAAAGTGGTTAAATGCAAAATGCAAATAAAAGGGAAACAAAAATTCTTGTGGTCTATTTAAAAAAAAATGTCAAAAACAAACTTTCAGTAAATGTTTTCTAATGATTAATCCCTGTATAATCAGCTCCATCCAGTGGCCAAAATGCAGTAAAGTGTTCTCAAATACCTCAATGACAAAATATACAGCATTTTGCTCACTAGATGGTGCTGATGATACAGGAGTTAATCTATTCGGGAAAAAAAAGGTAACATTTTTTTCAGCTTGCACAAATGTTACTGACATTTAAGCAAAAAAAATATTTTATAAATAGACCCATTAGACTTTTTCCTGGAGTACTTTTTTTAGGCCTTATTTTGCACCTTGGCCAATTAACCCAGTGCATATGAATTAATACTTCTTGTATACATTAATGATTAATGAATGTATTTACTATATTTGTATTCACAGTTCTCAAATATTTGAAGATATAATGAAAATTATAATGGTTGAACCTCATGCTAATGAAACCGACTCGAAGGAGGATTTAGGGCTAATAGCCTCTGAAGAAAAAACAGATGATGTAAATGAATCAGGTAATCAGTCAAATCCATCTTCAAATGACACACCACAACAAAGCTCTCCAACTGAAGCTAAAAAGGAGCGTAAAATTATTTATGCAAAGAAAATGGAAAAATTCCAAATTCATGGCATTGGAAATAATTCCAATAATATTAAATATGTCAAACGGAAAAAGAGAGTAACCAAAATAAAAGGAAAAAGGACTGCAAACAGTACTGACTATGAGCTCAACCAATATGCCTCTTCAAACACCTCAAACAATGCGAACATTACTGAGGACAACAACATAGTGTTATCTCCCAGAGGAATTAATCCCAGAGGTTATTCCAAATCTATAAAAGAAATAGTGATTGGAGTACCCAGAGGTGGTGATGGCGATTATGAAGAGTATGATGGAGATGCAGAATTCAACACTAACATTCAGGAAAAACCTAAACTTATAATTGCATATGAAGAGCCATACAAAATAGTGACAGAGGATGATGTTAACCGCTATACCAACCCTGACAGGATCATAGAGAATTATCTACGAACCTCAAAAGGAACAAAGAGAATTTACTATATTGCAGCTGAAGAAGTGCAGTGGGATTACTCTGGACGTTCTATAAGGTAAATATTTTGATGTTTGTAATTACATTACGTGATTTCTCTTAGGCTCCATTCACATGTAGGCGTTTTGTCGCCTGAAGCCCGACGCTGCAGCAGCCTGTGATACGCTGGAGGGGCGAATTAACATTGTCGGCTATGGAGATGGTTCACATCTCCACACCGAACGCCCAAACGCCCATACGCCTGAAGCTCAAACAAGTCCCGGACCCTTTATTTCAGGCGTATCGGGCGTACGGGCATAGCCGGCAATGTTAATTCACCTCTTCTGCAAAAAATCAATAGGCGTTTTGTCGCCGCAAATCGCGGGGACAAAACGCCTATTGATTTGTCGCCGCAATACGCCGCTACAGTGTACGCCTAGGTCTGAATGGAGCCTTAGAGCCGGTTCACACTGGGGCGACTCGTCAGGCGGCTCAGCCGTCTGACGAGTCGCGTCCCATTCAATGCAATAGAACCGTTCTAATAGGAGCGACGCAAGTCGCTCCGACTTAGAAAAAGGTTCCTGTACGACTTCGGGGGCGGCTCGGGGCGACCTAAATTGACTTCTATACAAAAGTCGTTTTGCAGGTCGCCTCTAAAGTCTTCTTTAGGATGACTTGCAGAGTCGCCTCCGAAGTCGTGCCACGGCTGTGTGACAAACAAAGGGCCACATTTAGCCTGTAGGTCATAGTTTGGAGACCCCTGGCTTAGTACAATTGGTGAAGACGTGTTCAGTTTCAGTCCCAGTCAGATACTAGAGAAATCCTATTTTTTTATTTTTTAGCCCATAATTAGCTATTAAAATTCCCATCCCATAGATTTACAATGAGTAGTAAAAAGCTGACTCTTGCTATTCAAGGTAAATTCATGGCTACTGTAACTTTAGCAGGTACTATACCACACAACAACTCAGTTTTGGGGGATCACTCAAGGGGCAATACAAGCTTTACTGTTTCAAACATTGCATCTACTTAGAGGAACCTTTTGCTAAGCGAAATGGGAAATAATATCCAGTACCAAACCTTTGTAGGTTTTTAATAATAAATCACTCCACTTAATTTGATATTTTATCACTGTTGTATGTCTGTCGCCTCTTATCAGTCCTACTTGGCTGCTGTTTTTTCCCCTTTATGACCTCTATGTCAAAAATCATATTTCAATCATTATGTTTCCTTTAAAGGTACAATGTTAATGAAAAACCTGTCAGCGAATCTAGAGGGACTGCTTATAAGAAAGTTATATTTCGGCAGTACCTTGATAGCACTTTCACAAAACCTGCTGTAGATGGTGAATATGAAGAACATCTTGGTATACTTGGACCTGTAATCAGAGCTGAAGTTGAAGATGTTATCCAGGTGAAAAGTCCTATATATAAGATCATTTTTATTAACCTGGTATGTTAGTTAAAAGGGATAAAAAAAATCCAAAGTTGGAGCATCCATTAAATGTTGAGAACTAGTAACTAGAGAGAAATGTAAAGATTGATGCTACCTAAATGCATTTTAAAATGTCTGGTGGGAGGGTCAGCACTTCATTTGCCAAGCAGATGTTCGCTATTTTCTCCCAAGGGGTACACTGTCTCTTTCAACATTTCAACCCTAAGCACCAGGGGCGGACTAACCATTTGGGCACTCGGGCACCGCCCAACGGCCCCATGTCACTAGGGGGCCCCATCAGGGTTGCCAGCCTCAGTAAAAACAGGGACAGTATGTAAAAATATGTGTTTTTTTATTGATCCCAAGATTATAGCTGCCCCACCTCTCCAGTACCCTTTCAGTGTGAATAAGCCATGAAGCCATGAATAAGCACCGAATCAGTGCGAAACGCGTCGGCTGTTCCCCTGTTTTTGTTGCTGTGACCCTGTGATGTATCTGCTGTTTAATTAAAGACAACCTGTACGTTTTTTTTGGAGTGCGGCCATCCATCCTTCATTCTTCTTTCATGCTTGCCTAGTGCACCGCCAGCACCCTTGGTATCCTGAATCATCGTGTGACCATATAGCAGACCCACCTGGAGCGGTGACTCTCTTTCTTCTACCCTTTCAGTGTGTGTGTGTATACTGTGTGTGTATAATGTGTATGTATACTGTATGTGTGTGTGTGTGTATACTGTGTGGCCCCATAATCTATTGCCCGGGGGGCCCCATAATCTCATATTGCCCGGGAGCCCCATAATCTCCTATTGCCGGGGGGCCCATGAGTTGTCAGTCCGCCCCTGCTAAGCACCCAATATGTCTTTTGCAGAAACAAAATCAGCCAAACAAAGTAGTGTTATGGTTAGAGGGGTGGCACAACATAGATGACCGAGGATAACAGAAAATATAAATCCAGTCTTGCTGTAACAGGACCTCATCACCAATATCAGGTGAAACAGTGCCAACAGATGTTGAAAATACATGTTAGTATGAACACTGCAGCTCATAGCAAAATAAATGAAATGGCTATCCTGAAATAAGTTAAAGGGGTTGTAAAGGAAAACATTTTTTCCCTAAATAGCTTCCTTTACCTTAGTGCAGTCCTCCTTCACTTACCTCATTCTTCCATTTTGCTTTTAAATGTCCTTATTTCTTCTGAAAAATCCTCACTTCCTGCTCTACTGTCTGTAACTCATCACCGTAACGCAAGGCTTTCTCCCTGGTGTGAAGAAAGCTTCTTGAGGGGGGAGGGAGCGAGCAGGAGTGTCAGGACGCCCACTAACACACAGCTCCTTTCTCTATCTGCAAAGTAGAGAGTGTCCTGACTTACCTGCTCGCAGGGCTGGACTGGGACAAAAATTTGGCCCTGGACTTCATCCAGACTGGCCCACTTTGACAGGTCTCTCCTGTGGCGGCTGAACAACTCCCCCCCCCCCCAGCCACCCAAGCCCCCTCTCCGCCTTCACTAGCCACTAGCCATTCTACTTTATTAGAGTAAAACCGCTGGTACTAGTACTCTTATTGGCAGTACCAGTGGGAAAGCTAGACATTATTTCACCCGGGCAATGAATCAGTTCGGTGCCCCCCCATGGGACAAGATTGGGAGAAGTGAGTAACTCCCAGGCCATAGCTGTTAAGTCAGCTGTCTGTCCCCTCCCCCGTGCTCCTTCTGGTCCGCCCCATGCTCCTCTGTCATTCCCCCTGCTCCTCTGGTCCTCCCCCTGCTTCTCTATTCCTCCCCACTACGGGGATGGAGAGGTAGTGAGCGCTGCGAGGAGGGAGAGACAGAGGAGCAGAGGGGGGCGGCGGTCCGCTGTCACTGAAGCCCGGCCCACTAAGCCATTGGCCGACCGGGAAACTCCCTGTAGTCCCAATGGCCAGTCCATCCCTGCCTGCTCGCCCCCTCCCCCTCAAGAGGCTTTCTCCACACCAGGGAGAAAACCTTGCATTACTGTGTGGAGTTACAGACAAAAGAACAGGAAGTGAACAATTCTCAGAAGAAATAAGGACATTTAAAAGAAAAATGGAAGGATGAGGTAAGTGAAGTAGGACTACACTAAAGTAAAGGAAGCTATTTAGGGAAAAAAATTCCTTTACAACCCCTCTAAGTTTGCTGTGTTTCCACCTTTTTGTTTTTTTTTTCTACTTCATAGCTCAGAGTTTTTCTTTTTTTTTTTGTGTTTTAGTAAAAGATTATTGGCAATACTTAATGAAATAGGAGATGAAGGAAAATGGTATAGCCATGGTATATTTCTCAAGAAATTATTGCCAAGTCTGTGACCTTGTGTTTTTTTTTTTTTTTGGTAGGTGACTTTTAAAAACTTAGCAACTCGCCCTTATTCTATTCATGCTCATGGAGTTTCTTATGAAAAGTCGTCAGAAGGATATAGCTATACCGATGAAACAGAGGAATGGCTCCGGGGAGACGATGCTGTAAAGCCTGGAGAAGTATATGTTTATGTGTGGTATGCCACAAAACAATCTGGACCTGAGCCAGAGGCATCAGCCTGCAGAACATGGGCCTATCATTCTGGTGTCAGCATTGTAAGAAACCATGTTTTTTATAATCTCTAAAAACTGAAAATAACATGGAAAAAGATTTTCACACACTGCATCAATTTGCGTACAAAACAGGCTAAATTATATTTGCATGAAAAAAATTACTTCAGTACCTGTTTTGAACAATGTATATTCGTAGCATTTACAGCTATGGTACGTATGAAATTATTTTAACCACTTAAGCCCGGGACCATTATGCAGCTAAAGGACCAGGCCCCTTTTTGTGATTTGGCACTGCGTCGCTTTAACTGACAATTGCGGCGTGGCCCACCAAACAAAATTGACGTCCTTTTTTCTCCACAAACAGAGCTTCCCTTTGGTGGTATTTGATCACCTCTGCGGTTTTTATTTTTTGCGCTATAAACAAAAATAGAGCGACAATTTAAAAAAAAAAACAATATTTTTTACTTTTTCCTATAATAAATATCCCACAAAAAATATATACATTTTTTTTTTTTTACTCAGTTTAGGCCGCTACGTATTCTTCTACATATTTTTGGTAAAAAAATAAAAATCGCAATAAGTGTTTATTGATTGGTTTGCGCAAAAGTTATAGCGTCTACAAAATAGGGGATAGTTTTATGGCATTTTTGTTAATATTTTTTTTACTAGTAATGGCGGCGAGCAGCGATTTTTATTATGACTGCGACATTATGACAGACACTTTTGACACTATTTTGGGACCATTGTCATTTTTACAGCAAACCGTGCTATAAAAATGTACTGATTACTGTGAAAATGACACTGGCAGTGAAGGTTTTAACCTGTAGGGGCGCTTAAGGGGTTAAGTATTCCCTAATGTGTGTTTCTTACTGTAGGGGGGCGTGGCTGGGCGTGTGACATCACTGATCGTCGTTCCCTATGACAGGGAACAGACTAACAGTGACAGGCTCACTAGGAAGCATGGGGAGAGGTTTGTTTACACTTACCTCTCCCCGTTCTTTAGCTCTGTGACCCGATCACGGGACACACGTCGGCGATCGGGTCCGCGGGTCCCGCGGGCGCGGTCACGGAGCTCAGGATCGGGTTGTGAGCGCTCTGCTGACGGCACGCTCGCGACCCACATCTAGGCTTCTTAAACGGGACGTACCTGTACGTCCACATACCCAGCCGTGCCATTCTGCCAACGTATTTAGTCGTGCGGCGGTCCTTAACCACTTCCCGACTGGTCAATAGACAATTGACATCCGGTAAGTGGTTGTGAAATCCTGACTGGACGGAGGCTCTTTACCACGTGATCAGCCGTGTCCAATCATGGCTGATCACGATGTAAACGGGAAGAGCTGTTGATGGCTCTTCCTCACTCGCATCTGACAGATGCGAGTAGAGGAGAGCCGATCGGCGGCTCTCCTGACAGGGGGGGTTTGCGCTGATTATCAGTGCAGCCCCCCTATCGGATGCCCACACTGGAGCACCAGGAAAGCCCACACTGGACCACCAGGGAAGGGCAAAAAAAAGACAGAAAAAAAAAGGCAGTAAAAAAAAAAAGAAAAAAAGAGTATAGTGCCCACAAATGGGCAACATGGACCCTTCAGTGTCCATCAGTGCCACCCCACAGTGTCCATCAGTGCCACCCCACAGTGCCCACCTATCAGTGCCCATCTGTGCCACCCATAAGTACCCATCAGTGCCACCCATAAGTGTCACCTATGAGTGCCCAGTGTCACCTATGAGTGCCCATCAGTGCCGCCTATGAGTGCCCATCAGTGCCGCATACCAGGGCTGCCTATTAGTGCCCATCAGTGCCACCTATCAGTGCCCAACAGTGCTGCCTCACCGCTGCCCATTATTGCCGCCTCACCGGTGCCCATCAGTGTCACCTCATCGGTACCCACCAGTGCCACCTCATCGGTGCCCGTAATCTAAGTAGAAAAAGTACTTATTTACCAAAAAAAATTCACAATTTTTGGATCTTTTTTTAGTTGTTGTGCAAAAAATAAAAATCGCAGAGGTGATCAAATACCACCAAAACAAAGCTCTATTTGTGGGAACAAAATGAGTGTAGCATGACCGTGCAATTGTCATTCAAAGTGCGACAGAGCTGAAAGCTAAAAATTGGCTTGGGCAGGAAGGTGCGTAAGTGCCTGGTATGGAAGTGGTTGAGCGGTTAACAAACCATGATGATTTACATCAATCCCTGACCCCTAAAGGTGTTTAATACTCTGTATAGTTTTTGGTGGAAATCAGTTTTTGAAGGCAAATCACCTGAAAACAGTGCGAACAGCAGACTCCCTGCACATAGCATCCTCGGTGGCACTTATTCCAGGGCCCATGTGTTCCAGTATAGCAGTTTTACTACTATACAAACTTAGCCAATAAGCCAAGGCAGATTTGACTCTGTCTTTTTAATGAGAAAATACAAAACAAGCTGACATAATAGAGAATGCTGCTAGCAGTGCCTGCACATTCCTGTAGCAACGGGTTTCAGTGCTTCTGCTTTGACTTACCAAATTTTCTGGCATATAAGATGAACTTTTATACTTAAAAATATACGGTACCTCAAAAATCAGGGGTCGTCTTATACGCCAGATGCAGAGTCAGTCAGACTGCGGGCGTCCATTGTTCAAAAGCCGCGCCTCCTCCTCTTGCTGTTCCGTGATAGGCAGAACACTCAGTTTCCCAGCAGAGCCTGTGTTTAGTTTTCCGAGGACGAGACGACATCCGTGATAGACATAACACTGAACACAGGCTCTGCTGACAAACTGAGTGTTCCGCCTATCACGGAACAGGACGAGGAAGAGGCGTGGCTTATATATATATATATAATACACACATACACAGTCTAGTATATATATTGATACACTGCCTGAATACTGTTTGATATAAAATATTGCAATGATCACCATTTTATTCTCTAGAGTCTCTGTTGAATAAAATATATATCATGTTTGGGGGTTCTAAAGCCTCATACACAAGATCGGACTTCCATCGGACTTTTCTGTGGATTTTGGTTCGAAGGGGCGTTGGCCGTGAACTTGGTATGCATACCCATGGCAGAACTTTTTCAGCTCTTTACTGCCACCATTTGGGTAACTTCTGCTATTGTTGTCTGATGTTTAGCATTGGTTCGGAGAATGCGTGTTTGTACTTTGGATTCTAGTCCAATTGTGTACACACGATCGGATGATCCTCCATCGGACATTTGTTGTCTGAAAGTCTGAGAGCATGCACAGGAAACATTTGTCTGTTGAAGAACTGACAACAGTTGTCCGATGGAGCATACAGACAGTCGGATTGTCCGATAAAACGTACCGTTGTTGACCGAAAGTCTGATCGTGTTTAGACATGTGCATTCGTTTCCATTAGAATGCATTTTCGTCCGAAAATCAGGTTTTTTCGTTATCATTTTAACAAACGATAACGAAAGCACAAGAAAGAAAACCGAAAGATCCGACATAAAAAATGCTTTATTTTCGTTGCGGTAAAAATTCGATGTAGAGAGATTCGACATTATAGGGAAAAGATTCGACATTATAGGGAAAAGATTCGACATTATAGGGAAAAGATTCGACATTATAGAGAAAAGATTCGACATTATAGGGAACAGATTCGACATTATAGGGAAAAGATTCAACATTAAAGAGAAAAGATTTGACAGTATAGGGAAAAGATTCGACACTATAGAAATAATAGATTCGACATTACAGTGATTAGATTACGATTTATGAGAAAATAGATTCGACATTATTAGTAGTCATACAACATTAGAATTCTTGTAGGCGTACGATTCGACGTAAAGATTCGACGTTCCCGTCGAATATTCTTTTGACCATTCGACAGAAACCAAGTATTATTGGATTTTCGGAAGAAAGCTATTACCCAACGAAAAACTAAATAAATCAAAACGATTTTTGGTAGTAACTAAATAAATTTATTTTCCAAACGAAAACGAAAAAACGAAACAAAATATTACAGTCTGCACATGTCTAATCGTGTTTATGGGCCTTAAGAATTTTTTTGCAAAAAATACAGAGCCAGATTCAGATACACTTAATATTGCGCTGCGTAATCGAAATACTCTACGCTGCCGTATTTTACCAGGCTCTACACCAAATCCTGGTAGATTTTTGCCCGTATGCTACGGCGGCATAGTCTATTTCTCACCGCGTAATCGAAATACGCGATTGGGGGGCGTTAAGCATTTAAATAAAGCATGTCCCCGCGGCGATCGAACTGCGCATGCTCCGTTCAGAAATTTCCCGCCGTGCATTGCGCAAAATCACGTCGTTACGTCATTTTGTTTTTGAGTAGCGTCGTTTACGAACATTCCTATTCCCGGACGACTTACGTAAAAAATAATAAAAGACGTCGGAAAACGTAGAACATTCGACGCGGGAACGACGGCCATACTTAACATGGGCTGTCTAATATTAGACCAGCAAAAAGCTGGTATAGTTTTACGCAGCGAAAAGATGACTAAAGGTGCCGTAAGAGATTGCGAATGGGATTTCTGGGATCGCCGGCAAAAGCTCATTAGCATACCCCGACGCGGAAAACGACGGGAAGTCCACCCAGTGGCCGCAATTTTATTGCAGCGTAGATCCGAAGGCGTACGAACACGTAATCCAGTCGAATTGAAGCCCGCAGCCGTCTATTCATGGCTTAAGGTTTCCGACTAGCTAGAAAACACGTGTAATTTGAAATTACTCCAGTCTAACACCAGTTAGACAGGCGTAAGGGCTCTGTGAATCTGGCCCACAGATTTTAACTTGTAAGCAACAAATGTCAGAAATAGGCTTAGGCATGAAAGGGTTAAATTATAAATTGTGCACAAAGTGCCATAACCAAATGTGAAACAGTGTCTCCAACCAACCTATAGTCACACCTTGTACCTTACCAGAATGCTATACAATAAGCGCTGTTCATGGATATAATTGTATCATCAATAATCCTCCCCGATCCTCCAGCCTCCAATGCTAGAATTCTCCCATGCAAAATATTAGAGAAGGGCACATTGTGAGCAATATAGGTTGGAATCCAACGTTTTATTGCAAAAACCTAGTTCATCTCTCTGAAAGAAAAATATTGGGTTTGAATGGACTTTATCAAAATGATGTTTGCATTTCATGTTACGCTTATACCCTTATTTCTCAACAGGAAAAGGACATTCATTCAGGCTTAATAGGACCATTGCTTATTTGTAGAAGTGGAACTCTTGATAAAGGAAACAACAGACCACTGGACGCCCGTGAATTCAATTTATTGTTTATGACTTTTGAAGAAGAAAAAAGCTGGTACTTTGATAAAACAAAGAATACATGTACAGACAAACCAGCATATGCAAATAAATGTCACACATTTCATGGTATGTTGTACTAAAACACAAGCAAAGTCTAGTTTAAACGGCAGAGTGTTTTCTAAATTACAATAACTGAATCAGAATTAAATACAACGTTTTTTTTTTTAAACTTTCAGTTTCAGAAACTCAGACTGAAGCAAACCTATCATTGATTTTTAAACATTGAGAAGTAAAAGGCTATGAGCCAAAAAAATGCCCACTATTTGTGCCTCTATGATGTAGGTCACATTTCCACTAGAGCCTTGACTGTCCTGACTACTTAATTAAATCCTGACCAAATGTCATCCCCATCTCTGTAGAGAAAACTATAGTGACCATGAAGAAGCACTATAACAAAGTGGATGTAAACCTGAATTTGTTTTTGTTTGTTTGCTGTCACAATGTAGTCTATAAGATTTCCTATAATCTGTGCCCAGTCTTGCCACACAGAGTTAACCCAGCTCTGAGCAATCCTCTTTTATTGTTCAGTGAGATAAAACGGACTAACAGAGAAAAACCCTTGCTGTGAGTGACAGGTTATTTACATATCTCCTGCACTAGCCTGAGACAGGCATTAGTTTTAAATTCCCACTCCCACTCCTTTTCTGAAGTCATGTGGTTACTTCTCGGATTTTGACTGGATGTTACTGATCATAGCAGAATTTAGTGTAAGAAATACACAGGACAAAATGCATGTTGACAAGGGGAGTGTAGAGGAGGGCGGGGCAGTCTACTGACATCACAAATCTGCCCACAGAGCTCCAGACAACAGACCCACCCACAGAATCTGCAGTTTTTCAGTTCTTATAACAGACAGAGGGGAGACATTTGACAGGTAAGGATACATGCAGGAGGCATGTATATCCTTATAGATCAGCACTATGGTAGTAGTTTAGAAAGGATGAGAGTGGGTTTACATCCACTTTTTGAAGCACTATCTATGTTTAGATGCAACTTATTTGTATTTATATGAATTTATATTCATGAATTTAGAGGCATGTTATAAGTGGATGTATATAAATCATTAATACCTAGCATGGAGAGCACTTTATTTATTGGATGCAATTTATAGGATTTGAGTTGAATAGTACACATTTAAATCTTTGTTTTTGTGATATATATACACATTATCACTCTTTGTTAAATATATAAGTTCCTAATGTTATATAATTGTAAATATCTTTAACTTTTAATTTCTTTATTTGGAATGTGGAATCTGGGAAAGAAGTAGACATTGCATTTACATAGTTTGCTTTAAGGGTACTAGATCGATAGATAGAGCTTTACTCACTCAATTAACAGCAACTATTTGTAATTCTCATGCTACTAGCCTTAAAGGGTCACTAAAGGATATTATTTTTTTTTAGCTAAATAGCTTCCTTTACCTTACTGCAGTTCTGGTTTCATGTCCTCATTGTTCGTTTTTGCTCTGATGTTGCTGTAATTCTCGTCTGTTTTGGACACTTCCTGGTTGTCTGTTTCCCTGTGACCACAGTACTGGGAGCTTCTAGTTTTGTTTTCCAAACCATCACTGCTCTATGGATCTGTCCAGCACAGATACAGCATAACATGCAAAAACAAAACTAGATGCAAAAACGAAACTAAAAAAACTACAGGTACATTATATGATTGATTTTGTATCTATTTTTAATAGTTTTTAAAAGGAATCAGTTAACTATTATGTCTCTATACCCTGTAAACAGTCACTTCAGCAAAAAAATAATTTTCCTTTACAACTCCTTTAAAGTGGATGTAAACCCACTCTCATCGTTTCTAAACTACTGCCATAGTGCTGATCTATAAGGATATACACGCCTCCTGCATGTATCCTTACCTGTCAAATGTCTCCCCTCTGTCTGTTATAAGAACTGAAAAACTGTCGATTTTGTGGGTGGGTCTATTGTCTGGAACTTGGTGGGTGGAGTTGTGATGTCAGTAGACTCCCCGCCCTCCTCTACACTCCCCTTGTCAACATGCATTTTGTCTTGTGTATTTCTTACACTAAATTCTGCTATGATCACTAACATTGAGTCAAAATTCAGAAAAGTAACCACATGACTTCAGAAAAGGATTAGGGGTGGGAATTAAAAAATAATGCCTGTCTCAGGCTGAGATATGTAAGAGATATGTAAATAGCCTGTCATTCACAGCAAGGGTGAAGAACGGACAAAAGTTTTCTCTTGTTTGTCCGTTTATCTCACTGAAAAAAAGAAGAGAATTGCTCAGAGCTGGATTAACTATTTGTGACAAGACTGGGCACAGATGATAGGAAATCTTATACTTTATATTGTGACAGCAAAAAATAAAATAAAAATCAGGTTTACATCCACTTTAAGCCCTGTAAACATAAGTAAAATGTTGGGAAACATTTGCCGGTTCATCGTTTCTGCCGGTCTGTTCTGGAAAACCAGCAGCCGACCGACTGACGATCAGAGCTTTTGCAACGCAGCGGGAAAAAAAACCTGTAGTGCGTGCCCGGCTTTCGTAAATAGATAAGAAAATATTTAAGGATTTAGGTGCTTCTTGGCCTAGACAAAAATTATGTAATTCATCCCAGGAGTTTTCATAGGCATTTTTTTTCTTTCATCTGTAGTATGGGAGGAGGGGCATTCTCGGTTAAGCACACCCTCCGGCCTGCATGTCTGACCTTCTGAAAGTGTACCAGCAGCCCATGTCTATTGTATTGTGCATGTGCAAGATCTTCTAGAACATCATCACAGTAAGAGCAGATGGATTCTAGGAAGTAAATGCTACATGAATCATCTGTCATTACTCAAGATGGTCATGGCTAGAAACACCAGGGGAGTATTTTTTAAAGTGATTTCTCAACAAAATAAAATCATAGGGACATGGATGAATGAATGGGTGAGTGGGATCTGAATATAAAAAATTAAGCAATAAATAACAAAATATTTTCGTATTTACACATTGGTTATGCCCCCTACTCCTTCATACATTACAGCCCTCCATCACAAAGACATGCAGGAGCTGCTACCAAACGCTCAATTCTCTTTGGCATATATATGTTGTGGCATTTTGTGAACCTGCACTTTAAGTAGTATTTTTAGTGGAGCTTAAACCACAAAAACAAAGAATTGCAGGCTAATAAAAAAATATTTTTTTGTGGGGGATAAAGCTGTTGTATATCTTGGATAGAAACACCCAAAGATTTTACAAGTTGAGCATCACCAATTAATAGCTAAAAATAATTATAAAAAATTATACCTGTTTTGACATTATTATTATTGTATCTTTATCTTATCTTATTATCTTTTGATTTCAGCAATAAATGGAATTATTTACAATCTGCAAGGTCTTCAAATGTATCAGGATGAATTAGTGCGATGGCATTTGTTAAACATGGGAAATCCAAAAGATGTGCATGTGATTAATTTTCATGGTCAGACTGTCACTGAAAGTATAAATAATGAACATCGACTTGCAGTATATCCTCTAATACCAGGTATATTAAATCACTTAATTTTTTCTCGAATTGTTTTTGGTTGGCGTGAATGTTTTGAATCACTTACTTAACCACTTAAGCCCCAGACTATTTTGTTTTGCGCAATGACCGGGCCACTGCGATTCGGCACTGCTTCGCTTTAACTGACAATTGCGCGGTCCTGCGACATGGCTCCCAGACAAAATTGATGTCCTTTTTTCCCACAATTAGAGCTTTCTTTTGGTGGTATTTGATCATGTCTGCAGTTTTTATTTTTTGCGCTATAAACAAAAATAGAGCAACAATTTTGGAAAAAAAAAACAATGGGCCAGATTCAGATACACTTAATATTGCGCTGCGTAATCGATATACTCTACGCTGCCGTATTTCACCAGGCTCTACACCGAATCCTGGTAGATTTTTGCCCGTACGCTACGGCGGCGTAGTCTATTTCTCGCCGCGTAATCGAAATACGCGATTGGGGGGCGTGAAGCATTTAAATCAAGCGTGTCCCCGCGGCGATCGAACTGCGCATGCTCCGTGCAGAAATTTCCTGCCGTGCATTGCGCGAAATCACGTCGTTACGTCATTCGTTGTTTGAGTAGCGTCGTTTACGAACATTCCTATTCCCGGACGACTTACGTAAAAAATAATAAAAGACGTCGGAAAACTTAGAAATTTGACGCGGGAACAACGGCCATACTTAACATGGGCTGTCTAATATTAGACCAGCAAAAAGCTGGTATAGTGTTACGCAAAAAAAAGATGACTAAAGGTGCCGTAAGAGATTGCGAATGAAGATCGTAATTTCGGGGATCGCCGGCAAAAGCTCATTAGCATACCCTGACGCGGAAAACGACGGAAAGTCGACCCAGTGGCCGCAATTTTATTGCAGCGTAGATCCGAAGGCGTACGAACACGTAATCCAGTCGAATTGAAGCCCGCAGCCGTCTGTCTATTCATGGTTTGAGGTTTCCGACTAGCTAGAAAACGTGCGTAATTTGAAATTACTCCAGTCTAACACCAGTTAGACAGGCGTAATGGCTCTGTGAATCTGGCCCAATATTTTTTACTTTTTTCTATAATAAATATCCCCAAAAATTACATTAAAAAAATTAAAATAAATCTTCAGTTTAGGCCAATATGTATTCTTCTACATATTTTTGGTAAAGAAAATAGCAATAAGCCTTTGCGCAAAAGTTATAGCGTTTACAAAATAGGGGATAGTTTTATGGCATTTTTATTAATATTTTTTTATTAGTAATGGCGGCGATCAGCGATTTTTATCGTGACTGTGACATTATGGCGGACATATTAGACACTTTTGACAAATTTTTGGGACCATTGTCATTTTACAGTGATCAGTGCTATAAAAATGCACTGATTACTGTGAAAATGACACTGGCAGTGAAGGGGTTAACCACTAGGTGGGGCTGTAGTGGTTGCGTGTGCCCTAGTGAGTGCTTCTAACTGTAGGGGGGGTGGGCTGTGTGTGACACGACACTGATCCCGATTACAGGAAGCGGTGATCACTGTCATTGTCACTAGGCAGAGCAGGGAGATGCTTGTTTACACTAAAAATAGGTAGAAGAATACGTATTGGCCTAAACTGAGGAAAAATATATATTTTTTAATATATTTTTGGGGGATATTTATTATAGCAAAAAGTTAAAAATATTGCATTTTTTTCAAAAGTGTCGCTCTATTTTTGTTTATAGCGCAAAAGATAAAAACCTCAGAGGTGATCAAATACCACCAAAAGAAAGCTCTATTTGTGGGAAAAAAAGAACGCCAATTTTGTTTGGGAGCCCTGTCGCATGATCGCGCAATTGTCAGTTAAAGCGACGCAGTGCCGAATCGCAAAAGCTGGCCAGGTCCTTTAGCTGCCTAAAGTGGTTAAGTAGTTAAAAAAACAAAAACAAACCCTAACTTATTTAAAAAAAGCTGAATTCTAGATAGATATAAAAGACATAAATTAATGCAGCTCTGTCATCCTTAATACATCATTGAATGTATATTTTTTTTAAATGCAAGCAGTGTAAGTACATGAATTTGTGTGAAAGGGAAAAGCAGTACAAAGATTTATACAGTATGCAGAAGGGGGGAGAAAGTTGTGAGGAACTTGGATCCTGAATTATTTGCATAGTTACATAATTTGTCAGGTTAAAAAAAGTCCATCTAGTTCAACCAGTAAGATTTCCTGCGGTCACCAGGAGAAGAGCTGTCTGATTGGAGGCTGGTGCCCCACATGATCTTGGCAACCATCTTGGATCAGGGCAGTGTATATTTAAAACTCTGGCTCATAGGTTTGGTGTGCTGCGTGAGTGACCAGGGTAGGGATGGGTTCAGGGTCTGGCAGGGACAGTGCATAGAGGCAGGGAAAGGTTCCTGAGGAGTAAGGACAATGCAGGGACTATACTATCCCCACTTTGGAAGCCTCCTATTTGGATGTGGACCAGCCAGGCTGCATTTCTGCACCTCACTGCATAAGCTGTTGGCGTCATTTCAAGATTTCAATGCTCTGCTACTGTGCCTACCTGCTGAACTGATTGTACATTGTTTTTAGCTGCGCTTTACCGCCAATTTCACGGCACTATTCAGCCGCTAGCGGTTTTACCCCCCGCTGGCGGGCAAGAAAGGGTTAAAATCCACCAGAAAGCGAGCCTCTGCAGAGGAGCATTGCTGGCGGTATAGCCGCGGTGTCCCATTGATTTCAATGGACGGGAGTGGCGGAGGAGCAATATACACACCACTCCTTCACCGCTCTAAAGATGCGGCTAGCAGGACTTTTTTTTACTGTCCCTCTGGGCTTTCACACTGGAGACACAGCAGCGGCTGTTTAGGGTCGGTTTGCAGGTGCTATCTTTAACGCAATAGCGCCTGCAAACCGATCCAGTGTAAAAGGGGTCTAAGATATTGCACATACATTATATCTTGCCTTTGTACCAGCACTTAATATGTCTAGCGGTTAGTAGTGAGAAAAGCACCACAGTTCCAGACTCCTGAACATGCATGTGTCCAAATAGCATGAAGTGACATCACTGGATCTAACGTCAACACCCAATATCCCGCCTTAACACGCTTCATCCATACAGGGTGTCCTCGGGGAGCTTCAGTAACAGGCTGGAGGAAGAGGGGGTCTAGTACTAATATACAGTGCTGGTAGTTCTCTACGCAGAATTTAAAGTATATCAGACTTGTTTTTGTTTTCCTTTGGATTGAGAAGGATTAAAAATCCTGTTGTGTTTTTTTTTTATATATATCTCTGTGTCCCATCATGTGTAGATTTCCCATCATGTCCTGTATATTAATAAGGAAGTGAGAAGAAATCTCTCAAAAGTAAGGGGAAATCCTCTCTTAGACAGCTGTCACCAAAAAAGCATCCCCTTGGAAGGATCCCCCTCTAATTCCTGTTCCAGTGATAACGCAAAAATATAAGTTTTCCCTTATTTTAAGCTCCAGAGTCAATGGTTATAAAGATAGAGTTAATCTCCCCACAGGAGAATTGAATGCGTGACAATCACCCTAAAGAAGCTCCAAAACTGTTTTGTTGCATTTTTCTCTCTGTATCAAATTAAGCAGGCCCTTGCAATACATAGCTGATGGTAGCTCTAAAGGAGATTGTACAATCAGATTGTATAGTGTATGGTGAGCTTTACATACTTCCAAGACACACTTCTACTGTTTTCCATACTACATCTCAATCCACATAGACTGTTATCTGATCATTCAGCACCTGCACACTCTGCCAAATTAAAGATCTATACAAGCTGAAGGTAAGGCGGAAAAAATTGATGCTTGAGTATTTAGTGAGAACGGTGTTCACTGATTGCATTGGAAATGCAAGTACCTACAGAGGTGGGTGGGAGCCATCTGCTGGAGGGGTGAGGGCAGATGCACTGTGTGTGATAATGAGGTCAGCTGGTGAACTTCTTCCTGTGTCTTACTGGTTTTTACCCCCTAAGGTCCACCCAGGAACTAATGTAAAGTGTAAAAAAAGAAAACAAATTCAGCCATCACACTTAAAGTGTTTGTAAAGGCAGAAGGTTTTTAATCTTAATGCATTCTATTAATTAAGATAAAAAACCTTCTGTGTTCAGCAGCCTTCCTTAGACCCCCTAATACTTACCTGAGGTCCCTCTCTCCAGCGATATCCACGAGTGTCTTAGTCATCAGAGATTCTCCCTCCTGATTGACTGAGACACAGCAGCGGCACAATTGGCTGCCACTGCTGTCAATCAGGAGGGAGGGGCCCGGGGCCTGGCCTGGGCTCTTTGTCTGAATGGAGCTGGGACTCTATTTGGGTGCCCCCATAGAAGCCCCTTGCTGTGGGGACACTGAACAAGAGGGAGGGGCCAGGAGCACAGAAGAGGGACCTGAGGAGAGGAGGATCGGGGCTTCTCTGTGCAAATCCACTGCACAGAGCAGGTAAGTATACCATGTTTGTTATTTTTATAGAAAAAAAGACTTAAGTACTGGTAAGCTACAAAATATTACATTTTTGTTTTTGGGTTTTATACTTCACTGGTGATGGTTTATTACTGTCAGTTAATCTATAATTGTGAAAGTAAAAAAATTATTAATTGCGTCTATTGAATTATGTTAAAGGTTCATTTGCAACAGTGGAAATGCGTCCTGCAAAACCTGGTCTTTGGCAGCTTGATACGGAAGTGGCAGAATATCAGCAAGCAGGAATGCAAGCAATATTTAACATTGCAAATGCAGGTAAGGAGAAATATAGGACGAAGATAATCAGGTGAATAATTTTACTGTATGAATCAGCCATAAAATAATTGAATTATCATGAGGCCCATTGAAGGTAAAGTCGTCTTTCATTTGCTGCTTTAATCTAAAAGAAAGTTAAAATGTAGTTGCTTAGGGTCATTGAACATCTTTGTCTTTGGCACTGGCTTCAACTTTTGTACATAAAAAAAAATGCTTAATTTTCCAGAATGCAACTCTCCTCTTGGCATGGCAAGCAGACTGATATCCGATGATCAGATCACTGCATCACATTACATAGGTAAGTAAAATCTTCTATGCTGGGGCCGCTATGCAGTGTTTTTTTGTTTCTATTTAAAACTTTGAATAGAATATTGAAGGCTTAGGACTTCTGTCCAGTCTTGACTGCTCTCAGTGTCCCGGGGATAATTACCCATTATATTTTCCCTGGTGACTAATGTTTCTGGTACAGACGGTGATGTAAATCCAAATGTTGGAAAGAAGGTACAGGGAAATCTTCCAATGGAGACACCTTTTCTAAGGCTGGATTCAGACCTAGGCATTTTTAGTGCTTTTTGTATCTTGTAGATTAGGGCCCCTTTCACACTGGGCTGTTTTTCGGGCGTTTTTCAGGCGCGTTGGCGTTAAAAAAAGCCTGTAAAGCGCCTGAAAGAAGCCTCATCTGCAATCCCAATGTGAAAGCCTGAGTGCTTTCAGAGTCCTTTCACACTGCCAGTGCCCAAAAGACGCTGGTAAAGCGCCGCTAATGCCGCATACACACGATCACCTTTTGTGATGAAAAAAAAACGACGTTTTAAAAAACGTCATTTAAAATGATCGTGTGTGGGCAAAACAACGTTTAAAACAACGTTTTTAAACCCACACATGCTCAGAAGCAAATTATGAGACGGAGCTTCAATGCAACAGAGTGCCGTCGAACGTGGTGTACATCACCACGCTTTGCTAGAGCATTTTGGAAAAACGATGGTGTGTATGCAACGTCGTTTTGGAAAATGAAGTTTGAAAAACGTTGTTTTGTTTCGTCACATAAAAGGTCGTTTTTTTTTCATCACAAAAAGTGATCGTGTGTACGCGGCATTAGACCCCTTTCACACTGGGGTGTTTTTCAGGAGCTTTAGTGTGAAAGCACTCAGGCTTTCACATTGGGATTGCAGATACAGCTTCTTTCAGGCGCTTTACAGGCGCTTTTTTTAACGCTAAAGCGCCTAAAAAACGCCACAGTGTGAAAGGAGTCTTAGGCCTTGTACACACGAGGGAATATATCCGCTGTAAACGGTCCCCGGACCGTTTACAGCGCATATTTACGCAGGGCTGTTTGATCCGATGGCTGTACACACCATCGGATCAAATTCCCCGCCGGCGGACAGCGCGGTGACGCGGCGGTGACGTTGACGCCGCCACGTCACCGCACCAGGAAGTAAACACTTCCGTGCGCATGCGTCGGATCCATTCACAGGATACGACGCATGTGCGGGCAGATATGTCCGCTGGTTTGCCGTACTAACCAGCGGACATATCCAACGGGCAGCTCTCCGGCGGAAAAATTTCAAAGCAACTTTTCCGCCGGAGGAATCCGGCCAAAACGGTCCGTTTGCCCCTACAGACGAGCGGATTTTTCGGCTGAAATGGTCCGTCCAGAGCTGGCCCCACCATGGGACCCAGTGGTCCCATGGGTCCCAAGCGGCACTTTCAGGGGAGCGGCAAACTGCCGCCCATGAGCAGTGGCAGAACTGCCGCCCGCAAGCCAGCCCGTCCGCTTCGGGCGAGTGCTGTGGGCGGGTGACAGAGCGCGGAGTGCTGTGGGCGGGGAGAGTGCGCTGCGCTGCGGCTGACGGGTGTCCGGTGAGAGAGCGTGCTGGACAGCTGTTAGGCTTGGTGAGTGCTGGCCAATTAACGAGCAGGCGAGCGGGGAGCAGAGAGATGACATCATCTCTCACCGCCCGCCCTGCATCTCTGCCGTTTCTTCTCTCAATGTGTAGCCAGTGTGTGTGGAGGTAAAATCATCTTGCCATACCTCGTGTAGCACCTCTATGCTAAGTCTGCTGGATTACTGCAGTTTAGCATGGAAGTGCTGCCTGTTAGCTGACAATTGGGCTTGATGATTGTCACTGTCTCCAGGTTTTCACTGCCCCCTTGTGTATACCCACCTGACCCTTCCTAGTACCCTCCTGACCCCCCCCCCCCGGTGTATACCCTCCTGACCCCCTCCCCGGTGTATACCCTACTGACCCCCTCCCTGGTGCATATCCTTCTGACCCTTCCTAGTACCCTCCTGACCCCCCCCCGGTGTATACCCTCCTTACCCTTCCTAGTACCCTCCTGACCCCCCCCGTGTATACCTTCCTAGTACCCTCCTGACCCCCCCCGGTGTATACCCTCCTGACCCTTCCTAGTACCCTCCTGACCCCCCCCCCCCCCCAGTGTATACCCTCCTGACCCCTTCCTAGTACCTTCCTGACCCCCCCCCCGGTGTATACCCTCCTGACCCTTCCTAGTACCCTCCTGACCCCCCCCCCCCCCGGTGTATACCCTCCAGACCCCTTCCTAGTACCTTCCTGACCCCCTCCCTGGTGTATACCCTCCTGACCCCCTCCCTGGTGTATACCCTCCTGACCCTCCCTGGTGTATACCCTCCTGACCCTTCCTAGTACCCTCCTGACCCCCCCCCCCGGTGTATACCCTCCTGACCCCTTCCTAGTACCCTCCTGACCCCCCCCCCTGGTGTATACCCTCCTGACCCCTTCCTAGTACCCTCCTGACTCCCCCCCCCGATGTATACCCTCCTGACCCCTTCCTAGTACCTTCCTGACCCCCTCCCTGGAGTATACCCTCCTGACCCTCTCCCTGGAGTATACCCTCCTGACACCCTCCCTGGTGTATACCCTCCTGACCCTTCCTAGTACCCTTTCTGACCCTTCCTAGTACCCTCCTGACCCCTCCCCGGTGTATACCCTCCTGATCCTTCCTAGTACCCTTATGACCCCTCCCTGGTGTATACCCTTCTGACCCCTCCCTGGTGTATACCCTTCTGACCCCTCCCTGGTGTATACCCTTCTGACCCCCCCTGGTGTATACCCTTCTGACCCCCCCCCCTGGTGTATACCCTTCTGACCCCCCCCCGGTGTATACCCTTCTGACCCCTCCCTGGTGTGTCCCCTCCTGACCCTCCCTGCCTCTGTCTGAACCCCCCCCCCCACCATCGCTGCCTCTGACTGAACCCCCACCATCACCACAGCTGCATTGGATGGAACCCCCCCCCAACTACTGTTGCATGTAAATCTAACTCCCTAATATATTACATTTTTGCTTTAATTGTCATGATATAAAAGAATGTATGTGGGGGCCTTTTAGTGGGTGTCATGTTTTTTTTTTGGGGGGGGGGCAGCATTTAATTCTTGGGCCCAGGCAGCACAATGTCTTGGGCCAGCCCTGGGTCCGTCGGACCATGTTCAGTGGAAAAATTCCCTCGTGTGTACAAGGCCTTACACTACAGAATGTGTTCCATAGGAAACCATGTTAAATGGACTGTAGTGCAAATCTGCAAAATGCAAAAAGCACTAAAACTGCATAGACTGGATACTCCCTGTTTTAAGAGGGGAGTCCACCTGGGTATCATGGTTGAGATGGAAATGGAAAAGACCCCAACAGAACACAGACAACAACATCAAAGAAAAAAAAAACATAGCCCCCTTTCACACTAGGCGCGGGAGGTGCGGTGGCGGTACAGCGGCACGATTTTCAGCGCAAAATATATCGTCGTATTTACCGCGATATTCGGCCGCTAGCGGTGTAGTTTTAACCCCTGCTAGCGGCTAAAAAAGGGTTAATACCGCCCGCAAACTACAGATACAGCCTAGGTTCACACTAATGCAGTGTTGTATTTGCAGTGATTCCTGTGTGTTTGCACACCACATCACAATATCACTCTGGTCACACGAACCGTTGCGTCAAGGTGTCAGTGTTAAGCTAGTGACACCCCAAAAATGCATTGCAAAACGCAGTGCGATAGGCAGATTTTAGCAGATTTTAGCCATACAAAATGAATTTTGACTCAAATCACACTGCAAAAAAAATGTGGTTCCCCGCACTGCACCCTGTCAGCCATGAGCCAGGTGTGTATGGGCTAAGGATAGCATGAAGGCAAATATACATGTAGGTCGAAAAAAGAGCATTAAAAGCTTACAGCATGCATGAGGACAAAGGGGACAGTCACAGCATATTACAATCATGGAAATTAGGGAATGTTGAAAGAAAAACAATACATCAGCAAACATTAAATACTCAGGGCCAGATTCTCAGAGGCGCTACGATGGGGTATCTCAGATACCCCGTCGTATCGCCGTTTTTTCCCCGGGTATCTATGCGAGTGATTCCTAGAATCACTTTGGCATAGATACGGGTGAAGATCCGACAAGTGTAATACAATTACATTTGCGGATCGTAGATGTAATGACAACTTCGGCCACTAGGTGGCCTTTACATTGTTTTCTCATTTGCCTATGCAAATGAGGCAAATACGCCGATTCCCGAACGCTTTTACGCCGCCTCGTGGTCGCTTACGTTGTTTTCGTCCGCGTAAGGTTACCCCTGCAAAGATGTGGAGTAACCTTACGCAGTACCGTCGGATGCCGTCGGGTGCCGTCGGATGCCATGTTAAGTATGGCGTCGGGTCAGCGTCGGCTTTTTCCGTCGGTTAAGTCGTTCGCGAATAGGGCATTGCGTAAGTGACGATCACGTCGTTTTGACGTCGGTTTCAACGACGCTTTCGACGTGAGCTGAAGCATGCGCACTGAGCTTTTTGCCCGGCCGGCGCATGCGCAGTTCGATCGACGCGGGGGCGCGCTTAATTTAAATACAAGCCGCCCCCTTTGAATTACGCGGCCTTACGCTGGGCCATTTACTCTACGCATCCGCAAACTTCGGAGCAAGTGCATGGAGTATACGGCTTACGCTACGCCAGGGGAAATCTATGAGAATCTGGCCCATAGAATGTGATGTTAAAGGAAAAAACTTACCTTAATATAGTCCTTCTTCTGTTTTACGTCACCGTGCTTTTGACGGGCGGAATTTGGTGTGACCATGTGTATGCAAGACAAGCTTGAGCAGAATTCCGTCGTGAAAACCATCATTTTTTTTTTTCAACGGGAAAACCGATCGTGTGTACGTGGCATGAGTGGAACTGGACTAAGTGGTGAGTTAAAAACCAGATTTAGTGGAACTGGACTAAGTGGTGAGTTAGAAACCAAAGTTTAAAACAGGAGGTTATAACAGGGGTCAAAGTACCTGTGTAGTGTGAGTGTGTACCTGTGTATTGTAAGTACCTGAGTGCTGCGAGTGCACGTGGGCTGTATTGAGTATTAGTGTCAGGTAATACCTGTGTATTGTAAGTACCTGTGTATTGTAAGTACCTGAGTGTTGTCTGAGTAGTGTGTGTGGATAGTTAGTACTTGTGTATTGTGTGTACCTGTGTATTGTGAGTGCACGTGGGTCTGCAAGTGCATATGGTCTGCGAGTGCATAGTGGTCTGCGAGTACCTGTGTATTGTCTTGTTGAGTATCAATGTCAGGAAGCTAGTTGTTAGGTAATTTGGACAGGGTATAATCCCCAATCCTCATTAATTTAGTAGGTACGATGCTCGGTGGGTGTGGAGATGCGTCTCAGTATACATCTCGCGGCACGTATGCGTTTCTTGGTCATCCGATCGAGGGCGAATACTGCTGTGCAAAATGTAAGCACATTGTTCCCCTTGAAGCCCAGGTTCTGAATCTGGAGAAGCAACTGTCAGCACTGTGAAGACCCTACAAACTAAAGGAGAGCCAGGAATGTACCCGGCAGGTGTCGGGAGGGGCCAGAACGGAGGCAGGTGGAGACAAAGAGGTGCAGGCACCAGAAAAGAGTAGATGGGTGACAGTCAGGGAGGGTAGAGGGGGAAGTGCCAGGGAGGCCGATCCAGGGCTGGAGCATCCCAAAAAGTACACTCCATGGAGTGACATTGGTGAAAACAGTCAGGGACCAGCACTGCTGGAGCCGAGTGACTCTCCTAGTTGCCGGGGGAAGAACTCCTCCAGTGAGAGTGGGGGGAAGTAAAGGAAAAGGAAAGACAGATTCTGGTTGTAGGGGACTCAATTCTTAGAAGGACAGAGAGTGCAATCTGTAACAAAGACCTGAAGCGTCGATCTGTATGTTTCCTGGGGCGACACATCACGGATCTGGTTAGCAGATTACTGGAAGAGGCTAGGAAAGACCCAGCTCTCATTGTGCACATTGGCACCAATGACAAGGTCAGAGGCAGATGAAGTGTCCTAAAGAATGAATTTAAGGCTAAATTTAGGGGGAAAAAAAACAATGTAGTATTCTCAGGAATAATACCGGTACCTTGAGCCACACCAGAAAGGCAGAGGCAGATTAGGGAATTAAACAAGTGACTCATGAACTGGTTATATTAAGGAGGACTTTGGGTTCCTGGAGGACTGGGCAGACTCCTCAGTCGGTCACCAGTACTATAGAAGTGACGGACTGCACCTAAATGAGGAGGGTACAGATCGGCTGGGAGTGAAGATGGCCAAAAGGTTAGAGGGGTTTTTAAACTAGGAGACAGGGGGAGGGTCCAGATTTAGAGATAGTCAGCGCAGAACATATTCCAGAGGGTAGTATTGGGGGTATTAGTGGTAGGTTGACTAAAGCACATAAACCCAAGGTAATTATACTAACAAGTCCTAGTTGAAATCTCAGAACACCCAATAAGAGGATAGTATGTGACCGGTCTAAACTACGTGGCATGTTCACCGGGAGCCTGGCAGAAAAGATGGGTGAACTACAGATACTGTTGTACAAGGATTTTGGAGTTTCAGAGACCTGGTTCAACAGCTCTCATGATTGGCTGGCAACTATTTAAGGGTGTATCCTTTCGGAGGGGTATGCCTATATATCAAGAATAATAACAAGTGAATGTGAGAGATGACATCACTAAGGGAGCTAGGGGAGGTGAAATCCTTATGGGTAGAGCTTCAAAGGGTTGAAGCTAAGGGGAAATTAATACTGGGAGGAGGGGGAGACAGATCTCCTCTCACAATTTGGATAAGCAGCAAGGATGGGAAGTGTTATAATGGGGGATTTGAATTATTCAGGCATAGACTGGGCGGAGGGAACCATGCATTCGTCTTGCCAGTTCCTAAATGTCTTGCAGGACAATTTCATGGGTCAGATGATAGACGCACCGACTAGAAATAAAGGCCCAGATTCACAGAGCAATTACGCCTGTCTAACTGGTGTTAGACAGGAGTAATTTCAAATTTTGCGCGCCGTATCACTAGTTTGAATCCTCAAACCATGATACGGCGGCTTCGGGCTTCGATCCGAGAGGCTTACGTCTTCGTAAGCCTTCGGATCTACGCTGCGATATTTTTGCGGCCGCTGGGAGGAGTCCGCGTCGTTTTCAGCGTCGGGATATGCAAATGACTTTTTACGGCGATCCACGAAGATACGAGTGGTCTTCGCAATCGCTTACGTCATTTTTTTGCTACGTACTGTTAGACCAGCTATTTGCTGGTCTAACGGTGCGTAGCCCATGTTAAGTATGGCCGTCGTTCCCGCGTCAAATTAAATATATATTTTTTTTTTTACGTAACTCGTTCGGGAATAGGAATGTCCGTAAACGACGCTACTCAAACAACGAATGACGTAACGACGTGATTTCGCGCAATGCACGGCGGGAAATTTCTGAACGGAGCATGCGCAGTTCGATCGCCGCGGGAACGCTCCTATTTTAAATGCTTCACGCCCCCTACTCGCGTAGATGGCTTGCGCCGGGAGAAATACACTACGCCGCCGTAGTTTACTGGACAAAATCTACCGGGATTCCACGTAGAGCCAGGTAAAATATGGCGGCGTAGTGTATTTCTGATACTCTACGCGAATCTAATTGTATGTGAATCTGGGCCAAAGTGTTACTGGATCTACTGATTACCAACAATACAGACCTGATCACAGATGTGGAAATACGGGGCAATTTAGGAAACAGCGATCACAGTTCAATTGGCTTCAGTATAAATAACACACTAGGAAACATAAGGGGAATACAAGACACTATGGGCCAGATTCACGTACATTGGTGCATATATAGACCGGCGTAGCGCATCTCCTTTACGTTAGACTGGCTCAATTTCGAGCCGCAAGTGCCGTATCAACAGAGGGCCAGATTCAGGTAGAGTTAGGCTGGAATATCAGTGATACGCCAGCATAACTCTCACTTTGAGCTTGCGTTTCTGTTTTCTGTAAGCAGAAAACAAGAAACGCCGGGTTGGAGTTCCTATACGAGCGGCGTAATTGTATTTTGCCGTCGTATCGGAACTGCAATTTGAAAAATGGCGCTCGGGGCGTTCCCGCTGATTAACGTTGAGAATATGTTAATCAGCGAGAATCGGCAATTCACGATCGTACTCGGGCCCAACGCAGTGACTTTCCGACGTTTCCGTAAGCGATACGCGGCATAAAGAAAAACATGCCCCCTAGGTGGAGTATCCTATGTTAAGTATGGCCGTCGTCATCGCGTCGAATTTAAAAAAATTTGCGTCGTTTGCGTAAAACGTCCGTGAATGGGGATTGACGTCATTGACGTTCACTAACAGAATTTGGAGCATGCGCACTGACAGTCGACGCATGCGCAGTACGTTCGCCTAGTTTAAATAATACACGCCCCCTACCCGCCTAATTTGAATTCCGCCGGCTCATTTTCGCTATGCCGCCGCAACTTTAGGAGCAAGTGCTATGTAAATAACAGTACTTGCTCCTAAAATTTCGGAGGAGTAACTTAAATGAGAAACGTTACTCCAAAATAAAGATTCGCTCTCCTACCTGAATCTGGCCCAGAGTATTTGAGCCAAAATTTGCACCGGCGCAACTTAAATTCCGAGGCGTAAGGCGGTGTAATTCAAAGTGGGAAGGACGTGGGCGTGTTCCATTGAAATGAGCCGTGACCCCATGCAAATGAAGGGCCGGCCAGACTGGGCATGTGCATGACGCTGACTATGGTCAGAGCCTCTCTGCACATGCTCACTACTCGGCCCGGAGCAATCAGTGAGATAGGAACTAGGCCCGGCAGACTTAGTGAGATACGCCCAGTGCATAAATAGGCCCAGACATAAGCCCTTCCATTGCAAAAGTACATCAATTTTTTTCCCTCCCTGAAGCAAGGGCCCAGATTCACATACACTTAATATTGCGCTGCGTAATCGAAATACTCTACGCTGCCGTATTTCACCAGGCTCTACACCGAATCCTGGTAGATTTTTGCCCGTACGCTACGGCGGCGTAGTCTATTTCTCGCCGCGTAATCGAAATACGCGATTAGGGGGCGTGAAGCATTTAAATTAAGCGCGTCCCCGCGGCGATCGAACTGCGCATGCTCCGTTCAGAAATTTCCCGCCGTGCATTGCGCGAAATCACGTTGTTACGTCATTCGTTGTTTGAGTATTGTCGTTTACGAACATTCCTATTCCCGGACGACTTACGTAAAAAAAAATAAAAGACGTCGGAAAACGTAGAAATTCGACACGAGAACGACGGCCATACTTAACATGGGCTGTCTAATATTAGAGCAGCAAAAAGCTGGTATAGTGTTACGCAAATAAAAGATGACTAAAGGTGCCGTAAGAGATTGCGATTGAAGATCGTAATTTCGGGGATCGCCGGCAAAAGCTCATTTGCATACCCCGACGCTGAAAACGACGGGAAGTCCACCCAGTGGCCGCAATTTTA
This sequence comes from Rana kukunoris, assembly GCA_029574335.1. Taxonomy (NCBI): domain Eukaryota; kingdom Metazoa; phylum Chordata; class Amphibia; order Anura; family Ranidae; genus Rana; species Rana kukunoris. The sequence goes on from CM056050.1 coordinate 460,508,253, forward strand.
TTGCAGCGTAGATCCGAAGGCGTATGAACACGTAATCCAGTCGAATTGAAGCCCGCAGCCGTCTATTCATGGTTTGAGGTTTTCGACTAGCTAGAAAACACGCGTAATTTGAAATTACTCCAGCCTAACACCAGTTAGACAGGCGTAATGGCTCTCTGAATCTGGGCCATGGTGCTTTTGTTCCGTTGTCTGTTGCTGTTTGTAGGTTTGTGTCGTGTCGGTGTGTTCCATTATTTTTTCCATTATTTTGAGGGCCATCACCCAATTTATATACACACATACATATATATATATATATATATTTAAAAAAATGTTCATAATAATAAATAATATAATTATAATAATATTTAAAATATTAAATATATATTAGATATAAAAAATAAAATTATATATATATTATATTAACTAATTTAAAATATATGAAAAAGGGGGAGGTTTTTTGGGACTTTAAATGAGGCAATGGGTTAATTACCTCCATCCCTGGTATTTGTTATAGAGAAAGGAGCAAGCGGGACTTTAAATGAAGCAAGTGCGGGAAAGGTTTGCACTAAGTTGGGGGATATAAATAATGGTAATAAATCTGGAATACGTTAAATATTTGAAGAAAATAGATAAACATATGTAGTTCACAGATTGGTGGGGGGAAAGGTTTATATAGGCAGTAACCCAAGTGTATACAGTAATTACTGCAGTACAGTTTGTTGTAACTTTTGTTTGTATACACTTGGGTTACTGCCTATATAAACCTTTCCCCCCACCAATCTGTGAACTACATATGTTTATCTATTTTCTTCAATAGTGCAATACTGTATAGTCATGTACGGTGCATTATGTGAAAGCAATAAAATATTTAACGTATTCCAGATTTATTACCATTATTTATATCCCCCAACTTAGTGCAAACCTTTCCCGCACATGCTTCATTTAAAGTCCCGCTTGCTCCTTTCTCTATGATTTAAAATATATACTAAACAGAAAAAATGTCTATAAAATATATATTTAGCCATTAGGGTGAAAAGAGCCACTGGCAAGGAAATGGAGTGTTGCCAGTACCTTGCCCAGTGGCGGTCGGCAGATCCTCTCCCATGCCCTCCTCCGTGCCCTCCTCCTTCTGCGCTCATCTAAAGTCAGTAGTATAGCTATGAGCAAGGATGCCCCTGGCATGTTGGCATACAGACTGTTGTCCTGCAAGTGTGGCTGCTCAGCTCGTCCCTAACGATGTTGCTTTTGCTGACATGTAGACGGATTGTCTAATTTTAAGCAAGCTTTTATATTGCCTAATTTTAGACCGGCAGTGCAGCTGATGCGCACAGGGCATAGCCTGCACCGCACAAACTTACTTTTGTGGATCGGCGTATCTCCCTCATTTGCATATTTGCATAGGAAATCAATGGTGTGGACGGAATAAATGTGCACCTAGACGGAATAAATGTGCAACTAGGGGCCAGATTCAGGTAGAGTTAGGCTGGAGTATCTGTGATACTCCAGCCTAACTGTCACTTTACGCCGGCGTTTCTGTTTTCTATAACCAGAAAACAAGAAACGCCGGGTTGGTGTTCCGATGCGATCGGCGTAATTGAATTTCGCCATCGCATCGTTACTTCAACTTAAAAATGGCGCCGGGGGCGTTCCCGCTGATTAACGCTGAAAAAATATGTTAATCAGCGGGAGTCGGAAATTCACAATCTTTTTCGGGCGCGACGCAGTGACTTTACGACGTTTCCGGAAGCGATACGCGACGTAAAGCTAAAGCAGCCCCCTAGTGGAGTATCCTATGTTAAGTATAGGCGTCGTCATCGCGTCAGGAAAAAAAATAATCGCGTCGCTTGCGTAAAACGTTCATGAATGGGGATGTGACGTCATTGACGTTCACTGACAGAATTTGGAGCATGCGCACTGGGATGCATTGACACTCGACGCATGTGCAGTACGTTCGCCGCGGGATCGCGCATAGTTTAAATATTACACGCCCCGTACCCGCCCAATTTGAATTCCGCCGGCTCATTTGCGATGCGCTGCCGTAACTTTAGGAGCAAGTGCTTCATGAATAACAGCACTTGCTCCTAAAATTTCGGCAGAGTAACGTAAATGAGAAGCGTTACTCCAGAACAAAGATGCTCTCATCTACCTGAATCTGGCCCTAGGATGTGCAGGCGTAGGCAAGTTAGGCCGGTCGGGAATAGCCTATTTTGGTGTGTATCTAGTTCTGTGGGTACGGTGCATAGATATTCCGGCGCAAATTTAGACTTACGCCGGAGTATCTCGAGATACTCCGGCGTAAGTGCTTTGTGAATCTGGCCCCAAATTTCAAAAGAGTCAACTTCCCTAAACTATGAACCTTGTTAGAAGGCATAACTTGATATAAAATCTTAGGAATAAGAACATGGAGGAGAGATGGGTTTGCTTTAAGAGCATATTAAATAAGGGCATTAGCCAATGCATCCCATTGGGTATTACATTTAAAAGAGCGAACACAAGTCCTGGATGCTTTAAATCCAATGTAAAAATTCATATAAAAAGAAGAAGGCCTTCAAAAAATTCAAGGTTGAGGGATAATCATCAGCATTCACACTGTATAAAGAATGCAACAAGAAATGTAAGATAGAACATGAAAGACACATAGCGGAGGAGAGCAAAAAATAAAAATCCAAGAAATTCTTTAAAGCGGAGCTCCAGCCGCAATTTTTCTTTTTTTTAAAGTCGGCAGCTACTAACAGTGAAGCTGCTGACTTTAAATAAGGACACTTACCTTGTCCTACTTGCCTGCGCTGATGGGCCCCACGATGCCGGTCCCACGATTGCTCCGGGTCCCGCGCCGCCATCCACACTATGGGAAACAGGCAGTGAAGCCGTACGGCTTCACTGCCCATTTCCTACTGCGCCTGCGTTAGTCTCACGCTGGCTTGTGAATGGGCGCGCTGCTCTCTGAGAACACACACAGTTCCCAGAAAGCAGCGTGCCCCATTCATTAGGAGAAGGAGAAGAAGAAATCGGACCGCGGTGCAGGTGAGGCAGATTACGGACTTCCGCATAGCAACAGGTATTTCGGGTGAGTATTTTTTTTTTCAGGTTTTTTTTTATTTAATTTTTTTAAAGAAGATGGGCAAAAGTGGTTTTTCTGGGTGGAACTCCGCTTTAAGTATGTAAACGATAAAAAAGGGAGGACAGACCATATTGGCCCCATAAAGAATGAGGAAGGACATCTGGTTACAAAGGATGGGGACATGGCGAAGGTATTCAATTTATTCTTCCTCTCAGTCTTCACAAGGGAATCGGGGCCCTTCAGTAACCAAAACTGCAATGTTTATCCTCATGACATGTCACAGAAAGCACCATCATGGCTGACAGGGGACAGAATTAAAATTAGACTTGGGAAACTTAAAGGGTCACTAAAGGAAAATACATTTTTTGCTGACATGACTGTTTACAGGGTATAGAGACATAAAAGTTAACCGATTCCTTTTAAAAATGATTAAAAATAGATAAAAATCAATCATATAATGTGCCTCTAGTTTCACTTTCGTTTTTAAACTGATTTCATGTTTCTGTGAAGTACAGAAGACACACAGAACAAAAACAAACAAATCCAGGGCAGTGTTTTGTTTTTAAAATGAATCTGATTGGTTCTGAGGAGTTTTAGACACACAGCTTAGACCACAGTGAAAAACTGCCATGAGATTTTTCATAAGGAGCCAGACAAGTGTGGAGATCAGAGCAGAATTACAGCAACTTCAAAGCAAAAACGAACAATGAGAACATGAAAACAGCACTGCATTAAGGTAAAGGAAGCTATTTAGCTGAAACATTTTTTTCCTTTAGTGATCCTTTAACAATAATAAATCCCCAGGATAAGATGGCTTGCACCCGAGGGTACTTAGTAAACTCAGTAAAGGATTTGCCAGACCATTGTTACACATTTTTTACTGACAGTCTACTAACTGGACTGGTACCAGCTAATTAGAGAAAAGCCAATGTAGCACCAATATTTAAAAAGGGCCCAAAATACATCCCTGGAAATTACAGACCAGTTAACCTAACTTCAATAGGATGCAAGTTCTTGGAGGGGATGATAAGGGACTATATACAAGATTTTAGTTAAGAGAACAGTATCATTAGCAGTAATCAGCATGGATTCATGAAGAATTGTTCTTGCCAAACCAATTTATTAACCTTCTATGAGGAGGTGAGTTGCCATCTAGATAAAAGAGGGCCTGTAATCTTGGTGTATCTGGATTTTGCAAAAAGCATTTGACACAGTTCCCCATAAACGTGTACTGTACAAAATAAGGTCCGTTGGCATGGACCATAGGGGGAGTACATGGATTGAAAACTGGCTACAAAGGCGAGTTCAGAGGGTCTTGATAAATGGGGAGTACTTAGAATGTTCAGGGTGGGTAGTGGGGTCCCCCAGGGTTCTGTGCTGGGACCAATCCTATTTAATTTACCTGGAGGATGGGGTAAACAGTTCAGTCTCTGTATTTTCAGATGATACTAAGCTAAGGAGGGCAATAAATTCTTAACAGGATGTGAAAACCTTGCAAAAAGATCTAAACAAATGAATGGGGTGGACAATTACATGGCAAATGAGGCTTAATGTAGAAACATTTAAAAAAATGCATTTGGGTGGCAAAAATATGAATGCAATCTATACACTAAGGCCGTGTACACACGATCAAATCTATCTGCTGGAAACAGTCGGCCCGACCGTCCCAGCAGACAGATTCGACCGTGTGTACGGGCGAGCCGACGGATTTGGCCACCCGACAGATTTCAAAGCATGCTTTGAAATCTGTCGGCTGGGAACTCGTCCGCCCGACATGTCTGCTGGTTAGTACGCTAACCAGCAGACATGTCTTCTCGCAATGCTGTTTTCGCTGTCAGTTATGTCAGATTACCTGTAAGGCCGTGTACACACAATCAAATCTATCTGCTGGAAACGGTCGGCCTGACCGTCCCAGCAGACAGATTCAATCGTGTGTACGGGCGAGCCGACGGATTTGGCCAGCCGACAGATTTGAAAGCATGCTTTCAAATCTGTCGGCTGGGAACCCGTCCACCCGACATGTCTGCTGGTTAGTACGCTAACCAGCAGACATGTCTTCTCGCACACGCGCCGAATGATTTCAACGCATGCGCGGAAGTGTTTTACTTCCTGGTGCGGTGACGTGGCGGCGTCAACGTCACCGCCACGTCACCACGCCGCCTATGTCCCCAGCAGACAGATTTGTTCAAATCGGTCTGCCCGACCGATTTGAACAAATGTGTCTGCTCGTGTGTATGGGGCTTGGTGGTGCAAAGTCCATGAAAAGTTTCTGTAAAGGTTGGCAACTATGTAGGAAAGGGATCTGCTGCAGAACATGTGAAAGGGTCTTGCGGCAGGATGGTAATAAAAGGCCCCACAACAGAAGTAAAGGGCCCCGGCATCAGTGGGAAGGGCCCCAGGACTGGGTCAGGAGCCCCCTTCATGGTTTCTTGCATTAGGGCCCTGAAGATTCTAGTTACACCTTTGGGGCATTCTATTGTGAAGGTATAACCACTGTAGTGGGCTCTTCCAGAGGTAACAAGGACAGTCTCTAGGATCCTTACGTCTAGTACTCACTCTGCTCTGGGTACTGTTAAGCCCCGTACACACGGCCGAGGTTCTCGGCAGAAACCAGCGAGAACCTCGCTGGGATCCTCATTCTGCCGAGAACCTCGGCCGTGTGTACGGATTCGCTGTGCCCAGCCGGTCAGGAAACCCGTCGAGCAAATAGAGAGCAGGTTCGGGATGAATGGCTGGTCGCCTTTCCCGACGGGCTGGTCGCCGAATCTGACGGCCGGCCGAGAACCTCGACAGGCGGAACGATGTGTTCCGCCCGGCGAGGTTCTCGGCCATGTGTACGGGGCTTAATGCTTTCTTGTAGTACCAGTCAGTCTTGGTACTGGATGTCATTCAGATCCTCTGTAGAACTCCTGCACTGCCTCAGGGACTCTGGATGTGAGTCTCCACAATTAGGTTGGAGCTGGGACCCAAATGGATAACAGCCCAAGAGTCTCAGCCCTCAGTTGGGTCTTCTCCCATAGGAACATAGACCCTGCTTTTCCAGGCCCCATACTATTTATACATACCTCAGCCCCCTGCTGGCCACTTTCCGTGCCAGGGATTGGCTTAAGGCTGTATGAATATGCTGGTGAAGTTCTGCTCCTCCACCCACTAAATTCTGGAACCTGCCAGAATCCACGGGGAAGCAGCAGAGCCTACAGCCAGCAGAACCCAAAATAGCCAAAATCAATTAAGCACTGCTCCTCTTCTGAAGAGGAGCCAAAAACTTAATTTGCCTCAACTATAGCAACTTAGCTAGAAGGGTGCTACAGTATAACGATTAATGACACTTCGGTGTCAGCTGCAGACTGGTGTTGTTGCAGTGCACAGTGGAAACCACCTGGTAGTAAAAGCCCAAGACTAATATTTACAGTTTGCCAGGAAACCAGAAGTGATGGTCTCTGACTACCTTTTTTATTGTGGGATTCTGACTGCATTAGAGAGTGCAGAGAGTCTGACGTATTCAGTTAGACAACAGGATCAGCAGGAAGCAAAGCCTGTTTTCCGGTTTAAATTGTTCAAACCTCTATACACAGTGACATTTACATCTAGCTCATCTTTTTAAATGAATATCTAGGATATAGTTATTTTTTAACCGCTTGCCGACCTCCCACCGCAATTTTACTGCGGCAGGTTGGCTCGGCTGCGCAAAATCACATACAGTCAGGTGCTGATGCGAGTGCCCAGCGAGCGCTATCACCGCCGGGCACCTGCGATCGCTCGTCACAGAGAACCAGGAGCTGTGTTTGTAAACACATAGCTCCCAGTTCTTTCAGGGGGAGAAATGACTAATTGTATGTTCATACAATGTATGAACAGCGATCTGTCATTTCCCCTAGTCAGTCCCACCCCCTCAGTTAGAACACACACAGGGAACATAATTAACCCTTTGATCGCCCCCTAGTGTTAACCCCTTCCCTGCCAGTGACATTTTTACAGTAATCAATGCATTTTTATAGCACTGATCGCTATAAAAATGCCATTGGTCCCAAAAATTTGTCAAAAGGGTCCGATGTGTCCGCCATAAGGTTGCAGTACCGATAAAAATTGCAGATCACCGTCATTACTAGTAAAACAAAATTATTAATAAAAAAGCCATAAAACTATGCCCTATTTTGTAGACGCTATAACTTTTGCGCAAACCAATCAATAAACGCTTATTGCAAGATTTTTTTTACAAAAAATATGTAGAAGAATTTGTATCGGCCTAAGCTGAGGAAAATGTTTTGTTATATATTTTTGGGGGATATTGTTGTTTATAGCGCAAAAAATAAAAACCGCAGAGGTGATCAAATACCACCAAAAGAAAGCTCTATTTGTAGGAAAAAAAGGACGTCAATTTTGTTTTGGAGCCACGTCGCACGAATGCGCAATTGTCAGTTAAAGCGACGCAGTGCAGAATCACAAAAAGTGGCCCGGTCATTGACCAGCAAAATGGTCCGGGCTGAAGTGGTTAATTAACTAGTGCAGTTCATTTTCAAATATCACAATATTTAATGGAAATGGAAAGAATAAGGTTGTAGTATTTTTTTCAGTTCCACACTACCTATTATCACACACATTACCATTTGATTCTATAGATTTCTGGGAGCCGAAACTTGCCAGATTGAACAATGCAGGTTCATACAACGCTTGGAGTGCACACATGAATACATCTTCATTGCCATGGTTACAGGTATGTGTTTTCAACAACTTTTGAATGTGTTTTTCCTGGGGCATCCTGTACCCTACTAGCTAGAAGAATTTGCAATTTTGTAAATGTAGCACTAACCCCCTCAAGGGCCGCTGGTTAGATGTGGGGTCGGCACAAATTAAGTTAAATTAAGTTACCTTTGATGTGTCTAGGGAAATTGATGATAGCAACCTGTGAGAGCAGTAACGGAATGTCCAAGCCAAGGGTTGACGGTCAAACACGACCAACATCAACTTGAGGTAGACAGGATAGGTTGGTGAAAGAAAGAAGATGAACCTTGGATAAGTAAGACAGTCCTGCCTTCAACAATAGTGTCTATCACGTCGCCACTCTAGCCAGAGTGGGTGAAGTGCCTCCAGACAGACCCCTCTCACAGGCCTGGCAGCCGAAGTGTCACTTAACCTCCCTGGCGGTATCCCCGAGCGTGACTCGGGGTGTTTTTTTTTGCAGAGATCGGTATCCCCGAGTCACGCTCGGGGTAGCCATGCAGAGCCTGCAGCGCGCGCTGTCTTACCTTCTTCCTGGATCCAGCGATGCATCCCCGCTGTGTGAGCGAGCGGGTGCTCGCTCGATTCACACAGCGTCCCCGTGTGCCGCCGATCTCCGTTCCCTGCGACGTTACGACGCACGGGAGCGGAGAACGGCGCCAAATTTAAAAAGGTAAACAAACACTTTACATACAGTACAATGTAATCTTATAGATTACAGTACTGTATGTAAAAAATACACCCCCCCCTTGTCCCTAGTGGTCTGTCCTGTGCCCTACATGTCCTTTTATATAATAAAAACTGTTCTTTCTGCCTGGAAACTGTAGATTGCCCATAACAACCAAAAGTGTCCCTTTATGTCAAAAATGGTTTTAGATCAGCTAGAAAACAGCGATAATAAATTATAATTACTTTCAGAATTGAGCGATAGCGATTTGTGGGGAAATTTGTCATAAAAAAAATAAATAATGACAGCGACAATTCTGCAACTGAGCAAATTTCAGTGTTTTTGAGTTGATTACATTATTGAATATTTTTTATTATAATTTGTTATAATTATTTATAGTTTTTTATTATATAAAAAATTATGATTTTGTTTTTCAAACTTTATCATACCCGGGATGTCTTGTTTGGACAGATTTAAGCAAGTTATTCCTAAGAATTGCAGGCCTACAGTATAAAACGCCAAACTTCCATGCAAATAATTGTACCGCTTTTGGTACGTAATTCCAGACAGAATCATACCGCCAGGGAGGTTAAAGCTTCTGGGAAGGAACAAGTCTCTGCCACCGACTTGGCTCTAATTAAATTAGGATTTTAAGATGGAAACCTCTCTCACAGGCCCAATGTTAGCAACGTAGAGTTGTAGAGCAAATCCTCCCAGTAAGTATTTTAGTAGAGGTCAGCTGACAGTCTGACTATGTTCTGTCTGCGTCTGGTAACCAGATCCCCGATGGTTTGTTCAAGCCCTGTTGGATCACCTGCCTCCTGGTTCTCCTCAGGCCGATCCCCCATCAAACAGCATCCAGCTTGGGACCTTCTCAGTAGAAGCGGGAACCCAGTAAGTCACTGGGGTCCCTGCCAGCATCAATTGCCTTGAGCCATGAAGCCCAAAGTTCGTAGCTCCGAATAGTGTAGGCCCCGGCCAGGTAGGCCAAAGTGGCGGCCTCGTGGTGCGCGCGCACCCTGAAGGTGGGTGCCGCACCTGCGACCCGCTGCTGGTAGGAGACCTGGGTAGAAGACCTGGACAAAAAAGCGCCCGCATCAGATATACCCTCTCCCAGCATGCCCCGCGAGGGAAACACTCCTCTGATTGGCTGCTGGGGAAAGGCGGCTCTGTTCTGGAACCCCTTTGGCGCCATCTGCTGTCCAAGGATGGTAACATATCCTCAGCACAGAGAATGGGACCACTCTCTCATCCCCCCACTAAATTAACAATAGCGCCCAAACTGACAGTAAGGGGGCGCTACATAAATATATGTTGCATGCATTATACATAGACAGCTTTCCTGGAGTGATCCTATAGTATAACTAAGATCATAAAAAAAAAAATATGTATGATGTAGTCTGTAAAAATCAATACCATAGAATTAATATTTTATCTTACTTTAAATACACTTTAACTTTTCCATTTGCTTACTCTACCATTTGCATTTAACAGTTTACGGGGCTCATGTACACTGCAGCTCAAAGAAGCTCAAAGAAGCTGCTCCTACAGGCTTTTGAGCTTTCTTGAGCTCTTATTTCTTCTGCCTTGAAACTCACCTCTATGTTAGCCAATGTGTCCATGCTAACTATAGCTTTTTCAGGTGTTTACAGGCATATGCACATATAAGCAGAAACCGCCTGAAGACATAAGCTTCAAAACGCCTGAAGCAGCAAACAAGTTCCATCTACAAGTCATCCAGAATCAATTACCCCCTCCCTGAGGTCCCTCCATTGGCTGGCCATCAAAGACCAAATCACATTCAAGGCCCTCTGCCTGACACACAAATGTGTACAAGGAATCGCCCCCCAATATTTATGTGAGAAAATAAATTACCACCCCAATCGCGTTCTCAGATCAGTTAACCGAAATCTACTACAAATCCCCAAGGCCCACAGGAGCAAAGGAGAATGAAGATTTGCAGTCCAAGGACCTCGACTGTGGAACGCATTACCAACTAATATCCGAACGGAAGAGAATCACCAGGCTTTCAGGGAAAAAACCTCAAGACCCATCTTTTCTGAAGGATAAATAGAAGAAAAATGGATGCCAAGCGCCTTAAGGCGATTCAGTTTGCATTTGTAGCGCTATATAAGTTATTCACTCACTCACACACTCACTCACTCACTCATCGGATCGCATATGTGTGAATACACATGCGATACGATTCTGGTCCGAACAGACAAAAGGGTCCTGTGTGTGACCGAATGTGGTGCGATATCAGCCATACTATCTGTGCGGTGAAATTTCACCGCACAGACATCGCATGTAATGTGAACAGCAGTGTGCTGCGAATTACATCTGAATTACATGCAATGTCCGGGCCTTAGGCCCCTTTCACACTACTGCGACTTCAAAGTCACGCAATTCTACCGGGACTTTGCAACCATGATTTTGATGCCATTTGCGCCTGCGATTTTGTAAGTGCCATCAAAATCGGACCAAAGTAGTGAAGGGACTACTTTGAAGTCGGAACGACTTGAAGTCGTACTAATATGAATGGTTGTCATTGTAAATCATGGGAAATTACTTGTCATGCTACTTTGCCATCACAAATCGTGGGACAAGTCGTATAAGTGTGAAAGGGGCCTTAGGCGATTTTTGGTGCTTTTTTATTTTGTTTTTGCTGCGTTTTTGCACAGGTTTTTACAATGTAAAAAGCAGAAAAATTCCCAAATCTGTCTAAAAAAAAAAGTCCCAGAACTTGTTTGAGCTTCAGGCATTTTGGAGCTTCAGGCGTTTTGGAGTGGAGATGCGCTCCAAGCTACAAAAGGTGTGAATAGGGTCGAAGTGCTCAAAAATATGTGAAAAAGCATTAAAAGTTCAAAAATACACAAAAAAAAAAGAAAATATTAGCAGAGGGGAGGGTTTGTGAAAAAAATGCTTACGCTCAAAAAAGCTCAAAGGGGTTCAAAGAAATTCAAATAAGCTCAATAAAAATGTGCAAAAGAGCTCAAAAATGTGCAAGCTTCTTCAAGGTGAAATAAGTGTGCGTAGATTTACTATAATCAGTAAAAGTTTTTTGGAAAAACATTGCTTTTCTTTTTATACGTAGGTGGATTTACAACAAACATATTTAATCTCTGGAATAAAAACACAAGGAGCTAATAAATATTTTAGCCAGTATTACATTACTGAGTTCTTTGTGGTATACAGCAAAGACAAGAAAAAGTGGGCAGCTTTCAAAGGAAATAGCTCTACATTGCATAAGGTATGTATTTATTACGTTTTAGAAAAACATTTAAATTAGCCTAAAACATGTACATTTTGGTGCACCTACTTAAATTACAAAAATTATAAACTTTGTGCTTCAGCTGTAAATACAAATGACTTGTATAATGTGAAATATGATGTAAAGCTGAGTAAATGGATACCTAACATGTAATTCTTTAAAATTCTGCATGCTCATGGAATGGCGACAAACTACAGTACTTTAAAATCTCCATAGGCAACAACACTTTAGTTTTTTTTACAGGTTACCAGTTTAGAGTTACAGATGAGGTCTTGGCTAGAATTATTGCTCTCACTCTAACGATCGTCACAATACCTCACATGTGTGGTTTGAACGCCGTTTACATATGTGGTTGCGACTTGTGTATGCGTCTGCTTCTGTGTGTGAGCTTGGTGCTTGGGTGCTTTAAAAAAAATAAAAAAATGACACTGTCTGTTTATATATTTAGTTTTGATTACTTTTATTCTTATTACAGTCAATGTAAACATCCCTTGTAATAAAAATAACCATGACAGGTCCTCTTTATTAAGCGGCCTGGTGTCAAAAAGACCCCAGATCTCTTATCTAGCTTTAAAAACAATTTTGACTTTAAGAAATTAAAAAAAAATCCTGTCTATCTGCCTGAGGACCGGAAGTGACGTCGGAGGTCGCTCTGGTCCTCCAAGGACATAGAGCCAAGTGGGGCTATCCTGCCTTCACTCGGCTTCCTGGCTAGCCATCGGCCACATCGGGTCAGTTACAAGCTTACCAATGGCTCCGGTAAGCTTAAAAATTGACCAGGAAACGGCGGGTTGTTGGCACCTCTCCTGCCACCTATAAAAGTGATCTTGCAGCAAATCCGTTGCTGGAACCACTTTTATTTGGCCGCCTAAGTGAAAAAAAACAATACTGGGGTTATGGCAGTTTACTGCTGTCATCACAGCGGTATTTAACGTCAAAGTAATGACTTATAATCCCAGTTTGGCAGTCCAAGCACACATTTTAAACCAACACCACCATCTTTGTGCATCAGCATTTCTCAGTTTTAACTGCTTCCGGATGAGCTGTCGCAGTTATACTGCGGCAAACTGGCCCCCCTGCGCGAGCCATCGTAGCTGTACGTCGGCTCTTTAAGGCCTGAAGCGTGTTCCCGGACTTGATGTGAGTGCCCGGCGGTCGCAATGACCGCCAGGCACCCATGATTGCTCGTTACAGATTGATAACAGGGATGTGCGTGTTTCCTCTAGTCAGTCCTACCCCCCTACAGTTAGAACACAAATTAGCGAACACATTTAACCCCTTGATCGCCCTCTAGTGTTAACCCCTTCACTGTGGTGACATTTTTACAGTAATCAGTGCATTTTATAGCACTGATCGCTATATAATTGTCAATGGTCCCACAAATGTGTCCATAATGTCGCAGCCATAAAACTACCCACTATTTTGTGGACACTATAACTTTTGCGCAAACCAGTCAATATACGTTTTTTTTTTTATATACCAAAAATATGTAGAAGAATACATATCGGCCTAATCTTTGGAAAATAAAAATTGGGAAATTATATTTTTATAATTATATTTATAAATTATAATTATAGCAAAAAGTACAAAATATTGTGTTTTTTTTTTTCAAAATGGTCTCGCTTCTTTTGTTTAATAGCGCAAAAAATTAAAACCAAAGAGATGATAAAATACCACCAAAGAAAGCTCTATTTGTGAGAAAAAAAGGACATACATTTTGTTTGGGTACAGCGTCGCACGACCGCGCAATTGTGAGTTAAAGCAGCGCAGTGGCAAATTGCAAAAAATGGCCCGGTCATTGGGCAGGCCAATTCTTATGGGGCTGAAGTGGTTAAAATTATCTTTTCATTTCACTCTCCATATGTTTTAGTTTTCTAAAATGTTAAAATAAATGTAGTTTTTTTACAATATGACAACCTTGAGGTTTACTTTAATCTCTTCCTGCAAAAGGTACAGATATGTGGTAGATATGTTGTAGAAATCTGTCATTGCCTTCAGCCGCAGCTCCTCAGTGGTTGGTCTGATGAACTGGTTGGACATGCGTCTGAGGATTGCAGGGACAACCTGGTGCACACATCTGCTTATGGAGGACTGTGACATCCCAGCCACCACTCCACTTGTACGCTGGAATGATCCACTTGCAAGGAAATTAAGTGTTGCCAGTACCTTCACCAGTGGCTGCACTGCTTGTGAGCGGTGTGTCTTGCTGGTGATGTCATCCTGCAGGGTTGTGGTTAGTTAAAGTATTGCATCAGGGCTGAATCTGAAGAGGCGATACACCTCCTCATCCCCCATGCCAAAGAGGCTCATGCGCGTGCGATATATCCTCTCACGTTCTCGCCCCCCCCATTCTGGGGGACCCATCAGTAGTGCTAGGACCGCGACTGCCCCTGGCATGTTGGCACACAGAGGTGTTGTCCTTGCACGTGTGGTTGTTCAGCTTGCTAGTTTCGTCACTAACGCTGCTGCTGTAGCTGCTCTCCTTGACCTGTGGCCATCTGGAGTAAAGATAAAGCAGCTATTTGTAGAAATAACTTTGCGCCGGACGGACGAGATACGCGTGGCGCATGTAGCCAGCGTATGGTGCTAATCCGTTCGCGAATCAGGAAATCTCCCTCATTTTCATATTTGCATGGCACATCAATAGGCGCGACGGATGCGATGAGCGAAAATATGCGCTAACGATACTCTGGCGAGGGAAAGTTAAGCCGATCGGAAAAGGCCCGTTTTTTGGCGCATCTAGGTTGGTGGGTACGGCCACATAGATACAACGGCGCATCTTTACAGTTACGCGGCGCATATCGATTTACTCCAGCGCAATTCTTGCTGAATCTGGCCCTATTAGTCCACTCTCTTAATGATGGGGGGTTTACTGCTTGCCATATTTGGGCAATTAATTTTCTTGCCTGAAAAAGGCACCTTACCACAGCTTTTATAGTACTCACCAACCCTCCCCTTTCTTCCCATATTCCCAATATGCACGTTCTAGGTTCCATCTCCAACCTAGTCCCATATGTTTTGTTAATGATTCTGATAATCTCTAGCCAATACCTAAATAATTTAGGGCATCTCCATAACATATGTAATAAGTCCCCCGTGTCCTGCATCCGTTCTCCAACCAAAACTGAATAGTCTTTTTGGGGTATAATATGTCCTGTGTATCATCTTTAAAAAATATATCTTTTGGGTAGGTGAAGCTGTGACCATTTGCCCTCTCTTCAGCACCGTCCTCCATTGGTCTTCCGTTATAATTCCCAAGTCTTCCTCCCATTTCTTTTTACTTTTAAGCTGCATTGGTCCCTCTATGTTCTCCTTACATATATATGGGTAGATTATGGATCATTAAACTTCCGTTTATATCCTCTCCTGGTTCCATTTTAACTCCTATATGCTGCATCTGTGCGGCCAAAAAATAGCAACGTGGATGGGGTACTGCCATTGTACTGCCATTCCCCCCTCTCTCGTTGGCAGCTGCAGAGTCTGCAGTCCTATCCTAGCAAGTCCTCCTTTCCATATTAATTCCCTAAATAGGGCGTCTATCTTCTTAAACCATTTTTTGTGTATCCATATTAGGCATGTGCAAAAGTGAAAAATTTGTTTTGTTTCGTTTCGTTACAATTCGTCATTTAATAAATTTCGTTAAGTTAGGTTCGTTACATGTGTTGAATTCGTTTTCGGAATTCGTTCGTTTTCGACCGAATTTCGAAAAATACGGTCGAAATCGAAAATATTTCAACCAGATTAGAAAACAAATAGTCTCTTTTCGAATAGAATTTTTTTCTAATTAAATCCGAAAATATTTTTTTTTTTCGAATTCCGATCGAATTTAGTCCGCGGGTATTCGATTCGGAATTCGAAACAAAAAAAATTTCGATTTCGACCATTTTTTTTTCGAAATTCGGTCGAAAACGAACGAATTCCGAAAACGGTCGAAATTTTTTGCTAAAATAGCAATTCGGGAATTCGTATGCATCCGAATGTCCGAATAATGGAAAATTCGTCCGAATTTCGATTCGGAACGAAACTAAATGCACATGCCTAATCCATATAGGTGTGTTATGTAATACATAGAGTAATTGTGGCATCCATACCATTTTAATCAGGTTGCATCTCCCAGCCACCGATAATGGGGGGCGCCGCCAGATTCCAATTTTCTTTTTAAATTTAAGTAACAATGGTTCCACATTATTCTCTATGTATTTATTAAGATCCCTTGCAATTATTATACCCAAATATTGCATTTTCCCAACTGTGTCCAACTGTGGGATCTCCTCCTGGATCTGGTTCCTCATTGGGTCTTTTTTGGTGCATCCCTAGACAAGTGAGGGTAACTTCAACATGCCGATCCCATCATCAAACCAGCGGCCCTTTCGGGGGTGACGCTACATATGCATACCTGTCTTTGTGCTGGGGCACACTGCACTGTGAGACTGGGCTCTCACCGAAAGCCCCAGATCTCATACTAATGGGCAGTTCCCAGTCACCTTATCACAGTGATAGCCCGCCCACGTGTTTTCTTTGTCGTCCGAATGGAAAGAAATGTACATTGTATCTTTCTCTCCTTTCAGTAAGCAAACAAAAGTGCCATGAAAAAGTATTTATACCCCTTGAAATTTTCCACATTTTGTCATATTGCAACCAAAAGCTTTTTATATGCTTTAATTTTCTGCTTTAGGCCTCATGCACAATGGACGTTTTTACAACAGCTGTTTTTGGCTGTAGATGTTTTTTTCTACAGTCATTAAACTCTCCATCATGTTATCCTATGTGTCCATGCACACATAGGCTGTTATCAGCAGTTTTGGGCCGTGGCGTTTTTGAGCAGTAAAAAAACCCAAAACTAGTGGGTTCTGAGAGATGTTTTTTAGCTGTAAAAACTTTCTAATGCTGATAAACGTTTTTGATCCATTTAAAAAAAATGTGGAAAAATTATTACAAAAAACGCTAATAAACGCAAAAAAACGCTATTGTAAATTTTTTTTTAAAAACTCACTGCAAAGCTACTGGTGTTTTTATAACGTTATTTTAATCGTCCAGTGTGCACGAGGCATTAAAGTTTAAAGGGGTTGTAAAGGTAAATGTTTTTTCACCTTAATGCATTCCATTGGCTCGCGCTGCTGTCAATCATATCCAATGATGCGGCGCGTCGGGGGCAGAGCCGAGTGATACAGTGAGCGGCTATGGCCGCCGGCTGTATCACAGGAGCGCACCTGCAACAACTCATCACCATGCGAGCAAGCTCGCATGAAGGTGATGAGTTCTTGCAAGGGGGAGCTGAGACAGCCGCCAAAGGACCCCAGAAAACTAAGTTTGGGGCCATTCTGTGCAAAACGAGCTGTACAGTGAATGAATGAATGAATGAATGAATAAATGAAAACTTATATAGCGCGGCACATGAGTCTTGATCTTTCTCCTGAATGCTAGGTGGTTCTCCTCCAACCGAATGCTGGTTGGTAAAGCGTATCATAGTCTGGGACCTTGGACCGCGAATCTTCTATCTCCTTTGGACTTGTAGTTGGCTTTCGGTATCTGGAGTAGATTTTGATTGGTGGATCGCAGAATGCGATTGGGATTATGAGCTTTTATTTTTTTGGATAAATAATGGGGAGCATTCTCATGAATACATCTATGCGTTAGACAGAGTGCTTTAAAAGTAATTCTGTTTTTTACTGGTAACCAATGAAGGGATCTCAGTGAAGATGAGATTGATTCCCAAGGTTTTTTCCCAGTCACAAGTCTGGCGGCCGTATTTTGAACGACTTGTAGACGAGCGATTTGGTACTTGGGGAGTCCGAGGTAAAGGGCATTTGCATAGTCCAATCTTGAGTTTACAATTGCTCGCACCACGACCGCTATGTCTTCTTTGGGAATAAAAGGAATAAGTCTGCGTAATAGGTGCAGCAGATGGTGAGATCCGCTGACTACTGACTCTATTTGTGCGTCCATTGTCATGTAGGAGTCGAAGATGACCCCGACACTTTTGACTTTGGCGCTAGGGGTGATGATTTTGCCCAGAATGGGCGGGGGGGTCCAAGTTGTTGCGGGTTGATTCCTACGCTTGGCGTGGAACAGGAGAAGTTCGGTTTTCGCTCCATTGAGTTTAAGATAACTCTTTGTCATCCAGTCCTCTATCAAAGAGAGGCATGTCTCTAGATTGAGGTGGTGATCCTTTTTATTGCAAATGCGAAAATACAGTTGTGTGTCGTCTGCATATGAGTGATAGAGCAGTTTTTGACTGCTGATGATATCAAAAAGAGGACGAAGATAGATGTTGAATAACACAGGCGACAGAGGGGATCCTTGAGGGACACCGCACGATAACCAAGAAAATTCTGCGACTTTGGCTACTTCAGCTAGCCAAGTCAATAGAAGCTTGTGGTCTACTGTGTCGAAGGCTGCGCTTAGGTCCAACAGAACCAGAAGACAAGATTCTCCTTCGTCTGCGGCCTCGAGAGCGTCGTCCCATATCTTGAGCAGTGCTGTTTCCGTCCGGTGTCCGGGCCGGAATCCCGATTGAAATGGATCAAGTAGGTTGTGGGTATCTAGATGCTGTTGCAGCTGTTGTACCACTACTTTCTCCATGACTTTGAAAAGAGCGTTTAGGCCTGTTATAGGATGGCGGTGGAGTGGATCCTTGGGGTCCAGGGTGGGTTTCTTCAAGATAGGTCAAATTATGCCCTCCTTCAACTTGGAGGGCACTATGCCCTCCCTGAAAGATTGGTTAATAAGCTGCATGATAGGAGGTGCCAGGATGTCGGCGCATTCCTTCAGCAGTTTGGTGGGGATGATATCATTCGGCGCAGTGCTGTTACGCAGAGTACCGGTGATATTTTTAGTGGCATCGATAGAGATGGGTTCCAGCGTGAACTTACCTGGTTGTGGTGAATTACTGCCGGTGTTGTGTAAATAATTATGGGGGGGGGGCTACGGGGGGAATTGTTTTGCTGAATGCTTTGCCGGATTCCCTCGATTTTATTAATGAAGTAATCCGATAATTCACTGCAAAATTCTTGTGTGTCCGAATTGGGGGCTTCAAGACATCCTGGATTCATGGTCTGAGTGACCAGCTTGAAGAGTTCGCGGGGGCGGTTGAGATCGCTGTTGATAGCCTCAGAAAAATATTTTTTCCTAGCTTGGAAGATTTCTTTGTGGTATTTTCTTGTTATTGCCTTGTAGATGGAGAGGTTCTCATCTGAAGAGCTTCTTTTCCAGGCGGCTTCCGACCTTCTGCGCTCTTGCTTCAGTAACGTCAGCTGGTTGTTGAACCAGCTGGAGTAATTTTTCCGGATGTGGCTTTTACGTTTCAGCGCTATTAGGTCAGCTGACTGTAATAGGGCTGTGTTTATGGCATCCAGTGTTTCTTCAGCCGTTTAATGCGGCTGAATTGTTTTTATTTTTTTCCTTAACGTGGCTTTGAAGAATTCCGAGTGGAGCTTCTTATAACATCTAGTCCAGTGTGTTGTTACTGGATTTGATGTTTTTGTTAAGGGGGGGAATTCGGAAATAATGAATTTAATTGCATGGTGATCTGTCCATGGCAATGGTTCATTTTCCAAGATTTTTATTTCCAGATCTTGTCTGAAAATAAGATCGAGCGTGTGACCTGAAGCATGTGTGGGCCCACATACTAGTTGCTGAAGGCCTAATCCTTCCAGGTGGTCAATGCAGGTGTCGGCAACGGGGTCTTGCGGGGAGTTGGCCCAGAGGTTGAAGTCCCCGAGCAGCAAAAGGTGTTTGCTGTTAAGGGTATAGGTGGAGATAAAGTCCGTCAATGAAGGGAGAAGCTGCGATTTTGGACCGGGTGGTCTATAGCAGAGTAGAATCCGGACGGTCTCCTGGGAGTTTGCTTGCAGTTGCAGAGTAAGGATTTCCATGAATGGAAGAGGGTTTTGAAGGACTGGTTTTGTGATCGCAAGATGAGTCTTATGGATCACCGCCAGTCCTTCTCCTCTTTGCCCTATTCTGTTTTCCGTTATAATACGATAGTTTTCTGGCACCAATTCTCCTAGAATGGTGTTACAGTCGGCTGTGAGCCAGCTCTCTGTAATAAAGAGGCAGTCTAAATCGTATTGTAGGATAAAATCATGGATTTCTAGTCAGTGTTTTACTGCCGATCTTGTGTTGATCAAAGCACATAATATGTGCTTAGGCTGGGGCAAGCGGCTGAGATTTTTGATAGTCGATCGTCAATCGATTCTCAGAAGTCGCTCAGTTCGAAGGGCTTTTTTGGTGATGGCTGGTAGTGTTTCGGCAAATCGCCTCAGATCCCAAATGGTCTCTGCCGAGTATTGCAGATTAACCATGGTTGCCAAACACCAGGGGGGGAGGAAGGATTTTCAAGGATTAACTGAATCCTCTAATAAATAAAAAATAGCTCCAGATGACGTCAGAACGACGAAACCGGTCGAGCGAACGTTCCTTAGAGCTACAGCATATATTTTCTAAAGGCTTTTTAAACTGCATGTAAATTGTGAGTACCCATTGTTTATCAATAAATAATTTTACTTGGCACAAAACGGTATCACGCTATTGGGCACTTTCGTTTTATCCTATCTTCCCTATGAGCGGCTGAATGGTTGGATTAGATCCCATGTGAGGAAACCAGGCAGATCCTACTGAAGTGTGGAGTTTTACTGAGAAAGCCCATTACCCCTGCAGGGGTAGTTGGATCCGGTGAGTGCGGGACCATTGGGGGTGAGCACTGAATGAACCACTGACGGCTATACCTGCATGAAGCACATATCACTTTATATTCTTTGGAAGCAATCCTGAAAATATATTTTTATATTTTTATATTTTTATAAAACTGGACTTTTTTGGATTATTATTATCATCATCATTTAATATTGCAACACTTATCTTGGGAATTTTTATCACTAGGAATTGGACTTTTTAGGATTTATGAATTATTTATTTTTTCAATTTTTTCAATCACTATTTCTTCAATCACTAATTATCAATTAATATTCAATTTATTTTGTGTTATATATATGTTATATTTTGACTAGGACCAGCACTTTTGATTTGGACAGACACCATTTATATTTATATTTGCACATTCTTTATTTCTAGTAGGCGCCATTACCTGCTATTTTTTATTTATTCTTCACTCCCACCTAGGTGGGTTTTTATGTAGGGGCAGCCACTTCAAACTCAATCACTTTGTATTTTTATCACATCACTATTTTATTTAAATTGTCTGTGGCGCAGATTCATCTCTTTTTACCTAACTATATCCTCTATCCTGGTTTGGTCCAGAGGAAGGCAAAAAAAACCTGGCCGTGCTACGCCAATATGCTACGGCAGGGAAAAAAAATCCTTCCTGACCCCTTGAGAGGCGATCGGGTGAACCCTGGATCAAATTGTAATGGTGTTGAGAAAGGGGAGATTGGGGCCGGGTGTAGTAAGATGGCTGCCGATCAAGCAGCAGGATCCAGGCTGGTAAACTCCCAGATTGGGTGGATCGGTGCTGCCGTGGGGGCCTGGATTGATGGACAGGGGGTGGAAGGTACTTTTCAGGGGTATGGGGGGGTTTCTGGACCGTTTTGGGAGTTTGGTGACAGTTGCCGGGGGTGAGAAGCGGCGCGCCACTAGGCCGCAGATGAAGCCGCGGCCTTTCCTAGATCGCGGCTGCCGCGATTGCTCACAGGCCGGCGCGGAGGTGTAGGAAAAACCCCTGAGAAGGCGGAAATTGCAGCGGATAGGTGGCGGATGGGCAGCTTGAGTGGAGGTGTTAATGTGGGGGTATAAGAGGGAGGTATGGAGAGGGGGAGAGCCGAGGATTTGAGTAAGCTGCAGCGGCTTGTCCTGAGAAGGACGGCCGCCTGCAGCCTCAGTGGATGGCTTACCTGCTGGTTCCCCTGGAGAAGGGGTGAAGGAGGGAGCCAGGGGGGTCAGGTGAAGCCGGGGAAGCCAGGTGGTGAGTCTCTGGGGGGATAGAGAGAACCTGCCTAACAGTCTACCTGATCTCTGTCTGACTGTCTGGTCCCTGGCGAGAGCAGACTCGTGCGGAGGCTTGGAGTGTCCTACTCTCCCACTGACACTGACTGACTGACTGGAAAATGCACGGTGGAGGTAAGTATAACATTATTATTTAAAAAAAAAATACCTTTACATACCCTTTAAAAACTTTAATTTTATGTGATAGACCAAAACAAAGTGGTACATAATTGTGAAATGGAAGGAAAATGAAAAATGGTTTTAAATTTTTTGACACATTTTTGAGAGCATTGTCATTTTCACAGTGAAAAGTGCTATAAATATGCACTGATTACTGTGAAAATGACCATGGCAGTGAAGGGGTTAACCACTAGGGGGTGTAAGGGGTTAAGTGTGCCCTAAGGGAGTGATTCTTACTGAAGCATGGCTGTAGGTTTGACATCACTGATCGTCGTTCCCTATAACAGAGAATAGACGATCAATGACACTGCCACAGAGAAGAATGGGGAAGGTGTGTTTACACTCACCTCTCCCTGTTCTTCAGATCCTGTGACCCGATCACGGGACACCGGCTGCGATCGGGTCCGCTGGTGCGGTCTCAGAGCTTCTGACCAGGCCGTGACCCACGGCTGGGCTATTAAAGAGGACGTACATATACGTCCATGTGCCCAGCCGTGCCATTCTGCCGACGTATATCGGCGTTAGGCGCTCCTTAAGTGGTTAAGGAAAGCCAAAAGAAGTCCTGTTTGCAACTTGCAAGAAGCCATATGGGTGACACAGCAAACATGTGGAAGAAGTGTTCTGGTCAGATGGAACCAAATTTTGCCTTTTTGGCCTAGAAGCAAAACACTATGGGCCAGATTCAGGTAGATGGGCGAATCTTTATTCTGGCGTAAGAAAGTACTGTATTCACAAAGCACTTGCTCCTAAAGTTGCGGCGGCGTAGCGAAAATGGGCCGGCGGAATTCAAATTGGGTGGTATTTAAACTAGGCGCGATCCCACGGCGAACGAACTGCGCATGCGCCGGCCGTCAATGTATGCCAGTGCGCATGCTCCACATTAGGACAGTGTTTTCTACGTGAACGTCAATGACGTCAATCCCCATTCACGGACGAGTTACGCAAACGACGTGCAACTTTTTCAATTCGACGCGGGAACGACGGCCATACTTAACATAGGATGCGCCACCTAGGGGGCATGTATTTCTTTACGCCGCGTATCTCTTACGGAAACGTCGGAAAGTCACAGCGTTGGGCCCGCGTATGATCGTGAATTGGCGTATCTCGCTGATTTACATATTCTAAATCAGCGGGAACGCCCCTAGCGGCCATTTTAAAATTGCAGTTCTGATACGACGGCGAAATACAATTACGCCGCTCGTATCTGAACTCAATCCCGGCGTATCTTGTTTTCTGAATACAGAAAACAGATACGACGGCGTAGGTTACAAGTTACGCGGCTTATCTACAGATAAGCTGCGTAACTTCTACCTGAATCTGGCCCTATATGTGGCTAACTCTAAGCTAACACTATGCATCACACTGAACACACCATCCCCACTGTGAAACATGGTGGTGGCAGCATCATGTTGTGGGGATGCTTATCTTCAGCAAGGACAGGGAAGCTGGTAAGAGTTGATGGGAAAATTGATGAAGCCAAATACAGGGCAATCTAAGGCTGCATTCACACCTTCGCATAGGCGTTTGCGGCGTCAAAAAATAGGCGTTTTGTCCCGCGATTTGCGACGACAAAACGCGCCGTTTTTAACCGCGTTTTTTTACATTGTATTGTCGGCTATGCGGAACGCCGAAGCCGCCCGATACGCGCGTCGAAAAAGGGTCCGGGACTTGTTTGAATTTCGGCGTTCTTTCGACGTACGGCGTTAGGAGATGTGAACGATCTCCATAGAGAATAATCTAAATGCGACTCTCCGGCGTATTGTAGCGTCGGGCGACAAAACGCCTAGGTGTGAATGCAGCCTTAGAAGAAAACCTGTTAGAGTCTGCAAAAGACTTGAGACTATGGAAGGTTCACCTTCCAGCAGAACAATGACCTTAAACATACAGCCAGAGGTACAATGGATTGGTTCAGATCAATGGATTGGCAAGATTTGAAAATTGCTGTTTACAGACGCTGTCTATCCAGTCTGACAGAGCTTAAGCTATGGGGCAAAAATGTCACTCTCTAGATGTGCAAAGCTGGTAGAGACAAACACAAAAAGACTTGCAGCTGTAAGGTGTTTCTACAAAGTAATGTCTCAGGGGGGCTGAATACAAACGCACGCCACACTTTTCAGATATTGATTTGCAAAAAATTTGGAAAACCATTTATCATTTTCCTGCCACTTCACAATTATGTGCCACTTTCCCATAAAATCCCAATAAAATACATTTATGTTTTTGGTTCTAACATGACAAAATGTGGAAAATGTCAACGGGTATGAATACTTTTTCAAGGCACTGTATGTTTAAAAAAAAAAAAAAAATAAAGAAATAAAAAATAGCTAGATCAAGGTTTGGTCAGAGGTAAGGGCCAGTATATTTTGTGTAGATGTATTTCTTTTTATTATTTTTTTCAAATGAGTGTTTTAGGTAGAATAAAATAAAAGCAAAATGCGCACTATTGTTTCTGGGCCATACTACGGGTACAAATATACGTATGTGGTATCGCTGCGATTGTCAGGAGCCAGAGAATTTATTTTGAGATGTTTGATAAGTTATGTTAATAGCAAGAAATATACATCAACATTTTTTTTAAAGAAATTTATTTTTACTATTTATGGCTAGATTTTCTTTGATAATAAAAAAAAAAAGAATCAGGATATATGCATTACTATTTACCACCAAAAGAAAGTCCAATTTGTCCTGAAAAAAACAAGGTATAATTTACCTGATACATGAAGTAGTTGCAATGATATGTTTTACTAAAGCATGTCAAAGTTGCAAAATTGTGTTCAGGCATTAACATTTGTTATATCCATACTCATCAAGGGGTTAAGATGGTGTAAAATGCCTTTAGAGTTCTAGTTTTTGGTTGCAACCTTAGGCTCCATTCACACCTGAGCGTTTTGTAGCGCAACGTTTTGAAGCGCGACGCTCAGATACGCTGGAGGGGAGAAATAACATTAATCTCTATGGAGATGGTTCACATCTCCACGCCGAACGCCGAAACGCCGATCGCGTGAAGCTCAAACAAGTCCCGGACCCTTTTTATCAGACGGCTTCGGCGTTCGGCATAGCCGACAATGACCTTTTAAAAAACCGCAGTTAAAAATGACGCGTTTTGTCGCAGCAAATCGCGGTACAAAACTCTGCAATTTGTCGCGGCAAATCGCGGTACAAAATGCTGCGCTAAGGTGTGAATGCAGCCTAAGACTAGATTTTGAATGCTACTTAAAGCCAGAGTTACATTCCCAAGATCCACAGGTAGAGGGGTGCATACTATCAAATTGCCCATCCAGAGCGATGCATACATCAAGTGAAAAAAGACGCTGCTCTCCCGACCAGTCACCGTAGCATAGGAATTAAGATCGATTTCAGCATGCAAGTTTCTGCCAAAAGGCCACCCCTGCTTAGGCATTTTCCCCAGAGGTAATTGTAGGGTAGTTTTTGGTTGCTTAATTTTTTTCAATGTTTATCGTATAATTTTGCATCCTCTACTACAAAATCTTAATTTTGAGATACCCTATAAAGCGTATCCACTTCTTAAGATATTGACTTTTCAGCTTTACTATGCACAAGATGAAGAATGCTCCAGGTGGTTATAACTCCATATGCTTTACGAATCAAATTATGTGAATATGTGACAGCGCATATTTTTGAATCCACGTATGTTAGATACACTTTTTTTTAAAAGATATTTATTACAAAATGTAATCAACAAACCTTTATTCATCTTCAGATTTTTCAAGGGAATACTGACTCCTCAAGTATAAAAGAAAATCAGTTTAATCCTCCAATTGCAGCACGATACGTACGAGTTTATCCCACAAAGTACTCCAATAAACCAGCTCTTCGCATGGAATTGCTTGGGTGTGAAATAAGCGGTAAAGTTGTTTTAAGTATTTTAGTGTAAACATGTATGGAAATTAAAATGATTATTATTATTATTAGCAGAATACATTTCTTTTAATCTAATACAAGAAATAAACAACTCACTATTTCAGTTGAATAAAACTTGATTTGCCCATTGTCTGTAATACATACAGTGGGGTGAACAAGTATTTGATACACTGTCGATTATGCAGGTTTTCCTACTTACAAAGCATGTAGAGGTCTGTAATTTTTATCATAGGTACTCTTCAACTGTGAGAGACAGAATCTAACAATCCAGAAAAATCACATTGTATGATTTTTAAGTAATTAATTTGCATTTGATTGCATGCCATACGTATTTGATACATCAGAAAATCAGAACTTAATATTTGGTTAACCGGTGAAGCTGACTGATGGTCCGTCGCGACTACACACCATCGGTTAAAAAAACGATCGTGTCAGAACGCAGTGACATAAAACACAACGACATGCAGAAAAAAATTAAGTTCAATGCTTCCAAGCATGCGTCGACTTGATTCTGAGCATGCGTGGATTTTTAACCGATGGTTGTGCCTACTAACGATCAGTTTTGACCTATCGGTTAGGAATCCATCGGTTACATTTAAAACAAGTTGGCTTTTGTTTAACCGATGGTTAAATAACCGATGGCGCCCAGGTACAGGTACAGAAACCTTTGTCAATTTCCTCCAGACATTTCTAGCTTTTTTTTTTCTTTCATGTCTCTAGCTTAGATATATGTATGTGATCATATATATCCACACAATTAGCTTGGGTTTTGTTAAATTCCTTAAAACTCTGATCACTGGAATTTAACTAACAGTTATTAATGAACATTCTCACTAATAGAATACCATGTTTTATCATAATAATCTATATATGTATTTAACGGGTTTTCATGAATAACTAATACATTGTTAAGATATATGAAAGAAACATTGTTATTTAAATTACATAATGCTTAATTTGTAAATAAGCCCTCTGGTTTCGTTCATGCAAAGAACACTACTGTGAGCTCATGTGAAACAAGAGCTTCTTACTATTTTCTTATCTTGTTTATTTTACTAAGTGTTTAAACTTTTGAATTATAACCTGGAAAGATGCTATAGACAGACTGCTGCTGCGTACACACGATCAGTCCATTCGATGAGAATGGTCTGATGGACCGTTTTCATCGGTTAACCGGTGAAGCTGACTGATGGTCCGTCGCGCCTACACACCATCGGTTAAAAAAACGATCGTGTCAGAACGCAGTGACATAAAACACAACGACATGCAGAAAAAAATTAAGTTCAATGCTTCCAAGCATGCGTCGACTTGATTCTGAGCATGCGTGCCTACTAACGATCAGTTTTGACCTATCGGTTAGGAATCCATCGGTTACATTTAAAACAAGTTGGCTTTTGTTTAACCGATGGTTAAATAACCGATGGCGCCCACACAGATCCGTTTTGACCGATGAAAACGGTCCATTAGACCATTCTCATCAGTTTAACCGATCGCGTGTACACGGCATGAGTCTCCTCGTGAGACACCCTTAAGCAATCATGAACTCCGATTCAACTTTTAGAGAGAAAATGGCTTTCCTTATGTTCATTTGAAAAATATACAATATACAGGATATATATATATATATATATATATATATATATATATATATATATATATAAATAAATATAAATTCTTTTAACCGCAATAGTTCTGACAATAAGATATATTATATTAGTTTTATATGGTGAAATTATGCATTTTGATATGATGTGTTGTTCTTTCCAGGATGTTCAGCTCCCCTAGGCATGGAGAATTTAAGTATTAAGGATGAACAAATAACAGCTTCCTCATACAAAACTTCTTGGTACACATCACCATGGGTACCATCTCTGGCGCGCCTCAACAAAGCTGGATCTGTTAATGCTTGGCAAGCAAAGGTATAATACAAATTATTATTTAAACAAAATACTATAGGGACTACATTGTGCTGTATAATCAGCCTTAGGCCCCATACACACTATCAGTTTTCCTGACGGTTTTCTCATCAGGTTTACCAAAATCATGTAGTACAAGGGCCCAGCCTGTTTGCATACAAATTGAAACTCTTGAGGTTTGACCTCATATTAGATGGTTTTGGTAAACCTGAAGAGAAAATCGTCAGGAAAACTGATAGTGTGTATGGGGCTTTAGAAGGCTGGAGTTAGGTTTTAGCTATATGATAATTAATACTAATAGGATTGTTACAAGTGACATAACAAGTGAAAATAATTGAATTATGTAATCATCAGTATCATCAGTAGTCAGAATATAATTGATGCAATAAAAGTGTAAAAAGATGAAAAAACACAGCAAAAACTAAAACAAAAAAATGTCCAAATAAACGTGAATATTAATCCAAAGAATTGTGTGACGAACAAATTCCAAATTCCACATGAGATTTACCAGTGACGTAAGCTCAAACAATAAGTGATCCCTCCACCACTACAGGATTGGCCACTCTCACCTTAAGGCATGGACTCCTGTGTTACCAGGTAATCATGCAAGCAGATATCATAAATACAGATACAACCGATGGCAAAATGTCATGTCAGGTCCCTCAACAATCCACAGCAGGGTAATGCACCATATATGGAAGAAAAACAGATCTAAGTGCTCTCCGTTTCAAAATAAGTGATCACAAGAGCCATATTATTAAAGCGGGGGTTCACCCTAAAACATCTATATACCGTTACATCCAGCATACGGCTGACATCGACGGTATGCTGGATTTATTTTATTTTTTTATGTGCTGTACTTACCATCGTATCGTTGTTTTCACCCGGCTTCCGGATTCTTGCTCCCCCGGGGAGTAGGCGTTCCTAAGACGAGGCATAGATGATTGACATGCGGGTAAAGCGCGTCACGCCTTCCGAAAATATCCGAGCTGGGGACTCGGCTCTTTACGGCGCCTGCGCAGTCAGCTCTACACGGCAGTCGCAGGCGCCGTATAGCGCTGTTAAGAGCCGAGTCCCAGCTCGGATATTTTCGGAAGGCGTGACGCTCTTTACCCGCACGTCAATCATCTATGCCTCATCTTAGGAACGCCTTTTCCCCCGCAGGAGTCAGAACTCGGAGCCGGATGAAAACAACTATAAGACGGTAAGTACAGCAAAAAAAAAAACAGCATACTGCAGATGTAATGGTATATAGTTGTTTTTCAGGGTGAACCTCCGCTTTAAGCTAATTCTAATGATAAAACACAATCAGGATATCGCCATCATGTGGTCATAAATGATAATAACACCTATTCTTCTAAAATAAAATACAATTTAATTAAATAAAATTGAATAATACAGTCGCTTGATACCGTTAGAAACATTAGAATAATACAGTATAAAAATGCAATATTAAATATAAAAATTATCATTAAGATCAATATAGGACAATATAAATATAACCATTTAATGTATACATTAATCAAAATATATATATATATATATATATATATATATATATATATATATATATATATAAAAAACATACATTTATTTATCGGAAATAAAGCAATTTAAATCAAAATCGACATCGAGTCCTTCAGGAGTGAGAACCTTGGCCTCCACAATCCAATAGGATTCTCTTTGGCTGATATGTCGGATGTAATTTCCTCCTCTCCAATGTCGATCAACCCTTTCTATCCCCCAGAGTTTTAGACATCTGGGGTCTCTGTTGTGACATTGCCTGAAGTGTCTAGAAACACTATGGGTACAAAGACCTCTTTTAAAGTTGTTAACATGTTCACCAACCCGAACCCCTAAAGCTTGTGAGGTGCGGCCTATATACTGGAGTCTGCAATCGCACTCCAGCATATAAACCACACCCACAGTGCCACATGTAATGAGATTTCTGATTGTATCGGATTTTTTGTTGAAATAGGGAGTGAACTCTTTACGTTTCTTATTATTAGATCTACATTGTTTACACGCTTGACAGCGTCCACAAGCGTAAAAACCTGAGAGAAAAGAAAAGATTATATTCTCCTTAAAAAAACAGTAAATCAATAACACCTGGGGCTATAGCATTCGGTGTCAGCAAGACTTGGTCAATATATTGATTTATCTTTAAAGCCCATTGTCTCAGAGACAAAATCTTTTCTCAGAGACGCTAAACATTTTATTTAAATACTAAAGGGCGTTCCTTGTGTTACGAATAGTTTACTTATTACTGCTGATGTCAGCTCTCTGTATACTATTATTGGTCACATGGACGCGATTTTAGTGGTTAAATTGGCATTAACACAATCAGATGTGTCACCAAAACAAAGGAAATTTTTACTACAATGTTTAGAATTTTGTTTGACCAAGAACTACTTTTGGTATGATAGGAATTTTACAAATTATGGGCGTCGCCATGGGGGCAAAGTTTGCCCCCAGCGTTGCAAATTTATTTATGTCCTTATGGGAAGAAGAGAGTGTTTTTAAAGATCCCCCACAACAGCTAAACTGCTACAAACGATGACTTGGTTATGATATGGGAAGGGAATAAGCCTAGCTTTGAGTTATTTATGTCAAAACTAAATAATAATTAATAATAATTAAAAAAACATTTCTCTTACATGGAACATAGATTTTCAGAAAATTGTGTTCCTTGATTTAGAAATTTATAAAGAAGGAGATTGTTTCAAGACCCGTAAACCTTCTGATAGAAAGGGTTATATCCAGTTGGATAGTTGCCACCATAAAAGCTGGCTCTGCAATATACCCAGGGGTCAGTTTATACGTCTCAGATGAAACTGTGCCTCTGATAATGACTATATCTATGTATATATATGTCTAAAATTTTGGCTGATAGATTCCAACAGAAGGGTTATGATAAAGATATCATCCATAAAGAAATAGCTAAAGTGGGTTCTTTGAATAGGACAGATCTTATTTCTGACTCTAGTGGAAGTCGGAAAAAGGAAGTGAAATATGAGTTTAAGATTATTCTTGATTATGTAGCGTCACCCCCGAAAGGGCCGCTGGTTTGATGATGGGATCTACTCTCTTCCTCTTTTCTTACTTCAAGATTGAACACACCCCTCTTAACTTGCTCGAACCCTCCCTTGACACACCAGAAGTCTGAGGGATGTATTGTGACCCCTGCTGGACAGAGGTACAATGACAGGCATACAATGATCAATGACAGTGCTGAGTATATTACCTGAGTGGTGAATGGCCCTCAGACTTTAAGAATACACCTCACACAATGGTATACTTGAATCAAAAAGAGTAAATTTACTTGATTAGTACTCAAAGAAACACACACAGTAATTCACATCATCAAACAAACAAGTGCTATGCAATAACAAGGTGTGACTACACAAGGGCCATTGTGGGAGTCACAAAAATAGCATTTATGATTACTATAAAATCTATACTGAAGAATGGTACCATTCAGCTAACTGGTGGACAGTCTGTGCTCGCGAGCTTCCCCCTATAGTGTGATCCTGCAAACAGTGTCAGTCACGTTGCGGCCGGATGGTGCACATTAAAATTGTAATCCACAAACGAGGAAAAGTAAGGGGAAGTTAATCCATCAAAGTATGGTCAGCACAAATGGAAAAGAGCTGATCGCTGTTTAGCGTCAGTCACTTCTGAACAGCCACTATGGGCAAATAAGAAAAGGGGTACAAGTTCAGGGTGAAAACCAACAGGGCAACGGGAGGCCTGTGAGGTGGCATTAAAGTATCTGTCTGAAGAGAGAATTGAAGGCTCAGTGTGTGCTCTCTCACCCGGCAGGCCGATCCGCCTGGTCACCTCCCGGAAAGCGCGTTGAAAAGTCACCGCTCCGCAGCACAAGATCCCGGACGAGGGTGCTCTACGATACAGTTGTCAGCTAGGCTTCCTCTCCGACCTCTGGATACACAGGCTGGGTGTCGGCGTCTCGCCTTTAAAGTAGTGGGCAGAGGATCCTCCCACCAATGTCTAGGTAAGGGCAGGTGACTCTGTCCACTATTTACCAATACTAAGGTATTAGGTTCAGGTGTGTCAGGGGGTGAGCAGGGGTTATCCTCCACTAAAGTGGCAGCCGGAGGATCACTGATAGAATTAGATCTTTTGGAAGAGTGGATAGCTTCTTCAGAGCATTCTCCCAACTGACTATAGGTCAACTTCTTTGGAGGCTGAATAGTTCTTCTTTCCCCTGGCTGCTCGAGTACTGAGGGTTCAGGGGGGATAAGGCCGGTGACATCACTCTGGGGAACAGCATCATCCTCTACTTTGGACACAGCAGATTCCTCAGTCCCTGAGTTGTCTGGGTTTCTATCTGGCGAGTTGGGGCCTTCCATAGGATCCTCAGCAGAGTATAGATTGACATCATCTCTCGGTCCTTCCTCAAGCACAGTCTGAGGTATGAATTCAGGGGCCTCTGGCCGAAGTGTCCCACTACTTGCCACTTCAGATGAGGGCAGAAACGAAATTCTAGGCCCTGATTGTTGAGAGGAAGATAACCACTCTTCAGGTCCATCACGCTGAACCAGCTCCTGACAGGCTCTGTAGTGCATCCTCAATCCGAGGGGTAGTGTACTGGTCGGGGATAGTCCGTTTATTCGAAGTCCTGTAGTCTATGCACAGTCTCAGAAAACCATTCTTCTTCCTTACCACTACTATGGGAGAAGCATAAGGACTTCTGGATTCTTGGATAGTTCCTGTCCTTTTCAGTTCTGCAAGCTGTTCCCGGAGGTCCTCCAAATCCGTCAAGGGAACTCTTCGGACTCGCTCTCTAAACGGTTTGTCTTCCTGCAGTCGGATCCTATGGAAGGCACTCTTTGCACACCTGACATCAAATTCAGTCTTCGAGAATATCTTCTTGTCATGGACCGTGAAATCATACTTCATGTATTACATAAGATGAGACATTATGGATATGACATATTGCAGGATGCCTTTGGACATTATGAGGTGTCTGTCTAGATGGGGATTGAACTGAATCAGACTATTGAGGACTATTGAAAGGCTAAGTGGCTTGTGAAAGACATTCATTGTCCAGTGTGTAGAGGTGTTAATTCAGTCGGCTCTTTGACCTTTCTTTTGTGTGATACCACTGTTTTGAGCCTTTTGATTATCAGGAGTATTGGATTAGCATGTCATTATCTAAAAAAATGTGATCTCTCAGATGTAGTAATGACCTCCTCTCTATGCGGAGACAAGCTGGCTAGATAGCGTATTCTGTTAACTTCACTGATGTCATTGTCTACAGGAATGTCATTCTCTCTGAGGTAGTAAAGTCATGCTAAATACATCGGTGCCGAAATGCCTATGGTGTCCTTTTATGAAGCAGTGAAATCTATTCACTGCTTCGTTCTCCGGCATTCACGGAGGAGATTTTTCTCCTCTGTGTGCCGGTTTATGAAGTGGAGAAGATCGCTTCACCCTTGGAGGAGTGAAGTGATCTTCCAACGCTTCAAACAGTGGAGAACGGCCCCTGACACTGGAATCTCGTGAGACTTCACGAGATTACAGTACCAGAAATTCACAGAAATACGGAGATGTCAGTTTATTGAGCAGTGATAAATTATCACCGCTCAGTACACTGACAGACGGCGTGGTTATTGTATTTAAAATAATGAGTCCCCCTACATAATATATATATGTATACACACACACACACACACACACACTATATATATACATGTATATGCACACACATTATATATATGAACATGTACACATTATATATATGTATGTATATATATATGTAGACACATAAATATTACAGGGGGACATGGTTACAGTGTTGGGGGGTCAGAACGAGGTAGAAGGAAGTTAAAAATCTTCCTCCTAACAAGTGCGGGAGACTCTTAGCACGGGCGGTGCGAGCTTCCAGACCCTCCAATACAATTCACCAGATCCTAGACCATAGAGGTGTTACCAGGGCTAAAAACGAGGACATAGCGAAATGCTTTGAACGATACTACACAAAACTCTACAACCTAAAGCCCCCCAACCAGACTCCGGCCCGAGAGGCATGGAGAGCGGAGGCCATTAGGGACTTCCTAACCCAGTACTGCCCTAGGCGGATTCCAGAAGCGCGTGCATCAGATTTGGACCTGCCCATCTCTCTTGAGGAACTTCAAAACACGGTGAAGCACATGAAACCCGGCAAGAGCCCAGGACCTGACGGGCTCACGCTGCAATACTACAAGTCGTTCCTCACTATCTTATCTTCTAAGATGCTAGATACCTTTAACGCCCTAGCATCCCCTTCCGTCCCAATGGGTCGTCTGTTGGAGGCACACATAACGGTTATACCGAAAGACGGTAAAGATGCCACACAAGTTCAAAACTACAGACCGATATCACTCCTCAATGTCGACATTAAGCTGTACGCCAAGATCCTGGCAAATAGGCTATCCCCGCTCTTGCCTGGCTTGGTCTCCCAGGACCAGGTGGGTTTTGTCCCTGGAAGAGAGGCCAGGGACAACACCATCAGGGCATTGAATTTACATCATTGGCTCACTGTTTCCGGAACACGGGGCTTCTTCTTATCCCTTGATGCGGAGAAGGCGTTCGACAGGGTGGCCTGGGACTACATGCGGGAGGTCTTGAGAACGATTGGCCTTCACCCCCGCATGCTGGCACATATCTCCGCATTGTATTCCACGCCCAGTGCTTGTGTCCGAGTGAATGGATACCTGTCGGACGCCTTCTCCATAAGCAATGGTACCCGCCAGGGCTGTCCCCTATCTCCCCTGATTTTTGTGCTAATCCTGGAGCCTTTTCTTAACAAAATACGCTGCAATCCTGATATTACAGGCTTGACGGTGGGAGGTAGGGAGTACAAGGTAGCGGCTTTCGCTGATGATGTACTCCTTTCTTTATCGCAACCGAGGATATCATTACCGAATTTGCTGAAGGATATCGAGAGCTTTGGGGAGCTGTCCCACTTTAAGATTAACTACTCTAAATCAGACGCCCTGAATGTGTCTCTCCCGCAGGGCGAGGTGGACAGTTGCCGGGATTCCTTCCCGTTCCTTTGGAACAAGAGCGCCATTACGTATCTGGGCATTCAGATTACGGCGGATTTGACTCACCTTTATAACGTAAATTTTCTGACCGCCCTTAGAAAGGCTCAACAGGATCTAAAGGATTGGGGGACCCTTAATGTTTCATGGTTCGGTCGTTCCGCCCTCCTGAAAATGATAATTCTACCGCGCCTTCTATACCTCATGCAATGTATCCCGATTGCCCTACCTCCCTCCTTTTTTGCAACATTCAAGAAGGCATCTTCAGCGTTTATATGGAAGAATTTGCCCCCCCCGTATTAGATACTCGCGGCTCACCCGCTCAAAGGCCAATGGTGGTATCGGCCTTCCGGACCTTTTCCAATACTACCTGGCAGGCCACCTTATGCGAATAGTGGATTGGAATGTCCATGAGTCTAGGAAGGGATGGGTGATCCTAGAAAAGTCTTTCACACGACTCCCCCTTGATTCACTTCCTTGGATGCCACCTCGTCACTGGCCTCCAGAAATCAAAGTGCACCCGCTGCTCCACCCTTCTCTTAAAGCTTTTGAACGAGCGACGAAAATGCAATCAATTTCCTCGGTTCCAGGGCCGCTGACCTCGTTGAGAGGCAACCCTGAATTCCTGCCAGGTCTATCCCCCTCGTTCCTGATTCGAGACTGGCCGCGGGACCGAGTCCAAGCACGTCACTTTTTCTCTCGTGGATCCCCTCGCCCCTACGCAGATTTGGTCTCTGAATCCCCGTCCAACTCCTTCTCCTTCTGGTCCTATAGGCAACTACGACACTTCCTCTCCTCACAGCCGACTCCCGAAACTTGGACGCGGCAACTGACGCCCTTCGAAAACTTATGTTCGCAGTCCTCTCCACAGAGACACTTGATCTCCAGTATATACCAGATTCTCTCGGATAACATCCCCAAACTTCCGGATTCCGCGCGTATAGCCTGGGAATCTGAACTTCAGGTTTCCCTGGATGAGGAGGACTGGGCCCGTATCAATGAATGTATCCACAAAGGGTCTCTCAATGTCGCTACCCAGGAAACTTGTTACAAAATCAAAATGCGCTGGTATAGAACTCCGGCTCTCCTGCACAAATTTTCCCCAGCGGTTCCGGAAACGTGTTGGAGATGTGGTAAGGAAAGGGGGACAATGCTCCACATATGGTGGAGCTGCGATTCCCTCCAGCCATTCTGGAAAGAAGTGCATGAGCTTATTGCACACGTTACTACTTATACTCTCGACTACTCTCCAGCACAATATCTCCTACATCACACGCATCTGACCAGATCTGAATATTTTAAATCCCTAGCCATGCATATGGTGAACGCGGCGAGACTCTGCATTCCGGTACATTGGCGCTCCACACACACTCCAACGATTAGGGAATGGTTCAACAGGATATCTAGGACCGAAGAAATGGAAGAGCTAGTTCATATATCCCAAGAACGCATCGAAAAATTTACAACCACCTGGGCATGCTGGGCCCATTTTAAAACAACTCAGCGTTTCTGCCCCTATTAGGGGCCTGTTCCTACTGAGCTGATGGTGTTGTGTCCCTGGGCTTGTGGCCTCCCTGGCGGAGGGCCACCGACGCCGACGACCTCCCACCACCGTCCTTTCTCCTCCCCCCCCCCCCCTTTTTTTTTTTTTTTTCTTTTTTTTCTTTTTTTTTCTTTTCTTTTTTTTTGTTTGTCTCTCTCCCCCTCCATCCTATTTTCTCCTATCTTTCTCACTCCATTTTCTCCTCTTTCTCTCCACCTTTTCCTCAGCAAAATATTTTGTTATGGCTTGATTATAGGCCATTTTGGCCAAGGCTTAACAATCCCAGAAGATGGGATTGTGCTCTGCTTAGATATGCTAACCTAGATACTCTGTTGCTGTATACATATATATATGCATTGTTAACATGTATCAATCTACTTCCATGTACTTTCCAGTTTTGTGTATTGTACTGTTTTCTTATCACTTAATAAAATCTTCCTCCTTCCTCCTCAGAACCCCCGGGATTCGCTCTTCACTCCCCGCTTCACCAGCTCTGAGATGGTGAATCGGGGCATGTGAATTCTGACACAGATCGCCAGTGAAGCTCTCAGATCACAGCTTCATAAACTGGCTGTTTCTGTGTCAGTCTATGAGACTTCACTGTGTGTAGAGATAATTGGCGGGAGAACAAATTCAAACACTTCTCCCCCCGATTATCTCTGTTTCATAAACTGTTTATGGGCTGTGATCAGTGGTGATCCCTGGGATCACCGCTGTTCACTGCTTCATAAACAGACACCTCTGTATGGAAACCCCAGTGTGTGAAAAGGGGGTGGAGATTTCATTGTTCTTTGATTGATGGAAGCTGTAACCTGTATATAACCAGCTGAGTGTTTCAATAAAGTGGAGTTCTGGTTGAACATTCATACAACTCGTTTGGTGTGTGTTCTTCATGGATCCAATCGGCACATAGCTGTAGGTTGGATCCTGGAATCTTGGATGACTGGACCATCAGATGTTGCAAGCTGCAATCTGATCCGATAGAAGCAGAGGAGTGTCGGGAGAGCAGGACCTGGGGGAGAAAGGGTCTCGTCACATTGGTTGGCAGCGGTGGTATTTGCTCTCCAGTTACTGGGACAACTCCAAACCACCACCATGAATGACCAGCTATACAGCCTGCAGGAGAACCATGCTAAAAGATTTGCTTGAGGAGCCATGGAGGGACTGGTGGGAAGAACAAGGCCACCCTGATCATTACGCTAGCCGAGATGGATCAGAGGAATGGTGATGCTGGACCCCGGTCAGTTGAAGACTTGTTCCAGCAGCGAGTTCAACAGCGATTGGCATTATATGGTGCTAACCCATCAGAGACTGCCAGACAGAATACCATTAGAGACCTCCAGCGGCAGGATGAGAGAGAACAAGAGCGTCAACAGAGAGAACGAGAGCGGCAACAGGAGCTGAGAATTGCAGAAATACAGCGATCGGTGACAACGCCTAAAGAAGCAGCACCAAATGAAAGAAGAGGAGAGGTACAGATAGCAGTAACCATGGAAGAGGAATTCAGAAGGAGGTTGCGAGAGAAGCAGATACAGTACAGAGGACCAGAATCAAAGGAGGTCCTGCTTGGATGGTCTGATTCGATCCGCTGTGAACTGTGGAAAAAAGCGCTAGCCCGCGATCAGCGACACCAGGGAAAAGCTCTCCCCTCCATCCATAGAAGGTACTGGTCACTGTATGAAGTAAGAATGCTGTTATTGGGGGAACAACCAAAGCAGGAGTGGACAACAGAGTTAAACAGGCTGATCCGGGAAGAGATGCGGTTGGACGAGAGCTACAGAGCCCTTCGGTGGCATGCAGTCCAAGAGTGCCCGTGGTCAGCGGATGACAGCCCCACGGAAGGCTTTGACTATGATGGCCTGGGATTGTTGTATTGGAAGATGTCCAGGGATCCCGACTTTGGAAATGATCGGGAGTGGCGCTTGGAGGACATAATGGAACACAGAGAGGAAAAGTTGAATATCTCGGAAGGCCACTGGTTACAGGAAGATTTGGAATTTCTGGCCGTTCAGGAATGGGAGCTGGAATTTGCCTACAAACAGCTGCTAGACTCCGCTCAGCAGCAGGATGGGGCTCCCTTTGCCTGGGACTATGAGGAAATATCAGCTGACAGTGCTGAAATCCTGGCTGAAGAATCGGCAATGTGGCAGGGTAACAGTGTGCTTTGCCAACCTGCCCCTGCAGCTATGGACCAGGAGGTCTTATGGCGGATGCAGCAAGTGCTGACTGACCTTGATGATCCTGTTTCTGCAGGGGATGATCTTGAATGGAGGAATGTGCCTGTCCAGCAGTATGCCAGTGAATCAGCAGTGAAAAATCTGGAGATTGCTATTCCCAAAGCTGAAGTACTGACCGCAGGGCCGAGCTCTGCTAACCTCTGCTCAGTACCTATAGCATCTTCTGGGTTACATGGACAGGAGATGGTGAACCTCTATCCCCAGACACCAGTTGCAGAGACAGGGGATTTAATAGATTTTTCTGCTGAGGAAGAACAACCTGAGGAGCCTCCAGCAGAAGAGCTGGGATCAGGCACAAACTTCACTGTGCTCTGCCCAGCACCAAGGGCAGTATTTGTGGAGTTACAAGGAACTTCCCCAGCTGAAGCGCTGGTCACCGGACAGAGGGTTCAAGACCTCTGCCCCACCCCTGTGGCAGTTTCAGAGGCTCAGGGTGAGAAGGTGGCGATCACGCCCCAGCTGCAGATTACAGAATGTATGGACTGTTCAGAGGATGTTACGGATTGTTCACCCCCACCAGAAGTGCTGGCAACAGGGCAGACTGCCAGCCATCTCTGCCCAGCAACGGGACCAACTGTGGAGTTCCAGGGAGCTGGGGCGGTTGGCCCCCCTCCCCAGCAACCAGCTGAGGTGGTAAAGCTCTTATTCCCAGCTGAATCACTGGCACCAGGACAGGATGCTACTGGCAGCTGCACCCCACTACAGCTTGAGTGGATATCGGTGGATGGGACTGTGGTCTCCACTCACAGCAACCCAGCGGAAGAGCTGGCAACAGAGCAGAGTGCCTCGGGCCTCTGCTTTCACCTAACAGAAGAGGGGGTTCCTGTGGTAGTGGATGGGACTTCGATCTTCACTGACTCAACCCCAGAAAATGATACGGCCCTGAGACAGGAGGATGTCGGCTTTGCTTTACAAGCATCGGGGGATTTTCACCTAGCACCAATGGTTGGGACTTCAGTCTCCACTGGTATACCCCAGAAATGGTGGCCAGTTGGCCCAGATCCCCAACAGCATGATGAACTGAGCCCGGCCACCCTGTCTTCTCTCCAGCGGCTGAAAGGACTCCAGGGAGAAGGGCCAGTCCAGGCCTCGCCCCAGCGGCAGGCGTATTCCCTGAGAGAGGCAGAGGATGGCAGGGTGAGTAATGCTCTGTTTGGAACAAATTATTTGACGTACTGTATGGATACTGGCATTGGGGGACTGGAACTACTGACGAAGTTCAGAGTCAACCCATCTGGTGTCTCCTACTGTGTTAGTCTCCTGCCAAAAGGGGAGCTGTGTGCCAGATCTAGCCGGTACAGGGGCTTTTGGAGAGGACTGAATGCGAGCCTCTTGCCGTCCGATTATGGGCCAGGGCCTCAAACCAGGAAGGCGGATGGTTTATCCCGGCAGACAGTCCTGGAACCTTAAGACTACTTTTCCAACATCCTCGAGTGGACCCGTTTGGGTCCCACTGCGGCTGTTGGACTATTTCCCAGGGGGAGTAATGTCATGGACCGTGAAATCATACTTCATGTATTACATAAGATGAGACATTATGGATATGACATATTGCAGGATGCCTTTGGACATTATGAGGTGTCTGTCTAGATGGGGATTGAACTGAATCAGACTATTGAGGACTATTGAAAGGCTAAGTGGCTTGTGAAAGACATTCATTGTCCAGTGTGTAGAGGTGTTAAGTCAGCCGGCTCTTTGACCTTTCTTTTGTGTGATAACACTGTTTTGAGCCTTTTGATTATCAGGAGTATTGGATTAGCATGTCATTATCTAAAAAAGTGTGATCTCTCAGATGTAGTAATGACCTCCTCTCTATGCAGAGACAAGCTGGCTAGATAACGTATTCTATTAACTTCACTGATGTCATTGTCTACAGGAATGTCATTCTCTCTGAGGTAGTAAAGTCATGCTAAATACATCGGTGCCGAAATGCCTCTGTATGGAAACCCCAGTGTGTGAAAAGGGGGTGAATATTTAATTGTTCTTTGATTGATGGAAGCTGTAACCTGTATATAACCAGCTGAGTGTTTCAATAAAGTGGAGTTCTGGTTGAACATTCATACAACTCGTTTGGTGTGTGTTCTTCATGGATCCAATCGGCACATAGCTGTAGGTTGGATCCTGGAATCTTGGATGACTGGACCATCAGATGTTGCAAGCTGCAATCTGATCCGATAGAAGCAGAGGAGTGTCGGGAGAGCAGGACCTGGGCGAGAAAGGGTCTCGTCACACTTCTGCCACCTGCTAAGTTGAGCTTCCATCCTCTTTTTCCATTCTGGCGAGAGTTCTGCGCCATCAGACGGGAAACTCTTTTCTCTTTTTTCTGTTTTTCTGTCCTCCCCCAGGTGAGAAGGGCTAACGGGAGTAACTTGATGTACCCGACCCAGTAACGCTCTGGCTGGCAATTCCACAGGGTTGGCCGTGGGATTCCGGATGTTAATAGATATCCATCCACGGTTTTTCTCCAGCGTCTTCAATGGGATCACTGCAGGTATCACTTCCAATCCCTCTGGGGACTCACCCAGATCAGGCTCAAAGACGAGGTAGGGGCCTGGCTGAGACCAGGTGAGTTTGACTGAGGCCCGGAGGCAGGTCACTTCACTGGGTTGCAGGACCCTCATGGTTTTTCCCAACCGCCAGATCCTTCCTACTCCTTCTTCGGGGGCCTTCCCTTCCACCACCAGCTGGTGGTATACCCTCCTTAACATTGGGTGGACCCTTTAAGCTGAGACTCCCGTTGTTTCGGTTAAGGGGGCCAGAAGCCTTCGGACCAAAGCTGTGTTCCTCCCTATGATTAGGGAACTCTTGTGGGCCCCTTGAGGCCGGGGACAGACTATTGCCAAGGCGTCCAAAGGTTCCTGCTATTCCGCCTACCGAGGGGTCAAAGGTTAGGCGTACTGATAGGTATCCATCATAACTAAAACTTTGAGTCCCGATGCCCCATATTTCTAGGTCTTCTAACTTTTGCAGGGGCAAGTGAGAGGGGTACTTATCGTTAAAGTCTCGGTATAAAAGGGTCACCTGTGCTCCGGTGTCCAGAAGAGCTTTGGTATAAATTCCTTCCACTTGAATGGGCACCAACGGGGAGGGCCCCACCAGGTCTTCAGGGAACTTCCGAGGAGTAACTTTCCCACTTTCCCTTGTAACCCGTACCTTCATTTTTCTTCTTCTGAGCCCGCTTTTGGACCCTATCCAGTCACTGGCGCGAGGGCTTGTGGGTGGCTTGGAGGGGGGCTTCCCCGTCTGTCTCTTTTCCCCTGTTTCTTTCTTTGTCTTGGAGTTGTCTTTGATGAGCGGGTGCCCGGTTGACTCGCTCACCGGGGCCCTCTGAAGTTTTCCGCCGGCTTGTATGTTGGCTGATAAACATCGGCTGGGCTGGGGCAAACATCCCTGGTGTGTCCTACCCCTCCACAGTTGAAACAGGAGGTAAACCTTCTTGGTTTTTTTTGTTGGTTGTAGGGCCCATGGACAGGTTTCTCAGGCTTATCTCTTCTGGGTTGATAAGGGGAAAACCCCGCTTGGTTAGACAGAGCAGCTACCATCTCTGTCAACTGAGACACCTGTGTCCTCAGAAGCTCAACTTGAGGGCCACATTCCTCCGTGGCCACCACTCAGACTCGAACTGAGGGCTCTGAAGCTTGGCATGTGTTCTTTTGTTCTAATAGAACCTCTTCCTGCCGAATGATCCGTATCAGGTCAGGGTACCTCAACACCCCAGCCCCCTGTTGGCTCTGTAGCTGAAAAGCAATGGGGTCCATTGGTTGGGCCCCTTTTATGACCTGCTGAACCCTTCTTTCATCCACTGCTCTGGGGTATATTCCTTTCTTTAA
This sequence comes from Rana kukunoris, assembly GCA_029574335.1. Classification (NCBI taxonomy): domain Eukaryota; kingdom Metazoa; phylum Chordata; class Amphibia; order Anura; family Ranidae; genus Rana; species Rana kukunoris. The sequence goes on from CM056050.1 coordinate 460,550,526, forward strand.
GAGAATCTGATGTAGAATCTTATCTAAGCGTCCAACAAACTCTGACAGTTTTTCTCCTTTCTTTTGGAAGCAATGTTTCAATTGGTAGTGAAGTTCACTAACATTCTCAGTCCACCCATACACACTCTGTAAGATGTCCAGATAGTCCTGTGCAGTGGAATCAGTCTTGCTAAGCTTCAGGTTGCATATGGCCTCCAATGCGGGCCCTCTCAGACTCTCCATGATTCTTTGCTTTTTGTATTGTTCAGGAATCTTCCACTCCCCTAAAGCCTGGGCAGCTTGGTCCATCCATTCTTCAAACCCATCTTCCGAGGATGGCACAGGGTTCTTCCCTGAAAAGATCCTAAGCTTCCGGTATCTGGTCATCGGATAATCCGGGAGATCTTTCTTACATTGAGTCACAATCCCTGTCAGGACAGCACAAAGCTCTGGGTTAATGTCTTTCAAGGGGTTTGACTTAGATCCCGCCACCTTCTGATCTTTTGTGGTGCTGGGTACTGGAGTACCTGAAGGAGTAAGGGCATCCCGTTCTACTAAAGGATGTATCAAAGAAATTTCCACACTATCTGAGGTGTACACACTATCCCCTCTAAAGGGCATAGGTGTGGGGCCCTGTTGGGTCTGTCTCAATGTCCATTATCCATAGTTTATTGCCTTTCGATAATGACTTCAGAGTGGGGAGTAATTGTTCTGCTGTCCAGACAAATCCCTTGACTTTGACCACTCGGCCCTTTGTCAGGTTGACCTTATCGAGTTTACACCACTTGGTGGCGGCAATAGAATCCATGACTGTCCTAGGCAAGGGTGGAGCTTGATGCAGGGGGAAAATTTTACTTTCTGAGAAGTAGAATCCTGGTCGAGCCCCCACGTGTAGCGTCACCCCCAAAGGGCCGCTGGTTTGATGATGGGATCTACTCTCTTTCTCTTTTCTTACTTCAAGATTGAACACACCCCTATTAACTTGCTCGAAACCCTCCCTTGACACACCAGAAGTCTGAGGGATGTATTGTGACCCCTGCTGGGTGGAGGTACAATGACAGGCATACAATATTCAATGACAGTGTTGAGAATATTACCTGAGTGGCCACAACCATCCTCCCAGCTGTAGGGCTCACACCCCCACCCCACTACCATCCTCCCAGCTGTAGGGATCACCCCCCACCCCACTACCATCCTCCCAGCTGTAGGGATCATCCCCCCCACCCCACTACTATCCTCCCAGCTGTAGGGATCACCCCCCCACCCCACTACCATCCTCCCAGCTGTAGGGTCACCCCCCACCCCACTACCATCCTCCCAGCTGTATTGATCAACCCCCACCACCATCCTCAAAGCTGTAGGGATCACCCCCCCCACACCATCCTCCCAGCTGTAGAGATCACCCCCCAACCACCATCCTCCCAGCTGTAGAGATCACCCCCCCAACCACCATCCTCAAAGCTGTAGGGGTCACCCCCCCACACACCATCCTCCCAGCTGTATGGATCACCCCACCCCCACCATCCTCCCAGCTGTAGGGATCATCCCCCCACCACCATCCTCCCAGCTGTAGGAATCACCCCCCCACCACCATCCTCCCAGCTGTAGGGATCAGCCCCTCACCATACTCCCAGCTGTAGGGATCAGCCTTGCGTCCTCCCAGCTGTAGGGATCAGCCCCCATCCCATCCTTCTCCTCCCACGTCCACCCAGGGGCCCTTTTCTTCTCCCTAAGCCACCAGTGACCCCCAAAGGGGGTCACATATGCGCTCTGCCCTCCCGTGACCTAGTACCCACCGTCCTGGGATGCCATGATGATGCTGTACAAGTCTCCAGTGTGAGGGCTATAGGTAAACAGCTTCTTTGGCCCGATTGGAGGAAAAGCAGCGAAGGGAAACCAGACCCCAGCACTTGACAGAGATCAAAGACCAGTGGTGGCCCCTGCATGGTTGCATAGTGGGCCCACAATGCATGGGCACCACCCCTGTCACCTCTGCCGCCCTCCCTATTCATATGCCAGGCCCCTTTCAGGACGCCGGACATATGAAATACTATGGCGGGGATAGGCGGGGTGTGTATTTTGAAGCATGTGATTAGAGCCAGAGGCTATTTTCACACTAAAGTTACTCCTTGACAATCAGCAGGCAGGTCAGTAAAACCTGATTCCCGATTGGCCAAAGCTTTAGGCGATCCTATTGGATGCCTTACGCTTTTGCGGAAAAGGAGACATGACGGAGGAAGCCTGAGGAGCCGAGCGGATACAAAAGCCACAGCCGCCGCTACAGAAGAGGGGGACGAAGTGCCGTCATTCGACAAGTGTCGCCACACCCAGTTCCCCCCCAGGGGGAGGTTTGTTTGGGATTAGTGAAGTGACAGCCGGGGGATGCGCCTGACTGCATTTGATGGGCAGAAGTGGCTGTGTTTGACGGACACACGTGGCTGCAAATAGTGGGCACACTGACTGCGTACGACGGGCACAAGTGGCTGCATATGATGGGCACAATGGCTGCATATGACGGGCACAAGTGGCTGCGTATGATGGGCACAATGGCTGTGTATGACGGGCACAATGGCTGCGTATGACGGGCACAAGTGGCTGCGTATGACGGGCACAATGACTGCATATGGTGGGCCCATTATGACGGGCACAATGGCTGTGTATGACGGGCACAATGGCTGCATATGGCGGGCCCAAGTGGCTGTGTATGGCGGGCACAATGGCTGCATATGGTGGGCACAATTGCTGCGTATGATGGGCACAAGTGACTGCATATGGCGGGCACAATGGCTGCATATGGCGGGCACAATGGTGGCATATGACAGGCACAATGGCTGCATATGACGGGCACAATGGCTGCATATGACAGGCACACTGGCTGGGTATGACGGGCACAATTGCTGCGTATGACAGGCACACTGGCTGCATATGGCGGGCACACTGGCTGGGTATGATGGGCCCAGTGAGGCTGCAATTGCTCCCCCAAAATGCTCCCCCAAAACGGAGGGCTGATCCCTACAGCTAGGAGGATGTGATGGGGGCTGATCCCTACAGCTAGGAGGATGGAGGGCTGATCCCTACAGCTGGGAGGATGGTAGTGGGGTGTGAGGGGGTGACCCCTACAGCTGGGAGGATGATAGTGGGGTGAGGGGGTGATCCCTACAGCTGGGAGGATGGTAGTGGGGTGGGGGGGTGGGTGATCCCTACAGCTGGGAGGATGGTAGTGGGGTGGGGGGGTTTTCCTTCCGGCTGGGAGGATGGTCCCGTGTACATGGAGCCTAAAAAATAAAAAAAATACAGAAGAGCGGAAATTTACTTTTTGGGTAACGTTTTACTTCAAAGTTAAATCAAACCTAAAGTTCCACTTTAAACTGTCCCATTGAAATTAGTAATAAAATGCAAATTTGTTTGTTGGTACCCCACTGTCAGGTATTCAGAAGCCCCCCTCCTAAATACCCATTTTCTTGACAGTCTTTAATATTACGCACACCCGCGCAACGTCGACAAACAATGTAACATTTTATTATACATGGGTGATGCTTTAAAAGCCTCCGCCCGCCCACCCGAGTCTATGTTTTTTATGGACCTCAAAAAGCTGCTTTAGGGACGGGGCTGGAGGCGGTGCTGGTGGTAATGTAATTGAGAATCCTGCTCCGCCTCCGCCCGCCCACCCGAGTCGAGAATTTTCATGGACGAAAAAGGCGTCTGCGGCGTCTGCGCATATTGGTCCGATGGAATTTTACATCACCGGCCTTACGCTAAGATACGACTGGCGTAAGTTTCTTACACCATCGTATCTTAGATGCATATTTACGCTGGACGCTAGGGGCGCTTCCGTCTATTTCCAGCGTAAAATATGCAAATGAGCAAGTAACGGCAATCCACGATCGAACGAACGGCCGACGCAAGCCTTTTACGCCGTTTGCGTAAGCATATCTCCGGCGTAAAGCTATACCTGCTATATGGAGGCGCAGCCAATGTTAAGTATGGACGTCGGGACCGCGTCGTATTGGACGTCGTTTACGTCATTTGCGTACGCTGATCCAGAATGGGCCTGGGCGTAAGTTACGTTCACGTTGTTTCATTGACTATTTGCGGCGTGATTTCACGCATGCGCACTAGGATACGTCCACGGCCGGCGCATGCGCAGTTTAAAAAAAAACGTTGCTTGTGTCGGGTCATTCATTATTATAATAGTGGATCTGGCCCATACTTTTTAGGTTCTCTATGGGGTGATGGCGATAGATTGAGAAAGACATGCCCTGCTTCCTACAGTATCTCCTTAAAGAATGGTGGCTGGTTCACTTCTTGTGAAGATTCTACATAGAATTCCCTGCTTACTAACAACTTCCAAAACTACACACACAGTAAATCAAATAAACAAAACAACTGGAACAATACAAAAATAGAACGCTAGATGGCGCCTGCACTCCGAAAATGATTGTCTTATGTAAATGACAAACTTTCAGTGGCGTCACTAGGATTGGTGTCACCTGGTGCGGTAAAATTTGGTGTCACACACCCCCCCCCAGGTCAGGCTAGCGCATCAGCACAGCTCTCCCTCTGTGCAATCCCCTTAATGTAACCCCCCTGTATTCCCCCCTAATGTAATCCCCCTTAATGTAACCCCCTCTGCAATCTCCCTAATGTAATACCCCTTAATGTAACCCCCCTGTATTCCCCCCTCTAATGTAACCCCCCTGTAGTCTCCCCATAATGACACCCCCCTGTGCATTCCCCCTTAATGTAACCCCTTGTATTCTCCCCCTAATGTAATCCCCTAATGTAACCCCCTCTGCAGTCTCCCTAATGTATGCTTTCTGCAATCTCCTTAAAGCGGAGGTTCACCCTAAATATAAGATCTCTCATGTGATCCAGCATACTGGCGTCAGCGCCAGTATGCTGGGTTTTTTTTTTTTTAATCGCACACTTACTGTATTATAGTGGAATTCCTTTTTTGTCCCCCGCGGTGGACGGCTGTAGTATTGCTCGTCACATCTTCCTAAAATACCCGATATGGACTCGGGTAATCTCGGCAAAAATGCGGCGCCTGCGCACAGACCTAGGAGCTGACTGCGCAGGCGCCGTATTTCTCCGAGTCCTATTTCGGAGGGCGTGACGCGCCATAGCCGTAGGACTCGGAGAAATACGGCGCCTGCGCAGTCAGCTCCTAGGTCTGTGCGCAGGCGCCGCATTTTCGCCGAGATTACCCGAGTCCATATCGGGTATTTTAGGAAGATGTGACGCGCTATACTGGCGCCGTCCACCACGGGGGACAAAAAAGGAATTCCACTATAATACAGTAAGTGTGGGATTAAAAAAAAAAAACCTTTAATGTAACCCCCTCTGCAATCTCCCTAATGTAACCCCCCTATATCTCCTCTCCCTACAGTCACAGACCTCAGATCAGCGCATTCAGTCCACATGGATGTTTCTCCTCCTAGTCTCCTCCTCCTCCTGTTGTGGATATACTATCAGTGTGGAGGAGGAGACTAGGCTCTGTCCGTCTGAGGAATGCATTTGTTTTGACAGGCAGCCGGCGCCTCTCCACAGTCCACATCTGCCTGAGTGTCAATAGGCAATTGCAGTGCCAGTGTACCCGGAGGACATTCGGGCGCTGTGCACACTGCACTGGGCTATGGCACTCGAGCAGCTGTCTACTGCAGAAAACTATTCTTACTCCTCCTCACTCCCCGAACATTGCGGGGAGTGAAGGAGATACTCGAGCCTCTCTCGTTTCAGCGCCGTGACGGGTGTCACCCCTCTGGTTCGTGTCACCCGGGTGCGGTCCGGACCCCCCGCACCTGCCTAGCAACGCCAGTGCAAACTTTACATGTAATTTTAGCAACACAGATACAAATAATCAGCATAGACATCTGGTGGACAGAACAGTGTGCGGTAGATAACGTAACATCTAATGTGTAGTTCTCCCTCATACATTACTTTTTATATTGTATGACGTAACTGAGCAGGTAACTCAAATGTCCTTTCTTACTTTTCTTTTCTTTATATAGTCAAATAACAACCAGCAATGGCTACAAATTGACTTTCTTTCAATGAAGAAAATTACTGCTATTACAACACAAGGAGCCAAACAGTTTACTAGTGAAATGTATGTACAATCCTACAGTATTCACTACAGCGAAGATGGAAAGAGCTGGAAAACCTACATAGATGATTCCACCTCAATGGAAAAGGTAAATGGGCTGGGTGCTATTTTATGGAGTGGAAAATAGGGGTACTGGAAATGGCAATATGGAAGACACTAGATGTCGCTGGTACTTCAGGATGGAAGGGGCTGGATGCTGAAATATGCATAGATCTGCTAGAGGGGAGTGGGTGCTGCAAAATTAACAGGGGCATTTTTTATAAATTCAGTAGACCTGTGTGCAAGAACATATGTTGGGCCCAGAAAAATACGATTTTTTTAAACAGCTTACCTGTAAAATCATTTTCTTGGAGTACATCACGGGACACAGAGCTCTGTTAATTACTTAATGGGTTATATCTCATCACCATGTGATTGGACACTGGCACACCCTAATTAAGAGAGAAGTTCCCCTCTATGTAACCCCTCCCATATGGAGAGTACCTCCGTTTTGTAGCAAAGCAATAAGTATCCCAATAGAAAAGATATATATATATATATATATATATATATATATATACACACACACCTCAAAATAAGAGGGGCAGGAGCTCTGTGTCCCGTGATGTACTCCAAGAAAAGGACTATTTTCTTTTTCGTATACATCACGGGAAACAGAGCTCTGTTAATTACTTAATGGGATGTTCTAGAGCAATGCTTAACTTGAGAGGAGGGGGACACAGATCAAAGCCAACTGCCATCAGACGTGAGGAACTATACTGCTGTCTGCAGCACACTGCAACCGAAGGCGGTATCCTCATGCCCTCTTACATCCACTTGATAGAATTTTGTGAACGTATGGACCGAAGACCAAGTTGCAGTCTTGCAGATCTGAGCCATGGAGGCCTGGTAATGCACTGTCCATGAAGCACTTACTGCTCTGGTTGGGATGCGCTTTCACATGAAAAAGAGGAATTTTCTTCTTCAAACCATAGGCCTGAACAATAACATGCCAAACCCACTTAGAGATAGTAGATCTGGAAGCTGCCTGGTCCTTTCTTGGACCTTCTTGCAGCACAAAAAAAACATCAGTTTTTAGTATCTGAGCCGTTGCTCTCAGATAAAACTTGAGTGCTCGTGCTACATCCAGAGAATGCAACAATTTCTCTTCTGCGGAATGTGGATCTGGACAAAAGGATGGTAGGACCACATCTTGATTAGGATGAAATCCTGAAACCACCTTAAGCAGAAAAGTTGGATGGGGACGCAACTCCACCCTATATTTGTGAATGATTAAATAGGGCTCCTTACAGGAAAAAGCTGCTAATTCCCAATACCCTTCTAGCAGAGAATATAGCAACTAGAAAGACCAACTTCTTTGTCAACAAAACCAAAGGAATGTGATGCATTGGTTCAAAGGGTTGTTTTTGTAAAACAGACAAAACTTAATTCAAATCCTATGGGCACAAGAGAGACTTAACCGGTGGCCTTAAATACAATACCCCTTGAATAAAAGCCCGAAACCAAGGAATGAGAGGCAAGTGGCCTTTGAAAAAATATTGATAAGGCCAAGATCTGACACTTGATGGTGCTCAAGGCCAACTTCATTTCCACCCCCAATTGTAGAAAGGCAAGAACTCTACTAATGAAATATTTTTGAAGATGCCATCCCGTGGATTCACACCAGGAAACCGGAGGAAATGCGTAGATCAGAGAAAACTGTGCGTGCAAGCATGTGCGCGCTCATGGCAACCACAGCCTCGCCCTCCACTGCTCCTGTGTAGAGGGGGCAGCGATGAGCGGAGGAGAGGGGGAGAAATGACCTTATGCGGGGGGATCGCCGTGGGACCATGGACAACATGGGACCCCCTTCACCCTTTTTGTGGCAGAGCCTGAAGCGGAAGAGGTGAGCAGATCCACAGACCGGCTGACCTGCTCCTGGAGAGCATGCAAGTAAAAACACCAGGTATGACTCTTTACTCCCGCTAGTGGCGGAAAACAGGTAAGACATGCAACTACTCATAGAAGAGAACCCATGAAATTTTCTCAGTGTTGGCTTCACTTACCTTCTCCCCTCCGCAGGATACTGCTGAAGATCAGACAGTTCCAACCTTCACCCATCACAACGGGCTGTGTTGTGCCAACCCTTTAGGGTTCTGGGTTCCTACTTAAAGGAGGCCTCTTCCCTGGACATGTAAAGCACTCTGCCAGAAACATTTGGGTATTTTTTAATACATGCCACAAAGTGCTGGATCCCAGAATCCAGTCCAACAAATAAGACATTACAGGCAAAACCTTGCTCTTCCGCGAGGCCCGGGGTAAGGTATCTGTGGTAGGTGGTAGGTAGTGTCCAAAGTGGAGCTTGTGTGCTGAGGATTCAGGCGAAAACTTAGTCAAGCAGGACAGCATCAGATCAGGCAAATCGGTACACAATTTAAATCCAGAGAGTGGTCAGGCAGGCAGAGGTCATACACGAACTGGCGACGATGTGCAAAATCAGCAGGCTAGAGAATAGTCAGGAATTCAGGCAGGAGTTATACACGGAAATCAGAGTCACAAAGCTTATCACAACACCCAGGGAGCTAGTCCACACAAATGGGCACTGAGGGATAGGAAGTGCTGCTATTTATGGGCTGCTTTGATTGTAGATAGTCCACAGCTGGCAGCAGGTGGGGCATGTGAGTCTAAGGTCTCGTACACACGATCAAATCTGTCCGCTGGAAACGGTCTGCTGGACCCTTTCAGCAAACAGATTCGATCGTGTGTACGGCCGAGCCGACGGATTTGGCCACCCGACAGATTTCAAAGCATGCTTTGAAATCTATCGGGTGGGAATCCGTCCGCCCGACATGTCTGCTGGTTAGTACACTTACCAGCAGACATGTCGTCCCGCACCGCCGCCGAATGGATTCGGCGCATGCGCGGAAGTGTTTTACTTCCTGGTGCGGTGACGTGGCGGCGTCAACGTCACCGCCACGTCACCGACACGTCAGCGCGCCGTCTGCTGGCGGGGATTTTGGTTTGCTCGTGTGTACACGCGAGCAAACCAAAATCCCAGCAGACAGATTTGTTCAAACTGAGAGGACATTTCCATAACTCCAGAGCTCCTCCGTGGCACACCAGGTAAGACTTCAGCTGTGGGCCCAGGAAGATCCCGGTTCAAATACACCCAGGTACATGACACCCGGGTACCATTCACTTTGGTGTTTTTTCTGGCCTTTTTGAATGGATTCGGCTGTGTAGCTCCTTAACCACTTAAGCTTTGAACCATTTTGTTGCTAAATGACCGGGCCACTTTTTGCGTGGCTCCCAAACCAAATTGACGTCTTTTTTTCCCACAAATAAAGCTTTTTTTGGTGGTATTTGATCACTTTTGCAGTTTTTATTTTTTGCGCTATAAACAAAAATAGAGCGATAATTTTGAAAAAAATTCAATATTTTATTACTTTTTACTTATAATAAATATTCCCAAAAAATATATAAAAAATTATTTTTTCCTCAGTTTAGGCCGATACGTATTTTTCTACACATTTTTGGTAAAAAAAATCCAAATAAGCGTTTATTGATTGGTTTGCGCAAAAGATATAACGTCTACAAAATAGGGAATAGTTTTATAGCATTTTTATTAATAATAATTATAAAAATGCACTGATTACTGTGAAAATTACACTGGGGTTAACCACTAGGTGGCGCTGTAAGGGTTAGGTGTTCCCAAATGAGTGATTCTTACTGTAGGGGGGCTTGGCTTGCTGTGACACCTCACTGATCGTGTTCTCGATGACAGGGAACATGATCAGTGACAGTGTCACTAGGCAGAACGGGGAGATGTTGTGTTTACACTAACATCTCCCTGTTCTATCTCTCCGATCTCCGATCACAGGTATGCCCATGGTGATTGAGTCTGCGGGACCTGCGGGCGGGCTCACGGACATTGCGGTGGGTGCGCACGCGTGTGCCCGCAACAACCGCTTCTTAAAGGGGACATATATATATACGTCCTTTTGCTGCCCGTGCCATGCTGCAGACGTATATCTGCATGCGGTGGGCGGCAATCGGTTAACCCCAGGAGGGATCCTCAGAAGAGCTTCTTCTTAGCACATACTTTAACCGTGACCAATACTAGTGAAAAAAAACGGAGGTACTCTCCATATGGGAGGGGTTATATAGAGGGGAACTTCTCTCTTAATTAGGGTGTGCCAATGTCCAATCACCTGGTAAGCCGTCAGTAAATAATGAAAACCTCTAGATTTTCACCATTTTGTAAAAAAGTTATTTAGTAGGGATTTAGCTGAAATTTGGTAAAATTTGCTGTGTTTTTAGTGTATTTTTATAAAAATGTAAAAAAAAAAAACATTCACGCAGATTTTAAGGGGCTTTGAAAATCAGCAGTACCTTATTTCTATTCTACAGGTCATCTGCTTTCAGAAAATATATGGTTTTGGGGAGTCTCTAACACATTTTTAAAACTGTAAGGCCCCGTACACACCATTAAAAAAATCTGTTCAAATCGGTCTGACAGGCGGATTTGATCAGATTTGTCTGCTGGGCTATTTTGGTTTGATCGCTGTAGACACAATCAAACCAAAATCCCCGCCGGCAGACAGCGCGGTGACGTGGCGATGACGTTGACGCCGCCACGTCACCGCACCAGGAAGTAAAACACTTCCACGCATGCATCTAATCCATTTGACGCATGTGCGGGCAGATATGTCTGCTGGCTAGCGCACTAACCAGCAGACATATCGGACGGATGGATTCCCAGCAGACAGATTTTAAAGCATACTTTAAAATCTGTCTGCTGGAAAAATCTGTCTGTCCGCCCGTACACACGATCGAATTTGTCTGCTGAAACGGTCTGTCAGACCGTTTCCAGCAGATAGATTCGATCGTGTGTACGCGGCCTTAGGAAAAAATTAAAACCTTCCAATTTTGGAGAAATTTGGATATTTACACTTTTGCGTCTGTTTTAACCATTTCGCAAAAGGGGCGCAATTTAAAAGTTACAAATATTTGTTAACTCGATACAGGTTACGCTTTTATTTTTAGTAGGAATTTTGTAAAACTTTGTAAAATTTGCTGTATTTTTATCTGCTAATACTGATTTTAATGTATTTTTGCAAAAATAATGTTTAACATTTGCGCAGATATCATAAGGCCTTAAAAATCACTAGCACCTTTTTTTTTTATTCTACTGGTCCTGTGCTTTCAGAAAATCTATGGTTTGGGGGGTCTTTTACAAACTCTGAAAGCTATAAGTGAAAAAATTATAAATCTAAGGAAAAGTTGCAAAAATGGTCTGGCCAGCTGAGTTTCAGTTAAAGTGAAAAAGTGCAGCGCAAAAAATTACAATAAATATAATAAACAATTAACCATATAAAAACATAAATAAAGATGTAAGCCAGTGAGATTAAACGTCCATGTGACCATAAATCAAGTCCATTAAGTGCTAGTGAATAACACAAATAAATCCAGCAGGAGTGAAGGTGAAGAGGAAACACCAAGAAAGGAAATCCACCACCGCAAGCAAGATGGACTCTCACCTTATTGCTTCGACCCGTGAGAGTCACAAAGCATGTCAGAAAAATTTCAATCAGATCCGACCTCCAAGCAGATTCACCATATTATACAGATATCAGCGGGCAACCATATGTAAGAGGAAACACAGACAATATCTAGTGCTCTCTGTGCAAACCGGTTTATTTTAAGGACAAAGATAAAACATAGGCACTCACATTTAAAAGCACTTATAAGCCGAGTGTATGCTGTAACAGTAAAAGTCACGATTCACAGCGGCGATGATCGGGGTGACGTCCTGCGTAGCTCCTCCCCTCGCGTATGCGTTACGTCCCGTGGGCGGGACTTCATCAGCGTCAAGCGGAGAGAGCACAAGAGCAGCTGAGTTTCAGGCCGCGTACACACGATCAAATCTATCTGCTGGAAACAGTCTGACAGACCGTTTCAGCAGACAAATTCGATCGTGTGTATGGGCGGACAGACAGACTTTTCCAGCAGACAGATTTTAAAGCATGCTTTAAAATCTGTCTGCTGGGAATCCGTCCATCCGATATGTCTGCTGGTTAGTACGCTAACCAGCAGACATATCTGCCCGCACATGCGTCGAATGGATTCGACGCATGCGCGGAAGTGTTTTACTTCCTGGTGCGGTGACGTGGTGGCGTCAACGTCATCGCCACGTCACTGCGCTGTCTGCCAGCGGGAATTTTGGTTTGATCGTGTGTACAGCGATCAAACCAAAATAGCCCAGCAGACAAATCTGATCAAATCAGTCTGTCAGACCGATTTGAACAGGTTTATTTAATGGTGTGTACGGGGCCTAAAAGTGGAGCTCAGGGTCTCACAGCGAAAAAGTTAGGCGACAACAGTTTATATTTGTGATTTTCTAGATTTTGTTATTATCGGTTTTGTAGATATAAAATTAGATGTGTATTATTTGACTAAAAGAGGCATTTTACTGTACTTTTTTTTAGATTTTCAGAGGAAACAGCAACAGTGTAGGATATGCTAAGAATACTTTCAACCCTCCAATATTTTCACGTTTCCTGAGGATAATTCCAAAAAGTTGGAATCAAAGTATCATCATGAGAGTGGAACTCTATGGTTGTAATATTTAGTCATCATTGAAGTGTTCCGAATATATGGAAAATGTTTTGTGTTACAGTAACTACCCAGAGACACATGTGCCTTGTTAATTTGTGGTCTGTATATTGAAACAAATGTTACCATTTGACATATTCTTTTTTTAAAGTTTTTTTATTTATGAAAATTGTTTTTGTGATATCTTGGTTGTTTTTATAAAACTGCTTATTTCTGTTACTGAAAATATAATCTATTAAAATGAACTTGTACTTGAAATGTAACATAAAGCTATATGTTTTTTTTTTACTTTCAATTAGTATTATTTTTGACAAAATACATTCCAATATAGATGAATACAATTAATTGGTATTGCTTATCATATTGCATAGAACAGATAACAACAATTGAGAAATGAATAGCAAGAAGTTATAATAACCTTAAGGTACAATATCTGAAGTTTTATATCCTACTACCGCATACCCCGAGTGGGATCACACTGTTGGCAGGAGCTGGTCATCACATTTTTAGGAATGAAAAGAAGAGGGGTCTATAAAAAATGCAATATCTTGGTGTGTCATATAATCGGTGTTTTAAGTAATCGGATGTTCTCGGGTTATTTATCCACGCTTGCCATTTTTGGGGGAAAATAGTGATAGAGAAATTTTTGAATGCTAACATCAATTTGTATTGGGCCTGAGTATTTAGTCTTATGACATTTGACAAGTTAGGAGCTTCTGTGCATTTCCACATGTTGGCAATGGTAAGTTTTGCTGCTATTAGGACATGTTTAGCAATGTGGGTATATATCTAGATTTAAAGGGGTTGTAAAGACAAAAATATTTTCCTCTTAAATTAAAGTCTGACAGTAGCTGATAAAGTAAAAAGTAATGTTTTGCATTATAACTGGTTTGATACCTGTTGAAATCGAGCTGTTTATTCACCTCCGTCACTCCTGAATTGTTATTCTCATCGACTTCCTGGTTTGCAGTGCACGTTCATTCTTACTACATCACGGCCTAATGGGAACTACAGTTCCTATTAGACTTAGCCTCCATGCTTATGAGGGTTAAGAGAGCATCTTCATGCAGGGCTGTAGTCATGGGGAGGGGGTGAGCACATTCTGCTTTCCTCCATGCAGGTGCTGGTGGAAAGCAAGAAGAGGAGAGACAGGAAATGGCATTTTTAAACCTGGATTACTGTATTTTGGAAGTCAAAAGGAAAAACGAGGTAAGTGATATTAAAATGCTCTAGCTTACAGCAATCAATTGGTCTAATAAAAAACAAACCTTTAGTGTTCCTTTAATCCTACTAATGCTGTTTTCGCTGTCAGTTCTGTCAGATTACCTGTAAGGCCGCGTACACACGATCAAATCTATCTGCTGGAAACGGTCGGCCCGACCGTCCCAGCAGACAGATTCAATCGTGTGTACGGGCGAGCCGACGGATTTGGCCAGCCGACAGATTTGAAAGCATGCTTTCAAATCTGTCGGCTGGGAACCCGTCCGCCCGACATGTCTGCTGGTTAGTACGCTAACCAGCAGACATGTCTTCTCGCACACGCGCCGAATGGTTTCGACGCATGCGCGGAAGTGTTTTACTTCCTGGTGTGGTGACGTGGCGGCGTCAACGTCACCGCCACGTCACCGCGCCGTCTGGCGGCGGGGATTTTGGTTTGATCGTGTGTACACGATCAAACCAATATGTCCCCAGCAGACAGATTTGTTCAAATCGGTCGGCCCGACCGATTTGAACAAATCTGTCTGCTCATGTGTACGCGGCCTGAGGTCTGCAATAAAAGAGGAAACTGAGTTCCAAAAACTTGAAAGGTTCTTGCATGACCAAAGAGTATGGTCTAGGTTTCCCACTAATTCCTCACACCTCCAACAAATAGGAGAGGTGGAAGGGAAAATTTTGGACAATCTTTAAGGTGTCAGGTACCATCTGTTAAGAATTTTTTGAAAATTGTCCCAATGTTCTAAACATGAGGATGCTTTAATAGAGGTTGATAGGGCTTTATGCCATTGTTCCCATGTAAAGGTTTGTGGAAAATACTTTTCCCATTTTAATATGTTGGGATTTTTTTCTTCTGGGGGAAGAAGGGGAGAGAAGGTTGTAGAAAAGCCCAATTCCTCTTACTTGAAATTTGTGGTGTGTAAAATATTGCCATATTTCTGTTGGGATATCAACATTGTCAGAAAGGCTTATTTTTTATATATTCACATTTGCTGAATTTCCCTTCCACTATGTTCTTGAAGTGGCATGGTAGGCAATTATTAGTTTGAAAGCCTTGTTTGGTCCATTCTTTTGTTGATTGACTTATTTTACAGAAGTCAATTATTGTGGGCAATGCTATTTTAGCGAACAATTTTCCCTTTTTGGTTTTAGATAGAATATGTTTCCATGCTATTAAAGTTGATTCAATAAAAAGGAGGTTTGGTACTATAATTTTTTTGATTATTACATGCTTCGCCATAAAAAGGGCGAATAGGTCATGACCTATAGTCATTTATTTTTCAATATTTAACAATAGTTTATCATTAGGAGAGGTAAACCAAAATGTAATTTGGTCTAATAAAGAGGCATAGTGATAGTTTCTAATGTCTGGCAGTCCCATTCCTCCTAGATCTATGTTGGCAGTTAGTATCGAGAATGATACTCTTGTTTTTTTGCCATTCCATATGTCATTTTTTAATTTAGTGTTCATTTGTTTAAAGAATTTGGAGGGTAACGGAATTGGAAGAGAGTGGAAATAATATAGTATTTTGGGCAATATTTACATCTTAAATGCTGCTATTTTACCGACCCATGAAAGTTGGGCTTTTTGGATTTGGTGTAGATCATTATTAATTTGTTCTAGGAGTTATGGAAAATGTACATCATATAGCTTGAAAGAAGGATATGTGAGTTTTATACCTAGATATGTTATGGCTGTCTCATCCCAGTTATATCTGTATTTGTCACAATTTTTTAAATTAAGACACTATATTGATCTAATAACTTCTGAACATTATTAAGGGATATATCAGGGTCTGTCAAGGTTAATATGATGTCATCTGAAAAAGACTTTTTGTGAACATATTGTCCTATTTTTATGCAGCTGATGTCTGGATTAGTGCGTAAATATTCAACTAATGGCTCCATTGCTAGGGAAAATATTATTGGGGAGAGTGGGCATCCCTGTCTAGTGAATACAAAAAGTAGATATACCGCGCTATCTCTAAATAGTAAAGTGGAGCAACAAATATAAAAAAAAAAAAATAATAAACATCACCATATGTCTACACCTTGGTGAAAAACCCATATGAGGACATCATATAAAACATAGTCCATATAAATTAATAAGTGATTAAACTCTTTCTAGTACTGGCCACTAGAAAGAAAATAATAAAAACGAGAGTGAGAAAAGTCCAATTAATAGGTGAGTGAACCCATTCTAGTGGCTACTTGAAAAAAAAGAATTTGATATGAGATCCACCACCGTATATCATAAGGCTTACTGGAGAGATTGAACCCAGATGAGCATATACCCACTAGGTCAATCAAACTTTGTGAGAGTCAATACACCATGGGGAGGTGTCACGGAACCTCAGGTACTGGGAGATCTTGATAGGACCCCAAGTTTCTTAATCCAAGGGACTCAAACAGGATATCCAATAGTGATAGAGACACAGCATGAAAAGACTCCCAATCATATGTCATATGTTATGACATCCAATCAGTAGGATATGTAAAAGAAGAAAAGTAGGGGCGCACATAGCATAATTCCGTAAAATAGGTAACAGCTTTTATTAAAGAAGAGAGAAACTCACATTTGCAGTGGTATTAAAGCGCACCTAAAATCAGGGTAACTTGTCAGCAGGTGGATTAGCAGCAGGAGCACTCACGGCGCACGTCTCCCTAGCAGTAGGGCGTGTGGCTGGCTCCAGGCAGCCGGTTCAGCACTCTGTCCCGGCTCAGCTCAGCCTCACAGCAGCAGTGCACCCGGGAGCAGCAACCCTCCTCTCCCCCCCCTGACACTCAGGTAAGCCCGCACTGACTTAGCCTGGTACACCCCCTGGGACTGGATACGGCCGTCCTTTTCAGGATAGCCACGGTTCCCCAAGTTCCAGGGAGCGGACGAGCGGACGATCGCCCCCCCCCCCCCTCCGCCATCTCACACTCCATCCCGCCGCTCTCCTCACCCCTCCGAGACCCCCTCACCTCTCCACTTTACCACCGCAACCCTCAGAGCTCGAAGATAGCTCCTCGGATCGCGGTCATAATTGCGGGAGGGCGTCCCAGGAAAGTCCGCGGCTTCACCCGCGGCCTAGCAGGACGCCCTTCCTCGCACGCCGAAGGCTAGCAAGGCTAGCATAATTAGAATTACCTCCCATCTTTGGGCCCCCCGAGGACCCCCCCAACGCCATACCCTCGATCTCATTTTCAAACAGAATTTGGAAATTGAGATCGGGCAAAATGAGCCACTACCATAGACTGATCATCATGCCATTAAAATAAAACAAGAAAACCGGTGATAACTCACTGGACCAGGTCTCAGAAGAAGCTCCACTCGGAACTTTTCAAAACCATCCTAGGGAAAAAAAAATCACCAATACAACATAAACAAACAGCAGTAGAAACACTAGACGCCATCAACAAGGCGCTACTTCAATCTGCTGACTGGGTGGCACCAAAACGCAAAACTTGCATTCGGAAAAACAACGCTGGTTGTGTTCACGTCCCTCTAGTAACGAAACGTAGGGAGGCGACGTGCTGACGTCACCGCGCAAACTTCTCTCTACCCGGAAGACACGGGCGGAATGTGCTAGCCGGCCGGCTTATTTCATATTGGATGCCTGTCTTTGACCATTGTCTTGTAAGTGCATACCTTTTTCTTTTTATATTAAACCTGACGATTTTACACTATGCAAGCCTTCTTGTCCTTTCATACATCCTGACGCATACCGACGATACCGAGGACGGTCCCCATATAGGTGATCAGGACGTTGGAGGTGTTCATGTGGACTTCTGGGTTTTGAAATAAGGCTTATTTTCATTGTGCATCTGGTAAGAGGCCATTCATATCTATGGTGGAGGTGTTTTCTCTCAACACTTTTTCTCAAAAGTCTGTCATCAGTGTTTACACCCGGGAGATCCCTAATATGAACTTTCACCTTACAATTGAACTTTGAAACCACATCTGATCCTGTGCATTCATTCTTCATTCATATGGACTAAACTTTATTGTTTATTTTCTTATTATTATACTGCTTAGGTATATTTGCAGTTTTTTTTGCGCAATTTTGTTCTTTTTATATTATGTTTGAGGTTGTATAACCTTTTTATTATTGCAGCTTCTAATCCTTTATTATTGTTTTTATAACGAGCGCTACTCGGAACTCTTCAAATCCACTTTAAGGAAAAATATAGAAACAACTCAGCCGCATCGAACGGCCGTTGAAACACTGGATGCCATAAATTCGGCCATGCTACAGTCAGCCGACTTGGTAGCGCCGAAACGTAAAACCTGCATCCGGAAAAACAACCGCAGCTGGTTTAACAACCAGCTGTCGGTACTGAAGCAAGAACGCAGAAGGGCCGAATCCGCCTGGAAGAGAAGTTCTTCAGAGCTTAACCTATCCATCTACAAGGCGACAACAAGAATATACCACAAAGAAATCTTCAAAGCCAAGAAAAATTATTTTTCGGAGGCTATCAACAGCGCCTTAAACCGCCCCCGCGAACTCTTCAAGATGGTCACCCAGACCATGAAGCCAGGATGTATTGAAGCCCCCAGTTCAGACACACAAGAATTTTGCAATGAACTATCGGATTACTTCATTAATAAAATCGAGGCAATCCGTGAAAGCATTCAGCAAAACAATTCCCCCCTCAGCCCCCCCTGCAGCTTCTCACCCAACACCCATAGTAATTCTCCTATATCCGGTAAGTTCACTCTGGAACCCATCTCCATCGAGGCCACTAAGAATGTCATTGGCGCTTTGCGTAATGGCACAGCGCCAAATGACATTATCCCCACAAAACTGCTAAAGGAATGCGCCTACATCCTGGCTCCTCCCATCACGCAGCTTATCAACCAGTCTTTCTTGGAGGGCATAGTGCCCTCACAGTTGAAAGAGGGTATAATGCAACCCATCCTGAAGAATCCCTCCCTGGACCGCAAGGACCCACTCCACCGCGGTCCCATAACAAGCCTCAATGTACTCTCAAAGGTAATGGAAAAAGTAGTGGTACAACAGCTGCAACAGCATCTGAATACCCACAAGCTACTTGACCCATTGCAATCAGGCTTCCGTCCCGGACACGGGACGGAAACAGCATTGCTGAAAATATGGGACTATGTTCTCAAGGCCGCAGACGAAGGAGAATCTTGTCTTCTAGTTCTGTTGGACCTAAGTGCAGCTTTCGACACTGTAGACCACAAACTGTTACTGACGCGGCTTGCTGAAGTAGCCAGAGTCGCAGAAGGCGATTTATCTTGGTTCTCCTCTTTTCTGGAAAACCGATCGCAAACAGTGAAGTTAGGACCTTTTACGTCCGAGAAACGCACAGTATCATGCGGAGTCCCTCAAGGATCGCCTCTGTCACCGGTGCTGTTTAACATCTATCTTCGTCCTCTTTTTGAGATTATCAGCAGCCAAAAACTGCTGTATCACTCATATGCAGATGACACGCAACTGTATTTACGCATCTGCAACAGAAAGGATCACTACCTCAATCTAGAGACATGCCTCTCTTTGATAGAGGACTGGATGACAAAGAGTTATCTTAAACTCAACGGAGCGAAAACAGAACTTCTCCTGTTTCACGCCAAGCGCAGGAATCAACCTTCAACAGCATGGACACCCCCGCCTATTCTGGGCAAAATCATCACCCCTAGCGCCAAAGTCAAAAGCCTAGGGGTCATTTTGACTCCTTTATGACAATGGACGCACAAATAGGGTCAGTAGTCAGCGGATCTCACCATCTGCTGCGCCTACTACGCAGACTCACCCCGTTCATCCCTAAAGAAGATTTAGCAGTCGTGGTGGGAGCAATTGTAAACTCCAGGCTGGAGTATGCAAATGCCCTTTACCTCGGACTCCCCAAGTACCAAATCACTCGTCTGCAAGTCGTTCAGAATATGGCCGCCAGACTTGTGACTGGGAAAAAACCCTGGGAATCCATCTCACCTTCACTGAGATCCCTCCACTGGTTACCAGTTAAAGACAGAATTGCTTTCAAAGCACTTTGTCTTATGCATAGATGTGTCCATGGGAATGCCCCCCTTTATTTATGCGAAATAATAAAAGCTCATAACCCCAATCGCGCTTTGCGATCCACCAATCAGAACCTGCTCCAGGTTCCGAAAGCCAACTTCAAGTCCAAAGGAGAAAGAAGATTCGCGATCCAGGGTCCCAGACTATGGAACGCTTTACCAACCAGCATTCGGTTGGAGGAGAACCACCTAACATTCAGGAAAAAGTTTAAGACTTTTCTCTTTTGATATCAAAGGAGACAGGAACAACAAGCGCCCAGAGGCGATTCAGTTCGCATGTGCAGCGCTATATAAGTTTTCATTCATTCATTCATTCATTCAGTTTTCATTCATTCATATATAATCTTTACCTTTTGCAACAGCACAGCACCCAATGACATTATTCCCACTAAACTGCTGAAAGAATGTGCCGATATACTGGCACCAGCTATCACGCAGCTTATAAATCAGTCATTCAAGGAGGGCATGGTGCCTGCCTTGTTGAAACAGGGTACCATAAAACCTATCCTGAAAAAACCCACCTTGGACCCGAAAGACCCGAACAATAGGAGACCCATAACGGGTTTAAATGTTTTCTCCAAAATAATGGAGAAAGAAGTTGTACAACAGTTACAACAGCATTTAGAAACCCAAAAATTACTTGATACGTTTCAATCAGGCTTCCGGCCCGGGCACGGAACCGAAACTGCTCTAATAAAAATATGGGATGACATCCTAGAGGCCGCAGATGAAGGAGAATCTTCTCTCCTGATCCTGTTGGACCTAAGTGCGGTCTTTGACACGATAGACCACGGACTACTATTGGCTAGGCTAGCTGATGTGGCCAAAGTCACGGAAGAGGATCTACTTTGGTTCTCCTCCTTCTTGGAAAACAGATCACAAACAGTGAAATTGGGATCTTTCACGTCAGAAATGCGTACGGTATCATGCGGAGTCCCTCAGGGATCCCCCTTGTCACCAGTACTATTCAACATTTACCTCCGCCCCCTCTTTGAGATCATCAGCAACCAGGAGCTACTTTACCATTCCTACGCAGACGACACACAGCTGTATCTCCGTGTTAGCAACGGAAAGGATCATTCGATGGGATTAAAGAGTTCCCTCACTCTTATAGATAACTGGATGACATCCAGTTATCTAAAACTCAACGGCTCAAAAACAGAGCTTCTCCTGTTTCACGCAAACAGGAAAAGTCTCCCCACGTCAACTTGGATCCCACCGCCCATCCTGGGAAAAATCATCACCCCTAGCACCAAAGTCAAAAGTCTCGGAGTCATTTTTGACTCCCACATGACAATGGATGCACAAATAGGGGCGGTACTCAGTGGATTCCATCATCTGTTGCGCCAGTTACGCCGACTCGCCCCTTTTATTCCTAAAGAGGACATTGCAGTCGTGGTGGGAACAATCGTCAATTCCAGACTCGACTATGCAAATGCCCTCTATTTGGGACTTCCTAAATACCAAATTACTCGTCTACAAGTCGTTCAAAATACGGCTGCTCGATTAGTGACTGGTAAAAAACCATGGGAGTCAATCTCCCTTTCGCTAAGATCTCTTCACTGGTTGCCAGTGAAGGACAGAATCACTTTCAAGGCACCTCTGCCTTACACACAAGTGTATTCAAGGAAACGCTCCCCAATATCAATGCGAAAAAATAAAAGCCCATAACCCCAATCGCACTCTGCGATCCACAAATCAAAACCTACTGTACATCCCAAAGGCAAGATACAAATCCAAAGGAGATCGGAGATTTGCTGTCCAAGGACCGCGACTGTGGAATGCACTACCAACCACCATCCGACTGGAGTCGGACCACTTGGCCTTCAGGAGAATGATTAAAACTCATCTCTTCTGAAGGCAGAGCCTTCCTTCATTCCAAGGAATGGAAATAGCGCCCAGAGGCGATTCAGTTCGCATGTGTTGCACTCTATAAGTTTTTCACTCACTCAGTGACATCAATAGTCCCTCCCGACATGTTTCGTTCAAAAGAACATCAGATAGAACATCTATCATGAACAGACTAGAAAAATAAATAGAAAATAAATAAATGGGGAAATCATAATAATGGCTAATTAAATCTAATGCACAAAATTAGTAAAAAGAAATAAAGAATGTCACCAGGTATGTGTAAAAATAGCACATACCAGCCCCTACCTATTTATCAGCCACACAATGGTAAACAATAGCACAGCAGGCTGGATGTGTAAAGATGGTATAAATCAATAATAAAGTGAAAAGGGTGTCACATAAAATTTAAAAGGTACACCTGGGGTGAGATTTAGCCAAGGAAGTTGCCGCAATAACTGTGTCATTGATGTGGTATCTGGTAAGGATAAAGAAAAGTAGACACTAAGTAAACTTGATGACAGAAATAAGCCAGAATAGCAGTGCATATAGCATTTAGAAAGTACATACCACCAAGAGGGTAATCATAAGAAAGAGTCAGGTAAGAAGACCATAGGTGGAGGTGTTACCTACAAGCCGGGTTGCACACAAAGCCTTATGTATGCGTCCCAGTCACCTGTGCAGTGTGAACTTCCGCATCACGTGACCTGGCCAACACACAGGCGGATGAATCCCAACACACCAGCCACCCAGGTAGCATCAGGGACGGCGCACCATAGAAGTCAGCTATGCGGGAAAGAGCGTCTGTGAGAGGAGAGGAGAATGCGGCCAGCCCCACCCAGTGGCACCAGTAAGGCATGCTGACAAACGGCAGCCTATATGATGAAAAAGAAGCTGGGCATTGCCAAAATAGAAATGGTGGCCGCAAAGCCCGTTCTAAGCCGTAGAGCGCAGTAAATAGCAGCGCAATCCGCGCTTATATGGCCGCACATCCCCATCCACAGAGCCCAAAGCGCACTAGTCCTAGTGACAGCAGGTATATATTCCACATCCACTCGCATGTATTGAATAATAATGGAAATATTAAAACCAACTGTAAAAAAAAGTGAATATAATACATACAAAATATATATATATATATATATATATATATATATATATATATATATATATATATATATATATAAATATATAAATATATTATACAAACATCATAATAATGTAAATAGATATACGAATATGCATATGACAGACAGTTATGTTATATACAGTTTTTTTGTAAGCAACCAATGGAAGAGAAGAGGGAGGGGAGGGGAAAGAGGAAAAGGGGTGTAAAAAGGGGGAAAAAAAGAATGGAGAGGGGGGTAGGAAGAAGTAGAACGGATGGAGGGGACCCAGACTAAGTAGGTAATCGGTCTCATTGAAAAGATACATATATATATATGTATATATTGGTAATTATCACATTACAAAAATGATTTATACGTTTGTAACTCGTTAATTCCAGGTGGTTGTGTGGCATTTAGCCGTTCTATCCACTTGGTCTCCTGCTGAAGTATTTTTTTTTATCCCAGTCCTCTTGGGTTCCGCTCAACAGCAGCCAGGACCAAGAAGGTGACCGATGAAGTATCAAACCGATGAAATAGTCTAGGTGTCTGCTTATTTTCAGTTAGAATCTTACCACTAGAGGAATAGTATATGTGATCATTGATACGTTGGCGTAGTTGGCGGATGGTCTTGCTAACATAAAAAGCGCCACATTGGCACGTCATCAAGTACACAACGCCTTGTGTATTACAATCAGCCCTAAACCTTGGATAAAAACGCTCACCATTGAGTAATATGAAATTATACCCTGTAGCTACCCATTGGCAGAAGGTACAATGTCCACATTTAAACATCCCTTTGTCTTGGGTGGGTTGTTGTTTCGTAGGGGCATAGTGACTGCATGTTAATTTATCACGTAATGATGTTGAGCGTTTAAATACTATTTCTAGTTGTTGGCCAATATATTTCCTCAGGGTAGAATCATCTGATAAAATGTGCCAATGTTTAGTCAGCACTTCTCTAATTTGATGTTGTTGATCAGAATATTGTGTAATGAATTTGACTGTTAAATTAGATTCTTGTTTGGTCTTTGTATTAAACAGAAGTGCACTGCTAGGCTGTTGGAATGCCTTATTGTATACCTTACGAAGGAGAGACTTAGAGTAGCCTCGTAATAGAAGACGTTCCCTAAGGAGGTTAGAATGATGTTTAAAATCTCTATCGTGTGTACAATTCCTTCTAAGTCTGAGGCCCCGTACACACGGCAGAGAAACTCGACGGGTGGAACACATCGTTCCGCCCGTCGTGGTTCTCTGCCGGCCGTCAGAATCGGCGACCCGCCCGTCGGGAAAAGCAACCAGCCATTCATCCCGACGGGCCGTCGAGCAAATAGAGAACCTGTTCTCTATTTGCTCGACGGGTTTCCCGACGGGAGGGGCTCGCCGAGAGCGTACACACGTACGAGAGCGTACACAGGTTCTCGGCAGAATGTGGCTCCCAGCGAGGTTCTCGCTGGTTTCTGCCGAGAACCTCGGCTGTGTGTACGGGGCTTCACATATTGAGTGTAGGGAATACTACGAATCAAAGGAGTAGCAAGCGCACTGGAGGAGTAAAGAATAGTATTTCCCGCAGTCTCTTTGCAATAAAGTGTGGAAGCCAGGCAATTGTCATTGTCTTTAAAAATTTGCAGGTCCAGAAAAGAAATACAGCGATGACTGTTGATGGTAAATTTAAGATTGTAGCTATTAACATTCAATGCAGTAACAAATTGCACCATTTTTTGACCTTTTGAAACAAATTGAGGGGATGCCTGTCCCTGCTGACGCCCTGCTCATGACTTTGGATGTGAAGTCATTATACTCTAGCATCCCTCACTTGCAGGGTGTCGGAATGGTACGCACTTTCCTCAAAGAGCAAGACCATCACCTTTGGCCCTTCAGTGAATTTATTTTGAAATTACTGTCATTCATACCAACACATAATTGGTTTACTTTCAACGGCTCCCACTACCTCCAAGTGCAGGGCATGGCCATGGGCACTTGTTGCGCACCGGCCTACGCTAACCCGTACCTGGGGGGGGTGGGAGCATGACATTTTCTCAAATGAAGGTTTCACTAACCACACCAACCATGCGCTGGTGTGGCTCAGATATATTGATGACATTTTCATGGTCTGGACCGATACCCAACCGGCCTTGGTGCAATTTGTTACTGCATCGAATGTTAATGGCTATAATCTTAAATTTACCATCGACAGTTATACTCGCTGTATTTCTTTTCTGGACCTGCAAATTTTTAAAGACAATGACAATTGCCTGGCTTTCACACTTTATCGCAAAGAGACTGCGGGAAATACTATTCTTCACTCCTCCAGTGCGCATGCCACTCCTTTGATTCGTAGTATTCCCCACGCTCAATACGTTAGACTTAGAAGGAATTGTACACACGATAGAGATTTTAAACATCATTCTAACCTCCTTAGGAAACATCTTCTATTACGAGGCTACTCTAAGTCTCTCCTTCGTAAGGCATACAATAAGGCATTCCAAAAGCCTAGGAGTGCACTTCTGTTTAATACAAAGACCAAACAAGATCCTAATTTAACAGTCAAATTCATTTTACAATATTCTGATCAACAACATCAAATTAGGGAAGTGCTGACTAAACATTGGCACATTTTATCCTGAGGAAATATATTGCCGAATGACCAGAAATAGTATTTAAACGCTCAACATCTTTACGTGACAAATTAAAATGCAATCACTATGCCCCTGCTAAACAACAGCCCACCCAAGACAAAGGGATGTTTAAATGTGGACATTGTACCTTCTGCCAATGGGTAGCTACAGGGTCTAATTTCATATTACTCAATAGTGAGCGTTTTTATCCAAGGTTTAGGGCTGATTGTAATACACAAGGCATTGTGTACTTAATGACGTGCCAATTTGGCGCTTTTTATGTTGGCAAGACCATCCACCAACTACGCCAACGTATCAATGATCACATATATTATTCCTCTAGTGGTAAGATTCTAACTCCAATAAGCAGACACCTAGACTTGTATCATCGGTTTGATACTTCATCGGTCACCTTCTTGGTCCTGGCTGCTGTTCAGCGGGACCCAAGAGGAGTTGACTGGGATAAAAAAATACTCTAGCAGTAGACCAAGTGGATAGAACAGCTAAATGCCACACAACCACCTGGAATTGACGAGTTACAAACGTATAAATCATTTTTGGAATGTGATACTTACCTATATATACCTATGGTATCTTTTCAATGAAACCGATTACCTACTTAGTCTGGGTCCCCTCCATCTGTTCTGCTTCTTCCTCCCCCTCTCCATTCTTTTTTTTCCTTTATATCCCCCTTTTCCTCCTTCCCCTCCCCTCCCTCTTCTCTTCCATTGGTTGCTTACAAAAAAAACTGTATATAACATAACTGTCTGTCATATGCATATTCGTATATCTATTTACATTATTATGATGTTTGTAGAATATATACTGTATAGTATATTTTGTATGTATTATATTCACTTTTTGTACCGTTGGTTTTAATATTTCCATTATTGTTCAATACATGCGAGTGGATGTGGAATATATACCTGTTGTCACTAGGACTAGTGTGCGCTTTTGGGCTCTGTGGAAGGGGATGTGCGGCCATATAAGCGCGGATCACGCTGCTATTTACTGCACTCTGCGGCTTAGAACGGGCTTTGCGGCCACCCTTTCTATTTTGGCAATTCCCAGCTTCTTTTTCATCATATAGGCTGCCGTTTGTCAGCATGCCTTACTGGTGCCACTGGGTGGGGCTGGCCGCATTCTCCTCTCCTCTCACAGACGCTCTTTCCCGCATAGCTGGCTTCTATGGTGCGCCGTCCCTGATGCTACCTGGGTGGCTGGTGTGTTGGGATACGTCTGCCTGTGTGTTGACCAGGTAACGTGATGCGGAAGTTCACGCCGCACATGTGACTGGGACGCATACATAAGGCTTTTTGTGCAGCCCGGCTTGTAGGTAACACCTCCACCCATGGTCTTCTTACCGGACTCTGTCTTATGATTGCCCTCTTGGTGGTATGTACTTTCTGAACGCTATATGCACTGCTGTTCTGGCTTATTTCTGTCATCAAGTTTACTTACCAGATACCACATCAATGACACAGTTATTGCGGTAAGTTTCTTGGCTAAATCTCACCCTAGGTTTTCCCTATTAAAATTTATGTGACACCCTTTTCACTTTATTATTGGTTTTAAACCATTTTTACACATCCAGCCTGCCGTGCCATTGTTTACCATCTTGTGGTTGATAAATGGGTAGGGGCTGGTATGTGCTATTTTTACACATACCTGGTCACATTCTTTATTTCTTTTTACTAATTTTGTGCATTAGATTTAGTTAGACTCTTTTATACATCATTTTCTTTTCTTTTTATGTATTTCGATATATATTGTTTATGTCTATATAATCCAGAAACCAATAATAGGCTGTTTTCTTTTAGATATATTAATAGCTCCCGAAGAAGCGGTCTCCGCGAAACATGTCGAGCTAATCTGTGTTCTACTATGCACGATAGTCATTACATCTGTTTTGGATCATTATTGGATAATTTTGCAGTTGCCGCAGTTGCTACTGTGGTTCTTTTGTTTTGTTTTAATGTTTTAATTTATTTTACTGTGCTGTTTTTTCTGTTGGTCCAAATACCCCTTCGGGTTTTGTGTCAATAAACGTATTCATATTTATAATTGGTGCCTTCAAAGTCCATTTTTGTCTACCCTTAACATTTGCTGTTTCAATATATTTAGGATGTGGCACTGCACTATCATAGATATCCACAGCCCATCCTGTGTTTGGTGATCTTTTTTTTAATAATTCCAAATTTTTCTTATGTTTTGGAGATATATCTTCAATGCATTCTTTAGAATGCTTTCCTGGTGCCTCCATGGCAGCATATCTGTGATAGAGCTCCACCTCGACTCCTCCTTCAGGGCTAGTGAATAGCATAAATTAAAAGGCATAGCCCCTCCCCCAACATTCTCTTTTCTTCCCTCATACCTTCTTGTGCTGGTGAAGAGTAGCAGTATGTCCATACCTCTGCAGTCGGCAGCATCCGCCGGGTTTAGCCTTTCCTGTGCAAAGTCCTCGTCTTGGGCCGCTCAAATCGCTAAGAAGGCGGGGAACCCCTCTGTGGATCCGGTGGGGTCATCTTGCAGTGTTTCCTTTATGGAACGAAGTCTGCTATCACATCCATGATGAATGCAGTGGAGTCGCAAAAGGATCAGCTCACATCTTTCCAGGCTGGTGGTTTCCATTTTATTTTTAGGCATATATTGTTTTTTGTCTCCCATCCCTTCCTTCCTTCCTTTAACTTGCCTATCTCCTTTTAAAAAAAAAAAAAAAAAAAAAGGTGTGCTTGTTGTCTTTTTTGTGATGCTCCCTTTAAGTCCAGTCAGTTTGATGGGGCAGGTGCCTTTTTATCCTGACAGGCTTGCAGTTGTTGTTTGTTTCCCCCTAAATTAGCAGTGGGCTACAGCTTTTTGTTGTTTTGTATATCACTCGACATCACTGCGGCCATCTTGGATTCTGGAAAAAGGGCCAGATTTGCCCTTTTCTTCCAGAATCAATTCACAATGGTGGTTATGGGATCAGCCCATCCACCTGAGCCTAATTAAGTTCAGATTCAGGGTTAGCTGCCAGAGTCTCCTCAGCTGTTCCCTGCTAGGTTTCACTGACACTGCTCTGTGGTAGGTACCTTTATTTTTATTCTCAAAAAAATGGTGATTAAAAAAAAAAAAAAAAAGTATGTTTAAGAAAAAAAAAAAAAAAAGTGACAAAAGCTCCATAGTTTCTTTTTTCCCCTTTCTTACTAAATTTCCGCAGCTGATCCTTCTGCCTAACTCCGCTATTAAAGAGAAGTGTACCGCCCCTTAAACAAATGATCCCGTTGCTTCCATCCCAATCAAACCAAGAGGGTGCTGGCTGTGCACAATTAGCATGGGATGAAGGAAAAAAATCCTGGATCGCCGCACTCCTCGGAAAACGATGTCTTTATTTAAGCATAAGCAAACAAAATTTTGTTTTCCGAGGAGTGCGGCGATCCAGGATTTTTTCCTTAACTCCGCTATTAGTCATTTATCTTGCAACAAAGATCCTCACACTCCTATTAGGTATGGGACCAACTATATGTGAGTATTGAAAAAAAAAAGTGCGCTCACTGGTCTAATGTGAGTTCCTTACATTGTGGCCCTGCCCACTCCAAGAGGTCCAGAAAATCTTCAAGACACTGTGATGATGACAGCTCAGACCACACTTCACACCACTGGTCCCAGGTCCCATTCTTAACGTCATAGATCAGAGAGGTCAATATCCAGAGGACAAGATCCTTCCCCCTCTCCTAGGACCTATACAAAGAAGAAATCCTGGACAGGCGGGGCCACACCACTACCAGACAGAGTGGTCTGTAAGGATTGTTTTATGGACTATGCGTCCAGCCGCAAGCTAGTAAATCAGCACGTTGTAGATCTGCTCAAGTGAACAATGAAGGTCTCCTTCTCTGAGCTTGTGACTTTGGTCCCCGCTCAACCAGTTCAGCAGATATCCCAGGTTCAGAATACAGAACCTAATCTCCCTGGTCCTTCAGTCGGTACACCTCTGCCACTGTCAGGCTGACCAGCTAGAGATTCATCACCTGAAAATTCCTCAGAGGACTCTTTAGAGCAGTCAGAACTTTCTGGCTTCAGTCTCTCCTTGGTAAAGCCGTTCATCCAAGCAGTCAAACTGCAATCACCAGAAAAGATGCAGAAGAGCCTCCCCAAAAGTCTACGAGTTGCTTCCCATTCCTCAAAAGGAAGCAGGTTCTCTTCTCGTTGATGGGCGAGATTAGAGTGACCACATTTGTCAGGTCATTCAGAATGAATGGTCAAAAAAACTTTCATGGGACCGGTTCAATAAACCATACCCCTTAACAAAGTCGGGAAGGCAGTCGCTAAACTCCATGCCAGTGGTAGAAGCATCGGTGGTGCGACTCGCAAAAAAAAAAGACTTTACCCATGGAGGATTCCGCTTCCTTTAAAGACCCTTGAGACAGGCGAACCGACCTGGAGCTGAAGAGGAGCTACTTAGCCCCGGGAGCAGCGTGTAAGCCAGCTATCGCCCTCACATCGGTATCAAATGCCATAAGATCTTGGACAGATAATATTGAGAAGGCTTTGCGTCAGGATGTCCCCAAGGAGGATATAATTAAAGCCTTGGAAGAACTTAGATTGTCGGCAGACTCTGTCAGGGTAGCAGCCATTGATATGATCAGGTGCTCTGCAAGATCCATGTTACATTCAGTAATGGTGAAGAGGGCCTTCTGGCTGAAAGATTGGACGGCTGACTTATCCTCCAAACAAAATTGGTGCAAAATCCCATTCAATGGGAAAGCACTATTCAGAGACAAAACGGATAAAGCTATCTCCAGGCTGTCAGGAGGGAAGTCCGGTATGCTTCCCAAGGACAGAAGGCGGTTCCTCTAGGTTCCGCCAGACAAATTCAAGGGATTTTTTGGGCAGTCAAGACAGCCCAGAGACAACAAAGACTTTGGAAAGGTACTCAGACATTCTTTTTTGAACAGGAGGATGAAGGACCTTTCCCGCTCCACAGGAGCAGAAGCAGTCTTTGACGCCAGAGTAGCCCAGGCACTCCCGGTGGGAGCCAGGCTAAGCTTCTTCGTCCCAGTCTGGGCCACATGGTGTCAGGACCCCTGGGTTCTGTCAACAATTCAATTGGGGCACCTCTGGAATTTCTCTCATCCCCAACCCCCACCAAGGTATTCTTTCAAAGGAACAGAGGTTCCATCCTCTCTGCCGAAGGCTCAAGCTCCGTAAAACTTCCTAACGTCACTCCAGCTTCAGGGGGTGGCTGTTCTGGTTCCCTTGGCAGGGCACTTTGCAGGATTCTACTCCACCCTATTTCTGGTCCCAAAGAGGACATATGACAGACCTTCAGATGCTCAGCCCATATATCCCCCCCCAAAAGCTTCGGAAGGGAGTCCCTGCAGACGATTATTCAGGCAGTCCAGCCATCAGATTGGATGATTTCAGTCGATCGGCAGGATGCGTACCTACACGCTCTAATTCTACCTGCAATTCAAAAATATCTGAGATTTGCAGTGGGATGGACCCACATACAGTTTCAAGCCCTACCTTTTCGTTCTGTGCACTTCTCCCAGGGTGTTCACCAAGATACTAATATCCGCTCTGGTTCTCCTGCGGGAGAGGGGCTTGAGGATATACCACTACTTGGACGACATCTTTCTCCTAGCAAGCAATCCTGATCAGTTGGTATGTCACCGGACATTCTTTTACAGACCCTAAAAAGAGCTAGGGTGGCTAATAAATTCTGAAAAGAGTCAACTAGCACCCACACAGCAGGTGATCTACCTGGGTGCAATGTTCAACACGCAGGAGGGGACAGTGTCATTACCACCGCCAGAGGAAAGGATTGTCACCCAGGGAATGATCAAGGTCATCCGGAGCCCATATCTGACGGCTTTAGAATGCCTGAGCCTCATTTGCACATGTCTTCTAGGCATGTGCATTTCGTTTCGTTCCGAATCAAAATTCGGACAAATTTTCCATTATTCGGACATTCGGATGCATACGAATTCCCGAATTGCTATATTAGCGAAAAATTTCGACCGTTTTCGGAATTCGTTCGTTTTCGACCGAATTTCGAAAAAAAATGGTCGAAGTCGAAATTTTTTTTTTTTCGAATTCCGAATCAAATACCCGCGGACTAAATTCGATCGGAATTCGAAAAAAAAAAAAAAAATATTTTTGGATTTAATTCGAAAAAAATTCTATTCGAAAAGAGACTATTTGTTTTCTAATCTGGTCGAAATATTTTCGATTTCGACCGTATTTTTCGAAATTCGGTCGAAAACGAACGAATTACGAAAACAAATTCAACACATGTAACGAACCTAACTTAATGAAATTTATTAAATGACGAATTGAAACGAAACAAAACAAATGTTTCACTTTTGCACATGCCTAATGTCTTCTGTATACCCATGGTTCCTTGGTCCCATTGGCACCTGAGGTAGTTCTTGACATGTTTCTTGGCGCAGTGTAAGAAACGGCTATCTCAGACGATACTGCTGACGGGAGTAATGCACAAGAGTCTCCACTGGTGGACAGTTCCAGAAAACCTCTCCAAACCTCATCACCTGGGTCTCCATTTTTGGATCACATTTATGTCTGATGCAAGCGGTCAGGGCTGGGAAGCGCATTGCGGGGAAACCAGAATACAGGGTAGATGGTCATGTTCTACCCAGGGAGTGGTATCCAACATCTTGGAGATTAGGGCAGTCTTCTTAGCACTAACTTCTTTGGCATCCCAAATCAAAGGCCAGAGAATACTTCTATGCCTAGACGACATGACAGCTGTCGCTTATCTGCAGAAGCAAGGAGGCACTCGCAGCAGGTCGTTCCTCAAGGAGGTGGCGCTGATCACGCTCTGGGCAGAGAAGAACCTCCTGGACCCCAGAGCAATGTATCTACCAAGCAGGTTGAACACAGAAGCAGACACATTGTCCAGAAACATCCTGCATTTGGGATCCCCCTCAGGTAGACTTGTTTGTCTCCCGAAGAATGCCAAGCTAGACAGATTCTTCTCTTGGATGCCGCATCCACAAGCCGAGGCAATGGATGCCCTGTCATGCTCCTGGAAGTTCACCTCGGCACATGCCTTTCCTCCCAGGCCATTAATATTAAAATTCTTCCTGAGGCTCCTCAGGGAGTCAGTCCAGGTGGTGGCAGTACTTCTGTATTGGCCAAAGAAACCCTGGTTCCCTCTAGCCATGCGCCTCAGTGTGAGCTCTCCTATCAGGATCCCTCCTTTCCCTCAACTTCTGTCGCAGATGCAGTCTAGTTCATCCAAACCCTCAGAAGTTGAATCTTCGAATCTGGAGGTTGAGAGGCGAAGGTTCGAGTCCCTAGGGTGTTCCCCAGGAGTCCTAACAACCCTTCTAAAAGCCAGAGCCTGCAACTTATGCCATATATTCAAAAATCTGGGACAAGTTCTTGTCATTTGCTACCAGAGATGGATTTGATCCAATCCTTCCCTCTACGTCCAATATTCTAGGTTTCCTTCAGACAGGACTTGATCTGGGGCTTGGTCTGAGCTCCCTCAAAGTGCAGGTAGCAGCAATCTCTGCCGCAACAAATAAGAGATGGGCAGAGGATCCTTTGGTAGTCACTTTCCTCAGAGGAGTATTGAAGATTCGTCCTCCTGTCAGACGATCATTTCCTAAGTGGGATCTGTCCCTGGTCCTTTGAGTTCTATCTGACCATCCCTTTGCTCCAGTGGAACAAGTAGCAAAATGGAACCTGACACTAAAGACGACTTTCCTACTAGCCATTACATCTGGCAGAAGAATCTCGGAACTTCACTCCTTAGGGATAGGTGTCGGCCACATCTTTTTTTCCCCGACAGGGTGGAACTTCGCCCTCTTCGAGGGTTCACACTTAAGGTCGCTACTCCAAGCCACCTGTTGGAACCCTGAGCACTACCAGTATTTACAGACATAGGTTTAGAGTCTCGTCGTGAGCTGGATGTATCCAGAGTGCTCAGGGCCTACCTAGAAGCCATTGACCCCTGAGGGACTTTTTATTGTACCGTTCAGTAAATACAGGGGCAAAGAAGCTTCCATCAGAACTCTGGCAGCTTGGGTTGTGAAGTTAATCCAGAAGGCCTACAGGGTGAAGAATATCCTCCATCCTGAGTGAATGCTCATTCTACAAGGGTAGTCTCAGCTTCCTGGGCAGCAAAGACTAATGGTTTGTTGGAGACGGTGAGTAGGGCCGCCACCTGGTCTTCTCACCATATGTTCCTCAAACACTACCATATTGGTCCAGGAGCTCTCACGACTGTTGAGTTCAGAAGAAGGGCAGTTCAGGCTGCTATGTCCTCTTCTAATTAAACATTTATTTTTAAGCATTATCCCACCCATGTCAGCTAGTTATTTATCACAGGTATGCTGCCATGGAGGCACCAGGAAAACGGAAAATTGTATCATACTTACCAGTAATTTTCCTTTCCTGGTGCCTATCCATGGCAGCATACGCTCCCACCCTCTGTATTCTATATTACGGAGAATGTTGGGGGAGGGGCTATGCCTTTTAATTTATGCTATTCACTAGCCCTGAAGGAGGAGTCGAGGCGGAGCTCTATCACAGGTATGCTGCCATGGATAGACACCAGGAAAGGAAAATTACTGGTAAGTATGATACAATTTTCAGTTTTTTCAGCATCTAAAGCTAAAAGAAGAGCGTTTTGCTATTTCCAATATGGTTGATTAGATTCACCATCCTTCTAGTGGCGTCACGGGCTTGTCTGTCTTTAACCACTTAAGGACCACCTCCTGCACATTTACGTCAGCAGAATGGCACGGCTGGGCACATGCACGTACAGGTACGTCCTGTGCTAGTGTCCAGCCGTGGGTCGCAGGCGCGCTCCCGTGACCCGGTCCAAAGCTCCTGGACCGGGACTGCGGAACTGAAGAAAGGGGAGAGCCATGTGTAAACACGGCTTCCCCGTTCTTCACTGTGGCGGCGTCATCGATAGTGTGATCCCTTTTATAGGAATACACAATCGATGACATCACACCTACAGCAACACCCCCCTACAGTTGTAAACACACATTAGGTCACACATAACCCCTTCAACGCCCCCTTGTGGTTAACTCCCAAACTGCAAATTTCATTTTCACAATAAACAATGCATTTTAAATGTGTAAAATGTGTCAAAATTGTCCGAAGTGTTCGCCATAATGTCGCAGTCACAAAAAAAATCCTGATCGCCGCCATTAGTAGTAAAAAAATAATAATAAAAATGCAATAAAACTATCCCCTTTTTTGTAAACGCTATAAATTTTGCGCAAACCAACCGTTAAACGCTTATTGCGATTTTTTACCAAGAATAGGTAGAAGAATATGTATCGGCCTAAACTGAGGAAATTTTTTTATTATATATTTTTGGGGGATATTTATTTTAGCTAATAGTAAAAAATATAGTTTTTTTTTCAAAATTGTCGTTCTATTTTTGTTTATAGCGCAAAAAATAAAAACCGCAGAGGTGATCAAATACCACCAAAAGAAAGCTCTATTTGTGGAAAAAAAAGGACGCTAATTTTGTTTGGGAGCCACGTCGCACGACCGCGCAATTGTCTGTTAAATCAAAGCAGTGCCGAATCGCAAAACCTGGCCGAGTCCTTTAGCTGCCTAAAGGTCCGGGTTTTAAGTGGTTATTGAATGTTACTTGATCAGGCCCAATGAGATATGATGTTATATTTATTAAACGATTGGCTATAATCTTAGCATACATTTTAATGTCAACATTTAGTAATGATATAGGTCTGTAATTTATGCGTGATGTTGGTTCTTTGGTTTTGGGATGGTAATTATTAATACTTCTAACATCTCTTTTGGGAATTGACTAGATGATGGTGTTTGATTCCAAGCATTGAAATACTAGTGCCAAATCTGACCAAAATGTTCAATCAAACAGCATTATGAACCCAGCCTCAATGTCATTTAATTAATAAATAGGCCCAAGTAATTAGCGAGGAGACATATGATGAGAGAAGCCCATCCAGCAGTGAGCACATCATAAAGCACAAATATATAGGTATTTATTGTCTGCTCCTGTGTACTTAAAGTGCAGTAACAGAAAAGGGCTACAGAAAAATCAATTTTGGGCGATTTTAGGCGAAAAGTGTGATTTTGGACAATTTTGGGCAAAAGGCCCAATTTTAGAAGATTTTGGCCAAAAAGTGAGATTTTGGCCAAAATCACACCTTTGACCAAAATCGTTCCAAATGTACCAAAATCACCCTTTTAGCCCAAAGTAGCCCAAAATCGCACTTGTTGCCCAAAACCATTTTTTTGCACATGATCACACTTTTTGGCCCCAATCACCCAAAATGTACTAAAATCGCACTTTGCCCAAAGTCACACTTTTTCGCCAAAATCACACTTTGCCCAAAATTGAATTTTTTGCCCAAAATTGCCCAAAAATCACACTTTTTGCCCAAAATTACCAAAAATTTACTAAAATCGCACTTTCCTCAAACTCACACTTTTTGCCCAAAATCGCACTTTGACCAAAATGACACTTTTTGCGCAAAATCGTTTTTTTCCCAAAATAGAACTTTATGCCTGGGGACAAGGTGCTTTGGGGTAGGGGCTGGTGGCCAGGTATGGTAGTCCCCCCACTTTCCTAACCTGTCGGCTGCATGCTCGTATAAGGATCTGGTACGGATTTTGGAGGGACCCCATGATATTTTTTATATTTTGTTGTGGGGGTTCCCCTTAAAATCAATACCAGACCGAAGGGCCTGGTATGGAATTGGGGGGATTTTTACGCCATTTAATTTTTTTGATGTCGGGTTTATTTTCAAGAACCATACCAAACTCAAAGTGCCTGGTATTGTCAGGATCAAAGTCGGATCCCATTCATTGAAGACGATTGGAAGTAGGACATGAAGTCACAGGGCAAAGTTGGATCCATAGTCGTACGGGTGTCATGACGTACCAGTGTGAACCCGGCCTCAATGTCATTTAATTAATAAATAGGCCCAGATAATTAGCCAAGAGGAGACACACGATGAGAAATCACACTTTTTGCCCAAAAATTGGCCAAGAAGTGTGGAGATTTTTGACAAAAGTGCAATTTTAGGCAATTTTGGCCAAAAAGTATGATTTTGCCCAGAATTACCCCAAATTGCCTAAAATCAAATTTTTTGGTCCAAATTGCCCAAAATAGCATAAAATTTACCAAAATCACACTTTTTGCCCCAAATTGCCCAAAATTTACCAAAATCACAATTGTTGACCAAAATCATCCAAAATGGTACTTTTTGCCCAAAATCAGCCAAATTTACTAAAATCGCACCTTTTGCCCAAAATTACCCGAAATTGCCCATAATCACACCTATTGCCAAAAAATACCCAAAATCGGGCAAAACGTGATTTTGGGTGATTTTATTCAAAAGGCACAATTTTAGGAAACTTTTTGCCCAAAATCGCTCTTTGCCCAAAATGATTTTTTTTGCCCAAAATTGCCCTTTACCCCAAAGAGCCTGATATTGTCAACAGTGTAATTTTGGTAAAACAAAAGATTTTGGACTATTTTGGGAAAAAAGATAATTTTGGTAAATTTTGGGCGATTTTGGGCAATTTGGGGCAAAACGTGTGATTTTGGGTAATTTTGGGAATGTTTTGGTAACATGATCAGCTGGAACATTATGACTAGGGATGAGCCGAACATACCCGCGTTCGGTTCGCACCAGAACATTCGAACAGACCGCGGGTTCGCGCGAACATTTAGAACCCCATTGAAGTCTATGGGACTCGAACGTTCGAATTTAAAAACGATCATTTTAAAGACCAATATTCAATTTAATGTTGGAAAACGTCGTTCAGAACCCGGGTCTTGCCCCAGGGAACATGTATCAATGGAATTTTTTTTTTTTTTAAACGGCCGTTTTTTCCGGAGCAGCCATTTTAATGATGCTTAAAGTGAAAAAAAAATTCCTTTAAATATCACACCTGCTGGGTGTCTATAGTAGTGGCACGTGTTTAGAAATGTCCCTGCACAACATGCGAGGACTATAAAAAAAAGTATATCTCAGACGATACTGCTGACGGGAGTAATGCACAAGAGTCTCCACTGGTGGACAGTTCCAGAAAACCTCTCCAAACCTCATCACCTGGGTCTCCATTTTTGGATCACATTTATGTCTGATGCAAGCGGTCAGGGCTGGGAAGCGCATTGCGGGGAAACCAGAATACAGGGTAGATGGTCATGTTCTACCCAGGGAGTGGTATCCAACATCTTGGAGATTAGGGCAGTCTTCTTAGCACTAACTTCTTTGGCATCCCAAATCAAAGGCCAGAGAATACTTCTATGCCTAGACGACATGACAGCTGTCGCTTATCTGCAGAAGCAAGGAGGCACTCGCAGCAGGTCGTTCCTCAAGGAGGTGGCGCTGATCACGCTCTGGGCAGAGAAGAACCTCCTGGACCCCAGAGCAATGTATCTACCAAGCAGGTTGAACACAGAAGCAGACACATTGTCCAGAAACATCCTGGACGACGAGTGGGCTCTCCACCCCCTCGTCTTCAAACAAATAGCCAGCATTTGGGATCCCCCTCAGGTAGACTTGTTTGTCTCCCGAAGAATGCCAAGCTAGACAGATTCTTCTCTTGGATGCCGCATCCACAAGCCGAGGCAATGGATGCCCTGTCATGCTCCTGGAGGTTCACCTCGGCACATGCCTTTCCTCCCAGGCCATTAATATTAAAATTCCTCCTGAGGCTCCTCAGGGAGTCAGTCCAGGTGGTGGCAGTACTTCTGTATTGGCCAAAGAAACCCCGGTTCCCTCTAGCAACATGATCAGCTGGAACATTATGACTAGGGATGAGCCGAACATACCCGCGTTCGGTTCGCACCAGAACATTCGAACAGACCGCGGGTTTGCGCGAACATTTAGAACCCCATTGAAGTCTATGGGACTCGAACGTTCGAATTTAAAAACGATCATTTTAAAGACCAATATTCAATTTAATGTTGGAAAACGTCGTTCAGAACCCGGGTCTTGCCCCAGGGAACATGTATCAATGGAATTTTTTTTTTTTTAAACGGCTGTTTTTTCCGGAGCAGCCATTTTAATGATGCTTAAAGTGAAAAAAAAAATTCCTTTAAATATCACACCTGCTGGGTGTCTATAGTAGTGGCACGTGTTTAGAAATGTCCCTGCATAACATGCGAGGACTATAAAAAAAGTAATTAATACTGCTTGCTCACGTGCTGTGTGGCAACAATATGTCGAATATTTTAGCGGTGGTGGGGGGCCATTATTGTTTTGTGAAAGAAAATTTTTAGAAAAAAGGCCACCCCTCAAACATACTGTAATTGGAGCGCAACAAGGAGCCACGTGCAAAGTATTGCATCACAAATTGTTATTAGGCGCCCCTGATAAACAGGGGCAGAAAAATTGTGCCTTGGGCACAACACAACACTGCAACCCCTCCCAATAACTCCAATTGGAGCACAACAAAGAGCCATGTGCAAAGTATTGCATCAAAAATTGTTATTAGGCGCCCCTGTTAAACAGGGGCAGAAAAATTGGGCCTTGGGCACAACACAACACTGCAACCCCTCCCAACAACTCCAATTGGAGCACAACAAAGAGCCACGTGCAAAGTATTGCATCAAAAATTGTTATTAGGCACCCCTGTTAAACAGGGGCTGAAAAATTGTGCCTAGGGCACTGGTGGCGGAGCCCAGAAACACAACATTTCTTACTAGCTATCAGCAAGAAAAGTGAGAAGGAGAAGGATATTCCATCA
Source organism: Rana kukunoris (assembly GCA_029574335.1). Lineage (NCBI taxonomy): Eukaryota > Metazoa > Chordata > Amphibia > Anura > Ranidae > Rana > Rana kukunoris. The sequence goes on from CM056050.1 coordinate 460,589,733, forward strand.
GCAGCATAAGAGGACAGTCACTCAGCATCAGCATACGCAGTCTAAAAGGGATCCGACATTTCAACAAAAAAATATTATTCAGTAACATCAGCATCAGGTGGTTGGTAGCTGGTGTTGATCCAAGCCTGATTCATTTTGATGAAGGTCAGTCGATCAACAGAGTCGGTGGAGAGGCGCACCCTTTGATCGGTAACAAAGCCTCCAGCAGCACTGAATGTGCGTTCTGAAAGAACACTGGATGCAGGGCAAGCCAGTAGCTCAATTGCGTACTGTGCAAGCTCTGGCCAGTGATCCATCCTCAAGGCCCAGTAAGCCAGAGGATTTTCGGTGGGGAAGGAGTCCAAGTCGGATTTTGCCCCTAGGTATTCCCGGACCATGTAAACCAGACGCTGGCAATGGTTGCTGGAACCGGTCAGACCTTGGGCTGCGGACTAAAAAACTGTCTGAAGGCATCGGTCAGACGGCCACCTTCTCCACCACTCCTTCTGTGACTCACCGAATGTCAGTATCCCAGCGCTCACAGCACTCAATCTGTGCACAGGCACGTCAGAATCGCGTCACGGCGCGTGCCCGTGCATCTGGGGCGCGCACGCGTGCGTGGTGCGGCGGCGCGTGCACGAGCGCACGGACGTGCACGCACCCTCCCGGGACCAATCGGAGACCTGACAGGCCTACTTAAACCAGCTCCTGTCTTTGCACAGGTTGCTGGTTTATCGTCAGCTCTGTGTAAAGTTTTGTCAGTTTGATTCTTACCCTTTGACCCGGATTTGCTTCCCGACTCAGCTCTCGCCTGGAAACCCGACCTCGGCTTGTTTTGGACTTTTGCTGCCTTCTTTAACCCTCTGACCTCGGACCGTGACCTGGATTTGCCTCTGTCTCCTGACCCTGAACCTTGGCCTGCACCCTTGGACTTGTCTCTGCTTAAATCCTGAACCCGGACTTACTCTGTACCCCGGATCTGCTACCATCAGTCTGCTGCCTTCTGAACCGTATACTAGGACTGAACCACTCTCATCTGCTCTGGTGACCATCCAGCTCTAGAATCACATCTCCGCTTCTACTCTTCAGCTTCTCACAACCCATCTGCTACTCCGCTGGTACCGGTACCTCCTTGTGCCTCTGCCTCCTGTCTCTAACTCCAGGGGGCAGGTGCGCTTGGTCGTAAAGGTGAGCCGTCCTCAGCATCTCGGCCTTGGTAAGTACTCGTGTTTCTGACACCGAAGCCTCAGCAAGACGTTGTCCAGAGCCAGGTTTTGGTAATCCCCCCTGTTCTGGGAACGCATTGCACAGACCCTTCTGCAAGGCTTCCCGCAGATGTTTCATTTTCTGCTCCCTCTGCGATGGCAACATAAGGTCCGCAACCTTACTCTTGTAACGTGGATCAAGGAGAGTTGCCAGCCAGTAATGATCCGTCTACTTGATAGCACGTACACGAGGATCCTTACCCAGGCTTTGCAGGATCAGGGAGGCCATGCAGCGTAGGTTTGCAGAGGCATTCCGGGCACAGTCCTCTGGGTCACTGAGGATGACAGGATCCACAGGCACCTCATCCCAGCCACGTAAAGGTCCACGTGTTCCTTGGGACTGTAAATGATCCCTTGAAGACTGCTGATGCTGATGCTGAGTGCTAGGCTCCACCTCCATGCTGCTGATACAATCATCATTCTCCTCCTCCTCCTCCTCTTCCTGTGTGCTAGGTGGGCAAGCAGGCCCACTGTCTGGGTAAAGGGGGCCTTGAGAGGTAAGGAAGTCCTCCTCTTCCTCCCTCTGTTCTGCCTCAAGGGCCCTTTCCATTATTCTACGTAGCGTGTGCTCCAACATGTGAATAAGAGGGACAGTCTCACTGATGCATGCACTGTCACTGCTTACCATCCTCATGGCCTCCTCAAATGGTGACAGGACAGTGCATGCATCCCTGATCAAGGCCCACTGGCGTGGTGAAAAAAAACCTAGCTGCCCTGACCCAGTTCTGCTGCCATATTGGCACAGGTACTCATTGATGGCTTGCTGCTGCGTGTGCAGCCGCTGCAGCATGGCCAACGTAGAGTTCCATCTGGTGGGCATGTCACAGATTAGGTGGTTCTTAGGCAGGTTGTATTCCCTTTGGAGATCTGTCAGCCGAGCAGTGGCATTATATGACCTCCGGAAATGCACACAGACTTTCCTGGCCTGCTTCAGGACATCCTGTAAGCTTGGGTACCTGCCCAAGAACTGCTGCATCACCAAATTCAGGACATGCGCAAAACAGGGCACGTGGGTGAGTTTTCCCTGTCGCAGGGCAGAGAGGAGGTTGGTGCCATTATCGCTGACCAACATTCCAGGCTTCAGCTGGCGTGGCGTCAACCACCTCTGAGCCTGCCCCTGCAGAGCTGAAAGAACCTCTTCCCCAGTGTGGCTCCTGTCTCCCAAGCACACCAGCTCTAGCACCGCATGGCATCTCTTGGCCTGCATTCCTGCATAGCCCCTCGTACGCCTACGGAGCACGGCTGGTTCTGAGGAAACATCACCACAGGAAGAGGCCACAGAGGAAGATGAAGAGGAGGGGGTGGAGGAGAGAGGTGTGTCACAAGCAGTAGTAGTGTTTTGGAGGTGTGGTGGTGGAACAACCTCCAAAACTACTGTACCTTGCCCTGCGTCCTTCCCAGCTGCCAGCAGAGTCACCCAATGGGCCGTAAAAGACAGGTAACGTCCCTGTCCATGCCTGCTGGACCATGAGTCATCTGTAAGATGCACCTTACCACTGACCGCCCTGTCCAGCGAGGCATGGACATTGCCTTCCACATGCCGGTAGAGAGCCGGAATCGCCTTCCGTGAGAAAAAGTGGCGTTTTGGTACTTGCCACTGAGGTACTGCACATTCCACAAACTCACGGAAGGGGGCAGAATCTACCAACTGAAAAGGTAGCAGTTGAAGTGCTAGCAATTTCGCTAAGCTAGCATTCAATCGCTGGGCATGTGGATGGCTGGTAGTGTACTTCTTTCGGCGCTGCAGCAGCTGGGGCAGGGAAATTTGTCTGGTACTATCATTAGATTGCCCGCATGTACTACCACTACTAGGTTGTGACACACCTATTTCTACAACTTCAGTGCAGGCTTCAGAGAGGACTGGGGGTCTAGTGGGGTTGGAGGTCACAGAAGGGCAAGGGGAGGTCCGCTTTGGTCTTTGGTGTGGGTCTTTCTGGTATGCTTGCCAACGAGCTGCATCGCAGGTCAACATATGTCTTGACAAGCATGTGGTGCCCAAGCGGGTGATGTTTTGGCCACGCGAGATACGCTTGAGACATATGTCGCAAACAGCAAAGGTACGATCTGATGGACATGTTTCAAAAAAGGCCCACACCAAAGAACTTTTGCTGTACCGTTGAGACACAGCAGTGCCATGCGAAGATGTGCCACGTAATACAGTTGATGTGCTGCCCTTAAGCTGACCCCTGGAGGGCATCCTGCCTCTTTGGAGATGTGCCTGTGCCTCGTCCTCCTCCTCCTCCTCTTCCTCCTCCTCTCTCCTATCAGGCACCCAGGTAGAGTCAGTGACCTCATCATCACCTCCCTCCTCATCATCACTGTTAAAAACCTGGCAGTATGCTCCAGCTGGGGAACATCACTCCCAGATTGCTGTTCCTCTCGGCCACCCCCTCTCCCTGGGCTCACATCAATGGCTTCCTCTATCTGTGTTCCATCATCGGAGTCTTCAAAACGCTGCGCATCTTCCTGCAGCATGTACCCAACACTGTGTTGAAACAGTTCAGGGGACTCCTCAGGAGGACATGGTGGGACTAGGGAAGGATTGTGTGAAGCCATTGTGCAGAGGGAAGAGGACGCCTTGGCAGCTGCTTTGCCAGACAAACTTAGATCAGTCTGTGTGAGAGAGGATGAGGAGGATGAGGACGGCTTGGTTATCCACTCTACTAATTTCTCTGCATGTTGAGGCTCAACACGGCCAGCTCCCGAAAAGAAGGACGAGCGGCCACGGCCACGTGCTGAAGAGGATGCACCACATCCACCACCAGCGTTACCTCTAGATGCAGAGCCTGCTTGCCCTCGTGACTCTCTGCCTCTCTTTGTTGTCCTTCCAGACATATTTATGCGTTCAGGTGCTATGTAACAGCACACGCGCAGTGACACCAAATGCGTTCAGGTGGTATGTAACAGCAAACGTGCAGTGACACCAACTGCATTCAGGTGCTATGTAACAGCACACGTGCAGTGAAACCAACTGCGTTCGGGTGGTATTAAACAGCACACGCGCAGTAAGAGCGACTGCGTTCAGGTGCTATGTAAAAGCACACGCGCAGTGACACCAACTGCGTTTAGGTGGTATTAAACAGCACACGGGCAGTGACAACAACTGCGTTCAGGTGATATGTAACAGCAAACGCGCAGTGACACCAAATGCGTTCAGGTGTTATGTAACAGCAAATGTGCAGTGACACCAACTGCGTTCAGGTGGTATGTAACAGCACAAGCGCAGTGACACCAACTGCGTTCAGGTGGTATGTAACAGCACCCGTGCATTGACACCAACTGCGTTCAGGTGGTATGTAACAGCACACATGCAGTGACACCAACTGCGTTCAGGTGGTATGTAACAGCAAACATGCAGTGACACCAACTGCGTTTAGGTGGTATGTAACAGCACGCGTACAGTGACACCAACTGCGTTCAGGTAGTATGTAACAGCAAATGTGCAGTGACACCAACTGCGTTCAGGTGGTATGTAACAGCACACGTGCAGTGACACCAACTGAGTTCAGGTAGTATGTAACAGCAAACGTGCAGTGACACCAACTGCATTCAGGTGGTATGTAACAGCAAACGTGCAGTGACACCAACTGCGTTCAGGTGCTATGTAACAGCACACGTGCAGTGACACCAACTGCGTTCAGGTGCTATGTAACAGCACACGTGCAGTGACACCAACTGTGTTCAGGTGGTATGTAACAGCAAACGTACAGTGACAACAACTGCGTTCAGGTGCTATGTAACAGCACACGCGCAGTGACAACCACTGCGTTCAGGTGCTATGTAACAGCAAGCGTGCAGTGACACCAAATGCGTTCAGGTGGTATGTAACAGCAAACGTGCAGTGACACCAACTGCGTTCAGGTGCTATGTAACAGCACAAGGGCAGTGACACCAACTGTGTTCAGGTGGTATGTAACAGCACACGTGCAGTGACACCAACTGCGTTTGGGTGGTATGTAACAGCAAACGTGCAGTGACACCAACTGCGTTCAGGTGCTATGTAACAGCACACGCGCAGTGACACCAACTGCGTTCAGGTGCTATGTAATAGCACACACGCAGTGACACCAACCGCGTTTACTTGCTATTAAACAGCACACGCGCAGTAAGAGCGACTGCGTTCAGGTGCTAGGTAACAGCACACGCGCAGTGACACCAACTGCGTTTAGGTGGTATTAAACAGCACACGCGCAGTCAGAGCGACTGCGTTTCTGTGCAATTCAATAGCCCACTTGCATTAACAGCGACTGCGTTTCTGTGCAAATAATTAGCACACATGCAGTTACAGGTAATGTGTCTATGTGCAATTAACTAGCACACGTTGACTAACACGGAGTACTATGTTTAAAGTAAACCCTAATGCAGGCAATACAACATGTTAGAGCACTGCATCAAGCACAATCTCCTGCCTGACAGATACTAATAGCAGATCTAGCTGAGCTATACAGTTTATAAATATATTGACAACTCCTAGGGATGTGAATATATTCTCTTCAAACTGTAAATTTAACTATACTGACTAGCCTTCCTGCTCTATCTATCTACCTATCTATCTACCTATCTATCTATCTATCTATCTATCTATCTATCTATCTATCTATCTATCTATCTATCTATCTATCTATCTATCTATCTATCTATCTATCTATCTGGTAAAAAAGACACTGTGTCTCTATCTATCTCTCTCTCTCTCTCTAACTGTCTTACTGCTCCTCTTTGTAACAAAGCCAGAACACACTACACGAGGCCGCCTTGCAGGCAGCCTTTTATAGTGTGGGGCGTGTACTAAACCCGCCTGAGCTATAATTGGCCAAAGCCAGCCTGGCTTTGGCCAATTATTGTTCCTTGTTTTTTGGGCCTTGTGATTGGCCAAGCATGCAGGGTCATGGTGCATGCTTGACCAATCATCAGCGCGCATCGCCGCAGTGAATTATGGGTCATTTTGCGTCACTCGAATTTCGCGCGAACGACCAGTTTTGTTCGTATTTCGACAAACGATTGAACGGCCGATGTTCGAGTCGAACATACGTTCGTTTCGAACACGAAGCTCATCCATAATTTATGACCACCACATGATCAGCCAAATCATTATGACCACCACATGATCAGCCAAAACATTATGAACACCACATGATCAGCCAAAACATTATGTCTACCCATAATATGATCAGCCAAAACATTATGACCACCACTTGATCAGCCCAAACATTATGCCCACCCACAATATGATCAGCCAAAACTTTATGTCCAGCCCATGATAAGCCAAAAATATTATGACCACCCCATGATCAGGCAAAATATTATGACCACCCCATGATCAGCAAAAACATTATGTCCACAACATGATCAGCCAAAACATAATGACCACACATGACAGCTCTGCACTGTGTGTGTAACCCCCCTGAACTCTGCACTCTGTATGTGATGCAATCCTGGTATTTAATGCCCCTTTAAGACCCTTCTACTGTTTGTGAAATCTGAACGGGGTCGTGGGCGAGTTCCTATTTTGAGTTCCTATTTTCTGAGAAAAAAAGCTCTGCAAAACATTATGACCACCCCATGATCAGCAAAAGCATTATGACCACAACATGATCAGTCAAGAAAAGAATGACCATAACATGATCAGCCAAAACAATTATAACCACAACATGATCAGTCAAAACATTATAACCACATGATCAGCCAAAACATTATGTCCACAACATGATCAGCCAAAACATTATGACCACCACATGATCAGCCAAAACATTATGTCCGCAACATGATCAGCCAAAACATTATAACCACACATGATCAGCCAAAAAAAGTATGACCACAACATGATCAGCCAAAACAATTATAACCACAACATGATCAGTCAAAACATTATAACCACCTATGATCAGGCAAAAAAAGAATGGCCACAACCTGATCAGCCAAAACATTATAACCACCTATGATCAGGCAAAAAAAGAATGACCACAACATGATCAGCCAAAACAATTATAACCACAAAATGATCAGTCAAAACATTATAACCACATGATCAGCCAAAACATTATCACCACCATTATTAGCAAAAAATGTCTGACCACAGCATGATTATATGACCACCACATGATCGGCCAAAACATTATGACCACCCCATGATCAGCCAAAACATTATGACCACCCCATGATCAGCCAAAACATTATGACCACCCCATGATCAGCCAAAACATTATGACCACCCCATGATCAGCCAAAACATTATGACCACCCCATGATCAGCCAAATAAATTTTGACCACCCCATGATGAGCCAAAACAATATGACCACCCCATGATCTGACAAAAAATTATGACCACCACATGATCAGACAAAATATTATGACCACCCCATGATCAGCCAAACATTATGACCACACCATGATCAGCCAAATCATTATGACCACCCCATGATCAGCCAAAACATTATGACCACCTAATGATCATCCAAAACATTGTTTCTACAAAATGATCAGCCAAAACATTATCCCCACCATTATTAGCAAAAATTGTCTGACCACAGCATGATTATATGACCACCACATGATCAGCCAAAACATTATGACCACTCCATGATCAGCCAAAACATTATGACCATCCCATGATCAGTCAAATAATTTATGACCACCCCTTGATCAGCCAAAACATTATGACTACCCCATGATCAGCCAAAAGATTATGTCCACAACATGATCAGCCAAAACATTATGACCACCCCATGATCAACCAAAACATTATGACCACCCCATGATCAACCAAATAAATTATGACCACCCCATGATGAGCCAAAACATTATGACCACCCCATGATCTTACAAAACATTATGACCACCACACGATCAACCAAAACATTATGACCACCCCATGATCAGCCAAATAAATTATGACCACCCCATGATGAGCCAAAACATTATGACCACCCCATGATGAGCCAAAACATTATGACCACCACATGATGAGCCAAAATATTATGACCACCCCATGATCAGCCAAATCATTATGACCACCCCATGATCAGCCAAAACATTATGACCACCCAATGATCATCCAAAACATTGGCCCAGATTCAGGTACATCTGCGCATTATTGGACTGGCGTAGTGCACCGCCTTTACGTTAGACTTTACGTTAGAATTTTGCCGCGTAATCACTCTATTCTCGTAGCTTTTGCGCAGGAAATTGCGCATGCGTAACGTTTTTTCAGAGGCGTAAGGCGGAGTAATACAAATTGGGAAGGACGTGGGCGGGTTACATTGAAATGAGCCGTGACCCCATGCAAATGAAGGGCCGGCCGGCTCGCGCATGCGCCCTTGAAGGAGACCATGGTCAGCTCCGCTGTGCGCATGCTCACAACTCGGGAGTGGCGCAATCAGTGAAATTGGAAATGGACTAGGGCAACGTTGTGAACTACGCAAACAGCATAAATAGACACACACAAACGCACTTGCATTGCAAAAGTACATCCCTTTGTCCCTTCCCATTTAACCAAGTGCTTTTGTCCTGTTGTTCGTTGCGGTGTGTTTTGTAGTTGTCAGATTAGTGTTCTGTGTGATCAAGTGTTTGTTAGTAGATCTTTGAAAGTGTTTTTTGATAAGTGTTTGAGAGACTGTTTGTTTGATTGATATATTTCTGTTCGTTTGTTTTCTTGCAGTTTTTTTGCTGTTTGTTTTTGTGACTGTTTCTTGCTGAGTAGTTTTGTCTTTGTGTGTGTTCTTGCTTGATTGGTTGTGCTTGTTTTTGTGAGTGAATTTTGTTGACTGGGAGTGATTGTTTTTGGAAGTATGACAGAGAGAAAACGAAAGCTCAATTTTACAGTTGGGGAAAAACAAATTCTTTCCCGGGCCATTAGCGAGTATGGTCGTTTTCTCCACGGCCCGGACAGTGCCAACACCAACCCGGCCAGGAGGAGGGAGATTTTGGATATGATCACTGAGCAGGTCAATTCTGCGGGGCAGGGGGAGACACGGACCCGGTCTGGGATTGACAAAAAAATCAATGACCTCCGGCGTCTGGTCAAACAGAAGCTGGCCAGAATGCATGCCCATGCCAGGGGCACAGGAGGGGGCCCACCATGCCGTATTAGGCTGACAGCGGAGGAGCGTGCGGTGGCCCTGACCTTTCATCGGCATGAAGTTGAGGGCCTGCCCGGCTTTGACTCAAGTCCGGAGCCCGTGGTGCCAGGTAAGTATTTTTTTTTAATATCAGGTGTGTAGCATGTGTGGGGGAGGGGGTGAAAGGGAATATGTGGCAAGTGTGTGGATCCTCCAACCTGTGAATGTTTTGTGTCATCCACAGATGTGCAGGAGGGTGCAGGGCCATCTGGCCTGACCGCACCAACCCCAGGACAGCAGCCTAATGAGGCCCCCCCAACAAGGCCGGAGTCCACGGAGGAGGTTCAAGAGGAGGAGGAGAATCATGAGGAGGAGGAGAATCATGAGGAGGAGGAGAATCATGAGGAGGAGGAGGAGTCCATGTCAGGCACTGGACGTTTGGTTTTTGAGGACTCTTCCCCTCTGGCTGGCAGCAGGCAGCCCTCCCTAAGGGGGAGCCCCCCCCCCTCCTCCCCCAACATGGCTCCCCTCCCAAGGGCCTCCCCTTCTCCCCGGCCACAAGCATCAGCTGGAGGCAGGATTTCATCCCGGAACACCAGGGGGGTGGCCGATCTCCTGCCCGCCACTCTGAGAAGGGACCAGTTCCTCCAGACCCGCCACCTGGGACAGGTCAGCCAGACATTGGTGCGGAGGGAGGAGAGCCTGTCCTCCATCAAGGATACGCTGGGGAACCTGGACTCCCACTCCCAGGCTTTCACAACCTGCCTAAACGAACTGCAGATGACATCAGCAGGCGTTGGGCAGGATGTGAGGGCCCTTACCCTGGCTATCCAGGCCAACACGGCAACACTTGGTGCTGCCCTGGACAGAATAGCCGTGGCCTTGGAGGGCAGGCCGCCAGATGGGCAGAGATCAGGGGCTGCTCCTCCTTCCCCGGTTTTACCCCTCCCATGAGTCTCCCGTGAGAAGCCGGGGCCGTGGCCGGGGGCACCCCAGGCGTGGCTCACGCAAAGGGCATTCATTTTTTTTCCCCTTTTTTTTTTTTGCTGGAAATTTTTTGCTTTTGCAGGTAATTTTTTTTTTGGGTTGTGAATGCTGTTTGAATGTGGGGGTGACATTCCTGCCGGAAAAGGGGTGTCACCCTCAATTTTGGTGGAGAAGGGTTCCCCAGGACCAGGGAGAAGTGATCCCCAGGTCCGTGTGAATGGTGTATGAATGTACAGTGACATAATTGGAGCCTTGGCGTGGCGTTGCTGCTCACATGTCCTGCATGGTGGACTGGTGCCAATCCAATTTGATGTGGATGTGGGGTGTGTGTGCTAGGGACCACAGTGGTGTGCATGCATGCATTCTCATTGTGCCATGATTAATGTGTGTGTTTAACGTGCAAAGATGCCCAATGTGAGCTGTCTCCTGGCTGCTCTACCCTCAGAAGACGGGGTAGCCTCGGTTAGGGGGGGATTGTCTGGTTCAGGGGTCAGGTCATCACGTAGGCCAATCTGCAGGCCCTTTCTTTCTGCGAAGTTGTGCAGCATGCAACATGCACCGATGATCTGGCACACAAAGTTTGGGGAATACAAGAGGGTACCCCCAGACTTATCCAGGCATCGGAAACGTGACTTTAGTAGGCCAAAGGTGCGCTCCACCACTGCTCGTGTTTGGGCATGTGCTTGATTGTATCTTTCCTCTCCTGGGGTTTGGGGGTTCCGGATAGGAGTCATGAGATGGGGTCCCAGTGGATATGCAGAGTCACCTGTAAGGGAAAAGACAGGAGGATGTTAGTCATACATGTGCCACTTGTGAGGTGTGCATCATGGGAGGGGATAGTCATGCCTGACTCCCATGTCACTCACCAACCAGCCAGGTGTCCCCATACACGCTCTGATCGAATTCCATTCGGATGTGGCATTGATTGTATATGTAGCTGTCATGGCTGGACCCTGGGTGTTTGGCACGGACGTGCCATATGAGGCCTTGGGCATCGACTATCACCTGTACGTTGATGGAATGCCAATGCTTCCGATTGCGGTACATGTGCCCTGTCTCATAGGGGGGCTGGAGTGCCACATGTGTGCAATCAATGGCCCCCACAGTGCGTGGGAATCTGGCAATTCTGTAGAAATCTGTCATTGCCTTCAGCCGCAGCTCCTCAGTGGTGGGTTTGATGATTTGGTTGGCCATGCGTCTGAGGATTGCAGGGACAACCTGGTGCACACATCTGCTCATGGAGGATTGTGACATCCCAGCCACCACTCCACTTGTTCTTTGAAAAGAGCCACTGGCAAGGAAATGTAGTGTTGCCATGACCTTGACCAGTGGCTGCACTGCATGTGAGTGGTGTGTTGGGCTGGTGATGTCCTCCTGCAGGGTTGTGGTTAATTCCAGGATGACATGAGGGGTGAATCTGAAGATGCGAAACACCTCAGAATCACTCATGCCAAACAGGTCTATGTGGGTGCGGTATATCCTCTCCCGTGCCACCCTCCGTGCCATCCTCCGTGCCCTCATCCTTGTTTGTTAATCTAAAGTCAGTAGTATAGCTATGTGCGAAGATGCCCCTGGCATGTTGGCATACAGATTGTTGTGCAACACGTGTGACTGCTGAGCTCCTCACTAACAGTGTTGCTTTATCTAACAAGTAGACTTTTTTTCTCTTTTTAGACCAGCTTTTATATGCTCTAATTTTAGACAGGACATTTTGCTGTTGCGCACACTGCGTCGCCTGCGCTGCCCCAACGTTCTTTTGTGGATCCCCGTAAGTCCCTCATTAGCATATTTGACTAGCAAATCAATGGTCTGTCTAGCGCACTTTTGCGCGGACGGATGCGCCAGTCTAACGAAATTGCGCGGAACAAAAAAAAGTAGATTTTTTGCGTATCTCGTTCTGGGGATGCCGTGCATCGAAACGCACGCGCACATTTCGACTTACGCACGCGCATCTCCTGTTGCGCAGGCGTAATCGCTCTGTGAATCTGGCCCATTGTTTCTACAAAATGATCAGCCAAAACATTATGTCCACCCACAATATGATCAGCCAAAACATTATGACCACCACATGATCAGCCAAAACATTATGTCCACCCACAATATGATCAGCCAAAACATTATGACCACAACATGATCAGCCAAAACATTATGTCCACCCACAATATGATCAGCCAAAACATTATACCCACCACATGATCAGCCAAAACTTTATGTCCACCCCATGATAAGCCAAAATATTATGACCACCCCATGATCAGGCAAAATATTATGACCACCCCATGATCAGCAAAAACATTATGTCCACAACATGATCAGCCAAAACATAATGACCACACATGATCACCAAAAAAAAGTATGACCACAACATGATCAGCCAAAACATTATGACCACCCATGATCAGGCAAAAAAAGAATGACCACAACATGATCAGTCAAAACATTATAACCACATGATCAGCCAAAACATTATGACTACAACATGATCAGCCAAAACATTATCACTACCATTATTAGCAAAAAATGTCTGACCACAGCATGATTTTATGACCACCACATGATCAGCCAAAACATTATGACCACCCCATGATCATGCAAAACATTATGACCACCCCATGATCAGCCAAAACATTATGACCACCCCATGATCAGCCAAAACATTATGACCACCCCATGATCAGCCAAAACATTATGACCACCCCATGATCAGCCAAATAAATTATGACCACCCCATGATGAGCCAAAACATTATGACCACCCCATGATCAGGCAAAATATTATGACCACCCCATGATCAGCAAAAACATTATGTCCACAACATGATCAGCCAAAACATAATGACCACACATGATCAGCCCAAAAAAGTATGACCACAACATGATCAGCCAAAACATCAGGGCTTTTTTTCAGGTGGAACTTGGGGGAACTTCCACCACCTTTGGCTCAGACCCTTTGGTGCCTGCTCACCACAATCACTTGAAAACACAGAAGTCTGGTTTCTGTGTTTACAAGTGACAGCTCTGCACTCTGTGTGTAACCCTCCTAAACTCTGCACTCTGTATGTGATGCAATCCTGGTATTTAATGCCCCTTTAAAACCCTTCTACTGTTTGTGAAATCTGAACGGGGTCGTGGGTGAGTTCCTATTTTGAGTTCCTATTTTCTGAGAAAAAAAGCTCTGCAAAACATTATGACCACCCCATGATCAGCAAAAGCATTATGACCACAACATGAACAGTCAAAAAAAAAGAATGACCATAACATGATCAGCCAAAACAATTATAACCACAACATGATCAGTCAAAACATTATAACCACATGATCAGCCAAAACATTATGTCCACAACATGATCAGCCAAAACTTTATGAACACACCATGATGAGTCAAACATTATGTCCACAACATGATCAGCCAGAACATTATGACCACCACATGATTAGCCAAAACATTATGACCACCCCATGATCAGCCAAAACATTATGGGCCAGATTCAGGTAGAGTTAGGCTGGAGTATCAGTGATACGCCAGCATAACTTTCACTTTGAGCTGGCGTTTCTGTTTTCTGTACTGTTAACAGTACTTGCTCCTAAAGTTTTGGCAGAGTAACGTAAATGACTAACGTTACTCCGAAATAAAGAACCGCTGTCCTACCTGAATCTGGCCCTATGTCCGCAACATGATCAGCCAAAACATTATGACCACCTATGATCAGGCAAAAAAAGAATGACCACAACACGATCAGCCAAAACAATTATAACCACAACATGATCAGTCAAAACATTATAACCACATGATCAGCCAAAACATTATGCCTACCACATGATTAGCCAAAACATTATGACCACCACATGATCAGCCAAAACATTATGTCCACCCACAATATGATCAGCCAAAATATTATGACCACAACATGATCAGCCAAAACATTATGACCACCCCATGATCAGCCAAAACATTATGTCCGCAACATGATCAGCCAAAACATTATAACCACCTATGATCAGGCAAAAAATGAATGACCACAACATGATCAGTCAAAACATTATAACCACATGATCAGCCAAAACTTTATGACCACAACATGATCAGCCAAAACATTATGACCACCTCATGATGAGCCAAACATTATGCCCACAACATGATCAGCCAAATCATTATGACCACCCCATGATCAGCCAAAACATTATGTCCACCCACAATATGATCAGCCAAAATATTATGACCACAACATGATCAGCCAAAACATTATGACCACCCCATGATCAGCCAAAACATTATGTCCGCAACATGATCAGCCAAAACATTATAACCACCTATGATCAGGCAAAAAAAGAATGACCACAACATGATCAGTCAAAACATTATAACCACATGATCAGCCAAAACATTATGACTACAACATGTTTAGCCAAAACATTATCACCACCATTATTAGCAAAAAATGTCTGACCACAGCATGATTATATGACCACCCTATGATCAGCCAAAACATTATGACCACCCCATGATCAGCTAAAACATTATGACCACCCCATGATCAGCCAAAACATTATGACCACCCCATGATCAGCCAAATAAATTATGACCACCCCACGATGAGCCAAAACATTATGACCACCCCATGATCAGACAAAACATTATGACCACCACACGGTAAACCAAAACATTATCACCACCCCATGATCAGCCAAATAAATTATGACCACCCCATGATGAGCCAAAACATTATGACCACCCCATGATCGGCCAAATAAATTATGACCACCCTATGATGACCCAAAACATTATGACCACCCCATGATCAGACAAAACATTATGACCACCACACAGTAAACAAAAACATTATGACCACCCCATGATCAGCCAAATAAATTATGACCACCCCATGATCAGACAAAACATTATGACCACCCCATGATCAGACAAAACATTATGACCACCTCATGATCAGACAAAACATTATAACCACCTCATGATCAGCCACAACATTATGTCCACAATATGATCAGCCAAATCATTATGACCACCCCATGATCAGCCAAAACATTATGACCACCCAATGATCATCCAAAACATTGTTTCTACAAAATGATCAGCCAAAACATTATAACTACAACATGATCAGCCAAAACATTATCACCACCATTATTAGCAAAAAATGTCTGACCACAGCATGATTATATGACCACCACATGATCAGCCAAAACATTAT
This sequence comes from Rana kukunoris, assembly GCA_029574335.1. Classification (NCBI taxonomy): domain Eukaryota; kingdom Metazoa; phylum Chordata; class Amphibia; order Anura; family Ranidae; genus Rana; species Rana kukunoris. Next base: position 460,605,228 of record CM056050.1, read on the forward strand.
GACCACCCCATGATCAGCCAAAACATTATGACCACCCCATGATCAGCCAAAATATTATGACCACCACATGATCAGCCAAAACATTATGACCATCCCATGATCAGTAAAATAATTTATGACCACCCCTTGATCAGCCAAAACATTATGACTACCCCATGATCAGCCAAAAGATTATGTCCACAACATGATCAGCCAAAACATTATGACCACCCCATGATCAGCCAAATAAATTAAGACCACCCCATGATGAGCCAAAACATTATGACCACTCCATGATCTTACAAAACATTATGACCACCACACGATCAACCAAAACATTATGACCACCCCATGATCAGCCAAATAAATTATGACCCCCTCATGATGAGCCAAAACATTATGACCACCCCATGATCAGCCAAATAAATTATGACCACCCCATGATGAGCCAAAACATTATGACCACCCCATGATCAGACACAACATTATGACCACCACATGATCAGCCAAAACATTATGACCACCTCATGATCAGCCAAAACATTATGACCACCCCATGATCAGCCAAAACATTATGACCACCTCATAATCAGCCAAAACATTATGACCACCTCATGATCAGCCACAACATTATGTCCACAATATGATCAGCCAAAATATTATGACCACTACATGATCAACCAAAACATTATACAACACAAAACACCAGCGCTAAAATTGGCTGATATGTGTGGGTATCATAAATCTCATAGGTGGGGATGAAAAGTAAAATAGAAAGGAGGTATCCCCAGAGCAACTGGAATAAAAAAACGTTCCCAGAAGTAATGAATACGAACAACACACACATCTGTGGACTGTCTCTTAATGATGTGATAAAAAAATCAATAATAGTTTATTCAGCCATAATGTAAGTAAAACGTCCAATCCTGACTGGACTCCAATAAAATTGGTATTGGTAACAATTAAAATACTTTAAATCTCCCCTGTGGTCCCTAGAGCAGGGAGGAGCTAACAGTTCCCAAAGTGAATGGGTGCTGATGTATTGACCTGGATCGTGTAGCGAATTGCTGCTAGTACCTCAATACTGGATGTTACATGCAGTCTGGTATGCGGGGGTCCTCCAACACACGGGGTGCATGATCCAGAGCGATGTTGTCAGGACATTCCTGTGAGACGTTTTGCACACAGACGTGCACAAGCACATAGCCTTTGCCATAGAATGACGCACAGGCGCGTGAATGCGCGCCAGAGCCCGCAAACACGGGTGTGTATACACACGGGCACACGCACATGCGCGAGCGTGAGCACACGTACGAGCCTAATTCCCCTTGGTGCCAGACAGCCTATTTAAAGGGAGTCTGGTCTCTTGTGCTTTGCTGACTGATCTTCAGCTGTGTTCCTGAATCCTGCTCTGATCCTGTGTGTCCTCCCAGTATTTAGACCCGGCTTGCTCTTGACCTTGGCTCTGTGTTCTGTTCCTGTACTGTTGCCCATCTCTGATCGGCTTCGTTCCTGACTTTGGCTCTGTCTATGATTTGGTACCTCACTGCCCACCTGCTGACAAACCTGGCTGTCCCTGAGACCTTTGTTACTGTCTATGTTCCTGGTTGCTGTTAACTCTCGGTTACCTGCCTGGCTGTTTCCTGCTCCTGCTCAGCTCATCACAGTCTACTCCGGGCTGCTGAACCCCGCCAAGCTGTTCTCCCGGGACTTACTGCTCCAGGCACTCGTGTCCCTCTTGTCCTTCGGCTTCCTCTGTCTCACCTTCAGCGGAGCCAGGACAGGAGATATAAGAGAGGCCGACCTCATCAAATCAGTCTCCCATCCGATCCCTGACAGATGTCAACAAGAGGGGGTATTCTGGAAGCTCAGTTCGAGCATGGAGACGTCAGGGTCGACGGGACATCAGCCTAAAGGCTGGAAGAGCAGCCGCACGATGGTAAGGTGTGCAGTGAGAGCTCCTTCTCTCCAATGTGAATAACGGCTGTGCTCTACTTCTCTCTAGTGGGGTTAGCTGGAAAAGGCACCCACTATAGTAACTCCCAGTTGCACGTCACAAGGAAAGCCCTGCTAAGGGAGCTGTATTGAAGCCAATTGCCTGCTGTTGAGTTCCCATGTGCAGCGGGGACACAAAGGGGGATCAAATGTGTGTAGAAAGGGTACCCTGACAACGTGTTTTGCGCACCATGCGCCTTTCAAAATCAAAGAATAGGGCACCCTCAGAGTTTAAATGATAAGAATAGGTGGGAATTTTTAGGGTGGACAGGGAAGGGGCGTTTGTAGTAAATGTTGTTGTTAACCCCTTCTCTGCTTACAGGACCTAGACACCCCATATATATATATATATATATATATATATATATATATATATATATATATAAATATATACAGAGCTTTTTTTCTCAGAAAATAGGTGCAGGAACTCAACCACGACCCCGTTCAGATTTCACAAACAGTAGAAGGGTCTTAAAGGGGCATTAAATACAAGAATTGCACTACATACAGAGTGCAGAGTTCAGGGGGCTTACACACAGAGTACAGAGCTGTCACTTGTAAACACAGAAACCAGACTTCTGTGTTTACAAGTGATTGTGGTGAGCAGGCACCAAAGGGTCTGGGCCAAAGGTGGTGGAACTGAGTTCCCCCAAGTTCCCCCCCCAAGTTCCCCCAGAAAAAAAGCCCTGTATATATATATATACATACGCTAATCAAAAAAACACACACATCAACAACATGAAATATTCTCGTAGGACAGGATTCATCAAATATATTAAAATATTCTACAAATACTTTTAAAACATACTCTTGAAAAATGTACATATATATATATATATATATACATATATATTTATGTATATGTATATATATATATATATATATATATATATATATATATGTACAGTATATATATACTCTTATAAAATACTATTAGATAAGCAGGGGGGGGAGGAGGGAGGAAATGGGAGGAGGGGGGAGGAGGGAGGAAATGGGGCAGAAATAAGGGAAATGAAAGACAAAATTTCTTTTAAACAGTTCCTTGTTTAACCCTTTCAGGGCCAAAGAGTTAAACATAAATATCCAAAACATTTCTCTCCTACACAGGAGAAACAATCTATCATTGGATCTATGGGGATGGTTTCCAATTACAAACACTAGGCATTTAATGTCCTTATTGTGTACACGATTAAAATGCCGTGGGACACTATGTTCGTTACTGCCTTTCTTTATAAATCAGCGATGATCGACAATCCTAGTGCGTAGTGCGCGTATGGTGCGCCCCACGTAAATCAGGCCGCATGGGCACCGTAGTACGTAGATAACAAAGTCCGTAGAACATGTTATGAATTGTTTAATCACGTACTCTTTCCCCGAGTTTGTGCTGATTTTATTCGTCCCATGTGTTATAAATTGGCAGGTCAGGCATCCTCTCTTTTTGCATTGGAAGATGCCCTTCCTGTCATTAAAATAGGACCTAATATCCAAAGGAGATCTAGTAGACTTGCTTTGTATTTTGCTGGGGGCCAGTATGTGCTTAATGGTTCTGGCTCTCCGAAAAGTAATTTGTGGAGCTGGGGGCAATAGTGGAGCCAGTCTCTGATCTAAAAACATTATGTTAAAATGTTTATTTATTATTCTCGAGACTAGCTTATATTTATCATTAAAAGTGGAGATTAATCTAACTGCACAGGTATTATTAGTAGGTTCATTCAACGCTTCTTCGGGAGAGGATTCCTATGAGATAAAAAGGCCTCCTTAATTAGTTCACTAGGATATCGCCTATCCCTTATCCTCAAACTTTTTTGACATTAGACTACTTTACTCAACATAGTCTTCTACCTTAGAACAATTCTTTCTCAATCTATTAAATTGTCCCGAAGGAGCCGCTGGATTGATGATGGGACTGGCATGTTGAAGTTACCCTTGCTTGGTCTAGGGATGCACCAGAACACTTTGCAATAACTTGAATGTCCAGACAGGCAATAAAGATTTTCTTATGCTTTAATTCCAGGCCAACATAGCCAAACATCAACTCGATGAAGAAGGACAGGTTGATGAATAAGGCCCTGTACACACGATCAGACATGTCTGATGAGACTTGTCTGACGGAACGTTTTCATCAGACAACTCGGAACTTTCCTGATGGTCTGATGTGCGTACACACCATTGGACCAAAATCCGATCAGAACAGAACGCGGTGACGTAGAACACAATGACGTGATGAAAAAACGAAGTTCAATGCTTCCAAGCATGCGTCGACTTGATTCTGAGCATGCGCAGGTTTTTGGTCCGATGCTTTTGTGTACTAACCATCGAACCTGTCCGACGGACAGGTTCCATCAGACAGGTTTTAAAGCATGTTTTAAAACTTTGGTCTGACGGACAACGGTCTGATGGGCCGTACACACCATCAAACTGCAGACCAGCTTCATCAGACATGTCTGATTGTGTGTACAGGGCCTAAGAGATAGAGATTCTTGATGTCAGGCCTGGATAAGCACACAGCGCAACTTATTCGCAGACAGCGCCAATTCACACGCATCACCGTCACAACGCAGGCTAGGAGGAACGGGTCTTTTTCTCTCTGACCCGGCTCTAGGCCTCTGCCACAGGTCAATGTAATCTGAATATATTGCCAGCACCCGAACAGAGCAAATTCTCCCAACTATTTCCCGTGAATCTTCCCGGCAACATTCAGGAACCCAGCCATCTACTGGGGTCCTCCTCAGATTCGTCTCCAACCGAGACTCAGCAAGGCCAGGATAATGGCCGGATAGGCCACATCGACGGGGTCCCTGGGTGCGCACACCCTAAAGGTGGATACCGCACCCCGACTCCGGGACCCCCGCAGGGAACGCCAAAAGAACCCAGAACACCTGACCTCTCGTCCAGATATACCCCTCACCAGCATGCCCAGCGAGAGGAAAACTCTCCAATTGGCTGCTGGGGAAGACTCAATCTGCCGGGAATCCCTCTAGCTCCCACTGCAGGCTAAGGATGAACTTACATCCCCAGAATGCAGTCCGAGCCAGTGGACCTTCCCAGAATAAGACAGGCCGGTAACTCAACAATTGCGATTGAAAGCAAAGTAACTCTCCCAATCAACTATTCTTTTTAAAGCGCAATACCTGTGCTAAATGCAAGGGGGCGCTATATACATCCCTCCCTGAAAAAGGCACTGTCCCCAGTGTCCAAAGCATTCAAACATGAATGCTGGCCTGACATCTGTTGAAAAGACAGAAAAGAAAAGAAAGAAGAAAATAACAATAAATCACAATTAGCAATATACACATTATACCAATTTCACAACCCCATCTACCTAGCTACCCAGTCTCTGCAGCATTAGTGATAAGGCAATTTTCAAAATCCTGCAAACACAAAAATATATGCATTCCTGAATATACAAGATAAAACGGCATCTACATCTACACTCCCGAAGCAGGAGTGAAGCTGAGAACTCAGGCCTGAGCACAAAACTTCCCTCCGCTCCCGGGGAATCATATCAATAAGTATCATTTATAAACGTATATACAAAAAAAAATAGAGCATAAAGATGCAATGAATCTAACATACAATGCTTTCCCATTGTCTTTCTGCGATGCAGGACACTGCCTTCAGTGGTCAGCACCCTGGTACTGCAACAGCCCGCACAAACTCAAAAAGGTGCGGAAGTGGCTGTAAAGAGCTGAAACAGAAATGTCCTCTTACTGTTTCTCTTGATTTCAATAGTTCCAGGGTATCATTTGCACAAAGACCCTCCCCATTCTAACTGACTGAACCCAAACCCCTCCCAAAAGTTTATCACATAAAAGTCCTTATGGTTCCGGAGGAGTAAGGGGGGAAAAAAAACGTGGAGAACGTTCACATCACACTGAATGGGGGGGGGGGGGGGCATACTTGTCCGTAACTTCCCAGAATTTGGACATCAATACTCCAACAAGATATTGTTTTTTTTGTTTTTTTTTTCAATGGTAGAATTTGGGGTCTGGCAACCAGACAATATCTCCCCCCGCTGTGGTGATCTTCACCTTAAAAATGTTGTCTTCTTTACCAGGACATTTCAATACAACACGGTCCCGGAAAAGATGACGGCCCCAACTGCAATTGTGGTGAGACTTCTCAAATCTGGCCTCCAACTTGGACAGCCTAGGGTCGGCACCCACTAGAACACCGGGTGCCTCCTGACACCTGACACCAAGTCTTTTGCTCCCGGTCGACTTGACAATGGAGGGAAGGAGGCACATAGGGGTACTCATACCCGTACTCGGCAGCGACTCTTCAAGACACCACACACTGCAAACGAGCCAGTCTTGGCAGAGTCTTTGCATCCCCGCGACCCGGTAAGACCAATGCATCTGGGGCCCTTCTCAAAACAGACACATTCGAGGACACAGGAGTGGTAAGGGCAGCAACAATGGAAAAACTTGACTCACCAACTCCCCAGGTCAGACTCGGAAACTCTGTGGACGGTCGACTGGGAGCACCGGATCTCTCCATGTCTTTTGGCTCCGAGCGGGAACTACAATCATCATCCGCCGGCTTCTCCGGCGATAGGTCAAAATCTGTTAAACAACACTCCTCCAGGGATGGCGGACCTCCGACAGGCAGGTCCCATGTACAACCGGGGGAAACCAGCGTGGGCTTCCTCTTTGCACGAGCGTGCCACCAGGAGAATGTAGAGGAAGATTCTGTCGTCTCCGAAGTGGGTTTGCTTCGAGGGTTTGTCACATCCGATGAACTTGACACACTTGATAAAACACTTTCCAATTCCGGAACATCCCCAGGATTCACCTCCAGCGAGGAAGGCGGCGAGGCCGCCGACGGCAAGGTCAGTGTGGATGATATGGAGATCACCTCGGGGTCTCTGACTCCCAGGTCCTTCAACAACACCAACGGGGACGGCTCCGGCCACGCAGGTTCCACCTCTGCGGTGAGAGCAGCCGTAAGAAGATTCGCCCGATACTCCTTCAGGGCCAAGGTGGGTGATACAGCCATGAACGAATAGGCCTGACACGTCTGACATTGGGCAAAAGGCTGAATCTTCATGGAGAGGTCCCCACAATGGTAGCAGATCAGGCCCAGTACCTCGGTGCCCCTACTGGACAAAAGAACAAACTGTCTTTGTATCCGTCACCGACACTCCGGTCGGAGCAAAAACATCAAAAGTCCCTGGCATAGCAGCAAGAGCTCTCAATCTCTGAGCGGCAACTCCCGGTGGTCGAGGAACAGCCATCATCACCAGAACAAGTGATGCTTCTTGTCTTTCTGGCGCGCGAATGGTTGTGACTTCACTCACTTGGCGCAAAATCCTCAATGCACGTCTCACGCAGGGGAAGGCGACTCCTCCCCCTTCACAGAACTTGTCCGGACACGGTGCAGGCGCATGTCAAACCACACGTACGCCCCAGCTCAGCGAGACGGGAACAACTCGCAGCTCTCCGGACAGTCCAACACACAGTCTAGACACTCACTTCTGGTTGCCAAGGGCAACAGCCATATCCCGGACAAGCCCCCACGTGTAGCTCTTAACCCCGAAGGAGCCGCTGGATTGATGATGGGACCGGCATGTTGAAGTTACCCTTGCTTGGTCTAGGGATGCACCAGAACACTTTGAAATAACTTGAATGTCCAGACAGGCAATAAAGATTTTCTAATGCTTTAATACCAGGCCAACATAGCCAAACATCAACTCGATGAAGAAGGACAGATTGATGAATAAGAGATAGAGATTCTTGATGTCAGGCCTGGATAAGCACACAGCGCAACTCAGTTGCAGACAGCGCCAATTCACATGCGTCACCGTCACAACGCAGGCTAGGAGGAACGGGTCTTTTTCTCTCTGACCCGGCTCTAGGCCTCTGCCACAGGCCAATGTAGTCTGAATAATTTGCCAGCACCCGAACAGAGCAAATTCTCCCAGCTATTTCCCGTGCGTCCGGCACCATACGACAGCGAAGAATACCTGTCTATCGCTCTAGTGCCGGATCTTCCCGGTAACATTCAGGAACCCAGCCATCTACCGGGGTCCCCCTCAGATTTGTCTCCGACCGAGACTCAGCAAGGCCAGGATATTGGCCAGATGGGCCACACCGACGGGGTCCCTGGGTGCGCACACTCTAAAGGTGGATGCCCATGATCAGTAAAACATTATGACCACCCAATGATCAGCCAAAACATTATGTCCACAACGTGATCAGCCAAAACATTAGGTCCACAACCACAACGTGATCAGCCAAAAGATTATGTCCACAACATGATCAGCCAAAATATTATGACCACACCATGATCGGCCAAATAATTTATGACCACCCATTATCAGCCAAAACATTTGTGTCTACAACATGATCAGCCAAAACATTAGGTCCACAACGTGATCAGCCAAAAGATTATGTCGACAACATGATCAGCCAAAATATTATGACCACACCATGATCAGCCAAATAATTTATGACCACCCATTATCAGCCAAAACATTGGGCCAAATTTACGGAGCGATTACGCCGGCGTTACAGGAGATGCGCGGCGTAAGTCTATTTGTGCATGCGTTTCAATGCGCCGCATCCCCAAAACGAGATATGCAAGAAATCTACTTTTTTTGGACCGGCGTAATTTCCATAGACCGGCGTATCCGTCCGCGCAAAACTGCGCTAGACACACCATTGATTTGCTATTCTAATATGCAAATGAGGGAGTTACGGGGATCCACAAAAGAACGTTGATGCAGCGCAGGCTACGCGCTGTGCGCAACAGCTGCACATCCTGTCTAAAATTAGACCATATAAAAGGTGGTATAAAATTACACAATCTGTCTACATGTCAGCTAAGGCTACACTGTTAGTGAGGAGCTGAGCTGTCACACTTGCTGGACAACAAACTTTATGCCAAGATGCCCGGGGCATCCTTGCTCATAGCTATACTAATGACTTTAGATGAGCAAAGAAGGAGGAGGGCACGGAGGAGGGCACGGAGGAGGGCACGGGAGAGGATATACCGCACACGCATAGACCTCTTTGGCATGAGTAATTCTGAGGTGTATCGCATCTTCAGATTCACCCCTCATGCCGTCCTGGAATTAACCATAACCCTGCATGATGACATCACCAGCCGAACACACCGCTCACATGCAGTGCAGCCACTGGTCAAGGTCATGGCAACACTCCATTTCCTTGCCAGTGGCTCTTTTCAAAGAACAAGTGGAGTGGTGGCTGGGATGTCACAATCCTTCATGAGCAGATGTGTGCACCAGGTTATCCCTGCAATCCTCAGGCGCATGGCCAACCAAATCATCAAACCAACCACTGAGGACCTGCGGCTGAAGGCAATGACAGATTTCTACAGGATTGCCAGATTCCCACGCACCGTGGGGGCCATTGATTGCACACATGTGGCACTCCAGCCCCCCCATGAGACAGAGCACATATACCGCAATCGGAAGCATTGGCATTCCATCAACGTACAGGTGATAGTCGATGCCCAAGGCCTCATATGGCACGTCCGTGCCAAACACCCCGGATCCAGCCATGACAGCTACATATACAATCAGAGCCCCATCCCAATGGAATTTGAACAGAACGTGTATGGGGACACCTGGCTGGTTGGTGATTGACATGGGTGGCAGGCATGACTGTCCCCCCCCATGATGCACACATCACAAGGGGAACATGCATGACTAACATCCTCCTGTCTTTTCCCTTACAGGTGACTCTGCATATGCACTGGGGCCCCATCTCATGACTCCTATCCAGAACCCCCAAACCCCAGGAGAGCAAAGATACAATGAAGCCCACGCCCAAACACGTGCAGTGGTGGAGCGCACCTTTGGCCTCCTGAAGTCACGTTTTCGATGCCTGGATAAGTCTGGGGGGACCCTGTTGTATTCCCCAAACTTTGTGTGCCAGATCATCGGTGCATGTTGCATGCTGCACAACTTCGCAGTGAGAAAGGGCCTGCAGATTGACATAAGTGATGACCTGACCCCTGAACCAGACAATCCCCCCCTAACCGAGGCTACCCCGTCTTCTGAGGGTAGAGCAGCCAGGAGACAGCTCACATTAGGCATCTTTGCACGTTAAACACACACATTAATCATGGCACAATGAGAATGCATGCATGCACACCACTGTGGTCCCTAGCACAGACACATCACATCCTCATCAAATTGGATTGGCACAAGCCCACCATGCTGGACTTGTGAGCAGCAACGCCAATTATGTCACTGTACATTCATACACCATTCACACGGACCTGGGGATCACTTCCCCCTGGTCCTGGGGAACCCTTCTCCACCACAAATGAGAGTGACACCCCTTTTCCGGCAGGAATGTCACCCCCACATTCAGAAATCATTCACAACACAAAAAAAAACCTGAAAAAACCAAGAAAAATGAAAAAAAAAAACAAGAAAAAAAAATTTCCTGAAAAAAAAAAAAGGGGGGGAAACCAAACTAATGCCGCTGGCGTGACCCACACCTGGGGCGCCCACGGCCACAGCCCCGTCTCCTCAGGGGAGACTCATGGGGAGGGGGGGGTAATCCGGGGAAGGAGGAGCAGCCCCTGGTCTCTGCCCACCTGGCGGCCTGCCCTCCAAGGTCACGGCAATTCTGTTCAGGCCAGCACTTAGTGATGCCGTATTGGCCTGGATAGCCTGGGTGAGGGCCCTCACATCCTGCCCAACGTCTGCTGTAGTAGTCTGCAGTACGTTTAGGCAGTTTGTAAGAGCCAGGGAGTGGCAGTCCAGGTCCCCAAGCGTATCCTTTATGGAGGACAGGCTCTCCTCCATCCACCCCAAAGTCTGGCTGACCTGTCCCAGATGGCGGGTCTGAAGGGCCTGGTCCCTTTTCAGATTTGCGGGCAGAACCTTGGCCACCCCCCTGGTCTTCTGGGACGACTTCCTGCCTCCAGCTGATGCTTGTGGCCGGGGAGAAGGGGAGGCCCTTGGGAGGGGAGCCCTGTTGGGGGTGGAGTGGGAGGGGTGCCAGCCAGAGAGGAAGACTCCTCCAAAACCAAAAATCCACCGGCTGACATGACATCCTCCTCCTCTTCAAACTCCTCCTCCTCCAACTCCTCCGAGGACTCCGGCCTTGTCGGGGGGTCCTCATCAGGCTGTTGTCCTGGGATGGTGCGGTCAGCCCAGATGGCCCAGCACCCTCCTGCACATCTGTGGATTACACAAAACATTCACAGGTTGGAGGATCCACACACTTGCCACATATTCCTTTCCCCCCCTCCCCCACACATGCTACACATCAGATAGGAAAACAAAAACCTTACCTGGCATCACGCCTTCATGACTGGAGTCAAAGCCAGGCAGGCCCTCCACTTGTTCTCTATAAAAAAGGTCTGGGCAACTGCACGCTCCTCCACTGTCAGCCTAACAGGGCATGGTGGGCCCCCTCCTGTGGCCCTGGCATGGGCTGCTATTTTGGCCAGCTTCTTTCTGACCAGACGCCGGAGGTCATTGATTTTCTTGACGATCCCCTCGCGTGTCCAGGTCTCCCCCCCCCCCCCCCCAATGCATTCACCTGGTCAGTAATGTTCTGAAAAATCTCCCTTTTCCTGGCCGGGGGGGTGTTGGCACTCTCCGGGCCGTGGAGGAAACGCCCATATTGGGTATTGGCCCGGGCAATGATTTGTTTCTCCCCCAAAGAAAAATTGCTCTTCCGCTTCCTCTCATTCATACTCATACAACAACTCTCTCTTAAACAATCACCAGAAATCACTCAGAAAAACAAGCAGGAAAAATCAGGCAACAAAACAAACAAACAAAATCTATCAACCAAAAAGTCCAACAAGCAGTCACCAAAAAACACTTTCAAATATATTCTACCAAACACTAGATCAAACAGTCAACAAATATCACAAAGACAAGTCACAACGCAACAAACAACAGAACAAAAGCACCTTGCTGTATAGGAAGGGATACAAAGGGATGTACTTTTGCAAAGGAAGTGCGTTTGTGTCTGTCTATTTATGCTGTCTGCATAGTTCACTAAGTTGCCCGGGTCCACTTCCAATTTCACTGATTGCGCCGTTCCCGAGTTGTGAGCATGCGCACAGAGGTGCTGACCATGGTCTGCTTCATGTGCGCATGCGCGAGCCGGCCGGCCCTTCATTTGCATGGGTCACGGCTGATTTCAATGTAACACGCCCACGTCCTTCCCAATTTGAATTACTCCGCCTTACGCCTCGGAATTAACGTTACACCGGCGCTAATTTCTGCGCAAATACTACGAGAATACGGTGATTGCGCCTCTACATTGCGCCAGTCTAACGTAAAGGAGGTGCGCTACGCTGGTCAAAATATGCGCCAATGTACGTGAATCTGGCCCATTGTGTCTACAATATGATCAGCCAAAACATATGTGAAAATTGTATTAATATAAAGGGGGTAATGACGCTCATAGGGTACCCTGTGACTAAGTGGCGTGTCCAGCCACATAACGCGTAAGGGAGGAGAGCCAGTGGTGACGTCTTCTCTGCTCGCGGCCGAGAGCGAAGAAGTTCTATTAACTACACACTGTTATTTTCAAGTTATGCTGTAAGTGCATTTGCTTATAATTAATACAATTCTTTAAATGGTTTTACGCTATGGAGATTTATTGTCTGTTTGATTGAGAGCCATCCTCCTTGTGAGCCTATTGCTGGGACCTTAGGATTACTTACCTGGGGGATTGGAGTGACGTGGGCTGACTGGCTGGCCGGGAGTCGTTCATCCTCACCAGCAGAATCTGCTGTGTCATTAAGCCAACAGGATTGGAGATTTATACAGGCTTTTTACAAAGCCTTTCTGAGGTGAGAGGCTTGGGGAAATGTAGCACTTGGAGCACGTATGCACCTTGGGAACCATTGTGGATTCAAGCACCCTGTTGTTTTTTATTGAACGTATTGGACACTGGATTGATTTTTTTACACTTATTTTTGAGTGTGGAGTGTGCACAGAGACTCACATTTTTTTCACTATTTATGCATGCATGTTTTGTTTTGCATTCTTAATATATTGCACTTTATTTATTTTGGTCAGCAGATCAAAGTTAATTATTTCATGTCACTTGATGGTCACACATTCTTAATTTTATTATATTTTTTTATAAGGTATTATCCTTTAGTATATATTATATATCCTTTTGTGTGTGTTTTTAGTATAGATTTTATCAGTGATATATTTATTACTATTTTGTACCACGAGTTGGTGGTACCTATTTTACTATTAATCGGTTCATGTTAGCACTTTATTAATCATCACCTACTGTGCCTACCCCCCCTCATCATCCCATTCACTGGTAGGTTACATCGAGTGTAGCACCTTTCTGTTCCTTAGGGCTTGTTATTTTTAGTTCTTGGATTTTAGTTGTAGCATATTATTATATTTTAATTATGTTTAGTTTATACTCTGCTTTTTAGCAGTATTCCATTAGTGAGCGCCATTACCCCCTTTATATTAATATCATTGTCAGTGTGTGAGCACTATTCAGTTGTGGCTGCTGCTTAGCATATTCGATTCAGTTTTTGTTCTTAGGCCCTTTAGCATTTCTCTGGTTAGTGTGGTTTTGTGCATTAGTTCCCCCCAATATTCATATGTGAAAATTGAATATCAATTTCACTGAAGTAAAAGTTGATCATGGCCAGTGATGTATTGACCTTCTAGCATCTACGCGTTTCAAAGATAAATAAGCAAGTCAAAAATATATTTTCAATAAGGAAAAGGTCTGAGCTGCGGTGGCTCAACGCGATTGGCACTGCGCTGACAAGCCGTTCACCTCTGCAGCTAAGGGTTCGGATCCCGGTCTTGGCAGCATGTGAATTGAGTTTGGTGGTCTTAGCCCGGCTCCTGGTGGGTGTGCTATGCGAGGTAAGCCTGTGCTTAGTACGCCCACCCCCCTCCCACAAAAAAACACCACACTTACACGCACTCGAAATTGGGTTAACGTGCACGCACTTTGGCCACACGGTCTCTAAAAAAGAGAGGCGAAGGACTAACAGGGCTGGCTGAGCGGGCTAGATCCTCTCACTCTGCCCCGTTGGGCTTTAAAGCGGAGCAGGTAGGGTGGGCTGTGTGGGAGGACCCCCTCACACCCGCCATTGCCACCCGGGGGCATGGAGAAAGATGTCAGATTGCCTCTGGGGGAGGTCTGCCTACTCCCAACTCCTGCAGTCCGGCTCCTCTCTCGAGTACACGCACAAAAAATACACTTTAAAAAAAAAAAAAAAACAGGAAAAGGCCTAATGAATGAAACCGAAAATCCAGTAAAAATCTCCAAAATATTTGAAAGGGTGAATATCATTTTCACTAAAGTAAAAGTAGCTCATGGTCAGGGATGTGACCTTCTAGAATCTAAGCGTTTCAAAGACAAATAGGCGTGTCAAAACAATATTTTCAATAAGAAAAAGGCCTAATGTCACAGAAAATCTAGTAAAAAATCTTGATAATATTTGAAAAGGTGAAAATCATTTTGACTGTAGTAAAAGAAGATCATGGCCAGTGATGTATTGACCTTCTAGCATCTACGCGTTTCAAAGATAAAAATCAATCAAACCAAGTCAAAAATATATTTTTAATAAGGAAAAGGCCTAATGTCACAGAAAATCTAGTAAGAATCTCCAAAATATTTAAAAACGTGAAAATCATTTTCACTGAAGTTAAAGTAGATCATGGCCAGTGATATATTGACCTTCTATCATCTACGCGTTTCAAAGATAAATAAACGAGACAAAAATATATTTTCAATAAGGAAAATGCCTAATGTCACAGAAAATCTAGTAAAAATCTCCAAAATATATGAAAAGGTGAATATCATTTTTACTGAAGTGGTTAAATGGTTTGGTTACCATTTTTTACCTTTAATATAAGGAAGCTACACTTTCTGCCTGATGACATGATTCTCACAAAACGTACGCCGAGGTGTTTCCCGTTACATCAGCTTCTGGTTTCTCTCTTAGCACAAGTGGAAAGCATGCCAGATAGGACATGAGCCCAGCGGTGAGCAGCTCCCATATTGCAATTCATGCTAGCTATCCTCTGTGCCAAATGTAAGCAGGTATTCTGTTGTTTGTACAAATAGTATATATTAAACGTTATTGCACTATGGATTGTCCCTTCGTTTCCCTTATGAGATAATTTGGAGGAAAGGAGGACACAATAGAAAGATTTCTTCCATTTATCAAGGGTTCCTATCAGGATTTCCCTACAGCGCAATAGACCTTCTTTTTAATTAAAGAGGTCATATCCATCTGTTGAGCAGTTTTCATATCTGTTTTAAATTGAAGGATTTGAGTCATAATTTATGCCATACGATTTTTTTGCACTTTATATTATTCATCCAATATTTCACTGCTGAGTATTGGTTTTTGGTAGGTACTGTATTCCTCACATCGCACTTTTTTGCACATGTCACTTTTATTTAATGTAATATGGTAATTTATTAACAGGTACACATTATAGGTTTTCAGCACCCCTATCACTTATTTTTCTAATTGCACAGAGTTTCTGACATTGCTAATTTGGGATCAGCTATACGCTTACTAAGATCTAGAGTAGTAAATAACATTTGGCGCAAGGTTTCCACCTTTTAAACACGTGACTGGCACCAGTCAGTGCTGTGCAGACACAGATTCATACATCAGCAGAGTACTAGAAATTCTTCTCTCAGATCTTTCCCTGAGGACAGGAAAGACCTGAGAAACGTCATGTTAACCTCTAAACAGCAATGACTGAATAAGGTTTTTTTTTTTTTTATCCATAAACATGGTTTAGAAAAGATACAGCAAATGATCACCCAAATATAATACACCATCGTGTAAATGGAATATAACAAACCAAAAGTTAAGTCAACAAATAAAAAAGCCTACCCTGAGGTGATTGATTGAGTGAGTGAGTGAAAAACATATAGCGCATCACATGCAAACTAAATCACCTCTGGCCGCTCGTTGTTCCTTTCTCCTTTGACATCAAAAGAGATGATCTTTCATCTGAAGGCCAAGTGGTTCTCATCCAACCGAATGCTGGTTGGTAAAGCGTTCCATAGTCTGGGACCTTGGATCGCAAATCTTCTTTCTCCTTTGGACTTGTATCTGGCTTTGGGTATCTGGAGCAGATTTTGATTGGTGGATCGCAGAACGTGATTGGAGTTGTGAGCTTTTAGTTTTTCGCATAGATATTGGGGGTCTTCCCATGGATGCACTTATGCGTCAGACAGAGTGCTTTAAAAGTGATTCTTTCTTTTACTGGCAACCAATGAAGGGTTCTCAACGAAGGTGAGATTGATTCCCAAGGTTTTTTCCCAGTCACAAGCCTAGCGGACATATTTTGAACGACTTGCAGATGAGAGACTTGGTACTTTGGGAGTCCTAGATAGAGGGCATTTGCATAGTCAAGTCTGGAGTTGACAATTGTTCCCACCACAACTGCTATGCCTTCTTTAGGAATAAATGGAATAAATCTGCGTAGTAGGCACAGCAGATGGTGAGATCCAGTGGCGGAACTACCGCCAAAGCGACCCACGCGGGGGCTATGGGGCCCGCAGCCGAGTGAGGATGAGGGGGGCCCGGTCACCGTCCCGCAATTCCAAGTGTGTCCCGGTGTCCCACGGACTAGAATCCCGCAAAACAGTGCCGACATTTAGGGGGGTGACATTCCGTGCCTCCTCCTAATTTAATTTCCTGTGTCCCCGATCTCACCCACCATGTTGGTGTCCGGTGCCCTGTGATTGCGTGTATGGGGGTCATGTGCGGCGTGGGGCTGGCCTGTATGCGATCGTCGAGTAGTCCCGCCTCCGCACATGACCGTTATACGCCCAATCACAGTGCGATGAGAAATATGGACCATGGTGGCGGGAGACAAGAATCACAGTGTGAGCCACCGGAGCTGCGGTCTTCCCCGCCGCCTGTCCCTAGGATGCTTACTGTGGGGGTCAGTGATCAGTGTCAGGTGTCTGGGGTCAGTGTCAGGTGTCAGGGGTCAGTGTCAGGTGTTGGAGGTCAGTGTTGGGGGTCAGTTTAGATGTTGGGGGTCAGTTATGTGTCTGGTAGGTGTCGGGGGGGGGGGTCAGTGTCAGGTGTTGGAGGTCAGTGTTGGGGGTCAGTGTAGATGTCGGGGGTCAGTTATGTGTCTGGTAGGTGTCGGGGGTCAGTGTCAGGTGTTGGAGGTCAGTGTTGGGGGTCAGTGTAGATGTCGGGGGTCAGTTATGTGTCTGGTAGGTGTCGGGGGTCAGTGTCAGGTGTTGGTCAGTGTTGGGGGTCAGTGTAGATGTTGGGCATCAGTTATGTGTCTGGTAGGTGTCGGGGGTCAGTGTCAGGTGTTGGAGGTCAGTGTCGGGGGTCACTTAGGTGTCGGGGGGGGTCAGTGTAGGTGTCAGGTCAGTGTAATGTGAGTAGTGCAGAAAGTAGGAGTCAGGTGGATCAGTGTGTGTGTGTCTCAGGGGGTCAGATAGGTCACATGTGTTCAAAACATGGAAAGAGTGCAGCGCTATGTGGTTAAAACCATGTGTGAAATAAATGTTATACCTTGAAATGTAAACAAATGAAATGTAAACAAATGATATGTGAAAAAAAAATTTGAAAGGAAAACTAATGCAGAGTCCAAAAAGAACACAACATAGTCTGTGAAGAGTTAATTCCAAAAGCAACTCCCAAGGTTAACTCCCAAAAAAAAGACACATTGCCTGCAAAGAAAGTGAAGATGGAGTTCGGTGAATAATAAGTCCCAAAATACTTTGGCAATACCCTGGTTTATTTTGGGACTTATTATTCACCGAACTCCATCTTCACTTTCTTTTCACTTTCACTTTTTTGGGAGTTAACCCTTCACGGATTTGCTTTTGGAATTAACTCTTCACAGACTATGTTGTGTTCTTTTTGGACTCTGCATTAGTTTCTTTTTAATACATTTTTCACATATCATTTGTTTACATTTCAAGGTTTAACATTTATTCCACACATGGTTTTAACCATAGCGCTGCACTCTTTCCATTTTTTGCTATCTATCCTAATTTTTATTTTCTTGTAGTGAACTTAAATGCCAGCTGCTTTCTCATACACTTTATCATTTTTTTTATTATCTTCTTAAATTAGCATATCTTTTGCCTTAGGCCGCGTACACACGATCAAATTTGTCCGCTGAAAACGGTTCGATGGACCGTTTCAGCAGACAAATCCGATTGTGTGTACGGGCTAGCGGACAGGTTTGTCCATCGGACAAATTTCAAAGCATGCTTTGAAAATTGTCCGCTACCAACCTGTCCGTCGGATATGTCCGCTGGTTAGTACGGCAAACCAGCGGACATATCTTCCCGCACATGCGTCGTATCCTGTAAATCGATCCGACGCATGCGCGCGGAAGTGTTTACTTCCTGGTGCGGTGACGTAGCGGTGACGTGGCGGCGTCAACGTCACCGCCGCGTCACCACGCTGTATGCAGGCGGGGATTTTGATCCGATGGTGTGTACACGCCATCGGACCGAAATCCGATGACACATGTCCGCTCTAAACTGTCCGTCGGACAAGTTTGAGCGGACATATCTCATCGTGTGTACGAGGCCTAAGGGCTTCTTTTTTTCCCTAAGGTCACAGGGTAAAGTGGTTCAGGGCGCAGACAGGGGGGGGGGCGGCGCAGACAGGGGGGCGGCGCAACAATCCTTGCACCAGTCCTGGTGGTCAGTGTGCAGTGTGGTCAGTGTGTGGGAGTGGTCTTTGGCCGATTTTGATTGGTGGATCGTAGAATACGATTGGGATTGTACATTTTTAATTTTTCGCATAGATAATGGGGAGAATTCCCATGGATACATCTATGCGTTAGACAGAGTCAGGGCCATCTCTACCATAGGGCAAACAGGGGCAGCTGCCCAGGGCCCTGTCACTGTTGGGGGCCCAAAGCAACCCCCTTTAAAAAAAAAAAAAGTTTATTTATTTTCTTTTTTTTTTTTAGGGGTCCGGAGGTCCGGAGGTCCCCAGGGGCCCGGAGGCCCCCAGGGCCCAAGATGGCAACCCCCCTTTTTTTTATTTATTTTTAAATAAAAAAATATATTTATTTTATATATTTTTATTTTATTTTTTATTAAAGGGCCATTTTTTTTAAATATATTTATATTGTTTATTAAAGGGCCAATTTTTTTTAGGGGTCCCCAGGGACCCGGAGGCCCCCAGGGCCCAAGATGGCAACCCCCCTTTTTTTATTTATTTTTAAATAAAAAAAATATATTTATTTTATATATTTTTATTTTATTTATTATTAAAGGGCCAATTTTTTTTTAGAGGTCCCCAGGGGCCCGTAGTTCCCCAGGGCCCTGGATGAGGACCCCCCTTTTTTATAAAAAATACTTTTTTATATATTTCTTTTAATATATATATATATATATATATATATATATATATATATATATTATATATATATTATATATTATATAAATGTTATTATTATTAAAGGACCCAGAGGTCCTCAGGGCCCTGGATGGCAACCCCCCTTTTTTTATAATTTTTTTTATATTTTATTTCTTTTTTTTTCTTTTTATTTCTTTTTATTTATATATATGTATATGTATATATATGTATGTATATATATATATATATCTATATATATATAGATATATATATATATAAAATTAAAGGGCTCAGAGGTCCCCAGGGCCCCATGTGGCAAACACCCTTTTTTATTTTTTATAAATGTTTATTTTTTTATTTTTGTTTATATATTTTTTTATTAAAGGGCCCAGAGGTTCCCAGGGCCCTGGATGGCAACCCACGTCTCAATTTAAGGGGGCAGAACACCCCCCCTGTTCTCTGCTCCAGGAGGCCCATGCCTGAAGCTGTGTAAGGGGCCCCATAATTCCTGATGGTGGCCCTGCCGCCCGTTAAGCCCCTGTGCTGCCCACAAATCAGGCTGAAAATCATCAGTGGCACGCAGCCAGGTGACAGTACTGCTTCCCTTCCCAGTGTTTTAAAATGTACAGAACACCAGGCTTCCCTTTAGAAGTGCAGTTCTCCCTTCCTGCCACTGGGTGCTGCTTGTATATAAAAGTGAATTAGAATGTGATTTTATAACATCCCCAGTTTGCTCTTCCCGAGGCTGACTTCTTCATGTCCTGCTCCTCAATGTATGTCACTGTTTGATATATTGTAAATACAAGTTTTCTGTAGAGTGTGCCCAAAGTCTTTATAATATTTGATGATTCACTGCAGGTCTGGTCAGTGTTTTAAAAAGTTCCTGTATTTTACACATGGCATGGCATGGGGTCACAGCACCGTCTGTCCATGCTGCTTTAGCACCATGGGACCCTAGGCCATGCCATGTATAAATTACAGGAACTCTTTAAGTCACAGACCAGACCTGCAGTCCAGGCTGAGTAAGGCCTCAGAGCACATGGCATTACTATCTGTATTTAACTGCTTGATGGGCTTATTTTGGGCCTGACTGGTTCACATGTATGTGTTTTGGC
Source organism: Rana kukunoris (assembly GCA_029574335.1). NCBI lineage: Eukaryota > Metazoa > Chordata > Amphibia > Anura > Ranidae > Rana > Rana kukunoris. Next base: position 460,625,630 of record CM056050.1, read on the forward strand.
GGCCCACATCTGCGCAGGCACAGCAGCCCATTCATTTGATGCCTCATGTAATAGGCTGCACACACGGCACACCTATGCCCATCAAGCAATGAAATACAGCACTGTCTGTCCATTCTGCTGTCTGCTGTGACTTTTCTGCAGTTCCTGCACTGTCAAACTCGCTGCATTTTTAGACGTTTAGGTCACGCTTTTAAAAACACAGTGCGTTTGTGTGTGCAAGAACTGCAGGTAAGTAGCATGGTGCAAAAGCAGAATGGATTTCAAGGCAACTGATTTTTAAAATGCTGAATGCACCTTTTTTCTGCAGGAAACAAAGGCATGGTGGCCCTATCAAATCAATGGGCTGCTGTGCCTGCACAAATGAGGGCCGCCAAAACACATACATGTGAACCAGCCAGGCCCAAAATAAGCTGAAGGGGGGCCCAAAAAAAATGTTTGCCCAGGGCCCAAACCATATTAAAGACGGCCCTGGACAGAGTGCTTTAAAGGTGATTCTGTCTTTGACTGGTAGCCAGTGAAGGGATCTCAACGAAGGTGAGATTGATTCCCAGGGTTTTTTCCCAGTCACAAGTCTGGCGGCCGTATTTTGAACGACTTGAAGACGAGCGATTTGGTACTTGGGGAGTCCGAGGTAAAGGGCATTTGCATAGTCCAATCTGGAGTTTACAATCGCTCCCATCACGACCGCTATGTCTTTCTTGGGAATAAAAGGCGTGAGTCTGCGTAGTAGGCGCAGCAGATAGTGAGATCCGCTGACTACTGCCCCTATTTGTGCGTTCATTGTCATGTCGGAGTCAAAGATGACCCCAAGACTTTTGACTTTGGCGCTAGGGGTGATGACTTTGCCCAGAATGGGCGGGGGGATCCAGGTTGTTGTCGATTGATTCCTACGCTTGGCGTGAAACAGAAGAAGTTCTGTTTTCGCTCCGTTGAGTTTGAGATAACTCTTTGTCATCCAGTCCTCTATCAAAGAGAGACATGTCTCTAGGTTGAGGTGGTGATCCTTTTTATTGCAAATGCGGAAGTACAGTTGCGTGTCGTCTGCGTAAGAGTGATATAGCAGTTTTTGGCTGCTGATGATTTCAAAAAGAGGACGCAGATAGATGTTGAATAACATCGGCGACAGGGGAGATCCTTGAGGGACCCCGCACGATAATGTGCGTTGTTCCGAAGTGAATGGTCCTAGCTTCACTATTTGCGATTGGTTTTCCAAAAAAGTCGCTTTCTGCGACTTTGGCTATTTTAGCCAGCCGAGTCAATAACAGCTTGTGATCAACTGTATCAAAGGCTGCGCTTAGGTCCAGCAGAACCAGAAGAGAAGATTCTCCTTCGTATGCGGCCTCGAGAACGTCGTCCCATATCTTAAGCAATGCTGTTTCCGTCCCGTGTCCGGGACGGAATCCTGATTGCAATGGGTCGAGTAAGTTGTGGGTATCTAGATGCTGTTGCAGCTGCTGTACCACTGCTTTCTCCATTACCTTGGAGAGAACATTTAGGCCTGTTATGGGGTGCCAGTTGAGTGGATCCTTAGGATCCAGGGTGGCTTTCTTCAAAATGGGTTTAATGAAGCCCTCCTTCAGCTGGGAGGGCATTTTGCCCTCCCTGAAGGATTGGTTAATAAGCTGCGTGACCTGAGGTGCCAGGATGTCGGCGCATTCCTTCAGCAGTTTGGTGGGGATAATATCATTTGGCGCAGTGCTGTTGCGCAGAGTGCCAATGATATTTTTAGTGGTCTGAATGGAGATGGGTTCCAGCGTGAACTCACCAAACTGTGGTGAATTGCTGCCGGTGCTGTGTAAATGACTACGGGGGGGGGGCTGGGAGAGCAATTGTTTTGCTGAATGCTTTGCCGGATTGCCATAATTTTGTTAATGAAGCAATCCGATAACTCATCGCAAAATTCTTGTGTGTCCAAGTTGGGGGCTTCAAGACATTCTGGATTCATGGTCTGAGTGACCAGCTTGAAGAGTTCGCGGGGGCGATTTAGGGCACCGTTGATAGCCTCAGAAAAATCGTTTTTCTTGGCTTCGAAGATTTGCTTGTAGTATTTTCTGGTTATTGCCTTGTAGATCGAGAGGTTCTCATCTGAAGAGTTTCTTTTCCAGGCTGCTTCTGCCCTTCTGCACTCTTGCTTCAGTAACGCCAGCTGGTTGTTGAACCAGCCAGAGTTATTTTTCCTGATCTGGGTCTTTCGTTTCGGCGCTATCAAGTCAGCTGACTGCAATAGTGCTGTGTTTATGGCCTCCAGTGTTTCTGCCGCTGTTTGGTGCGGCTGAATTGTGTTTAATTTTTTCCCTAACGTGGCTTTGAAGAGTTCCGAATGGAGCTTCTTCCGACATCTGGTCCAGTGTGTTGTCACTGGATTTGATGTTTTTGTTAAGGGGGGAATTCGGAAATAATGAATTTAATTGCATGGTGATCTGACCATGGCAATGGTTCATTTTCCAAGATTTTTATTTCCAGATCTTGTCTGAAAATAAGATCGAGCGTGTGACCTGAAGCATGTGTGGGCCCACATACTAGTTGCTGAAGCCCTAATCCTTCCAGGTGGTCGATGCAGGCGTCGGCAATGGGGTCTTGCGGGGAGTTGGCCCAGAGGTTGAAGTCCCCGAGCAGCAAAAGGTGTTTGCTATTCAGGGTATAGGTGGAGACAAAGTCCGTCAAAGATGGGAGCAGCTGCGACTTAGGGCCAGGTGGCCTATAGCAGAGTAGAATCCGGACGGTCTCCTGGCCGTTTACTTGCAGTTGAAGAGTAAGGGTTTCCATGAACGGAAGAGGGTTTTGGAGGCTTGGTTTTGTGATCGCAAGACACGTCTTATGGATCACCACCAGTCCTCCTCCTCTTTGCCCTATTCTGTTTTCCGTAATAATACGGTAGTTTTCTGGCACCAATTCTCCTAGAATGGTGTTACAGTCGGCTGTGAGCCAGCTCTCTGTAATGAAGAGGCAGTCTAGGTCGTGTTGTAGAATGAAATCATGGATTTCAAGTCGGTGTTTTACTGCCGATCTTGTGTTGATCAGAGCACATGAAATGCGCTTAGGTTGGGGT